>OY728159.1:1350462072-1351712072 GCA_963277665.1 Viscum album | reverse complement strand
ATGATCTCAAAAACAAGTTGATCGATCTAGAGACCACATGCTGTTAAGGTGATTTCTTGAGAGAGAACCTTTTCATTCCTTGTGGATACTGAACCGCTCGATCAGATTGCTTTGTGCAACTCCGAATGTTGGTGATTACATTCGAGGTCTTCCGGGGATAGGAAGACAGAGGTTTCGACTACCTTGAAGTTCTAGGGCTTCCTTGCTAAGGAAGATAGAGGTTCCAACTACCTTGATGTTGAGGGCTTACGGGGATAACAAGACAAGGATTCTGATCTTCGTATTGAGGGCTTAACTTGGAGTGGGTAAGACAGACTTTCTTTAAAGTATAAATCAAGGGACCTTTATCCAAGGTTGTTGGATACCCTTCTCTTTGTGTTAAAAGATTCATATCTTGTTAATTATAGTTTTACTACTTGTTTTTCCGCTGCATATTGTATTGTAAGGAAAGTATAACCTTCTTATATTTCCTTACACATGTACTCTAATTATTTTAGATTCTATACGCTTTAAGGTAGAATCATATATTGTAAACCTTGGTTCCAATTCTCTAGTTGGTGATTAGAGGTGTTGTGAATTTTCTTAGTTTAACTTTGTTAAACTTGGAATTTTCCTTTTCTAAGGAAAACATAGTTATCCGTAACAAAATTTAAAGGTTTCAAAGGAATTTTTAAAGTATACAATTCACCCCCCCCCCTCTTGTATATTGAGCATCTACATTGTTATTTCGATCCTACAATTGGTATCAAAGGAGGTCTCTGAAATACTTGTACTCAAGTATAAGTTTTTCTTGCTCATCTTGTTCTTTATTCTTCCTCTTTGTCATTCTGAACTTCTTCATTCTGAACTTCGTCATTTCGAACATCATCATTCTGAACTTTATCATTCCGAACTTTGTCATTCCGAACTTTGTCGTTCTGAACTTTGTGGTTACGATTTTTTTTACTAACTAGTTTGGTTGCCAATGTTTGTTTTAAGAATGGCAGGAGTCAATGTGGGTTCTATTGACAATCTAAACCCTACAAGACCACCAATCATTGATGGTAATGACTATGAGTACTGGAGAGATCGAATCAATACTTTTGTTATCAATAATGGAGTAGATAACTTTGTTATGCTGCCTGGTGATTATAAGATTTCTAATAAGGAAGTTAGAACTTTCACTAACCAGGAAAAGAAAGAGTATCAACTCAATTATAAGGTATGCAATACTTTATTATGTTCAATGACTAGAAATATATATAGCCAAATTTCTTCTTGTAAAGAAGCTAATTGTATCTGGAAGAAGTTAGAGGTTACACACTTTGGCACTTCTAAAGTTATTGATAGTAGGAGAGCTATGCTTAGAGATGAATACCATGGCTTCAATTTTCCATATGGTGAACCAATTTGCAAAGTTCAACAGAGATTTATAACTATAGTCAATAGCTTATAGTATATGGGAGAAAAAGGGTTAGATGATGAATCCCTTGTGGATAAAATAATTGATATTATGCCCAATGAGTGGGAATCAAAGAGAATATCTATAGATGAGAATAGGAAGGTCACTCAAATTTCTCTTGATGAGCTATTCGTAACTCTTCTCCAACATGAAACAAGAATGAAGAGAGATGATGAAAATATCAAGAAGAAGAATGGGAATGGTACTATTGCTTTTACAACAACATCAAATCATATGAAAACTAAAACTCCTGAGAGAGTAACTAGATCCAAGTCTATGAAAGTTATTATCCAATCCGAATCTAGTGAGAGTGAAGTGTCTGAGAATGAGTTAGAAAATCATGCTCAAAGGATGAACAAGATAGCTGGCCAGAAAAATTTCCAGTCCAAGTATAAGAAAGAGGAAAGGAAAGATATGAAAGATGGATAAGTCACTTGTTATGAAGTCAAGAGAGCTGGACATATTAGACCAGATTTTACATTGCTAAAAAATAAAGAAAGGAATGAAAGGCATTCTGAAAGAAACAGAAAGAAGTACTAAAAAACCAAAGCTAAGAAAGTTCTCAAAGAAAATGACACTTGGAGTTCCAGTGGTGGTGACTCTTCAGATGAATCTTCTAATTATGAATCTTTAAGACATAAGAATCTTGGTCTTATAGCCAGATTACCCATTAACAATCATTGTTTTATGGCTAAGGTACGAAATGCTAAATCATTGACCAATGTTTCTTTAGATTCTAATGATAGAGAATATTATAACTCTTCTGATGAATAATCCCCTTCTGATGAAGAAAATACTTTACCTACCTATGAAAAAGTTTCTAGGTTTGCTGAACTTCTTGATATAGAGAATTCTAAACTCAATAAAAAACTTGATAAGGAAAACTCTAGGAATTCTATTCTTACAAAAGAAATATCAGATCTTACTAAAGATCTTGATAGGAAAAATTCTAATTTTATAAATATTTCAAAAAATCTTGAGGAAGTAAGTTCTGAGAAGAAGAAACATTCTAAAGAGCTAGAGAACGTAATTTCTAAGAAAAGTATCTTCGAGCCTAGATCTAGTTCTAAATCTAATGATTTGGAAGATAAAAACCTGGTTATAAAACTCAAGTCCGAAATTTTTTCCTTATAGAAGTGTTTATCAGACTTTACCCATGGTAAGGAAAATTTTGATAAAATGTATTCTCAAATACGACCTTTGAGAAACAAATCCGGATTTGGTTATACCCATGATAAACCAATTTTTAGTAACAATTACTTTGTTCCACAAAGTGCCCCATTTTGTACCAAGTGTCAATGTGGTGGTCACTGGGCAAAGAACTGTTCTTTAAATAAAACCCAATCGTTATGTTTTCATAAAGCCTGTTTCTCTAAGAAAGTGTGGGTTCCTAAAATTTTGTTATCTAGAAATCTTGGTTCCAAGAAAGTTTGGATTCTGAATGTCTAATTCTTGTATTGTTTTCAGGAAGATAAAGGGAATACCAACAACAATACATGGTACATGGATATTGGATGTTCTCGTCATATGACTGGTAAAAAAAGCTATTTTGAAATTATTATCAAAACAAAAGGTGGAAAGGTGAGCTTCTGAGATAATGCTCAGGGAGAAATTATTGGTATAGTTAATATTGTTCATCTAGGTAAAACTTTAATTTCAAATGTTTTATTTGTTAAGGGTCTTAAGCACAACCTCATTATCATAATTAAGTTATGTGATGAAGGGTACCTTGTGAAATTTAGGATTGATAAGTTCTTAGTACACAATTCAAAGGAAGAATTTATTCTCTTAGCCAATAGGCAAGAGAATGTTTACACTTTGAACTTAGAAGACCTTAGAATTCATGACCTACCTTTTCTAAGAGAAATGGAATATCATTAATGGTTATGGAATAGAATATTAGGTCTTTTTAACCTTAGAAACTTATGTAAACTCTCTAAGAAGAAACTAGTTAAGGATCTACTGGAGCATAGATTTGATTCTTCTAAATTTTTTGATCTTAGTCAATATGAAAGGAAACATAAATCCAGTTTCAAATTAATTGGTGAAGTCTCAAATACTGATGAATTACAGTTAGTTCACAGGGATCTTTTTGGTCCAACACAAACTGTAAGTATTGGAGGAAAATACTATGTGTTTGTTTTAGTTGATGATTACACTAGATTTACTTGGGTCTATTTTCTAGCAAAGAAGTATGAAACATTTTCTTGTTTCAAAAGTTTTAGAGCAGAAGTTAAAAATGAGAAAAACCATCCACTAAAAACTATTCATAGTGATCATGGATGAGAATTTCAAAATTCTGATTTTGAAACTTTTTCTAGTAGAAAAGGTATTACTCACAATTTTTCAGCACCTAGAACTCCTCAACAAAATGGTGTAGATGAAAGAAGAAATATAATTCTTCAATAAATAACTAGAACCACGTTGAGTGAATATTCTATATATAGACATTTCTAGGATGAGGCTGTAAGTACTTCTTGTTATACTATAAATCGAGTTTTGATTAGACCTTTTCTTAATAAAACTCCTTATGAATTATGGAATGGAAGAAAACTAATACATTCCTAATTTGATGTTTTTGGTTGCAAAGTATTCATTCTAAATACTAAAGATAATCTACATAAATTATCTCCAAATTTTGATGAAGGAATTTTATTAGGCTACTCCAGAACTTCTAAGGCATATAGTGTTTTCAATAAAAATACTTGTACTGTTGAAGAAATAGTGCATGTAAAATTTAATGAGTTAGATCCTTTCGTTTTCAAACCATCCCAACCTACATCCTCGGATGTTTTTTCAAAAACTGATTGTCAACCTTTGATAGAAGATCCTTATGATAAGGGAAATGTTTAAGAAGATACTTCTAAAACATTTACCCCAGAAGGCTTTCTGCCCTATGTTGATGAACAGGTTTTACAAAACCCAAATCAGGTGTTTCTTAAGAATCATCCCAGTGATAGTATCATTGGTGATGTAAATCAACCTGTAAGGACTAGAAGTTCCTTAAGAAATGAAGTAGAACATCTAGAATTTCTTTCCCAATTAGAACAAAAAATCACTAATAATGCTTTAGGTGATGATGATTGGATCAAAGATATGAAAGATGAAATAAATGAATTTGAAAGGAACAATGTCTGGACCTTAGTTGAAAGACCTTAGGAAACTTCTGTTATTGGGGTAAAATGGGTCTTCAGAAACATGTGTGATGAAAATGGAGTCATAGTAAGGAATAAAGCTGGACTCGTTGCTAAGGGCTATAATCAGCAAGAGGGAATAGACTATGAAGAAACCTATGCTTCAGTATCTAGACTTGAATCTATTCGTATTCTACTAGCCTTTTCAGCATTCTTAAATTTTAATCATTTTCAAATGGATGTGAAATGTGATTTTCTTAACGGTTATGTTCAAGAGGAAGTGTTTGTTGAACAACCAACTGGATTTGAAGATACAAAACATCATGATCATGTTTTTAGACTTACCAAAGATTTGTATGGTCTTAAGAAATCCCCACGAGCCTGGTATGATAGACTCACAGGATTTTTTTCTTCAAAATAAATATGTTAAGAGAAATGCAGATCCAACCCTTTTTATAAAGAAAGATAAGAAAAATGTTTCCATTGTTCAAATTTATGTTGATGACATCATATTTGGTTCAACTCACCAATCTTTAACTGACTCTTTTTCAAGTCTAATGAAATCTGAGTTTGAAATGAGTATGATGGGTGAGTTATCTTTTTTCCTTGGTTTTCAAATTTCTCAAAGACCAGAAGGAACCAATATATCTCAACATACATATATTAAAGATCTTCTCAAAAAAGTATGTCTATGAAAACACTAAGAGTATAAGTACACCCATCGGTACCTCAAACTCTTTAGATCTTGATGAAGCTGGGAAACCAGTAGATCAAACATTTTTTAGATATATGATAGGAAGTTTAATTTACATAACAGTTAGTCGACCAGACTTAATGTTCTCAGTATGCTTATGTGCAAAATATCAATCCAGTCCAAAGGAATCTCACTTAAAGGCAGTAAAAACAATTTTTCGCTACCTTAAGGGAACCATGGATCTAGGATTATTTTATACTTCTTGAAATGATTTTATTCAAAAAAGATTTTCTGATGCTGACTTTGGTGGATGTACAATGGATAGAAAGAGTACATCCCGAACTTGTCATTTCTTAGGAGATTCGTTAGATTCTTGTCCTGTAAGAAGCAACATTCTGTAGCACTTTCCACTGCTGAAGCTAAATATGTAGCAGCTGGAATTTGTTGTGCTCAAGTGTTCTGGATGCAACACACACTCACAGACTATGGCCTGAGTTTTACTAAGACTCAAATTTTGTGTGATAACAAAAGTGCCATTGCCCTAAGTAAGGACCCTGCACATCACTCTCATGAAAAAACATAGATATTAGACATTATTTTCATAGGGATCACACACTTAAATAAGATATCATTCTACAGTTTATCGGAACGCAAGATTAACTTGATGATATTTTCACAAAATCATTACCCTCTGATAGATTTGAATACATTAAAAAAAAGTTAGGAATGATAATTTTTAGGTAATCATTTTCATTAACATCTTTTTGAACAATTCTCCTAATAGTAATAAACTCCTTCTCATAGGAGGAGTAAATTTGAGTGTTATTGTAACTAAATTTTTCGTAATCCATTTTTTTTCTGTGTAAAAAAAAATTTGTAGATAGTTATTCAAACTTTTCGGAATTGATGTTTCTGGAATGGGAATTTCTGAAACTAAAATTTCTGGAATGGGAATTTCTGGAACTGAAATTTTCAGGATTGAAATTCTCATAATGAGAACTTCCGGAATGGAAATATTCGTACTGAGAACTTCCAGAATAGATATTTTCGTACTGGTGTTTTCGTAACAAAATTTTCATACTGGAACTTTCTTAATGAGTTTGTTTTTAAATTCATTTCTTCAAGAAGAATATTACCAATTACGAACAATCATTCTAGCCAATTCTAAAGCTATGTTTTTATTAATTATAGTTTAGTAATCATATTTTTCTTGCTGGTATTTTCCTTGTTTTTTAAAAAGTTTGGATTCTAGTTTTTCCTCAAATCCGGATGTTTTTTCCTAAAACCACAAAAGATGGGAGTCATGTTTTTCATACGATAGTGTTTTCAACCATCAGATCAAGTCAGATCTCTTTTAACCGTTAGATGGTTTTTGTAAGACCAAAGGTCACATCCATCGCCTATATAAAGGGGACCCCGAGACTCCTCCCACATCGGTTTTTCAAGATTTTGCGTCTCGAAGCCCAGCTGTACTTCTTAAGGCTGGTTCCGAACTTTGAAAATCCGTTCCGAATTTTTCAAATTTCTTCACTGCGAATTTCTGTAGAAGCAACATCTCAAGATATGTCAACTGCGAAACCAATATCTAAGTGGTTAGTCTTTAGGGAAAGGTTAGTTCATCAGGATTTCTATAATCTTGATTCCCTTATAACCAAGAATATAAATCTGAATGGGTGGGAAGTTGTCTGCGTAACAATGCCAAATAAACAGGATCCAGTTTATACTGATTTGATGATCGAGTTCTACAAGTCATTTTCCTTCAAGAAGGAAGATGGGAGAGAATTTTTTTCCTTCAAGTCTTATGGGAAGACTTATAAGCTATCTTACACTAAGGCCACGATCTTGGTTCGTTTATCCAATGAAGGAGAAGCTGAATTATGCTCTAAAAAAATCCCAATGTGTAAGGAAGTTTCAACAAGGAGAATGCACTAAAGTGTTTTGGTCTTGAGGATGATTCAACTATCAAGATTACTCTTCTCTCTCCGAAAAATAGAATCCTTCAGCTTTGGGTGCAAGGCTTTCTGGTTCCAAGAAGAGGTGATAAAGGCAATTTGAAGAAGAGTGATATCTATGTCTTAGATTTCTTGGTAAATCTAAGACAGATAAATCTGATGGGGCATGTCTTGGTTACGATCAAGAACATCAAAGAAGGAAATTTGAGAGCACAGATTATCATGTTTCCTACCCTACTATCTAAGCTGATAGTAAGGTGCTTAGAATCTTTCAAGGTTGCTTGGAAATCAAAATTTCGGAATTGCAAGCTTATACTAGTTAGTGATGATACCCTCAAGAGGATGAAGATGGGTTTTTCTAGTGATTTCGGAGAATTTTACCCTCTGTCTGTGGAATAGGTTGAGATAGCTATGAAAGAATCACAGAATCTGGAACCATCCAAAAAGAAAAGGAGGAAGAGAAAGGTTAAGGAAGTGGTTGCTGATGAAGAAAAATTCTCAGGTTAAGGAAACTCAGTCTGCTCCCCCCGAGCCAAAGAAGCAGAAAATATATACAGATGAAGTGGCAGCCAAGTGGAGGGAAGATAAAGAAAAAAGGAAGGAAGGGGATCCACAATTTGTATTGGACCCTATAGAGGCTAAAGCCTTAAATGAAAAAGCTGCTGACGAGCTATTGAAACAAGCGAAGGAAAATAAAATGAAAAAGAAAATTTCTGAAGCCGAAGTGGTGAAATATTTGCGGAATGATTCAGAGTTACCTTCTGAAATGCTTCTTGTTCCAGAAACGTTCAATTTCTAACCTTCTTTACCAGAAACTCCAGCCAAGAATTATGTCACTCCAGATAGATCCAAGGGTAATGAAATAGTTGAAGAAGCTGAGAAAGAAGTTGTTAAAGAAGTAGAGGAAGAAGTTGAAGAAGAAAAAGAAGAAGAAGGAGAAGAGGAAAGTGAAGATTTGGATACCCTAATCAAGAAAGTACAGGACTACAACGATAAGACTGAATCCGCAAAGTTAGTAACTCCAGGAAAGGAAGATGAGGAATCTAGTAAGAATGTTGACAAGAAACAGTAAGAAGAATAGGAAGAATGTGTCTTGTATGTTGAGGAAGAATCCTATGAGAGGAATTTCCTTTAGGAAGGACAAGAAAAACAGAAACCAGATGAAGACCAGATTATCCAAGTGTCTGAATCCGAGGAAGTATCCCTTAATAAAGAACCTACTCTGAGAGCTGATAAGGGGAAGAAAACTCTCATGGAGACCCCTATAAAAGATGTCATTAGAAAGAAAGAGGTTGGTGATACCTCTAGAAGAAATCTGGTTCAAATTGAAGAAGAGAAGTCTGAAAGAGAAGTTTCTGATTTGGAATCATCATCTCATGGGCATGATTTTGTGGTTCAATCATTGAAGAAGTTGGTAGACACCATTCCATTTTTCCAACAATAGATTCTAGATTCCAGATGCTACAAAAAAGTATGAATCCGAAATCGGATTCTTTTTCCATGGTCATGGATAAGTTTGTGAAGTTGGAAGCTGAACAGAAAAGTTTTGTTATTGATTATGATGTGCATAGAATGTACTGCAGTAAGGTAACCAAGTGGTCTAAGAGAGTTGATGAAGATTTAGTTCAGTTTGAGAGTTTTCAGGCTGAAGTTCAAAATGCTTTTGAAATGGAGGATAAAAAGGTTGACGAGATTTATGAAAGGCTGACCCATGAGAAAAATTCTCAGAATCAACAGGCCAGGGACCTGAATGGGAAGCTTAACTCAGTATCTTAGAATAGGAAAACTGAAAGAGATTTCCGGATTGAGTTTTAGTAGACTATGGAAATGAAATATGCGATAATAAAGTTTCAGAAAGAAGCTTTGGAGGCTCAGGCAGAATCCTTAAAATCCCAAGAAGAAAAGGTAAAATCCTTGGAGAGGGAGCGTGAGGAATACCAAAGAGTCTTAAAGAAAGTCAAAACCTTTTTAAAGAAGCTCATTCCGAAGGAAAAGGAAGACAAATGAACCCACTCCGATCTTTTGTTTTATTTGTCTTTCTTTGTAAATTTTTCAAACTCTAATGAAATGATTATTTGGTTAGTTGTATCTTGTCATATACTAATGTTTCAGGTACCATATTTTGTTATCCATTCCCTTGAATTATTTTTGAAAATCACAAAGGGGGATAAGGAAAAATAACTACTCCTAAGGATGAGAAAGGAAAATTTTCTAAGAGAAATATTCTTAAAGAAAGGGGGAGTTTCCCACTACGAAGTTTTTCATTCTTACAATAATGAAAACTCCACTCTAGAAACTCAGAATACAATCCTTAGAGTTTCAATGCCTAAGGGGGAGTTAGTTGTATTCATTTTCATCAATGAACAAACGGAGATAAGTTTTATTTTCAAAGCCTAATGAATTTTTTTCAAAATCCTTATATGCTTTTTTGAAAGGATGTTTGTGCTTTCCAAAAAGGGGGATATTGTCGAGTCAATAAGGTGTTCCTTATGAATTTTCCATTAATATTTATTTTTGAAAATCACAAACACCATATAATTAAGCAAATATAAATTTTACCTCCATAGGTAAAATTTACTTCATTATGGAAAGTTACCTTAAACCAGATTTTCTTATACATAGTAATATTTTTCATCAGTACAAAAACCGGATTCATAACCAAAATCCCAGAAGTCAGTTAATGTAAAGATTTGGAGCATTCTTTTTTTAGGATCCGAATTCTGGATGTGAACTATAATGTAGTTCAAATGTGAATTCTGGACTCGGAACATTCATGAGGTCGACTCCGAACTCTTAAGTGGTTTGACTCCAAACTCTTAGGCAGTTCGACTCCGAACTCTTCACTCTGAACTCTTAGGCAGTTCGACTCCGAACTCTTAAGCGGTTCGACCCCAAACTCTTAGGCAGTTCGACTCCGAACTCTTAAGCAGTTCGACTCCGAACTCTTAAGCGGTTCGAATCAAAACTCTTAAGCGGTTTGACTCCGAACTCTTAAACGGTTCGACTTCGAACTCTTATGTGGTTCGACTCCGAACTCGTATGAAGTTTGACTCTGAACTTTTACTAGTTTGACTTCGAACTCAGCAATTTCAGATTCCGATCTCTGGTGAAACCAGACTCCGAATTCCTATAAAACTGAATCCGAACATTTCTTAACATAGACTCCGAATTTCATTTTGGTTAGACTCCGATCTTTTGACTTGCTTACACTCCGAAATGTTGAATTGCTCTTACTTACATATGATTCATTTCAAAATGATGTTGTGCATTCAGTTATACATGATTTATTATTAAACAATGTCGTTCATTCTGAATCTAATTAACCATTGGTTAAGTTACACGTGTACAGATCCCTCCAAATTTCATAGAAAATATGACCTTTGGAGGAGGGAGCCGACCATTGGAAATTTGCCTATAAATAGGAGCTCATTTGAAAGAGGTAAAAAACAAGTTGATCGATCTAGAGACCATGCGCTGTTAAGGTGATTTCTCAAAAGAGAATCTTTTCATGCCTTGTGCGTACTGAACCGGTCATTCAGAATTCTTTGTGTGACTCCGAATGTTGGTGATTACATTCGAGGACTTCCGGGGATAGGAAGACAGAGGTTCTGACTACCTTGATCTTCGATGGCTTCCTTTCTGAGGAAGACGGAGGTTCCAACTACCATGAAGTTGAGGGCTTGCGGGGATAGCAAGACAGAGATTCTGATCTTCGTATCGAGGGATTACCCTGGTTTGGGTAAGACAGACTTGCTTGAAAGTATAAATCAAGGGACCTTTATCCAAGGTTGTTGGATACCCTTCTATTTGGGTTAAAATATTCATATTTTGTTATTTGTAGTTTTACTACTTGTTTTTCTGCTGCATATTGTATTGTAAGGAAAGTATAACCTTCTTATATTTCCTTTCACTTGTACTCTATTTAGTTTAGATTCTATAAGCTTTAAGGTAGAATCATATATTGTAAACCTTGGTTCTAATTCTCCTGTCGGTGATTAGAGGTGTTGTGAATTTTCTTAGTTTATCTTTGTTAAACATTGAATGTTCCTTGTCTAAGGAAAACATAGTTATCTGTAACCAACATTAAAGGTTTCAAGGGGATTTTTAAAGTATACAATTCACCCCCCTCTTGTATATTGAGCATCTACATCATTATTTCGATCCATCATTTATAATACACAATGACTTATTCATAGTTTTTATACCAAGATACGATTCTAATGATCCGCAAAACGAACAGGTTACTCGATATGAATTTCTTCCTCCAAATCTGCATAAATAACATCCATATTCACATATAGTTGTTTATGGTAAAATTTTATGAAATAATAAAACATAAAATAGTTCGTATGTTAGTATTTTATACTACAAGAGATAAAATCATAGAGAAGTCAATACAAACTTCATACTGAAACCCCTTTGTAAACAATGTTTCTTTATATAATTTCCTTCCATCAACCTCTTATTTCAACCAGAATAACCACTTGTTTTCAATTCTTTTCATCTTTATTATTGATTATGTTAGCTTTCATGTGTTATTAAATAGTAATAAATCCAACCCCACTAACATTGCTCACTCCCATCATCCTAAATCAACCAGAGTAGCATCTTCTTATAGATTCTGTGGTTCTCTTGAATCTTTTAAAAATAAGAAGCACAGATCAACTCCATACCTTTTCAATGGTTATTTAATCCTTTAATGTCATTCCAAAGTAACAATTGATTCTTATTTATCTATAAATATAACTCTCGTAACATCTCCTTCCGAAAATCTTAACCTAGCATCCCCAATTCCCAAGATTGTAGATAAATATTCTACTAGTTGAACCTCTACACATTCCAAAATATCCTCTTAACTTACATAAAAAATATGATTCCTTCCATTGTATTTAAAGACATATGTACATTCAAGAATAAATAATCCTTGGAATTCAGCATTCATATCAATATAAAATGAAGTATAATCATTATCCTTGTCCTCTTTCCTCATGATGTTATGATATATCTATATGATCATCTTTTGGTAGAGAACATTTTTATTTCTTAATAGCTTCTTATTTTCATCATCCCAAATCCACAAAACAAATTATTTATCTCCATAGACACATAAGAAACATTCTATAGATTTAGATTCAATATTATTACTTTTATTTTCATCCATATTAGAATAAATTTTGGATTTTACATCTAGTTATTAACATCATTTTCTTATAAACTTTCATTAAAAGTGATGTGGTGAACTTTTAACATTTGTTTTTTAAAAAATTTAGAATGTATTAAAAAATATGTAAACATTGGTTATTTTAAAATGACATTAAAATTATATTAAAAAAATGCCAACACCCCAAATAACTCATTTCTTTTACTTTAAATCCCTATTCCTCTTGATCTATGAAGGCACTGACGATACCCAACAACCATTGATTATAATTGATATCCTCTTTCATTCAATTTTAATCAACTTTTTACAATAATTTATCTTTAATATTCTATCCAATGATCTAATATATTATTTATTTCCTAAAACCCCAATTCTAGATGACCACAAACCATAGTTCAAGGTTTTTTTGTTTCTCTTTTCTACTTCAAATTTTCAAATGTTTTTCTTCAATATTGCAGTGTTCACCCTATTGTTAGTAGCTTTGACAGAGTTCCGCGAAATGAAAGATCTATTTTTTATTATCAACCTAAAAATATTGTAAATTATGTTTATATTTTTAATATAAATTAATTATTTTTTATTTATAAATTTGATTAATACATTCATTTATTTCTATGAATTTTATTATCAATTATAAAAAATATATAATTTTTTTAATGTAATATATTTTTTATTATATTAAACTGTTTTCCACTATAAATTTCTTTCATGATTTTTATATTTATAATTATTTATATTTGTAAATTATTTTTTGTAATAATTTTTTATGGTTGAAACCATTTTTTTATTAAATTTTTTTCATTTATAAATTTTTTTTAACGTTATATTGACTTTTAATTGAATTTTTTGTGTATTTTTTGTCATTTTTAAATGATTCATAAAAACAGTATTAGGTAAATATGTATGAATATTTAAATTATCTATTTTTATATATTTTTAAAAACTTTTATTAATAGTTTTCAATGTTATTTTTAGCACTTTCAATAATTATTTTTTATTATCAAATAGATATCAATAAATTATTGTTTTGGTTATATGTTTTTATGTTTGAAATTTATATGATTATATATATTTTTAAATGTTTATTTGTTTAAATATATACAAATTTTATAATGTTTTC
Organism: Viscum album; assembly: GCA_963277665.1. Lineage (NCBI taxonomy): Eukaryota > Viridiplantae > Streptophyta > Magnoliopsida > Santalales > Viscaceae > Viscum > Viscum album. The sequence continues at coordinate 1,351,698,570 of OY728159.1, read as the reverse complement.
TTAGGTAATTAATGTATAATAATTAGATAAATTTATTAATAACCTCTAATGAATGTAAGAAAGGATTCAATGATTTATTAGAATTTTATAAATGAAATATTCAAAATAAATATTTGACCTCATAACCTTTCATGAAGTGTTTTAATATAAGAAATTTAAATTATGTTGAAATCAATATTCATTAAATTTTCTATGGTTTTGTCTATAATTATACATTTTTGATCTATCATGGTGAAATAAATGAAAAGTCATCATCAAATTTTGATAAAAATATTCAACATGAGAAAAAAGGATTAAATTTATGAATTAATGCATGATGTAGGAATTTAAACCATCGAACAAATATTAATTATTGAATTACTATATATAGATTCTTAGAAAATAAATTTATTAGGTTTCAAAAAATTTATAGTGTTATTAGATGTTCTGATATTAGTTAAATTATATAAAATTAATGGTTGGAGTGACAAAAGTTTCGTTCAATTGCTTGAAATTTTAAAAGAGCTATTTCAATAAGGAAATAGGCTCCCGAATTCCAATTATAATACAAATAAAATATTATGCACAATACGACTGGGGTATAAAAATACACATTATTCCTCAAATAATTATGTGTTACATTGGAAGGAATATAAATTTGTATCATATTTTCTTAAATGTAGGATATAAATATATAACATGAATAGAAAATTAAACTATGATTCATTATTAGGTACCGACATCAAACATCCTGCTAAATCAAGTTGAAACCATTGAAAAATTAATTATTTTATGCATATATTTTCAAATTAAAATGATTAAAAAGGTTTAAATGAAATAAAAACGAGAACATTTTTGATAGAAACTTACATAACCTTGTTAATTCACCATATTTGAATAGATTTTATAAAACACTTATTGATTTTGGAAGTGAAGTTAAAAATATCAAATTGGGATTTTTCACATATATAATGAATTTATATCATAGGTTCAGTATCCAACATTGTTTATGGCTAATTTTTTAGTAGTTTACAACTTTTCCTAGTAGATATGTATGAAGAAATGATATGTTCTGATGATCTTGATGATTTCGGTACCACAACGGTGAGAAAATGATTTTGATGAATATATTTCACCTTTGATTGATGATTTGAAACATCTATGGAAGGGGAGTTATAATTTTTGATACCTATAAGAATGTTTATATTCCTTTTCATGTGATTATAATGTTCTCCATAAATAAAATTCATGCATATGGAAAAGAATCTGGAGGTAGTGTTAAGAGATATATAAAGAATATCCAATTTCATAAGAACATACTTCATATTATAAATTATAGAATAGAAGAAATATAGTTTACATTGAACATTGAATATTTATTGAATTGGTCATCCATATTGTAGATTGAAAAGGAATTTAATGGTTTATATTAATATAATCTTCCCCTACCCCTATTACAATTTTCATCTAACTAATTTTAGAAAAATGAGAAAATTATTGATTTTTCATTTGGAAAGAAAGGAAGTTCATGCCTTAGAAAATATGCAAGAAATGGTCTATTATATTCAAACTACCTTATTAGAAATTTTCTGAGATAAATCAAAATATTTATGTTATGCATATTGAGAAAAAATATGTGACGCTTTTATTAGATCATTATTTGACATAAAAGGAAAAAACAAAAGATGGATTTCTTACAAGATTTGAATTAATATCCTTGGGAATACGTTTGAATTTAGCTGGCACTATGAAATGAAATATAAAATATTTTACTATATCATATCACACATTAAGAATGAGTGATAAGTTGAATTTTTTTCAGTGTATGTATGATATTAAATAACCAATTTGATATTCTCTCAATGTGATGAATTTGGAGTTATTCAAGGTTTTAAAATTAATTGGTATGAAATCTCATGACTATCATTTATTTATGAAAAAACATTTTCTGATCACCCTTTTTGGTATATTGTATACACCTTTTAGAAAGACTATCATCATTTTATTTTATTTTGTAATATCCATTTATAGAAAATTAATTAATCCGAATTTATTTTATGTGTTAGAGATAGAAGTTTTACTAATACCTTTTCAACAAGAAATGTATTTCCACCAACATTTTTTGATATAATGGTTCTTCTAGTGATTCATTTTTTGCATTAGATAAGAATATGTGGGCCTACATATTTATGTTAGATGTATCATTTTGAAATATATATAAATTTTTTAATGTGATGTGTTTCAAATACTCATTTAAAAAGGCCTTTATAGTTATAAAATTGAGATTGGAATAGTTTATTGATTTATTTACTAATTATTTTTATGATGTAGACTATATTGGTCTCCCTATATCGTGAAATTTGATAGTTTATAGTGAAGATAAAGGGATTAATGTCTTAAAGGTAAATTCCATTCATGTGATTAAGTGATGTTGAAAAATTTATACATTTAAAAAAATGGTTCAATCATATATATCATCACATGTTTCTGGATTAAAGTTATTATATTTAAAAATAAATGAAAATTGATTGATGATTGAGTATAAAAATTCATTTATTTTATGGTTAAAGAAAATGTAAACATATATTTATCTTTATCCAAAACATTTAAATTTTAATAAAGGGGATAGTCTCTTAATGTGATCACATGTTCTAGTTTTGATATTAATGTTTACACATTTTACTCAAAAGAATAAGGATGAAAATTGTACTGTTCAAAGTACTGGGTAATGTTTATCATAGAAGCACTTATTTTTTCAAGTGAAAAAAGTTAAAAATCAAATTTCTCCATCAATGTAATGTATTTAAGTTATTGAGTATATATGTGAAATTAAATATAATAAATTTCAAGTAACATTATTTATGTGAAACTAGGTTGATAGTAATAGTGGTGTGAATAAAATATGATTATGGATTTACACTTATTGATCTGAAGAGATTAAATTACAAAGAAGAACCATTTATTGTGGAGACACATGAAAATATAATATTTTATGTTATTGATCTATCAAATGATCATCATTTCATTGTTTTTAAATAGAAAATAATTCATTTGGGTGATGAGGATGATAATGATGTTGTAGATTTATGTGATATTTATTCATTTATTATGTGATTTTTGGATGATGATTATGAATATATTACAGAAATCATCTATTTTATAAGAAATTATCATGTTAAAGGGATACGGGAAAACAATAAATTACTCTCTTAATTATTTATCCAAATATTTATAGTTTATTTATTTTTTAAAATTTACATGAGTATAAACTATATTATTTTGTTATTTGGTTGTTTAATTATAAATATATATATATATATATATATATTGATTATATATATGATTTTTTGTGTTAAATTTTTAATTCAATGGTTATGGTCAAGAAATATTTTATTGAAATTTTTTGATATAAATCATTATGTTTTGGTTAAATTTACACATATAAAAACACTATTTTATAAATGAGGTATTTAAATTTTTAAATTTTTATCATTTTTATTATTTTAGGAGTATATTTTACATTTAATATTTTAATTTTTATATTTTTTTTAATCATCATGACATTTTTTTTGAAACATACACCTGTGTGACGCTATTTTTTACTTATATATTTTTGTATTAACTATTTTTAAATATTAAATATTCTAACAATATGAAGCTATAAATAATATCATTATATTTATGTATTTATCTGATAGACACAGTGGTAGATGAACATTTATCGAAGTATATGTCTATTTGTCATATTATTAAATATTGACAAAATAAAATTATTAAATGATGGAAAAATTTTAATATAAGAAAAATTATTTTCCAGACTACTAATGAGCCTCCTACAGAGGAGTATTCTTCTCCTTCTTCTTTAAAGTAATAAATTTCTAGAGTTGGTAGATGTGGTATTATAAAGTTATTGAAAAATTAACTTTCTCATGGATATTAAAGGATAAATATTTTACATTTAGGATTATAATAACCCAACCAGCCCAAATGCAATATAGTTTACGTGTTATATCACATTAAATATTCATTTCAGGATTAACATTTTATATCCCAAATGGAGGTCTATTGACATAATGAGAAAAGAAAAATTATTTGAGTCTGTAATGGTTAAATATATCATTTTTTTTATTTTTATGTCATTATTAGAATATTATGTTTTTTGTATGACTAATATTTAATGTATTCAATTACAAATTACATTCAACATTCATGGAACAAAGGAAATTATAAAAATAGGTCTATCTTTAACACCATTTCAATTGAAATTTTTTAAATCCAAATTGACTAAAAATTATGATTTTGGGAAATTACAGAATGAAAACATCTGCCTCAAGTATGGGGTCTTATATGTAAATACAAGGACTAACATTTCTTCAGTCGACATGATAAAGAATCTATAGTATGATAATGATTGTATCTTATAAAATTTCTTAAATATTACATGATTACGTATTAGTATATTTTTATGTAATAGCCTAGAATGAGATCTCACCATGAGATCTAGTCGAAAAATATTTACCCTTGTATATTATAATATGGATGGTATCATTTAATGGTGAATAAAATAATTGCCAAAAAGTTTTAATAATTATATGCTAAATCTAGTAGTGATTTATAATAGTTCTAGTTTTTTCTACCATCTCCCCCACTCACCATGATGAAAGAAAAACAATAAGAAGGAAAAAAAATGAAAAGTATCTTAGAGAACAATCTAAGGATGTAGCTGACCAAATTATAAGAAATTAATTTTTATATTCATTTAATATTTATATTTTTAAATTTATAACACTAATATAAAATTTTAATTTATCAGTTCATGATGACCTTTAGGAGATAATGAGGTCGGAAACTTGTATCCCTAAGTGTAGGATGGACATTCTATCCACTACATTTGGAAATCTAGAACACCTCGACCACATAAGCAGATATAAGTTGGATTTCATCATTAGGAAAATATTTAGTCATTAAAGTAAGAAATTTAGGGTCACATAAATAGATTGCATAAAATTTGAGATTAAAGACCCAAAACAATCCATGGGAGATGAAACTAAATTATTTACGCAAAATATGTTTGAAAAATTGATGAGACGATTTTAGCCTGCACAGCCTACCTACTCAGATCCTCCACCTCCATATTCTGAAATGACCTAATATTGGGAGTTTTATGTTGGACATCCCCATGTATGTATTTTAGTGTACAGATCCATACATATTTTGGGGGATTCTTTACATCACCTTCCAATGCAGTTGGGTTAGTCAATAATATCAATACATGATATTATTAATCCAAATGTTCTATTATCATTTCATATATATAAGATTCTAGATTTGGATACTGTGTGGGTATTTTTTTACATTAGTCAGTTATTCTTATTTTTTATCAAACTTACAAGGTATGAATTGATTTTATACATTATTTACATTTTATTTGAAATTATGTATAAGTTTTCCTTATAATTAATTTATATTGGCGTATATAAAATCAAAATAATTTGTAAAAAAATTAGGATCCAATCACTTCATATACTTAAAATATTTATGATTGGATAAAAAGGATATCCCAAATTTGTTTTTCCTTTTATAATATTTATTATTTTTGGATGATGCTTGATATAGGTATAAGAGATTACCCATTTATATTATTAAAAAAATATCATGTTTCTTGTTATTTTTTATGAGATTGGAATAATTGTGTTATAATTATTTTCCATGTATGCACATTTATGTTTTGGTTTTTCTTTATTTAAATAAAAATGACTAAACGTGAATTATTATATTATTTTTTTATTAGGTATATATACTGTATTTTCATTCAAAATGAGATCATAATATTTATGGTATTAAAGATCCATAAAAAATTTCAATTCTTGTGAAATATCTCGATATTGATGATAGAGTTACAGACACACACACATATATATATCTATGGGTTTGTGTGTGTGAATGATTAGGGATTATAGGTATTGGGTTCTAGTGTTTTAAATTACCTGATGGGTAATAAGAGTAAGATAATTATAAAATAATATTTATTATAATGTCATTAGTTGTAAACTTTTTATATTTTATTTTCTATTAGATGTTAGGCATATTCTTCCTTAATGAGTGAAAAATATATTGGATTTTCTATATATTAGATGGACATCATAAATAATTTATATAATTAGTAAATAAGTAAGTATTATTATTTTTTATAAGTTCATTATTATTAATTATTTATTTGTATACATGTCCTAATAGTTGATATATAAAAATAAAAGTTATCTAAAAAGTTAAAAAATTATCACTTGTTGATACAAGAACCAAATAAAATCAAATATGTAAAATTAATGGAAAATATGTTTCATAAAAAAATATTTATTTTATTATATATATATGTGAGTTGGTTATATTTGGAAGTTAATGTAGGTTCTAGATGCAGCAGAAGCATGATTGGGAGGATGCCCAACATTAAAATTTATTGTGAACAATGATTATTTTGGGACCAATACGATGATAAACACTAGTATCCATAGATTTAAATCAAACATTTAGATAAATAAGAAATATTCCCAGAACCTTGAGAGAGTATCGATATATTTTATTTATAATTAATTATGTTAAATTAAATAAATTCCTGCAATGTTTTCATTCTTCGTTGAAGTGTTTGACCAAAAATTTGTGGGGAGTATTTCTTTTCTTTTTAGAGATCAAGAGTAGATATCATATAGAGGTAATTCAGATGTGCTCCAAAAAACTCTGGACATTGTCGAATGAGTCTTCGGGTGCTAGCATGAAAGGTCCTTACGTTTATGAGATCTTCCCTTGTTTTTCTTTGAGAGCCTCTTCCAAAGTGTTCTTTGATCTAGTGGAGGATGTCTTCTCTCATCCTTGAGAGAATTCTTGGAGATTAAAAAAATAGCTCTTGAGAATTGAGATATATTTCACCAAAATTTTATTCACAAAAAAATTGGATATCATGCAGGTATGTTTCCCCCTTGGCTAATAAGAGAATAATATATAACTAGTAATTTAATTTTCTAGGTAATAATAAATAATTTTCATATATTTCATTACATAATTTTATTATTCCATTTGAAACCCCCATATAAAATAATAATAGAAACACCATTATTTTCATGACATATATCTAGAATGAAAATTATAATTAAATATTATTTTAATCAAATAATATTTAACATCTGGACCCTTTAACTCCATCTTCCCATCATCTGAAATATTTATTAGACCTTGAATAATGATTATTTATTTATTTAATAAATAAAAAAATCTTACTGTATTATTGTCCAAAAATTAAATAAAATCATATTAGGAATACCTGAATAATTATTAAACTAAAACACAGAATAATATTTATTAAACTTTTTAAATAATAAATTATTTAACCGAGATTCTCGAAACACTTAGTGTGTGACCCTCTTGGCCTATTTCTTAGTGGTATTAGGTTATCATGCCTAAAGTCCCATGTCAGTTTCTAGAAACATTCCATGAAACCCATAGAGAAAAAAAGTTACTGCTGGAATGAAATTTCACCTCATATGAATGCTTATCATGTAATATAATCCCTTTATCATAATATCTTCAATAGAGCAGGTTGCATGCCAATGTCATTAACTTATATGGTTGATAACTCATTATTTGAATTCTTGGATATAGAAAATTCATTGAGAACACCATGTCGATTAATTAATTTAGGCTATATCATTTCATTCAAAGGGACTCAGATATATACATCCATTAATGAACAAAAGGGATAAATTTTGTCTCACATTATTCATTAATGCAATATTACTCATAACACACCAAATGTATCCTACCTCACCGTAAGCATTTGTTATCATAGTTTTCTCTAATACATTAAAGTGTGTGACTCCTCATATCCATTAATAATATTCTTAAATTCTGAGGACCATTACACACATCCTCATATGGGAACATCTAATGACACTTATAATGTGGATTTCTTACTATCGGGTCTTGTTTTCATAATATCCTGTTGGATGTTACTAAGGGATTACACCATGAGAAGGTGCCTCAAAGTCTTATTAGTCTACACCATTAATATATTATATCATTTGTGTCCCATCAAATGATATCATCTGGCCATAAACCATTTATTCAAGAATAGTTTCACTGTACTTTTGGGTTCTCATCATAGCAGGGAACTAATATGACCTTTTAGTGTGATAGCTACTCTTGAAACATTATCACATTTTGTGTTACATAGAATAAAAATCATGATGTGATACGTAATTTATTAATATTTAAAAACCATGAATACAATCTTATAATAATGTACAAATTAGTTCATGAAGGACCCCGGAACACCCTAAGAGCGGAGGGGTTATTTAGGGTGTCAAATTTTTCTTTTAAATGGATGGATCTTATTCCCACATTGTTAGGAACCTATTAAACACATCTAAAGAGGAAGTGAAGAAAACAAACAATCACATGAAATCCAATGACACAACAATTTTAATTGGTTCACCACTAAGGGCTACGTCCACGGAGCATACACCAATAGTGTGTCAGTCATACTACAAAACACAAAACATTTATTGTTGTTGATTACAAGAGTTTATCACAATCACACTATGTCGTGTGTAATTCCTTTAGAAGGTTTTAGGGACAATACACTGCATCCCTCTGATCACTTCAACTGACACCCCCTTACTCACTGTGTTCGAAGAATACTCACTCATTTTATTGACATGAAATTTGCTTCATTTGTTTGGCATAAAATCATGCATACTCAACTATAAATGGATACACTTTTAAAGTCATGTTTTAATCCATAGGTGTAATTTACTTTCCCACACACATATAGGTTATGAAAATTAATTTTTTAGACTGATTTGGTGAATTTTGACGCTTCCTTGGTGTTCTGCATATCACATTACCTCCTACGCATACTGAGTAGCAGGAATGGTTCACGGATCCCCTCCTCTGCATACCACTGTTGTTTCTCCATACCATCCAGATCCTCTTTAAACTTTCATAATCCATGTAGTAATTTACTCCACGTACTGATCAGCACCACCACATATCATCCTGCTCAGCGTACTGCCTTGATCTGTCCCGTACTATGAGAGCTTCTTTCGTGAATCACACTCTCATCTGCGGACTGTTTTTCCTTACGCGGATGGTTCACTCTATATTTATTCATCTCTTTCACAAACCATTTCATACATCACCAGATTTATTACTGAATTTATAATATATAATCTAGTTCCTTATCAAAGGGGATTACTACTCCTTATATAGGTAAAAATGGATCTGAAAAAATATGAAAATCCAAGATTTACCAAATATCTGATTTTGGTATAGACTCCACTGCATACCGCTCCTATCATGTGAAATGAAGTTTTACAATGAACCTCCAACCATCTGCATACCATGCACCTTCTCCCACATACCTTCTCCGTGAACTAATTTCTATTCCAAAAACTACTCCATGTACTATTCTCTTTGTTCTGTATGTGGTACACAAATAGATCCCAAACATGGTTCACATTCCATGTCTCGTGCCATGCTATTATCTCCCTTTACTAAATTCATTTTCCATTTTTCATGCCATACTTTCCTATGAACAAATTCCCAATTTTGAGGCCCAAAAATTTTGAAAACACTATGAAATTAAGAAACTTTCAATACTTCATTCAACCTCAAATGCATGACCATATTCCTTAAAAAGTCCCTAGTCATCCCTGTGTAGATTGAAAACAAACACAAACCATACTCCATTATTATCATTGACCAACCTTGGTTCCAATGGTCAGTTATAGGGAACCAACACCAACAGAATTCCAATTTAACTAGAGCAAACTATTACAAAACTTCACTCTAATGGATCTCACATGATATTAATCATTCTCCAAATATATGCCTTTAGTAAAGAGGTCTTCCACGTTCTCCTCCTTGGACACTCAGCTCACTAAAACATCACCCCTGTTTTGAAAATCTCTCAAGAGGTGATACTTTATAAGTGTGCTCTTTGTCTGTTGATGTGAACTTGACTCTGTTGCAAGATCCACCACTTGTGTATTATCACAATACAATGTGATAGGGTCTCTACTTTTAGGAACTGCATAAAGCTCCTAGATAATGTTCCAAATCTGGACGGATTCTTTGTCCATATCAGGAGCCACTATATATTTAGATTCTGATGTAGAATCAAAAACAACTGTCTTCTTTGAATTCTTCTAGTTTATAGCTCCTCTATTGAGACAGAAAATATACCATGATTGCGACATTAGATCATTTTGGTCTTTATGAACACAAGAATCTGAATACCTTTTGGTGAAAATATCATCATATCCTCCATACACTAGGAACATATCCTTAGTTCTTCTTAGATACTTAAGGATAGCCTTAAAAGTAGTCCAATGTTGTTATCATTTATCCACTTGATATCTTCCTACAATGATCAGTTCATAGCCAACATCAAGTCTGGTAAATAGAATTTAATACATGATTGATCTTATCACTAAAGAATATGAGATCTTACTCATTCTAACATTCTCATGTTGTGTATGGGATACATTTTCTTAGAAATATGTATACCACGTGACACAAGAACCAATCCCCTCATTAATTGTTTCATAAAAAATCAATTTAGTATCTTGTGAATGTATATACTATAACTAAACCCAAGATTTCTGTTAGATCTATAAAGAATGTTCTTGATCCCTATAATATAGGCTACTAATCCTAATTATTTCACGGAGAAGCACTCGTCCAACCAGTCCTTAACAAATTATAAGACTAGTATGTTGTTTCCAATAAGTAATATGTCATTAACATATATTACAAGGAAAATGAATGCATTCCCATTAAACCAATTGTAAAAACATGGATCATATTAATTCTTAATGAATCCAAATTTACTTATGGCTTCATTGAATCAAATATTCAATGACCAATATGCTTACATTAAAACTTAAATGGACCTCTGTAACATGAAACTCCTCTTGGAATAATCTGGTGTCACAAAACCTTCAGTTTTTTTCATATTGACAATTTCCTAATGGTCCCTATTAAGGAATTTAGTTTTGACATCCATCTTTCAAATCGCATAGTCATGGTAAGAATCTATGGAAACATGATTCTGGTGGATTTAAATATATAAACAGGTGAAAAGGGTTTATCATAGTCAATTCCATGATGTTTATTAAACCCTTTAGCCATTATCCTTATTTATTGGTACTTACCGTACCTTCTATTTTTGGTTTCTTCTTGAATTCCCATTTACATATAACATGATTTATATCAACTAGTGCATTAACTATACCAAAAAATGGTTTTGATAAAAGGAATCCATCCTATAATTCATAGATTTTATCAATATTGTAACTTCTGACCTCTCTACTGCCTCCTTGTAGAATAGAGGTTCATCATTATCCAACAATAAGCAGTCACCATCCTTGGTGAAAAAAAACATATCTCTTTGGATCCCTTACCTCTTTTACACTCCTACCATGTACTTGTGTTTCATGAACTACATCATCCATGGGGACCAGTGTAACCTATTCCAATACAAACTCTTGTGTATCTTGATCATAATCTTCATCGAATTCAATCTTTCTATCACTATCATTTTTAAGGATATGTTCCCTCTAAAGTAATATTACTTGTCTGGAAACAGTTACATTATTGTTTGATGGGTTTTGTAGGTAGTATCCCTTCTATTTCCTTGGGATACCCTATAAATATACACCTTCTTCCCTGAGGTGATAGTTTGTATTCTGATAAAGCCTTAACAAATGCCTCACATCCCTATACACATGTATGCAACAAAATGGGTTTCTTTCTACCCCATAACTCGAAGTGGATTCCATTTTCTGCCTTATATGGTACTCAGTTTAATGGTTATGCTATATTTTGTAATGTATATCCCCAAAAATATTACAAAATATTTAAATGACTCATCATCGACCTTACCATATTCAATAAGGTATGGTTTATCCTTTCACTAACACCATTCCACTCTACTGTTTATGGTGGTGGGAGTTGAGATAGAATCCCAAACTCTCATAAAAGATTGATAAACTCTTGGTTCAGATAGTCTCCACCCCAATATGATTGAATCTTCTTCATCTTCTTACCAAGCTGATTCTCTACTTCATTCATGAATTTTTTAATTTCTCAAAGTAATTTAACTTATTCTTCAACAAGTAAATAGATCCATATATACTCAAATCATCGGTAAATGTTATGATGTACGAATATCCACCTCTATATTCTACGTGAAATTTTCTATATATATTTGTGTGTATCAATCTAAGAATCTATGTGGCCCTTTCACTCTATCCAAAAAATGGTGGTTTGGAAATTTTCCCTTTTAAACAAGTGTAACATCTATCAAGTGGTTTTAGATTAGAAGAGTCTAAATAACCATCATGACAATGTTTTTCTAGGTTCTTCTTATTTCCATGACCAAGTAGGTGAATCCACAACTAGGTGTTATATGAGTGATGTGAACTTGATTCATGGTTGAGTTTTAACAATTCGTTTTCATAATTTTATACATACATTCAATTATTTAAATGTGTCATACCATAACATATATTTTCCTTATAAAAGAAACAACTTTTATTTCTGATTTTGAAAAAAAAAATCTCATCTGTATCTAAACAAGATATTGAAATTATGTTCTTGGTAACACATGGTACATAATAACTGTCATGTAAATCCAAAATCATCCTGGTCGTCAACGAAGGGTTGTAGTCACTGATTGCCAGAGAAGGTATCCTCGAACCATTGGAAGCTAGCAGATCCACCTCTCTTGTATAAATTTTACGAAATACACTTGGTTAGTGCATTTGAATACAGATGTGAGCACTGAAAGATGTATTTAATACCCAGTGTGTAGAAATGGAAATATTTCACTTGATAATGAACACACCATTGGCTTCCCCTTGCCTATGGGTGCAGTTACTATTCCAGTGGCCTAACATTCCACATGAAAATCATACTACCACCCTTTTCTTACCCTTCCATTGGATCTTCTTCTTCTTTCTCGGATGCTGATCAAGAGATTTAGACTGTTTATAAATCTTATGTCCCTTTTCCTTTTCTTACCCCTTCCTATTCCTCATAACAACTATGATTTTTTCAATCCCATTGTTTTTATCCACTTGGTGAATCATGGTCAGAAGTTCCAATAATATCTTCTCATTATTTCTCATGTTATAATTCATAATAAAACTGGAGATGGCATTGGGCAATGATGATAGTATGAGATATTTATGTAACTCATCTAGAAATTTATTACATAATATGTTCATATGTTCAATGTAGCCAATAAGATTGACTATATGCAGTCTAGCTAGCACAGACTCTCCATGGTTAGTAGTGAACAACGAATTGGAGGTCTCATACCTCTCTTGTCTCTCCCAATCTTGATAGAGTTCGCGAAGGTGAGACATCATTCTATAAGAATCCATTTCTTCAAGTTTATTCAAGAGATCATTGGTCATGGATGATAGCCTGAGGCAATAAGTATCCATAGAATCATTCATATTTTTATTATACACAGATATATCATTATTACTTGCCTCATTCTCAGGAAAAACTGGTAATGGTTCTTCTAGCACATATGGTTTTCTTTCATAGAGAAGGATGACCCGAATGTGCCTTTTCTACTCCTGGAAATTAGTTCTGCTGAGAAGGTTATCCTTATCGACTATGGATAAAAATTAACTGTTTAATGTCATTATTAATTTCATTTCTACAAATAAGATAAATAGATTTTTAGTACATTTTATGTTAAAATTATGACAAATAAATAAATAAAAATTCCTTAGTCTCTCACTATTTTATCAAAACCCACTAGCACTCACCAATATCTTTTTAATATCCTGTGGGTTGGATATTATAGTAGAAAGGATCCATATTCCATTATAATGACCCCATAGTTGGATGGATAAGAAACATGAATTGGTTTTGGTAGGAATTTCAAATTCCAACTATATTAACTAGTGGAACCTTGATATATTGAGTCGACTCCTCAATCCTGAAATAATTATTTTAGATATTCTCAAACCTTGCCTCTCATTTACTCCAAGCCCTTATTTGGCAGTCAACCCTTGATGGAAACCAATTTAAGTCAACCCAAAACTAAAATTAGAATTTCATGATAATATAAAACACCCCAACTTTGGTTGTTCAATTACTTTTAACTATTGATTCCATTCTAACCGATGTAATGGAAGGTTATAACGAATAAATATATTATTTATGGATTTTAGCCCTTGTGTATAAATTTCCTCTTTTTATCTTTTCACATGCTTGATAATATTAGGTGGGATATACATAAGTGATTAACCTTAAATTGATAATATTTATGCATAATCCAATTTAGTTTTGTTTCCTATTACATGTTTGTTAATACATTGATTATGTGACCGTGATAATACATCCACAATGAATAACCATGAAACTGTTAAAAATAAAATAAAGGGTATGATTATTAGATTTCATGATGTTTAGTTTATCTAGTGGTTGATAAACTAACCTTGAACTAGGGGTGAAACACCTTAAATCCTTTATGGTTTGTGTTTACAGCTTTCCATATGTCCACATTTATATCTCCTTGGATTGGTTTAAACTCAACTCATAACTTGAATAGACTCTAATAGATTAGTAACTCCATCCATTACATATTATTTTAACATACACACATGTGAGGGGTAAGAAGGGGTTTACATAAAAGAAACCAGTGGCATGCATTCTCTATATATTAATTAGGAGGAGGCATATAGGCTAACAAGATTAATTTTACAAATAAATTAAAAGGAAACCTATCACATACAGAGGTATGGTTTAGCTAATGATCATCCACAAACAGGTGAAAATTTACACATTTAGTAAAACTAGAATTCAATTCTTTAATTTTTATTATTAAGATAAATCATGCTCAAATACATTAATTTCTATCATAAATTAATTAATCCTTTTATCTTAATCTTTTCATAGATGAATTTCCTTCAGATTCACATCCATTATAATTTTTAGAAATTAATAAATTATTTTAAAATTAACTGTGTACATAACTTGTACCTTGGAAGCAACCCGGTGAATATCCAGCCAAAACTACCCAACATGAATTATAATTTTATACAATTTATTCTTTTTGACATGTATCATGAATGTGGAATTATAATTTTAATACAAGTCATACATATGGGAAGATCTTCTTCCATTATGCAGATGTTGATTAAACATGTATATGCATATATCAAAAACATATCACATGTCGTGTCCTAGATTTACACCCACATGAAGGTACATGTCTTATGGGTTACATAATATAATAATAAATTTTAAATGTGTGTAATCTAGGAAAATTACAAGGCATGAAGATCATCCGAAGTACAGACCTAGGGAAATGGTGTGTGAGGTGTACTTCAGAAATATTCAAATTACACAGAGTGACTAGTGAACCACATTCCATGTAGAATCTAAGTTACACGATCACCAGTCGGGCAAGCTATGTGTGGGATGCACGACTTGACCCTGACCTGAAAGAAATACACGCAGTGTCCAGTGGGTTACACATCATGTAGTCCATCTAACTATGTGCCAGTCTATCCTGGTCAACATGTGATGTAATAATTAACTACATCGTGTGTTATTAATGAACACTTCTTGTGTAAATTCAAAATTAATCTCTATGCATTGAACACAACTACACTGTGTGTTATCTAGATTAAATGTCATGTGTGGAAGATTATATGGTGTGTAATTCTGAATACATGGCATGTACTATTGTGTTACCTGTACTGAATCATTGGTACCTCTTAATGAGATCCTTGATGTAATTTTAATCAATAAAATTATTCATTTATGATATATCTGTGAGAAAGAGGAATAATAGATCTCGAAATTTAGATTACATGATTGATTAAACATGAATTGACAAACAAAATTATTAAATCCTAAATCATCAATGACTTATTTAAATAATTATAAATGAAAATACGACCCCTTTGATACCACTTGTAGGATCTGGGAACATCGGAAGTGCGGTTAGGCCGGTTCCCGCCATTAAATTTTACTGTGATAAACTATTATTCTAAGATAGATAAGATGATAAAAACTAGTATCCAAGTAAACAAATAATAGATTTGTATAAAAAAAGTGTCATGATACCTTGAGAGAGGATTAACATACTTTTTTATAATTAATTTAATTAAATTAAATAAATACCTATAAATTTATTTTGTTTCATTGATCTATCTAACCATAGATCTGTGGTGACCCTTTTGCTGCTTTGTAGAGATCAAGAGTATTTATCCTCTAGTAGTAATCCACACATGATCCTCAAATATCTGGACATCGCTGAAGGATTCTCTGGGTGCTATCACAAAAGGTTTTTTCACTTGTGTCATCTTCCCTTGATTGCCTTGAGAGCCACTTCCAAAGTATTCTCTAATACTGTGGAGGATGGATGCTCTCATTATCAAGTGCGTTCTTAGAGAAGAAAAAAAATAACTCTCAAGTCTTGAGATATTTTTCTCCAAAATTTTGTGCACAACTAAAATTGGTTATCTTGGATGAAGGTTTCCCCTTATCTAATAATAGAATAATAAGTAACTGGGATTTTAATTCACTAGGAAATAAAAAATAATTAGCACAAGTTCCATTATTTATTTTTTTATTCCATGTTAAACCCCTTGTCAAATAATAACAACAATACCATTATTTACATGACATGTACATAGATTGTAAGCTACAATTAAATATTATTTTAATAAAATATTATTTAACATTATTTTATCACTGGAACCTTTAACTTGGTTCCCCCGTCCTCTAAAATATTTATTGAACCTTGAATAAGTACTATTTATTTATTTAATAAATAAATAAATATTGATCAATTATTCACTAATAATTAAATAAAATTTGATCAGGTATATCTGAATAATTATTTTACCACAACTAAGAATAATATTTAATCAACTTGTTAAATAATACATTATTTAACTGGTATTCTAGATACACTTAGGGTGTAACCCTCTAGGCCTCATTCTCAATGTAATTTGGTGAGACTTCCTAATGTCCAAGGATAGCATCTAGAAACACACTGAGGC
This sequence comes from Viscum album, assembly GCA_963277665.1. Lineage (NCBI taxonomy): Eukaryota > Viridiplantae > Streptophyta > Magnoliopsida > Santalales > Viscaceae > Viscum > Viscum album. Next base: position 1,351,681,501 of record OY728159.1, on the reverse strand, counting down.
ACCCATATAGAAATAATTTAATGATACAATTACATTTCCCCTTATATTATCACATACCATGTAATATAATCCTTTTATCATAATTTCTCCAATCGATCAGGTTACATGCTTGTGTCATCAACCTATATGCTTGATAACTCAGTATTTAGCTTTCCTTAAATATAACTTGCCTAGAGAACACCATAACCATGGATTTATTTAGGCTATATCATTTCCATCAAAGGTCTTGAGATATTTACTTTGATTAATGAACAGAAGGGTTAAATCTTTTCTCCCATTATTTTTTAATGAAGTATTACTCATGATGAAGCCAACATATCCTACCTCTCCATGAGAATATGTCATCGCGGTATTTTCCAATACATCAAAGTGCACAACTCATAATATCCATTAATAATAATATTAATGTCTATGGACCATTAAACAAATTCCCAAATAGGAACATCAAATGACACTTATAATGTGGATTTTCTACTATCGGGTCTTGTTCTCATAATATCCTTCTATATATTACAAGGGGAGTATACCATGAGAAGGTGCCTCAAAGTCCAATATGTCTCCACCCTTGATATCCTATATCATGTTTGTTCCTATAAATGATACAATCCAACTATAAAACAATTATTCCAGAATTGTGTCATGGTACTTCCAGGTTCTCATCATAGCGGGAAACTACTTTGACCTTTTAGTGCGACAGACACTCTTCATACATTTTCACATACTATGTTATGTGAAAGAGAAATCATGATGTGGTATGGAATTTTATAATATTAAAAACCATGAATATAATCTTATCATAAAGTACAAAGTACTTGATTATATGGAACTGACTTGGACAGTTAATGTTTCATAATTACAGTTTCATCATCAAAAAGAAAGGATTAAATACAATTTTTTTATTAAGATTTTTGTTTTATATAATCACAATTGGGACGATGACTAGATTTGATACGGTTATTTATATTAACTATATTATGTTTTATATCAAAATATTTTTTTTATAATCTTATATTATTCATTTTTATTGAAAATTGTCAATGATTTTACGTCTTATACAGATGAAGAACTTACCCATATTCAAAGTTTATTTGAAAACTATTTTTTATGTATGGTTATATTTTGAATTATCAGGAACATATCTTTTACTAAAATTTCAAAAATGAATAATTATAAAGTGTATTTCTTCTTTATGTTTTTATATTTTGTTTTTATAGTGTTTTAGATGTTTCCAATATCATTATTTTAATTATAATATAAAATGAGTATTTTGACACTAGTTTTATTCAATATGATGGTATACTATGTTTATTTTTACAATATTATTCTCTAATATAAGTTTGTAAATTCTATTTTCTTACATGGTTTTGTATATTTTTAGGTCATTTAATTTAACATGATTTTTTAAAAAATTACATCTTTCCAGATCAATTTTTTTCTGATATGGAATCAAAATTATAAGATTTTTGAAATCTATTTGTGGTAATAACTATTTTCCAAAGGCACTTTTCAAATGGGTTTTTAATTGACATTGGAGTGTATTTTCAATGTTGGTTTCAAAAAAAACCAACATGGAAAATTTTATGAAAATATTTTCATGTCTATTTTATTGTAAGGCCGACACATAAAGTCTATTTTTATTTATTAAAATAGTTGAAATTATAAAAATGATGTATAAAGGCTCTTTAAACATAAGGTTTTTTAAAACTGTTGTTGAAACATCATTAAAATATTATATTTTAATGAATTTTTAATGTTGTTTTTAAAAATACCAACATAAAAACTATTATTTTTAATGTCTCTTGGATCAGTTTTAATTAAAAATGGATGTTAAGTCTAGAAAATAAATATTAAAATATGTTTTTAATATAGTTCTACGTTCATGTAAGATAAACTTATGAAAAAAATTAGGTGTGTAATTTATGTAAATTTTATAGACCACAGTTATTTTGAAAACTGATGTCCAAATGGTGTTGAAGTACTTCTATTTATTTAGTAAACTTTTTTTCTACTACTTTCAACCAAAATTCCATAGGAATTATAGAATGTAGTAGTATACATTCTATCCTCACCTTAAATTTTTGATTTATTCTCACAACTACATTAATGACTCTTATTTTCAATGTATTATTTTATGATATTATATGGATTATTTTTTATACAATACATCAAGATAGAATAAGATTATAAGATCAAATATTCTTGAAATAAATTGTTAGAATATATTAAATATATTAAATAGAAAACATGTGTAGTTTTCCAAAAATTTAGAATAACCCCAAAAGGGGGCCTGAGTCAAGAATGAGAGTATAACATTATGTCCAAAATGTGATTTTTACCCTAGGCGCAACTTATCCTTTGTTGGCGTGGGGAGTTTTTTAAAAATTCAACGGGGGTGTAAATAAGTAAAATAAATTAAACAATTAATTTTTTAATTTTTTTTGACATAGAAAAATGGTTCCTATTTAAATATAAAGTTAAGTATTTTATATCAGGGTTATCTTCTAAACTCTAGAGGTATATGATTCATTGAAGGATATAATTATTTCTAACTAACAGTAGATTGGAATTGGATTGTGCATCGTTGTGCCAATAGATTTCATAGATCCCGTCAGTGATGACAATGAAACTGTTCTTCATCAATGATCAATCCAAACTCTAGATTTATACATAAAAATAAAATTAATTTAGTCAATACAAGAAAATTGATGTAATTTTTCTTTTATTTTTTGGTTTTTTTTAATCTTCTTCATTTATCCTCTTCTATGAATAAAATCGAGGACAAATGAACAACGGGTGAGGTTTGTTCGTCATGTTTTATAGTATAAATATGTATCCATAATTTCTTTATCAATTATATTTATTATTTAATTTGGACTATGTTTCAACCAATATCCAGTTTCTAATCATTGTGTGTCCATTCTTCGATGGTGTAGATCAAAACCATAGGTATGACAAGTGATGGTAGTTTCAGTTTGAGAATCGAAGATGATTTTGGCTAGATCGAGGGTGAAAAATACTAGATCGAGGTTTCATCATCTTCTGAAGTAGAGAGAAAGGGAAGGAAGGTATAAGTCAACCTAGATCTGAAATATATGGAGTTATTACCAGTGAGAAAAGAAAAATCATTGGTGAGTAGGGACGAACGGAGGAAAACCTCTAGATCTAGAGAATCTCAAGAAACATGACATGTAAATCAGTATTACATGTCATGTGGGGTCTATTTAGAAGTAGACAGGGTTTCAGTATGAATATAATGATTACACAACTTTTTAACCCCTTTCGTGAGGCTCAGCGTTAAGCTTGGGAAGTACATAGACATGTGAAAAAGTACATTTCCAATTGGCACACCATATACTTAGTCACAGACAACACCTAGTGTAAAAGGGCTAGTAAACGGACATGACCACCATACATGGATTGAGATCGGTGAAATTCATAGGGTATCATGTATCCTTACATGTTCTGTACAACATATACACACCATTCATATTGACACTTACATATCGTGTGAAGCTCTTCGACATGGGTAGGTATGAGGTTAGTTGGACATGTCATGGACCCCCTGGTATATGCTGTATATCCCCTTCATGATTTTTTTAGCTCTTTATTTTTTTAGTTTGGACCTATATATGTTGAGTGTGTTTCCATGGTCCTTTTCCTCAATTTTGCAGTGTGATATTACATCCACATAATGTGATTTTGATCCCCTCTAGAGGCTTAGTTTCAGATAGAGTTGTGGTGTCCCTCTGTGAGACTGGAGAGTGATCCTCTACAATCCTTTGTTTACAAGGTGGGGTTTTTGAAATAAATATGACCTCCTTGAGAAGGGATTTAATCTGCAATCTATAAGGTTGAATAGTAGTGTTTATGGTATCATTGATATATTATCCCCTAAATATCATATTGATATGAAATGGGATTGTGGTTATCCTCGTCAGTTCTGGGTGTGACCCCCTATCTGTGTATCAAGGTCTTATTTGACCACTGATATTTCATAGGTAAGGCCCAATGAAATATAACTTTTTGTCGAGTTTATCTAATGATAAAATAGATCATGGGGTGTATTCTCCTAGAATGATGGATTCTTCATGCAGAATCCTATTGTTGGCATTTTGTTATGACCACCTGGTGGTGTGGCGTCTTTCCAAAGAATATCTAGGTATTTTTGGTACAAATTGATTATTATATCATGTATTGAGATTAATATACTCAGTGATTCATATTTAGTTTTTATGTGGATTCATATTGGGTATTGTTATACTCACAACATCAAATGTTTTGTTTGAATGTGTCGTGTCTTATGTAGACGACGGACCATTTGATGGTGTTCTGGGAGGATGGGGAGTGGTAGCAGCATAGATGGAGCTTTTCAGAATGAGGTTTTTTATTGAGAGCTTTAATTTTACTATGTTACTCTCCCCTTGTAGAATCTTAGGCTCTTTAAATTTTTTTGGAAAGTATTCGGATCCTTTTTCCACAATCAGCGAATTACTGTTATACTCTATTGTAGGATCATAGATTTATGAATGCATTTGTTTAAGTTATTTTAAAAAAATTCATTTTCTAGGCTTGTAGATGTGTATGTGTGTATTTTTTACATTAGTATAATGACTCCCATATATGGGATATTCCTACTCACCGCATCTCTCCATCCCTTCTAATATTGTATGTGGACATAGGGTTTTCACGATTCAGACCTCTACAGTTTGGATCATGACAGAGTGGTATCAGAGATGGTAATTTCTATCTTAGGATTTTAGTCAATGAGGTTGGTATGGGGCAATAGTGTTTAGTGGTTCAAGTTAATCTTTAAATCCATGGACTCTAGTGTTGGTGTAGTGGTTTGGGTATCATTACACTAGGACTCTGGTCACCTGACATTCAACTCGGAACATGTAAAAATTGATTGTAGAGAATTTTTTTGGAACATTAATCATATAGGAATTGTTTTTCCTTCCATTTAAATCAAGAGTCTTCTACCATATATACTCTTTAACCATGGTAAATCTTGTTTTATTTCAAGAATCCTCCACAGATATAGCCAGCCCGGATTTCACTACGTTATCGTGATGATGATCCTCCTTGTGACAAGGCATCGAAAGCATGTACCAGATATTTACATCCGAGTATTTTAATATATATACCACCACCCATTGAAAAGTTTCTAGAAATGGAATTATGACCTGATAATACATACAAGATTAGTTCATTTCACGAGTTTCACAGGTTGCGACATCTCGGGTTTCGAGGTTATCCAGACCCCTTGGTGGATGGGGAATGTCAATAGTCATTCACTTACGTTTTACACCTTGTGAGGATGCGTGTAGATCAGATGGAAGTACTCACAAAAATTATTCCTCAGGGGTCTTTTGGGTGATGAGGGAGCTTAGGGTCTCACTCACATAATTAGATAGATCTCTTTTGGATAGAATTTGGGTGTATTTTTATGGAGGATTTCGATTCTTCCACATTTCAATCAGTACACATCTATAGGACTCTATATCTATAGTAGGGTAGTATAACTATGAGCGAGTACTAAGATAGATTTAGTGATCTCTCATATTACTCATTAAGTATGGTGTGGGATCAGTTATTTAGATATCTTTTCTTTAGCAGGTATTTCACCAGGACAACTGGGCTTCATTGGTATCCCTTTTAATTTCCACAAATGTTGTGGTGCTTGTGAGAGCTATAGTAATAGAGAACTTTCTAGTGGAGTAGGCACCGATAGTGGGAGCTAGTTATGGGAAACCAATAGATGAGACTTATGAAAGAGGATGATGATGGGAGTCATAGGGAACCCATCATGTAAAATGAATCATGGGGTAATACTAAGACATTGGTTAAGTGGTGTGGGTCCCTCATGATGTCTCTATTTAGCTAAGAGAGAGGTTTTTTTCTCCAATGAAGGTTGGGGACATCTAGCTTAGGATTGTGTGACCCGTGGTATAGATTATCATGAGACAATTGAGGGGCCGTCAAGACAGATACAAAGGCACGAACATGGTGCTATGTTGGGTAGAAGATCTGGTAGAGGGGATGGTGGGGTAGCAAGAGGTGGTTTTAGGTTTGACCTATTACATCCACCACACCCAGGTGGTCCACTCTAGGCTTAAGGAGTTGGTGAATATATATTGGGATATAAGATGTCTTTGGAAGCCTATGACCCTATGGATATAGGGACGATTTGAGGTGTGATCTGTGTCTTTTATACATTAGTTGCAGTATTGATAGACATTGATTCGAGTCATTCCTTCCATTCCAATTCCCTAGTTTGGGACTTATAGATTCTAATTGATCCATTGGCTCGACCCTTGTGGTTTGATACTCTTAGAGGCAGTGACTCAGTGATTGTACACTTGTGTCGATAGTATGATCTGATGCTTGGGGGTGATGGTTTTTTTAGGATATCTTCATAGTAGTAAATATTCCTTAAGATGAAATCTTTTGTATGGACTATCTATCCATATTTCATAGACATATTGATTATTTTAGGTGGAGGATATGGTGTGTCTGTTGTGATGGAATAGGGTTTTCTTATGTGGTTGAAAAGGAAAACTTGGCATATAATGATGAGCTCTGGAATAAAGAGTAGATCTGAATACTCACAAGTTCACATGAATGACTTTTGGGGTAGTGTATGCTTCTGTAATTTTTTTTCTACAGTATTTGTGATTTATTAGTAAGTCTTTATTGAGGACATGCCATGTTTACCTCTCTATCGGGAACTAGTCTTCTGTATTGGCATGAATCATGGGAAGGAACTGCTAACTACACTATCGTATTGGATGGAACCCATATAGCTTTGAGAGACGAGGGTGTAGATGGAGGACTTGAAGGAGAAGGGATTTGTGAGACCCAGGGTTTCCCCCTAGGGAGCCACAATGTTGTTCACAAAGAATGTCTATGGGATATTGATGTTATGTGTGGATTACCAATGTATAAATCAAGTGACCAAAAATAATAAGTATCCACTATTGATGATTGGATACTTATTTGACTAGTTGAGAGGAGTACATTAGTTCTTGAAGATTGAATTCAAATCAGGTCATCACCAGCTGTGAGTACGAGAAGATGATGTGCCAAAGATGGAATTCAGATGTGTCTATGGTCACTATGTGTACTTGGTGATGCCTTTAAGCATGAATAACTTCCCAACAGGTTTCAAGGGACTTATGGACCAAATCATTCAACCTTTCTTGGATTAGTTAAGGTGGTATTCATTGATGACATCCTAGTGTATTTGGCATATGAAAAGTAGAACACGAGACACTTGAGTATGGTCCTTGACACACTTTGAGATCAATATCTTAATGGGAAGCTCTCAAAGTGTTAGTTTTGGATTTGAAAGGTCTTCTTTCTTGGACACATCATCTCAGAGGCTATAATAGCAGTGTATCTATCAAAGGATGAGCTAGTTCTTACTTGGGAGCCCCCCAAGAGTGTTAATGAGGTGCATAGTTTCCTTTGGTTGGAAAGGTACTATCAAAGGTTTCACTACTAAAAAAATTCCATTTAACAATGCTCGTATTTATTAACGCTAGATCAAGAGCTGATATATGGCATTTTTATCAGAACTGATAATTTTAACACTCTATCAACACTTTTTTTGCATGATGATAAAGTTACAATTTATCTGTTCTTTATTTTTATAACTGATAAAGGATACCCTTTATCAGCGCTTTATTTTTAGCACTAATAAAGGTTACCCCTTTTTAATGCTTTTTAGCACTGATAAAGGGTTCCCATGGTGGGTTCTATATTGTTAACACTCATAACGAAGTCCTTTATCAGCGCATTCTTATTGCTGATCATGGTTCGAATAAATAAAATAAAATATTTAAATAAATATAAATTAAAAAATAGTTTTTGAAAAAAATATCAAAAAATTAATTAATTAATTATTGATAGAAATTAATAAATTGATTATACTATATATATATATATTATAAATAATAATAAATGGTATGCATTAAATATACATATATATATATATGTTGAAAATGAAAATTAAACAAATTAAAATTAAAAATTATTGAATTGCGAAAAATATTAAACATTTTAATAATTAGGTAATTATTGATACTGGTAATAAATAGTATATTATATATATATTAATGTATATTAATTTGATTTATATATTAAAAAATATTTATGCACTATATTTAGTGAACAATGGTTTATAACTACAAAATAATATGAAATAAAAATAAAAACTAATTTCATAGAGTAATCAACTTATAATTGAATATCATTTGATTTTTCAATTTAACATAGATAAATTGTGTGTAATATTGATTTCCCATTTATGTAATTAATGAATTTTTATATACAATTTACACACACAAAACTTATCCATTTTTTCAATATTATCAATTTGTACTTATTTTTAATTTATTCAATTTCACTTGTTTTTAACACTCATGCACATAAAATTAGATTTTCATTAGTAATGTTAAAAAAAATTCTATAAAAATATATTTATAAAAAATATTATTTATTAAAAAAAATTAAAAAATAGACAAAATATATTTATAAAATTACATATTTATACTCATAAATAAATAAATATTTTTTAATGTATTTATATAATTATAAATAAATATATATATATCTAAATAATTATTAAATTTTGAATAAATTTAATTAAATAATAAATATATTTACTATATTTATATATATATTTATTATATATATATCTCTCTCTAATGATATAAAAATTTAAAAAAAATTATTTAAATAATTATAAACAAATACTTTTATATTTAAATAATTATAAAATTCAAAAAAATATATTTAAAAAAGGAATATATTTACTATATTGAATTTATATATAATAATTATGTATATATATCTCTTGAATTTTTTTAATTATAATTATAAATGATTTATTAGTGCTTACGTAATAAGAGCTGACAAAAGAAACCTTTAGCAAATATTTTTTAGAGATGATAAAAGTAATATTTATCAGTGCTAAATCATTAGTGATGATAAATATGGATTTTATCAGTGATTTTTTAGTGCTAATAATGACCAACCTTTCTTAGTCCTAAAAAAGCATTGATTAATATTCCTTTTATTAGTGCTTAAATATTAATCACTCATAAAAGTTCCCTGATATAATTAAAAAAACGTAAATTGTTTGTGAACCCATCAGAATATTAGAAAGAAAACTTGTTGGGTTCCCTTCCAGGGAAATTCTTGTTCCTTCACCACTTTCTCAAACCCCAATTTTCTCCCACCTTTCCTTCAATCACTTTACCCTAGGGTCCTAGATCTGTTTAATGGTGTTCCAAATATTTCAATTTGGACCTAAAAGTACAATGTGACATCATCTCTTCTTAATCTCACATTGATTGTGTGTTTTAAGTAGTATCTCCCATTCTTGGACACCTTTGATAGGTTAATCATAGATTCGTGGGGGTTGAAAGTTCGATCAATGGTAGTTCTACTCGAAAAAAGTAAAATTATGATTTGGTTTTCATCAGAGGATGATCTGGTAAGGGATTGGTCCAATGCCCCCCCCCCCTCATAGACGCAACAACTTCCAGTTCCATCTCATTAGGTTTCCATATGAATTACATATGAAGTGATACATTCCAACATCAGTGATTTGGGTTAGTTTTTCCAATCTCCCATTACTTTTTTAAAATTTAGTGATTATAATCATGTTAGGGAATCTTGTTGGTAGATATTTATGTTCTAATAGTAGAATTCAGTCAGTTTTTACCCTATTTATCCTCATATTTTCATGGAAGTCAATGTCTCACGAGTGAAAAAATATTATATTTTAATTAAATTGGGGGAAGAATTTTGATGAAAGCAGAATGCGTGGTTTGAATCGTGGGTCGATTTCAACAATTCCTATAAGTAATCGGGTCATTTTACATTTTCATGTCTGTGAGGGACCAAGAACTGTGAACAAAAGAAGGTTGTAGTTTCTATAGATAACTGGAAGGGCTTCGATCCTTATGTTGGTGAAGGGACGATGGGGTAGATTCAGTTGGACATTTTTACTGACCCATGCAATTCAAAGGTCGTTCAATGCGAGTCTCATAGGGTTGCATCTCCTCGGTGAAGGGAAGTTATCAAATTCTAAATATTAGATATTATTCTTAGGTATTCATAAATTTAGGTCTATATATACTTTTTTATGTCTATATATACATTTAATTAATAGTAATATAATTTATACTTAAATAACTAATAAATTATTTTAAAATCATGTTACTTTCAAAATAATAATATTTGGTTACTATATATATTTTTTAAAATAATTAAACATTTTAAAATTTAAATATTTATATTTTATATGAAATTAAACGAAATAATAATTATTTATAATTAATTTTATTTTAATATTAATATTATTTGTATTTTTTTAGTTTCATTAAAAAATAGTAGTATATATATATCGAATAATATATTGTATATATAAATAAATTTAAATATGTTAAAAATTATACATATATATATAATCGTATTTAATTAATTTTACCAAAAAAACCACACTCTCAAATATATATATATATATATCATATATATACAATATTTAGGTAGATTAACATCATTTTTCAATGTATCAAGTGAGGAGTAACCTCTATTTTTTAGGTGTGGACAATGGAAGGCTTGAACCCCATTCAGTTTTTTTTGCCTATCGAGGCAAGTGTGAAAAAATTACACTCCTCCATTGACCTCTTTCTCCAAACATATAAAACTCTATACTTTTTTTAACCAAATAAAGCCTATTCAAAAATTCCATGTTTTATAAAAAACATTAAAAATCCTCAACCAATTATTTTTTAATGTTATATTTGGATCATTGTGGATAATTTCAAGGATAAAAAATTAATGTAACGATTCATTAACTTTTCCTCCATGTAAAATAAAATAAATTAGTTTCATTAACAAACACTCTCCAGATGAAATTACACTGTAGAGACCCAAGACCCTCGGGTTGCACATCACTATAGTTGTGTATTCCGATTCTTCAGTCTCCAGCCTCCTCATTACATTCCCACCCTTCGCTCTATAGATTTTCTAGTTATATAGAGATTTTTTTGAAGGATTTGGTGGAAATAGAGGCATCGAGTTAATAACTAGTTTCAACTGTGTAATTCTCACAAATGGGTGGCTTTTACTTTTTTAGAGAACACAATGAAATACAATTTTTATCCTCATCAGTTTCACCTCATGAATTATTATTATTGAATTTTATTTCCATGAGACACATCCCCCATATCTTTTATATTTCTTATACTATTTTGATCATTCTTCATCCCATAGATGAATAATACTTAGAGTGTTTCAATAAACGTCAGTGCATGTCCACTAGAGATGGAGAATGTGTGTTAAACAATAAAATGCAATGATAACTGGTTAGGATATGAGCTAATGAGGATGAATATTATAATTCATTATGTTCTATAAAAGGATAAATGCCTCCCATTTGTGATAATTACACCATTTTTACTAGTTATTAACTCAACACCTCTTTTTTCCACTATATCCATCCAGAGAAAAGATCTATACAACCATAGAAACAATAGATTGAATGGAGGGAAAGAAATAGAGTGGGTGGAGGTATAGGAATTATAACACACAACTATAGTGCTATTCATACAAGGGTTTATGGGTTCCTATAGTGTAATGTTATCTGAAGGGTGCATGTTACTGAAATTAATTTATTTGATTTTATGTAGAGGAAGATTTATTAATGAAATAATTTCATTTGTTATGCTCAAAATTATTCACTAGGATACTAATAAAACATTAATAAAATAATTGGTTAAATATTTTTAAATGTTTTTTATCAAAAATTCATTTTTTAATATGTGTTATTTAATTAAAAATTTATTTTGTTGTATATTATTAAAATAAGATTTCAATGGAGGTGTGTACTTCATCTACACTTAACTCAATAAGAAATAAACCTTAACGGGGTTCGTGCCTTCCACCATCAAAAACTATAAAATGGAGGTCACTTCTTATTCGATACATAGATAAGTAAAGTAAATCTACATAAATATTATATATATAAGTTATATATATATGTATTATATTAGTAACTATATTTGAATGTAATTATATATATCAATATTATTTATCATATTTAAATTTATTTAAATATATGATATATTATTCTATATATATAATATTATTATTTCTAATAAAAGTAAAGTATTCTAATAATTATAATTTTTAAAATATTTTAATTATAAATAATAATTACTTTTTTTATTATGTCTTTTATTAGTTTACAATTTTCAGTTTTGGTCAAAATATTTCACTCACTGAAAATAAAGAAAACACACTTATATTGTCTTGATAACTTAGTATAATGATTCATAAGTCCTTTTTGATGTGTATGAATTGGTCTCATGTCAAAACAATACAATATGTGATTAGTGTAAGTCAAGGTGTGTGTTTCTAGTTTAAAATTCCATTTTAGTGAAAAGAAAAAATCACCTACTCAAAACTAAGAAAACAACTTCAGATTATTTTGATACATGATGAAATGAATAATATGTAATTTGAGATGTGTAGGAATTATCCATACCCCAATCTGATGCATGGTGTGGCTAGTATGACTCTATGTGCATCTTTTTATTTAAAAATGAAATCAATTTTAATAAAAATGGCAATAAAACTACTAAAACCCAAGAAAATACATTCATGTTTTTAAGCTTTATTTAAATGATTAATAAGTCATTTTTGATTTGTAGGAATTTGCTTCACATCAATCTGACACACATTGTGTGCAATTTTACTCAATATATCTGTTATCAGTTTAAAATTGACGGTCTAGTTCAAAAAATATCACTCACTGAAAACTAAAAAAATGGTCATATTTTCTTGATAATTTATCACATTGATTCATATGTCATTTCTTATGTTTAGGAAGTATCCTCACATCAAACAAATACATGATGTGATCAGTATGATTCAATGTTTGTGTTTCCAGTTTAAAACAATACTTTAGTAAAAAAAGACATGTGACGTAATCAAAACCAATTAATTGTTTTCATATTGCTTCAATATGTTATGAAAATGATACATAAAAAATTTTGGATGTGTAATATTTTTTCGAACCTCAATCTGCTGCACGGTGTGACCAATATGACTTAAAGTGTGTGTTTTTATTTAAAATTGACATCAATGTTAGTAAAAAGAAAAAATCACCTACTCAAAACAAAAAAAATGATTTAGAATTTCTTTTATACAGTATAAAATCATCCATAAGTCATTTTAGATCTGTATAAGTCATATTTACCTCAATCAGACTTTGTGTGAGTGGTATGACTCCAAGAACATCTTTTTATTTAAAAATGACATCAATTTAAAAAAAGGACCACCGGCCTACTCAAAATTGAGAAAACACATTCAGATTGTTTTTGATACGTTAGTGAAAATATCCATTATCCATTTTTTATGTTAAGGAATCAATTTCACCTCAATCTAATTCACAATGTGCCTAATATTACTCAATGTGTCCGTTATCAGTTTAAGATCAATAGTTTGATTAAAAAATGTCACTCACTAGAATCTAAGATAACGAACCAGTATTTTCTTGATAATTTAGGAAATTGATTCATAAGTCATTTTTTTTGTATAGGAACTGTTCTCAAATAAAATTGATTAACTATGTGACAGGTATGAGTTAGGGTGATTGTTTCTAGTTTAAAATTTTATTTTAGTAAAAAAGACATCTGATGTACTTAAAACTAAGTAAACACATTCATGTTGTTTTGATTCTTTACTAAAATGATCCATAATCCATTTGGTATCTATAATAAATATTTACTCCTCTATCTGTTGTATAGTGTGACCTATATGACTCAAAGTAAATCTTTTTATTTAAAATATACATCAATTTTAGTAAAAATAACAACTCACCTACTCAAAACTGAGAAAAAACATTAAAATTATTTTGATAATATATATAAAATATCCATATGTCATTTTAGACTTGTATGAATCTGTTGTACCCCAATATGAGGTATGGTGTGACTGGTATGAATCCAAGTGTGTCTTTTTATTTAAAAATGACATCAATTTTAATGAAAAGAAAATGTAACCTACACAAAACTAATCAAACACATTAATATTATTTTTATACTTTAGAGAAATGATCTATAAGTCATTTTTCACATGTAAGAATCAGTTTCACCTCAATCTGACATAGTTTGTGCTCAGTATGACTCAATTTGTTCATTATCAGTTTAAAATAAACGGTTTACTTCAAAAAATGATACTTAGTGAAAACTAAGAAAACACTCTTATTTTCTTGATAATTTAGAAAAATTATTCATAATTTGTTTTTAATATATAGGAATCATCCATACATAAAACCTATACACGATGTGATCATTATGATTCTAGGTGTGTGTTTCTAGTTTAAAATGACATTTTATTAAAAAAGATGTCTGAGATACTAAAAAATGAGTAAACTCAATCAGATTGTTTTTATACTTTATGATAATGATAAATAATCCTTTTTGAACATGTAATAATTATGTTTACCTTAATATGACACATGTTGTGATCAATGTGACTCAATGTGAGGATTTTTTATTTAAAATAGACATCAATTTCATTAAAAAGGACAACATATCTACTCAAAAATGAGAAAACGCATTCGTATTGTTTTGATACTTTAGGAAAATGAGCCAAAATTAATTTTCTATGTGTAGTAATTAGATTCACCTCAATATGATATATGATGTGTCTGCTATGACTCAAGTTGTGTTATCTATTTTAAATAAACATTTTCGTTCAAAAAGTGTCACTCACTGAAAACATAGCAAACAAACCCGAATTATCATTATAATTTAAGAAAAAAAATTCATAGGAAATTTTTGATGTGTTGGAATCAGTATCACATCATGTCGATTTATGATATGGCTGGTATGATTCAAATTGTGTGTTTCTAGTTTAAAATGACATTTTAGTAAAAAATACACGCAGTTTACTCAAAATTATGATAACACGTTTGAATTTTTTTATACTTTGGGAGAAAAATGCATAAGTCATTCGAGATGTGTATAAATCATACGTACCTCAATCTGATGTAATTTATGACTGGTATGACTCCATGTTTCTTTGTTTCAATATATAAGTATCATTTATGTTTAAAATGAACATCATATTTCAAAAACCGATCAAACGATCCTTTATTGGTTTCTCTTTAATTAAATTATCTATTTATAATTGTATTTGTTTATTTTGTATTGTTTTTGGTGTTTATGTGTGTTGTAATAGCACACTAGAGTATATCCCTTTATTAGTGCCTTTAAATGCACTGATAAATGGATCCCTTATCAATAATTTTATTAGTGCTGAAAAATAAGTCCTTTGTCAGTAATTATAGAAGTGTTGATATAAAACTTGGGCCTTTAACATCACTCCATTAGTTAGCCCTTCTTTAGCACTGATAAAGTCTATTTTTAGCACTATTAAAGACCTATTTGGTAGTAGTTTTTACACATGATTAGAATGGGAATCCATTAGTATGGACTAAAATGTTCCAGCAATGCCTTTAGTAGTTGAGGAAGATGTCGAAAAGTGCACTAATCTTGAGAATTCTAGAGGAGGGTGTTGATTACATAGTCTTCTATGATGAATCATGGACCAAAGTATGTTATGTTCTATTGAATAGGAATTTTGTTATTTACAATGGTTTAAAGTATTTAAAACCACATGATTAAAACATTTAGATCTATAATCTTGAGTTAGCAGTGGCAGTCTTCACAATGAATATGAGGTGAAAATATGTGATGGGTGAGAAGTTTTTCGTTTACTATGACCATAAGTGTCTTTAGTATATCATTTCATAGAATGATATTAACTAGAGACAAAGGATATGGACAGAAATCCACCATAACTCTTAATTTTAGTTTTTCTATACATCTAGGATGGAGAATATGGAAGCAGATGCTCTCAACACGTCATCTTGTCCTTAGTTATTGGTTGAGGTGCTGGAGTAGTTAACCTCATTGCATTTGTCCTTTGTGGACAAGGATAGGTCTTCATATCATCAGTCAATGGATTTTACCCAACAATATTAATAGTGTGTCGGATATTCTCAATGTGGAGAATCTAACTATGAGATCATACCTACTCATATATCCACCGGATGTGCTCTAGAAAGATATTCTGATGTTGGGTATAACGTCACCCTTTTTAGAGGATAGATGATGGTACATTTGATGTTGTGGGGTGAGGTGTTGTAAAATTATTATATATACCCTTTGTAGGTACATACAGTTGTGGGAAATAGGTACCAGGACCTTTGATGTTAGTTTTGGTTACCAGGCTTGAAGAAGGGAGTTGTAGAGTTTGTCTCTCGATGCCTCGCTTATTAGTGGGTGAAGGAAGAGCACCAAGTTCAAGCGGGATTCACCCAACCCCATGAGGTAATTGAGTAGAAGTTGGATGAGATATAATTTGAATTCATGATGGTCTTAACACGTAAATCTATGAGACATGATTCTATCAGGGTTATTGTAAACTAAATCACCAAGTCATCCCAATTTCTATCTATTTAAGAGAAGATTTTAGTAGAGAGATTGGGTAACCTCTACATCGAGGAGATAGCCTGATTCCCTAGAGTTACTTTGATGATAATTTTTTAATTTTATTATCTCTTCAAATCTTATTTATAGAGATTACTAAAGAAGGAATTTTGGAATTAGTAAGGCTTGAGTGTCACATTTCACCCCCATACTGATGGCCAAACAGAGCACACCATATAGATCTCGGGGAACATGATGAAAGAATTCATGTTGGACTTTTTCTGAAGTTGGCATGATCACATAACCTTGGTAAAGATTTTATTCAATACCATCTACCATTACACCATTATTATGGAACCATTAGAGGCTTTGCACAGGTAACCCTTAGGTCTCCACTTTTTTGTACTAATCCTAGAGATTCAGCACTTATAGGCCCAAAGTTACTACGAGCTACTAAATAGAAGGTTTAGATCATCCATGAGAAGATGAAGACTGCACATAACCATCATAAATCTTATTCATAATGATAATGGAGACCTATGGAGTTTTATTAGGGAGACCATTTGTTTCTGAGAGTCTTCCTCAACATAGATTAAAGATATTTGGACACATTGAGAACATATTTTTGAGATTCACTGGTCTTTTCTAGATACTTTTTATTGTTGTAAAGGTGGAATACAACCTAACTCTTCCCCTGTAATTGGATTGGGTACCCAACTTCTTCCATGTGTTGCATCTGAGGTGGTTCATAGATTAACTATCACATCATATCTAATTAAGAGAGACGAGAATAAAAAATAGAGATACCTTTGTAGAGTACCCATTGGAGATCAAGGATCAAAACTAAATAATCCTTCATGGGAATTTGATTCTCCGTGTGCATGTTAGGTGGTATCATTAGAATCGTTAAGAGAGAAACTAGGAGCAAGAGAACAAAATTCAAACCTAGTACCCTCATATTTTTAGTATATTTTTCTCTTTTTGGGATGAAAACCCATAATGTGGAGTGAATTTAATGACTTAGATTTTCCCTGTATTATTTTATGGATATTATATAGAGTATATTCAACTCCAGGAACTAAGAAGACATGCAATCTTAAGTCCAAGTATGCTTGAAATAAATTCTTTAAATATATGAAATATATTAACTAGAGCAAGTGTAAATTTTTTCCAAAAAAAGTGTAATAACTCGTGAATGGGGGCTCAGTTAAGAAATCTGAGGGAACTATTGTGTTCAAAATTTAGGTTTTATCCATGGAATGACTTAAATGTTTTCAGTGCGGTCCATTTGTGAAAAAGTCATCATCGGCTTAAATAAGTAAAATACATTAAATAATTAATTTGTTTTATTATTTTTGACACAGTTTCCTTCTTCATATTTAAATATACAGCTATAGATTTGTATTAGGTTATCCTCTAAGACCTGGTGACCTATGATACACTTTATAAGAGTGTCATTGTAGAATGATGATGCATCTGAATCAGATCATGGATCGTTGCGCCAACAGAGTTCATGGATCTCATCAGCGATGACAACACAAAATTTCTTCATTAATGATTGATCCAAAATCCATGTAGTATTTTTGTATTCCTTATTTCCTTTCTATTTATTAATATTGGATAAATTTAGATCAATTCCACTAACATAATTGATACGTGCATCATTGGTAGAGTTAAATTGATGGATTTGTTTTTTTCATTTAGATTTCATCCTCTTCATTCTTCCTCCTCTATGAAAACGTATCAAGGAAAAATGATCAATGGATAAAGTTAATTCTTCATATTTTATGGTTTATGTATTTATCTCTAATTTCATCATTCTACCATCATCGGTATTTATTATTTCCACCCATTCAAAAAACACCCAGTTACTAATCATTACACAACCATTCTTAAGTGCAATGAATCAAAGCTACATGTATGACATGTAATGGTGGTTTTGGTTTTAGAATTGAAAATGTTGATGGATATAGAAACCCTAGTCTTGTATACATATCATTACAAGATCTTAAGAATAATAAACAATATATTGTATTCCAAGTATTGTAAATTCTAGTGTCTTGGAAGACAAGGTACATGAAACTGAAAACATGGGTATAAATAAATTAAATTTCTTAATAATCATTTATATATCCTAACATAATTTCTTATCAAACATATTCATAGTATAAACTAAGTATAACATGAACAAATTGATGATCTAAAAATCATATTAGGGGAATAAACATAAGAATAAAGCTTTAGAACATGGGTTAGAAGGCATTACCTAATGATATAAAAATGCATGGAAAATATGTAATCATAACATATAAATAGTGGATAATATAAAACTGAAGTCATAGTAATGTATAAGAAATATAAAAAATTACTTTAGAAATATTCAAGGCTCATTTCACATAGAAGATCATAGGTAAAGGTTAACCACCAAGACCGTTGCACATTGTAGCATGAGTCAAGGCTAACCTCCAAGACCGTTGCACATAACGTCTCATGGGACTCAAATTTACCCAATGAATTGCATTTATATATGAGAATAACCCTCATAAAATGTTCATGAATATGTTTTCCACATATATAATCATACATAGTAAATTATACATAAACAT
This sequence comes from Viscum album, assembly GCA_963277665.1. NCBI lineage: Eukaryota > Viridiplantae > Streptophyta > Magnoliopsida > Santalales > Viscaceae > Viscum > Viscum album. The sequence goes on along the minus strand of OY728159.1, from coordinate 1,351,662,381 downwards.
AAGGGTTACCCATTGTAAGAATTGGGTATCATAATAGTGTCATAAAGCATAAAAAATGTTAGTATCAGAAAATATTCCATGGAGGAAAGGAATTAGATCATGAATGGGCGTTAATAGGTTATAATAGGTTTATATCATGAATATTTTTGTCAAAGATAAAGAATAACATGTAAAAAAGAGTACTCAATAATCATTATAATTAAAAAAAATTACTGCAGTTAGAAGAAAATACCAAATGTCATAAATGGGAATAATATTTTATATAAAATTATAATTGAACCAATATGTTTTTAATAATATAAATATCGGTTTTATAAAAATAATGGTGACTTAAAAAAGATTATATAGTGTACTTTAAAATGGGTAAGAATTCAGAAAGTTCCCTTTAAACGGGCTTACTTATCGGAAAGAATTGAGGAGGGAATCATTTAAAAGCAAGTATATCCTCAAATGATAATGATGAGTGAATATTGATACATCAGTTTCTATAATATATAAACATTTATAATATGTCCATAAAATGTATATATAACATCAGTTGGGTAAAAAGAAAGAGAAAACAACCTGAAGTTATAATGGAGGTTTCAGTAAAATCTCTTACCTTATGTATTATGGTTTCCTTCACTTGATATTAATATCCTGGATAAAAAATTACATTCATTAATTAATATTTATATAGCCTATTATTCATTTAATGTATTTATTATAACCTTATTTAAGTTAATTCATGACCTTTTTATGGTTTAAGAGGTTCAATTTCGTTTTTTTGGGGGCGTTTGATTCCATGGTTTTTAGAATTTTTTTATTTATAATCATGTAAGGATAAACATGCAAGATGAGAGTGGTTTTCTAGAATTGAATTTGTATGTTATTACTGAACATCCATAAAATTATAGGGTTATAATATTCATTTTCTTATTTGGGGTGAGGATAAATCATTATATAAAACATTAATGATAAATGTTTTTTGTAATTGGAAATTTTTGTTCAAAATGAAATCATTTTTTATTTATAAATTAGTTTCATGTGTACCAAATATTCCATAAACCTATAAAAGAAATAATACATATATGTTTTTTATGGTTCAACCCTAATAATGTTTTCATAACCAGAATTGAAGATGGTAAAATAAATTGAAAACTCATCGTCCTTGAATGTGATAAATTATCACATCTCGGATGGTGTTTTCATTTCTAGTATAAAAAGAGGGTAAATGAGATATGATGATGAATTATTACATTATCATAACAAAATTATAGTACATTTATGTTACTATAGTAATCATAAAATTTGGATGAAAGGTGGTGAGCAAAGAAAAAGAAAAAAAGGAACTTGAATGAAAATAAAATAAATGAAAAGACGAATTTACCTCTTGAATGTATCTTTTTTGAGAACCTATTTAGGGGAGAAGATTTATACTTTTTATGAGACCAAGGGTTGATAGAAGTGGTATAGGGGATTATGGATATATTTAAGAAGAATTTATACTAGGCACAAGTCTTGAGAAGTGTGAGGAGAAAAGGGGTGAGTGGGGGTTTTTATAGTGGAGGAGAGGAGGGTTTTCTCAATATTTTATTCATTATTTTAATATTTTTCTCAATACAAGAAATATAAATGATTCTTTTGAACAAAAACTATAATATGTGGATGGGTGTTTTAACCCAATGTGATTACCATAGAAAACGGCATCCATGAGTCAATAAATTATGTATTTTAATTATTTAGTAAATTATCATATTTTACAATTCAAAAAAATTCATGTATTTTAGAAAAATACCAAAAATTTACCCAAATAATTTTTCTATGCATGGATTCCCAAAATGAACTCCATTTTATGAATTTTTTTTCCAAATATGAGATCTGTTTTATATAAAATCATCATTTACTTTAAATATATATATTTTAACATTATAACTTAGTTTATAATACTTTGAAACTTTAACTAAGATCTCATAAAATTGTCCTATAATCATATGACATTAAAATAATAATTTATGAATAAATTTTATGAAAATAAATTTTCATTTAAATTATTAAATTATTCATAAAATTTTAATTATATTTTTATGACTTATAAAAATACTGACATTATGATATTATTATATCATATTTTCACTAATAAGATGGATAATTATTATTTATACTTTCATTGGTAAAGTTCCTTATTCACTCTTACAATTTACTATACATAAGGGTCAGTTACTATTCACCAAAAATTTAGTTTTCCCTATCACACTCTGAATATCATATTGATCACAAGCGTTTATGTTAAATTTTTGAAATTCAAATCATGGAAGTAAAAATATTATGTTTAAAGGACACATAGTACATAATAGTTCATTGTGCTGTGATTTCATGTGATTATACTATATGAAATAATTATAAGAAGGGAATTTCCATTTATTAATATTTGGTTTATTACATTCTTCCCCCTTAAGAAATTTTACACTCAAAATTTCATTTTACATTCTAAGCTATAAAAAGGTGTGGGAACTTTTCCTTCATTGCTTCCACCAGTTCCCATGTTTCCTCTTCATACATATGGTTCTCCCATAATACTTTGACCAAGTGAGTAGTCTTATTTCATAGAATATTATCTCTAGAATCCAAGATCTTCACTAGATTCTACTTATAATAAAGATCATTCTCCAACTATACAACCTATAAAGATAGTACATGTGTAAGATATGTTATGTACTTTCTTAATAAGGATACATGGAGTACATCATCTACATTATACAATGTAGGTGGAAGCTCTAGTCTATTGGTCAGAGCTCTAACATGATTAAGAATATTGAGGGGTCTGATGTTCCTAGTACTTAGCTTTCCTTCCTTACCAAACCTCATAACCTTATTCCATAGAGAAATGGGGAGGAATACCATGTATCTGACTTTAAACTCATGGTCTCATTCATAATTTTATGCATAAATATTTTATCATATTTGGGATAACATGATATGATTTTTAATGGTTTTCACCTTCTACACCATTTCTTCTACCATTTCAGGTCCTAGCAGCTTACACTCACTGACTTTATCCCAACACACTGATGTTCTGCACATTTTCCCATAAGGGGCTTCATATAGTTACATTTAGATGCTGGAGTATAACTGTTTTTGTAGGAGAATTCGACCAATGGAACATATTGGTCTCATCCCCCTTTTATGTCCATAGAACATGTTCTCAACATGTCTTCAAATTTATAAATATTTCCCTCAGATTGGACATCATTTTGATGATGATAGGATATATTGAAGTTCAGTTCAGTGCTTAGAGTGTGTTGGAGACTTTTTCTAAAACTTCGAGCTGAATTTTGGATCTCAATCAGATATAATACATAGTTCTACACCATAAATCCTTACCAAATATTTGATATATAACATTGAAAGTTGATCCAATGAGAATTCCTCTCTAATTTTGATAATGTGATATGTCTTTGTAAGATGATCCACTGTGACCCATATTGCATTGTTTCCACTAGGTGTCCTTGGAAGTCCAGTGAAAAATCCCATTGTGATGTTCCCCCACATCCATGTTGGTATTAGTAATGGTTTAATTATACCCTTATACTTTTTCCATTCATCCTTCACTTACTGACATACTAATCACATTGATATATACACAATAATCTCTTTCTTCATATTTTCCCACCAATAATTCTCCTCGAGATCATGATACATCTTTGTGCTCCTTGGTTTAATAGAGAATTTTGTGCTATGTGAATCATTCAGAATATCCTTCTTTATCTCGGGATTGGATGGTACACATAATCGCAACCCAAATCTTATGAATTCATCCTTATTAAACATGAACTCAAGGGATTTACCATTTCTGATAGCTTCCACCCTTTTTTTAATTTCCACATCATTTATTTGAGAATCTCTTATTTTCTCCATGAGGGATGGTTGAGAAATCATTTGAGAAAGGAGTTATGTTGTTCCTCCCTTATTTATTCCCATGTCTATCCTCTACAAATATAATAAGATTGGTTCCTTTTCATTTCCCATCATTGATAAAGATGAAATATCATTTCTACTTAGATCATCTTCCACCTTATTTTCCATACCAGGGTGGTAGCTGATTAAGCAGTCATAATACTTGATGATATCAAACCAAATTTTCTAGTTCATATTAAACTCTTTCTATGTAAATATATATTTGAGACACTTGTGATCACTAAATATCTCACACTTCTCCCTATAGAGATATTTCCCCTATATTTTCAATGAAAATATCACAATTAACACTGCCAAATAATGTGTGGGATATTTTTTGTCATGGATTTTTAGCTTCCTTGAGGCATAGGCTATCACTTTATCATTATGCATTAGCACAAATTCTAAGACCTACTTTTAATCATCATTGTACACCATAAAGATTTCTCCAATTATTGGGAGTGTGAGTATTGTAGTAGTGATAAGCCCCTTTTTGATATCCTTAAATATTACCTCACATTCTTGAGTCCAGAAGAACATCACTCTATTCCCTGTCAGCTTGGTCATTGGGATTGACAATATTGAGAATCTATTCTCAAATTGTCAATAATACAAGTCTAGACCCAGAAAGCGGAATATCTCTTTTAAAAATGTTGGCATGGGCCACTCTTCAATTTTCATTATCTTGGAAGTGACTAGAGGTATCCCATTTATGGTGATAATGTGCCACACTAATGATACTTCTTCATCCAGTACAAAAATTTACTGTAATTTGCATAAAGTTTCTCCCATCACAATGTAGTTAGCACAGTATTCAAATTATTCTTATATACCTCCTTTATCTTGGAGTATATTAGAATTTCATCGGTTAAGACTACCTAAAATGTTTATAGGTAATCATTATAAACACTATTTGTTAAATCCATGAAGTATTGATGGAGAATTAGTGATTCAGAATGGAATAAAAATGAACTCATAGTGTTCATACCTCGTTTGAAATGCATTCTTGGGAATATCTTCATTCCTCACCTTTAATTACTGATATCCAGACCGAAGGTCTGCCTTTGAGAAATAACTTCCCCACATTGATTATCAAACAATTCATCTATCTGAGGCAGGAGATAATTGTTCTTTATCATGATTTTATTGAGTTCATAATAATCAATGTAGAGGCACAATTATCCATCCTTCTTCTTAATTAATAGGATTGGTGCACCCCATGTTGAAACACTCAGACATGTAAAACCCTTCTCCAGATTACCCTATAATTGATTCTTTAACTCTTCTATCTCTATGGTGACCATTCTATAAGGTGTATTAGATATAGATAGGGATCTTGGAATATGTTCAATTGAGAACTCAACCTCTCAATCAAGATTTAGATCGATAAATTATTCAGATAATACTTATGTGTAATCCCTCTCTATGGGAATATCTTCGAGAAGTATCATATACTTTGTATCAATCATTTTAACAAGATATACATTGTCAAAAAGGTAAGATTATACCTAATTGAGATAATGATTATGGAGGATATTCATCTTCCTCATTACACTTGTATAGGACTGGAGGATACTCTAGGATATGAAGAGTGATACATCTTTCATGAATGTTAATGTTGTATTTTTATAAAGATATAAAATCTATGCCTAAAATAGAATTGAACTCCACCATAGGTAGTATAACATATTTTTTTTGGAGTTTCAGTCCACAAAAATTTACTAGGTAGGAGTTTTAAACCTTAGTCATAATAATTTCCCCATTTTCTATTCTCACAGAAAACTCAACCTCCATGTTTGAAGTTGGTGTCTAAATAGTTCTACTAAACATGTAAAATATGAAATAATTCATAGAGCCAAAATCAAATATTATGTTAGCTATTCTTGAATGAATAACTAGAGTACCTTTCACAACATCATTTTCTATCACCTTCTCAGTAGTAGTGATAGAATAATCCCTTCATTATTGGCTTGGAGGTTGTTGTTTATTTCTTACAACAACCCCTGGATAAAGTAATTTGTTCACATTATTCCCACACTCCTTTTATTTGTAACACTACACTACAGGATGACTCTTTATCTAAACCTTCCATTCTTCTTCCACGTTAGTGGAATTATTCATATCCCTCCAGTAGTTCTTACCTAGATGTCCCATTCTTCTACATTTAAATAAATTCATGGTACATTTTAGATTGTTCCCAGGATTCTTCTTCCCACAATTTTGACATGTGGGATGTTCGATCTTCTTTCCATTATGGGATTTATTTTTTAAACCACTGATTTTAGACTCAATTTTCTTCTTTTTTTCACTGAGCCCATGAGACCATTGAGAGTATCCAATCACCATTTCATCCTTGAGGAAATAATATAAAATCTCCTCATAACATTAAAAGTCACGAATTGCCAATTTTTTTCATATAATTTTATTTAGTCCATTAAATAAGTGATCCCACTTTCTTTAGGTGTTCATGATAATGTCATAGGTGTATCTTGTAAGACTTGTAACATTTACTTAATACAACTTGATGGACTCGTCTTCCTTCTATTTAAGTCTATGGGACTCTCTTTCCATCTTGATATGGAGGGTTGATGGAAAATATTTATTGAAAAACATTTTTCTTGAATTATTCCTAATCTATGGAAACAATTTCCTCCCAAGACATCATATTATTCATCAGTGTCCTCCATTGATTAGTTTCCCCATCAAAATGACAGACCTCCAATATGAATTTCTCTTCTTCTAAGCACTTGAGGACAAATAGTATCTTTTCAATGGAGTTAATACACAATTGCATGAGGTGTGATCAGATGATCTATTAAACATGGGAGGACTTTTCCATATGAAGGATTCCACAATAACATAATCTTTCCTTGTATGAGGAGGGCATTCCACAAGATTCAAATTATGATTCATAACTCGATCCACCTAAAAAAATACTATTATAATGTTTTGAGCACCCATTCCCATCATATTAAGCCTATCATTAGGGAAATCATCTCATTTATTGTCGGAACATGTTCTTCTATTTCCCTCCATTAACTAAGAAAAAAATGTACAATTATAGGTCTTCAATACCTAGTTATTTATCATAAAAAGGAAACTTGAAATATAAAATGATGAACTATTAAAGGAAAAGTATATCCTAACTTGAGATTCCATGGGTTTCAATCTTGGTTATTCATGTTCTATTTCCTAAAATTTAATTTTATGGGATTTTTTCATGTTCCTTTAACAATGGTTGGTACTATGTTAATCAATTTACCAAAGCATATCACCCGAGTGTACCAAATTAGGAGTGCATGAAATCCCATTATTATGAACTAGTTCCCATTCAAGTCTAGATCAAAGTAGTGTTTTTGGGTTTTACCACTAGATACACTTGTTCCAGATCCACATCCATTTGTTTTTATCCAAACATGGATATATTTTCTTGATAAACCACTTACTCTATACTTACCAAAATTTAGGGATATTTTCTTGTGCGTAGTCTCACATCTATGGTTTTTACTAAAGTGCTCTATTCCTAGTATCGGAAAATAACTATGCCATCCTCTGATACCAACTATAGTGACCCTATCCTTTTCCACATATCATTACATGATTTTATGTATAATAAATCATCATATTACAAGCCAATGATCATAAATTATAGTGTCCTAGAAGTCTAAGTACGTAAAACTAAAAACATGTGACTAAATAAAACATTTCATTATTTAATCTTCCAAATGATCTCTTAAAGTACATTGTTCTAATAAATCTTCATTGGATAACCTAAGGATAATATGAACAAATTGATGATCTAAAAATCCCATTAAGGGAATAAACATAAGAATAAAACATTAGCACATGGGTTAGAAGGCATGACATAATGATAAAAAAAGTCATGGAACATAGGGAATCATAAAATATAAACATGGAATAATATAAACATGGAGTCATAGAAATGTGTAATCAATATAAAACATGAATTTAGTATGGTTCAAGTCTTGTTTCACATAGAGGATAACAATTCAAGGTTAACCACCAAGACTATTTCACATGGTAGCACAAGTCAAGGATAACCGCAATAACCATTTCATATTATGTCTCATGAGACTCAAATTTACCCAATTAATCAGACTTCAATCTAAGAATGCACATAATAAAATGTCCATGAATATGTTTTCAACATATAGAATCATACAGAATCAATAATACATAAATATAAGGGTTACCCATGGTATGAATTGTGTATCATAATCATTTCATAAAGCCTAAAAAATGGGAGTATCATAAAAATATACATGAAGGAACATAATTATATCATTCATTGACAATAGAAGGAAAAAATATGAATATATCATGATTTCTTTCAACTTGATGTAATAACATGTAAAAAAGAGTATTTAAGAAACATTGGAATTAAAACATTTTATTACCGTTAAAGAAAAATTTCAAAGGTCATAAAAGGGAATAATAATTTATATAATCCCAGAAGTGAACTAATATTTTTTTAATAATAAAAATATTAGTTTTATAAAAAAAATAGTGTCGTGAAATAGATTATGTTGTGTACTTAAAAATGGGTAAGAATTCAGAAAGTTCACTTAAAAAGTTCATTCTTATCGGGAAGAATTAATGATGGAATCATTTAAAAACATGTATATCACTGAAATATAATGATTAATAGATCTTGATACATGTGTTTGGATAATATAAACAGAATTTATAAATTTTGAATAAAAATTATAGATATCTTTATTTGGGAAAAAATAAAGAAATAACAACATGAAAAAATAAGGGAGGTTCACATAGAATTTGTTACCTTATGTGTGATGGTTTCCATGACTTGATTGTAATGTCCTAAATAACCAAATTAAGTTCATTAATTAATATTTACATAATATATTACTCATTTAATTTATTTATTATAACCTTACTAAGTTCATTCATGACCTCTTTGATGGGTTAAGAGGTTCAATTTCTTTTTTTTTGGGCATTCATTTCCTTAGTTTTCATGATTGGATTACTTATATTAATGTATGGATATATATGTAAGATTAGAATGGTTGTACATAATATATGTTTTATGTTATTAGTGAACATAAAAAATATTATATGGTTGTAAAATTCATTTTATTATTTGTATTATGGAGGAATCATTATATAAAACATTAATGATAACTGTTTTTGGTAATTGGGGGTTTTGTTCACAAAAAACACATTTTTCTTTATAAATTAATATCATGTGTACCAAATATTCCAGAACCATACATAAAAATTAATAAATATATTATATTATAGTTCAACCATAAAAATGGTTTCATGACCAGAACTGAATACAGTAAAAGAAATTAAGAACCCATCATCCTTGAATGTGATAAATTAACATATCACGGATGGTGTTTTCATATCTAATATAAGAGGAGGAAAAATGAGATATAATGATGAATTATTACAATATCATAAAAAACATTAATTACATGTAAGGTGTTATATTTATCTTAAAATTTGGAGGAAAAGTGGTTTGTGAAGGAAAATAAATAAAGGGACTTGAAAGAAAATAAAAAAAATGAAAAGAGGAATTTACCTATTGAATATATCTTTCTTGAGAACCTTTTTAGGGGAGATGATTTGATCGTTTGAAGAAAACTAGGTATAATTGATGTAGGAGAGGGGCTTATTGATACATTTAAGAAGAATTTATACTAGTCACAAGGCTTGATAAGTGTGAGGAGAAGAGGGGCGAGGGTGGTTTTATAGTGGAGGAGAGGAGGGCTTACTCACAATTTTATTCATTATTTTATTATTTTGCTCGAGACAAGAAATAGTAATGATTATTGTGACAAACAATAGTAATATGTGAATGTGATTTAAAACAAAAGTGTTTTACCTCAACATAACATCATCCATGACTCAATAAATCATGTATTTAGATTATTCGTTAAATTATTGTATTTTACTATTCACTAAAAATTCAAGTATTTCAGGAAAATACCAAAAATCCACCCCTAAAAATTTTCAATGATTATAATAAAAAGGGAACTCTATTTTATGAAAATAATTTCTTAAATCTGAGATATTTAATTTTTAAATAAAATCATCAATTACTTGAAAAATACTTATTTTAAAATTATAACTGATTTTATAATACTTTGAATATTTAACTAAGGTCTCGTAAAATTATCCTATAATAGTAAGACATAAAGAAAATAAATTATGAATAAATTTTATGATAATAAATTTTCTTTTAAATTATTAAATTATTCATAAAATTTTAATTAAATATTTATGACTTATAAAAATACCAAGACTATGATATAATTATATCATATTGTCATTTATAAGATAGATAAATTTTATTTATAATTTTATTGGTAAGATTAATTATTCAATTCTCCAATTTAATATTCATAAGGGTTGGTAACAATTCAAAAAAAAATATTATTTCCTATCAAACTCCAAACATCTTACTAATCTCATTCATGTCTGATAGATTTTTGAAATTCAAATCATAGAGGTGACAAAATTATGTCTAAAGGTAACATAGTACTTAGTAGTTCATTTTGTTGTGATTTCATGTGATTATATTATATGACATAATTATGAGAAGGAAATTTCCATTTATTAATATTTGGATCATTAAAATGGTTGGATTGAAGGATAAAGAAACTGAATTGATGGTTCTTAGTCTTCTAAGGAAGCATATGGAAATCGGATTTTGAGAAACTTTTTGATCCATTTCAAAGGCCAAATTCTGGTGAGAAAGCGACGAAAAGACTCATTTGACCTAGATTTTAAATCTATGGAGATATTTACAATGAGATATGAGGTGGTGGTGGCATGATAGAAATAACGGGGGAGAAACCTCCAGATCTATAAAATCTTGAGAAACACGGTGTGTAAATTAGGATTACACACTGTGCAGGTCCCTTTCAGCAATGACTTTGATTTCGAGATGAATATAAGGCTAACATGGTGTTTGAACCCTATCACACGGAATGTGACCCTCTTTTTTGAGGCTTATTTTGTACTATGGGAAGTACAGAGACACTAAAAAAGTAAACAGCCAAATCAAAAACCGTGTACTTGTACACGAACACGAACAGGTGTACACATACTGTTACACAAACATGGAAACTGTAAACAGACACATCTAGGTGATGTATGAAGGGTATCATGTGTCTGTACACACTGTGTAATCTTTTTAAATCTCATTTATACCAATTAATACATTTTGTGTGATTCTATTACACATGGAAAGGAAAGGGAATAACTGGACATTCCAAATAACCCCTAGTATATAGAGTTTACCCCCTTAAAGAGTTTTTATAGATATACATTTTCTTATTTTGGATCATTATAGGTTGAGTGTGTTTCAGTTATCCTTTAACTCAAGGACACAACATAGAATTATATCCATATCAAGGGATTGTGATCCCCTCTAGAGGTCGAGTCTTAGATATAGTTGTGGTGTCCCTCTGTGAGACTGTAGTGTGATCCCCTCTCATCCTTTGTTCACTAGGTAGAGGTTGTGGAATTAGGGTGAACTCCTTGAGTAGGGATTTAATCCTCCATATATAAGTTTGTATCAATATGGTTTATGGTATCTTTTATACATGTCCCCTATGTAGCGGATTAATTCATATTTGGTTTGTAGTGTCCCCCCTCAGTTCTGGGTGTGACCCCTATCTTTTTATTAAAGTATTCTTATACCAATGAGATTTCTTTCATAGGGACCAATCCGTTAGGCCTTTTATTTGGGGGTCTCCAATTATTTCATGGCTCATGAAGTGGATTCTCCCTAAATGATCATTGCATCAAGAAGAATCCTATGAGTGTAATGTTTTCAATAACTCATGGTGGTGTGGTGTCTTTACTAAGTATATATGTGTGTTTATGTTATTCATTGACTGATTTATATTTAATTGGGCTGACTATACTTTGTGTATCATTTTTTTGGTGTCCTACTAGGTATTTTTATACTCATCCATGCATGGTTTGTTCATAAATGTTTCATGTATTATGATTATTATGACCCATTTGATGGATTCCTACATGGATAGGGGGTAGGTGGAGTATAGTTGGAGCTTTTTATACTGAGTTATTATTTAGAGAGATTTCATTTGAATTTATACTTCTCCCTTGGAGAAGGTTGGACACTTCAATGCATTTTTGGGCTTGAATTGTTTTCCCATTTTCAACTTTTATTACTTTACTGTCGTAATATTTTGTGGGATCTAAGATGTTTGCATGCATTTTTTTTAGTATTTTTACACTTTAGAATGTTTTGTGCTTTTTAATGTGTGCTTGTGTACAAGTAATTTATGTTGGTGTCTAACATTTTTGGGATATTACGACTTAGGGATGGTTGTGAACCCATTCCCTATTAGAGGCAGGATTGGGTGGTCATGGGTCAAACCTTAGAGGGTTGGGTCGTGATAACTACACTATTTGTTTTAGGAGTTCCTGAAATATCCTTCTTATACATCAATCATATTTTCCTATAGTAGTTTTAGAAACTTTTTTTGTTAAAGTCACCACCATTTTTTATCTCATAATGTTAATCATCCATATTGTTTCTCTTTCCCCCATAGACATTCATTGAAAAACCCTTCAAAACATTTCACTATTATGGTTTATAAATAAAACACATACATTTCTTGTACAATCCTCAATAAATGTAACAAAGTACCTATATTTTACATAATAAAGAATAGGTGAGGGCCTCAAAACATATATATAAATGAATTCAAGCTTTTAGCATTTAGATGTTGTTTTGGTAATATTGAATGAAATATTTAATGATAATAAGGTTAGAAAGAACCCTTAGAAATTATTTAGGGAGACTAATTCTAGTAGGCTTAAATTTCTCTTTAATGACTTTAATATTTAGTTTTGTGTTTTAACTAATTGTTTCTCTCTTTTTCCTAAAAAATGTTTTGAAGAATAAAAATTTAATTTTCAGTCATTCTAGTTAGTTTACCTCCCACTCCCCTTTTGTTCATATGCAGTGATCCATATTTTACACCTACGATTATGACAAGATAAACCCCACTAATCTTCCACCCTCCATATGTAAATATCATTCTAAAACCATCTTCATATATCTTACCCACTGTAATATTGCTCTTTTGATGTCCTAGACCATATTTAACATCTTTTAAGTATAAGAAAACTCACATTCTACAACTAAACTTTTACTTTTCACTTTACCAAAATGTTAAGAGATTATTAATCATCATGATTCACTCTACCGAAATTTTTTGATACAGAATTTCATATGTACCATTTTCACCAATGAAATGGAATAGAGATCTATAATCTAAATTTTGTGATTCTGTCTATATAAAAACATTCAAATGTAGATTGAAACTTTTCCTACTATCACACTCAACTCTCAAGAAAAAATACTTCTTGATGTTTTTTTCCTATCATGTAAGTATTTCATGAGTTTACCTATCTATCAACAATACTAACGAACATGCTCACTTCTAGAAGAATTCCCTCTGGCCATTTCCTTTGATTTCCTATCAAGATTCTTCTGATTCTTTTGATGAGGTAATCATTCTATTCTTTCCATATTTAATACAATATAGAAATATGTTGTAATCTCTATTAATAATATATCATCATAAAGAATCAATTTATGAGCATCATTGAAAATCATTTCATTATTTATTTGGACTACTCAAAATTGTAATCATGGATTTCTAAGGCTCAATGAGATAAGATAACAATGAAATCACTCAAACATCATCGGTATAGGTAACCTTCCCATAATTCTTCTTGCTCCAGATAAATTTTCAGTTGCGCCAAAAAACTTATCCATATTTTTTTGATAACCTCTTGTTGAATAACCTCTGCATTAATAACACCTTATTTAATGTTTTAGGTTTCTCATACACATCTTCAAAGGATTCTACCAACTTTGTTTTGGTCTTCTTATTCTAAATGTTCATACCATGTTTTAGAATAATGATATTTTAATCAATCCATGTTCCTTAAAATATAGATTTTCTTATTCACCTTCATCCATTGATTTTGGTTTGACACCCTTCAATGGAGGATACATATCTTTTTGAATTAGTTAATATTATATCTATATTTTTAAGAAACATAAATATATTCCATCAAATTTTTCAATCCAAACCTTTGATTCCTCTAATTCTATCTTCTTGAAAAACAATGACATAAACTAAATTAAAAAAAGTTTGAGAAAAATAATGCTACCTAGAATTTTGAGTAAACTATCGATCCTCCTCAGAACAAATCTTTTTTATTACTTGTTGAGAATTCATACACCCTAATCTTCTTTTAGTAAAAAATATGAAGAAGTAATTTCTGAAACACATGGTAAAAATAGATCCTGAATATAAATTTATAAATTAAATGTTTTGGAAATTGGTAGAAACAAAGGTCACCAAAATGACTTCACCATGTTAAAACAACATCAACCCTATTTACTCTAACAGATAAAAAACCATTCATGATGTGAAATTTAAATAAATGAAAAAAATAAAATTTTTGTTCCTTATGAGAGAAGATATAGATTAGGATTTTGTGATCAAAGTATACCACAAAATTCTTACTAAACATATAATTCTATGAAAACATGATTTCAAGTATCATAGATACAATGTCAAGGTCATGGGTGGGATAATTTCTCTCATGTGGTTGAAGTTACTAAGATCTCTATGTCACTTTGTGATATCCCTAAATAAAAATCCTTCTCACCCCATAACTCATGCATCATATAAAACCAAATAATCCTTACTAGCCTTAGGTAGGATCTAGATATATGTTGATCTCAACCACTTCTCTAACTCATAAAATAGGTCTTGAAATTCTAAAGATAATAAAAATTTAACTCCTTTTTTGAGTGATTGTGGCCAATAATGAGGTATTCTTAGATAATTCCCTAATGAAATAATGATAGTGTCATAATAATACCAAAAAGTTTCATATCATGAAAACATTATTGGGATTTTCAAAAGACATAAAAGCCTCTAATTTCATAGGATCAACTAAAATGCCTTATTTGAACACTATATTTCCCAATAATCTCACTTCATGGTTCTAGAATCCACACCAAGAAATATTTTCATATATTAAATTATCCCAAATAATTTAAATGATTATCCTCAAAGTGTTTTTGTTGCTCCTCTTCACTCTTATAGTAGACCAAAATATCATCAATTAATAAAATGATAATGGAAGAAATATATTGATGGAATATCTATATACTTATATTCATAAACACTATAGTAATGTTAGAGAAGATAAAAAACATCACAAGATACTCAAAGTGGTAATACCTAATTTGAAATTCCATATTTGGAATATCAAATTCTTTCACCCAAATCTGGTGATAGCCTAATCGAAGTATGATCTTAGAGAACCACTATCCCCCTTTTAACTATGGAAAAAATCATTAATTTAAAGAAATGGATATTCATTCAGATTCGTGGACTTGTATAGGCTCTTATTGTCAAAAAACCATAAGAAATAACCATTTTACCTCTTATAAAGAGCATTAGGATATCCCATAGAGACACACATGGGAAAATAAATACATTATCCTCCAATCCATCAAGCTAGATCTTAAATTCCATCAATTATACTGAATCCTTATAATATAAAGGAAAGGAGAGTAAATGAATGGATATATAATTTCACCTCATGTTTAGGAGGATACACATAGAAATAATTTGGATATATGTCAAGGAAGTACATGAGTGTGGGAGGTAACACCCTCCAAAAATTCCCCTCATCAGATTCTAGTAATATGGTTGAAATCTTGCATGTAATCATTCTAAATTCAAAAATATGGGGTCCTACCGGATTGGACCATGAGGCTCACTCTTCATGAAAAAATGAACGCTCCCATATGGTGTAGTGAAGGACACCCTTTTGTTATTATAAAAAATATGATCTTTGTGGATTGTTATCCATCCCATTTTGAAATGATTTAAAAATGTTCCATTTTAAGAACATGTAAAATCCTACAAAAACACCACTATGGATATAGTGACGATGAAATAGGGGTATCACAATCCATGATCCATTTTGTTCTCATGGTAATCTGATAACTATATAATATAGAGAATAATATTCTAGGGGAAATTCACTAGCTCCACAGTAGGGGAAGTAATAAACAAGTGAAAAGAACCCATATCAAATAAAGAAATATGTATAAATGATACAATAAGAATTATACCTCTCACATCCATCCTTTTATACAATGGGAACTTGATCCACCACATGAAATTTTGTACTCTCGGACCGATTATGAGTCTTAAAACTGAACTAGGATAGAGTCCTCAACTGTCTTTGACTATATAATAATATTTTTTCCACCTCTAAATCCCTTATAATTAGACACAATTACAACTGAAGCATTTGACTTTTCCTGAGAACCCTTATTATCTAAGGATCCTGGATCACTCCTCATTGTAATATGATACCTATAAAATCATTATAGGTTTACCAAATGCCCACATATATTGTTATACTTTTATGTTTCCAGGATATAGGGATATATAAATGTGATACAATTTAAACGTATAGAAAATAATATTAATTCATTTTCTATGGGAAGAAGAAGGTTGTTGAGGAAGAGATTCATAATCACTATTACTGCCTATGTTGGGATCATCCAACTCCCTCTTTTACCCATAAAGTGTTATCTCATAAATTCTCAGTATGGTAGTGGTGTCAAGCATCATATACATCATAGATTGGTCAATCTACACCATCAAAATTCCATCTACCACTTTTTTATAGGATTTGAGATTCCATAGGAATACATGAGACCAAATTTATGTTATATGTCTCATATCAGATTTGTCAGCCCTTAAATCATCACTCATCGCTCTCTATAGAGAAAAATGAAAAATCCCCACAAATTTATTCATATACTCTAAAATGTACCTACCACTATTTTTTAAGCATAAAACACATGGTACTCTACTAAAGACTAAGATTTAATGTATATGTATCTATTGAACATGAAATTTAGGTTCCTCCAACTGAAATTTTCATGCAACCTTGATTGGATCACCCGATCCCCATATTTTTAACCAAGTCCATCAATCATGAATGAGGTTCATATCACATTAAATACCCAAATAATCACAATAAATTTAATGATCCTTTTACAGTTTTATAAGTATTATTTTTCTTCCTATGGTTCATTACTACACCAGAAGGATGGTGGTTGATGGTGATGATATTCTTGGGCTCAGTCATTTTCCTAGATTTAACATGAACCTACCACCTGGGGTTGGGTTAGATCAATTCTCATTGTTTTATTGATGGATTGTAACATTATTACAACAAATTAAATAAAATTTTCATTGATAGAAGGATTTAAATGTGAGAAATTATATATGGCCTCCTTAGGCAAGATCTTTGGGGGTCTTTGTGGCCACATGACACTATAATGAAACAAATAAAAAAGAGTTTAAAATCCATAAAAAAATGTAAATAAAAATAGTTTAAATCACAATAAACACCAAATACCCAAATGAATCAAAATATGTAATTTAGAAGAATATAAATTGGTAAATACCAAAATTACCATCTCACACAGTTTCGCTATAAAATATGGTAAACCAAGAGACAACCATATGGGGATTACTTGAGTGACTATCTATTATGAGTCATATAGTTTCCTCGTGGGGTTTATATTGTCCACATAAATTATCTGCCCTATAAAATGATTCAAAATATCCCCCTCCCAACCCATAAATCTCCCAAAACCAAAATAAAATAAAAATAGTCCTTCTAACACAAATTTTTCGATATCCCATAGTGACAGAAGCATTTTTATAATTATTGGTTTCCATAAAATCAATCACAACATGTACCTCAATTTATAAACGTCTTATCTTTTATCTACTAAGGCATCCCAAATAATAAAACAAAACCTAGATTTCATACAATTTTTTTCAAATCAACCTTGGATTACCCTAACCCATTCTATCAAGCCAGTCCACAATACAACGTGAAGAAAATTTCAGACCATTATATGTTTGTAGCAAGTTCATTGCATCAATAAACAAATTTTGGAATGGTGTCTCCCAATAATCTAGTTAAATGTTCCGAACCTAGGACCCTTTATAACCTCTCTATACATTAGTGGGTCTTGTAACCATACAGATGAATAATGATAAACATAAAATGACATATCGTAAACAAAATAAACATGAAATGACATGAGATAACATGAAATAACTGGAAATCCACATCAATACAACCCATAATCCAAAAATATGAGTAATTGGATGGGATGTATGGTAAGTAATCCACGGTTACTATAAACAAACTAAGACTAAACCAAAAATTAATGAAATAAAGCCTACCCATATCTATGGGACATTGAATATCATCCCACCATATAACCAGTAACAAACCCAGCATGTATGAAATGAGAACCAACTACCTCCAAGTGGCACATTACCTTTTACTATAGGAGATAAAGTAAGGTTTTCATACACACATTGGAGTATGCAGGGTGTGAGCATGAAAATATTAATAAGATCCCACCAATATTTAAATATAAAACCTTTTTAGATAACCTAATGCATGATTTTTTGGAAAAAATATGAAATTAATTGTTAAACATTAATTTAGAAAACAATCAGCACTTATACAACTCTTTTATTAAAAACTGATAATGGAACCCCAAATTCATGCCATTAAATCATACAATATGATGGTTCACACTAAATTAATGGATTCTAGGGTAACCTAGTGAAGTGAATCCACCAGTTGTAGATGTTCCCTCAACTAGTGTGATGGATATATAATGAGTTTCCTCACCAATGGTGATGTATATGACATTTCATTAATAGTCAAGGAGACACATGTAACTAATGGGATGGGACTACTGTTAATTTTAGGATCTCCTACCGAGACACCTAGTATTCCCCATGATTTCCAATCAATATAAATAGTTTTTCTTTAAAAATTAATTTTATTATAGAGATCATAAAAAACATTTATTTCACATTCAAAATAATTTAAAACCATTTTAAACATATGAAATGAGAGAAAGCACAAATGGATTTACAATACACATAAATTGGTCCTTAAAACCATACAAAAAATTTATATACTTTTAGTAATTTAATTTTAAAATTCAAGAACATGGGTTAAAATAAAAAATGTAGAATACAGAACCACTGACATGAATCATTTTTTATTTCATTTAAAGTCTAATAATCCACTCAAAAGAATAAATAATGACCTAATAAGGAAGAAAAATACTCAAAAAAACTTAAAACATAAATTATGGTTAAGAGAAATCCTATGACACTATATGTTAAGTGGGAAAAAAATATATGAAAAATAAGAGGATAGTACTAAAAGAGGGGAGTGTAGACAGTTGAATGATGATTTCATTGATGAAATGTAAAGAAATCCTAAAAAAACAAACCCTGTGAGATGTTGATTGGATTTTTAATGAGGACTGAAGAGTTAGGGGTTCATTAGGGAGAAAAATAAAGTGTTACGATAGTAAAATTTCCCAAAGGTAGTTTCTTAATTTTTAGGTTTTAAATTTTTGGGTAGGCCTATTGTTTTGGTAACACTATTTTTTATGGAAACATTATGAAAATGTTTCCAAGTCCATGATGGTCTGATGTAAACACTATTGTGATCCCTCTTTCTAATCGAAAGCACTCATTAGTGTTCTTGGATAGTGACAATTTGTAATGCAGGCTAGTTGAGAGGATGGAAGTTTGGGCTCAACACACCCTTCTGTGGGGGTCTATTGCATACTCTAAAACACACTTATAAATTTGAGATGTATTTGTGAATCTATCCTAAGGCCTAGTGTGGGACTATTTACCCCCATTATAACAATGTATCAAAACCATACATAAATGTGAAAATATATATATACTAAATTTTATCCATCGATAATTTACATATTAGTGGTTCATAGTTTGGGTTGTTATGGTTTAAAGCCAACACATCTTGGAATTATGGAGTATATTGTCATCTAATAAGGTCGGAGTGGTTATCATTACATCCCACCCCTGCCCAATATTTGAACAGTAGTCGGACTGATTCATATTGTGACCTAAGACGGGCCTCCTCATACATCAAAGTATAATGACTAAAATAAAAGGTATAAGGTGGTTTTTGGGGGAGACTATACCCACTATATCAGATTGTGTAATAATAAAAATACAACAAAAAAATTATCCAAAATTGTAAATAATATGAAAGTGGACATAGTTAACAAATAAAACCAACTAAATTAATGAAATTTTAAAAATATTTGATTTTGATACCACACATAAAATAGTCTTCACACTGGAATGATCATATATATTGACCAAGATAATAGGGAATTAAAAGAGGTTGGCTCCATGAATTCCCCATTCTAGACCTCATCTGATGCTCTATCTTCATGTTTGAGCCATCTCACTCGATCAAACTCATACCTTAACCAAACGTATACTTACAACCAAGTGAACAACTACTAGAGTATCCAAGTGCATTGGATATCCAAAAAGGTGTGAGTAAAAAACCTAGTAGGGAACCACTATCATGGTCCCGTACTAACCAGCATATAGAATGATATGTACTTGTAACATTCTTAGATGAAATTAATAAATAACTACAAAAAATAAAATAAAAAAATGTTTTTCAATCCATAGGAACATGATCTCAATTGACCAAACCTACCTTGGCCAGTGTTGTGGTGTCTCAAGGGATATATTGATGACCATTCCAACGAAGTAACATTTGGGATAAAAATAAATGGAATCTCTATACAATCCTAATTCCTATCTCAAACTATAAATCCATGGAATATATTATCATATCCTCATGACTCCATAGATGAGGCTCATGTCAGTCCTATCATGAGATAAAAATTCATGGAATATCTTATCATATACTCATGACTATAATGATGAGGCCCACGACATCCCCATCATAATATCTAAATATATGGAATCTACTAGCATACATGATCCATATTCATGGCCTCTATTATCATATAATGAGTCCCAAAAGCTTGAAGGATCTAGTCCTTGATCTCCATATCTACAACATCCCCCATCCATATACTAAGCCCCAAATCTATAGTGTGTTTAAACACCAAGAAACATATATGTGGTAGCTCCCATTCATACCTAGATCCTAAAATATGGAAACCTAAACATAACACCTCCAATCATGGTGTCCCAATCATATTTCACTCCGACATATGGCAGACCAACCTTATTTGGATTTAACTCATGGTGGTCCAACCATTTTTGAAATTAATCCAAAGGGTTAATCCCATAACCCATCAAAAATAATAACATAGTCCTAGAAAAACTCTCATTCCCTTCATCATCAACTTCATTCCCTTAGGCTACCCAGTCTGTTATGGGTTCCTCAGTGATACTTAATACCAATACACACACACCCACTCATGGTTGATCTATTAGTGCCACACCAATGGTGTCCCATCGATATCAATATTTTCGAGGCATCACCTCTTGTTTCCATGGTCTTAGTCAGATTATCTAGTCAACACCCACTGCATATAGTGTCCCACATCCCTCTCCATTATCATATAGGCAGCATGACCTCTCTGGATACATGGGTATTGTCCATATAGGAAAAAACCAAGTGATGGATCATGAAATATCTCAGCTCACAGGGTTTCTCAAGGTCATTCTTCTCACCCAAACCAGTCCCAGTTAGCTTAAGGTCTATCCACTAGGGCATGATCACGTCATATAGAATAAGATCACCATACCATAATTTTCTCGATGATCCTAATTTCCAAAAATGGTATCCAAATACTCATCTATACTAGACTCACCTCTAATGAGTTCTGCAGGCCACCCGATTTCATAAGGGTCCTAGCCTTATCTATCGATGGCTGAGGTGTCAATATAGAATGAAGGGGTTTCTTATGACCCCTACAACTTTATAACATTCAAAATTAAACCTTATTTAATTAAATAAATATCTTAATAAGTTTAACCTAGGGAATAACTCTTAATAGTGATCCTGAGTATCTATATATAACCTAAATAATCTCAAATTTCATATAATGAATACTTGAGACCACCTACCTCATATAGATATTTCCCCTTCCACATTAATGTTCAGTAGCAACTGCCAAGGCCGGTCCAAGCTCGTACAACCTTGAACATGATAAACTATGATTTTCACTGTGTCCTAAGACACTAACTTACGCTAAACATCCACAATTAATTAACTATAAAAATTTTAATTAATTAATTAATATCAACATAGAATAATGTAAGATATCTCTCCAAACATGCAATGATCATTGGTTCTTCATGTTGTGGGTTTTCTACCCTTGGTACACCTCCAAGCCCGCAATCTGTGAAATTACCAACCTACACAACTAAATTCATCATTAAAAATTTTCAATTTGAATTAAAAACTGAATAAAAATCCATGTAATGACGTACCTTTGATTATTTGATGAACGACCACATCCAAAAAACATCCCATGACATCCTCAGCCATGGTTGTATGAGATCCTTTTTAAAATAAGGTGATTTCACCATTATCAAATGAAATTGACACTTTATATCTAAATTAAAATAATTTTGAAATCGATGGGTATATGAGGTGAAGAGATTGGGTGACGGAGATGGATATATACATCACATAATTAACAAAAACACCAAAGAAACACACCCCAAACAAGGGGGATAATAAGGCAGAAAAGGGGAGGAAAATTTATGCGCCATGCTAGATGTAGAGGAAGGGTTGAGGGGGATGACCCTTAAGTGGTTAGAGTAGAAAAATAGAAAGTTTTCCCCTTAAATGAATCATATGGTTTAGCCACAAGGTTAGACAAATCATGTTCCAACTGTATTGTTGGATATGTCTTGATCCCCCTACCTCACATAGTTTTGTCACACAATTTTCAAAACTGTGTTCCAATCATGTGGTGGATCTCAAATAAATTTAAATACAATGCAAAATTTTCCATAATAACCTGAATGGTTTTTCTAAAATTGTGGGCCAAACCTCCATCCTTGAACCATGTTTCATAGTTTCCTCTTAAAATAAAATGGTTTAACATAATATATTTGAGAATCATGTAATCTAGTCCTGCTCTTTAAAAAATGAACTAAAACTGCATCCTATATCCGGTTGTGGCATGATGTCTTTTAAACTATGTTCCCCAAACTATTCTCCCTTGATAGAAATATTTAAAACTCTTGAAACATAACATGAAACCTTTTTATCCCACCTGATCACTTGAGATATCTTTCAAGACTCAGTTGATATACAAATAAATCACTTTTAGGTGTTCTAAATTTTTAAATTCCATTCTGAATCCATGATCAAAATTCGACCCATATAGTAATTTAAAATTCAAAATATTTTTGAAATTTCCCATTCGTATGGACATGGGATCTTAAAAACTCCCCCAATTTAATACATAACATCCCAAGAAATACTTGTTTGGTCCTTATAATGAACATCCTAACATTCCTTGGTTGTGAATTATGGATTGAATGGTAGTACTCTTTCTCTGAATTACCAATGCACTTCCCAATCACCACTTTTTACCATTAGCACATAAATTCTAAAAACCCAATTTAATTTTCATTTCCACATAAAAAATGTAAACATGATGATTACCTGGTCCAACATATGAATATATATGACAATATATTCATCTCATTAATGAAATTTAATAAGGTTCTCCCTTCTATATGACCTATCAAGTGAAGGCCATTTCTAACCCATAACATGGCCCATCACTGGAACTACCTATTGAAATATTCTTTCCACATTACAAAAACATAATACATACAATTTACAACTAAACACACATATTAATATATGCTAATTATTTCTAAATGATGGAAACCATAATTATTTATAGATTCCATGTTAGAACAGATTCAACTCCATTATCTATTCACAAAATAAGTATGTTGGACTTTCCTCAAAAGGACCCAACAAATGCCTGATGTGCTTCCATCATTTACCAAACTATATGACTGATTAAGTACCCTAATTAATACATCTAATTATATCTGTGAACCCTATTCAAACCACTTATGTCTGAAATTATTTGAAAATGCTTGGCTCTATCCACTGACGTATTACCATAACTTGATCATGATGTCTTCATTCCAAGAGGCATTATGTGATCATCCAAGCATGAATACCAATGAATATACCTGACTTCTAATGACATTTCATGGTCAGAACATCCACTATACATTTTTATCACTATACTAAAGATTGAGAAATGAAAAAACGTCATCTTATACATCCTCAAATCATCTCAAATATTTCTCAATACCAACACTCAAACTCTGATTCCACCTAATAGCTTAATAGAGATAGACCTATAATTTTCTAAAAATCCAACAGTAATTTATTCCATTTATCCAATTTGATGAGGATGAAAAAATAAATATTTAATTATTGGTCCCACTTCAATAAGGGTTATTCCACTCATGATCGATCTCTAAATCCTTCATTAGGATCATCCTTATCATAACACTGAAAAAACAATCTCTCAATCAATGTGGGTCATTCCCTTTAAAAACTAGAAATAATGACTCATGTAGATAACCACTCCCATACCAAAAACCCACAGAAAACACAAAAATATCACCAATTTAAACATTTCAAGAATGGGTTTCATGGAATTAGATGAACATTAATTAATAATAGGGGTCACCACACCCACAATAATCTTATTAATTTCCATTAACCTTTGGTTTGTTCATAATTGTGGCTGATTTCATCAGCTAACCAATGATTCTATGAATTGTAACATAGAAATCAAAGATGACTATACTTCATGGAATATTAGTATTGACACGTTGGTAGATGCCTTAAAAGTCATCAATAGTTGGGTAACTCACTTATGCCATGATATATCAATGATGCATGCCTCATGGAATCATTCTAGAATTATAGGGGATCAACCCTTATCAAAATCTTTTCAACCACATCTACAATATTATCCATCACACAATGCCATCCCAGTCATGATCTCACACTCATGCTCTGACCACACCACTGAAAGTATCCTAATGCATTGGGCTAGTCGTCACCCTAGTCCAGTCTAGGAAGAACACTTTGATACCCAATTCATCAGCAACCATGGTGTTCATAACCAAAACCTTGAGCAACTATTGTGCATCAGTATCACATCCCAAAGAACATACTTATTCATCCCATCACTACAAAAAACATTAACCCTATACTGAACCCACTCATAGTGGACCTCGATCAAATCAAAAACTAACTCACTATGGTTTGATTCATAACTAAGGGTCTCTAGGCATCCCA
Organism: Viscum album; assembly: GCA_963277665.1. NCBI lineage: Eukaryota > Viridiplantae > Streptophyta > Magnoliopsida > Santalales > Viscaceae > Viscum > Viscum album. The sequence continues at coordinate 1,351,637,148 of OY728159.1, read as the reverse complement.
CCTAGCCTTACCATTCAAGTATCATATCCAAGTCACAACCCATGGGGTGGTATCCATGCTCCCAAATCAAATTTATCAAATAATCTACATTCCATTCATCCACTCATGATGTCTCATTCACAATGTCATCACATGTAGACCACTACTCAAAACTAGGGAACCCATACTCACAAAGAATTTTCACATTGAACTACTCCTTAGAGGATCGAGTCTCAATATTTTACTCTTCCCATAACCAACATCATCATTCTAGATTACTTTTACCAAGGGAAACACAACACACTATTCGGTTAAATGTAATGTAATTCCAATCCATGTAGGAAAACTTCATATATGTTGTTATTGGAATCTTAAAATAAAAATACATAAACACAAACATCCCAAAAGGGGTTTATCATTAGGTACCCAATATAATACCAAACTACTTGGGTCACTGGACCTCCTGTTCATGTGGAATGCATCATCATCCTCATCATCGAGCATCCCATCATAAAATTACTTCAACTACCAGTATAAGAAAATATATATGAAAGTATTCTAAACTAAGTATAATTCGACCAAGCCATTATATGGGAATATTCAGTATAATCATTTGTTAATATATTAATCAACCAAGCCTCAATACTTAATGAAATTTCACACTATAAATCCAATTGTCAGGTGAACAAAATGTGTTTATTAAGAATCATGAGATGTCTCTTTCTTTTATAAGGTAATACTAATTTACAATCATTATCCTCTTTCTAATGTGCCATGAAATGGAAATCCATAAACAAAAAATCATAAAATCCAAACCACATTTTTGTTTCTTGAATACAAAAAAATACAACTGTAACCACACAAACCAAAATTCCAATCCCAAATCCTTATGACCCTATAATTTCTACCAACATAGGTGTTCCTAATGTACCAACCCGATATCCATCACTGTATTTGACACATTCATATATATATATATAGTCTTACATATCTCAAAAAAATAGAACAAAAATTAAAAATCTCCAATAAAAATTTCCAATATCCCCCCAAGCTCACTTTATGAACAGTAGAAAGTCTGATTGGTCACATGGTGTTATGAAGTGCTCCCATATTTCTGAGGATGTTAACTAGTATTGGGGGTTTATGGTGCTATCGTGGGGAGACTATAACACTATATCAAAGTGAAAAATAAAAAAATAAAAAAATAAAATACACAATAGTAAATAATCCAAAAGTAGAAGAAATAAATAAACAAAATAAATAATAAATAATCAAATATAACAAACATACGAATGATAATTCCATACATAAAATAGTCTTCCCACTAGTATGATCACATATATAGACCAAAATAAAAAAATCAGTGTTTTTGATCCATGAGATCTCCATCCCATACCTCATCCCAAGATACTTTCACATTTCTAATCCATAATGTTCAATAAATATCACGACACAGTCCATACAATACCAATAACCAAGTGAACTTATTCTCAGGTAACAAAGTGTAGTGGTGACCAAAGGAGGGCTTGATTAAAAAACACAGTAGGACACCACCAATAAAGTATCTTACTAACAATCAAATTTAGTGATATTTTTGTGTGGAATGATTCTCTGAAATAAATAAATAAATGATGAAATTAAATAAAATTAATTTTTTTAGATCTTTATGTATGTGACACCAATCAACCATACTTTGTTAATATAGGGTTTTGGTGTCTTTGAGAACTCTCGATGAACACTTAAATCGAGTAACACACTAACTTTAAATCTATAGAAACCCAAATCAATACTCATTATTTCAGGATAAAATCCTATGATAGTCTTATCTTTATATCCAAATTTATGGTAGATACTATCATATCCTCACAAATCATATGAGGAGTAACTCAATAAAACAGTAACAACCACTAAATACATGGTATCTTCCATCATTTCCTTATAATTTCTTAGATGGTGAATATGGAATCCATACCATGAGATATAAATCCATGGAATCTCCTATTATCTAGGATCAAAATACTTGTAAACCCTTATTATGAACCAATCCCTAAATCCTTGGTGAATCCTATCGCTGAGCTCCATATCTATATAATATCATATCCATATACTGAGCCCCAAATCCATGGAGGATCAATACACCAAGCTTCGTATCTATTGTGGCTCCCATCCATACCGTGCTCTAAAAAATGGCATCCCAATTATACTCCTTCCAATCATGAAAACACAACCATATTCAGCTCCAAATGATGGTAGTCCAACCTTATTCAGATAGAAATCATTGGAGCCTATCCTTTTTTACATACTCCCCAAGGGATCATCCAATAACCAAATATAACTAACAACTTATGGCTTGTCAATCTCCCTAACCCTTGACCATATCCCCGTGGGAGAACCAATATCCTGTGGGTCCCTTGGTGACTCCCACTACCAACCCACATACACCTGTTCAAGGCCTCTCTTTCAATGGGGAATCCACTGGGTCCTCTTGCTCTCAATAGAGTATAGGGACCCCCACATGGGTCCTGAGTCTTATTCATATTCTCACATCAATACCCAATGCATAAAGGGTATCGTGCCCCTTCAAATCATCATTACGCAATCATGTCATCACTATCTATATTTGGTTTCATATCTATGTAACCACCAAGAGATGGGAAACCACATATATTGGTCCTCATGGTCAATTAGGGTCAGTCCACTCACCCAAAACAATCCTAGTCAGCCTACAGTCATCCCAGAAAGTTTAGTCACATAAAAAATAATATGATCACTTATCACATCATATCTACAATCATCATAAACATCTCAAATCCATGAAGGAATCCTATACAGCCTAAACGACCTATGGTCTCGAGGACAACCCTCTCCTCTTTCTTGGACGCATCCCTAGACCCTACACATTGGATATATAGTATCATCTAGTCCAACCACATATCTAAATTGGGTATGGAGGCCAATAAGTGCTACAGGGGTACTGGTCTTGGTTGTTAGTGGGTGAGGCTTCATGCCAACACATAAAGGTTCTTTGTGACCACTAAAGCTCAATCACATTGGGAATTGAACTTTATTTAATTAAAAAATCACATAATTAAATTATCATTTGGTATTTCCCTCAGTGGTGAGACCAAGTGTCTATAAGAACTATACACAAGCATAAATTCAATAAGAAAAATGTGTGAGGCCACCTGCCACATACATAGCTTTATACTATGATGAAAATGGATGGTAGTAGCTTTCAAGGCCCATCTAAGCCTACACATCCTCATCCCCAATCAGTCAAAACAATCTCCACATCTTGATCCCCTTAATTACATCGAACATCAACAATTAATTAATTATTACAAGTATAATTAATTACATAATTAAAAATAACTCAACATAATTCCAGATAACTCTATGAATGTACAATGATCATCGGTTCCTTTAGGATTGGGGTTTTGGCCAACCCCAACAGACCCCCACACCCAAGATGAGTGAAATTCATGGCCTAAGAATCAAATTACCCCATTAATTGTTTTATGTATTTTTGAAAACGTGGATAAAAACCCATATTGTTTTGTAATATTGATTATTTAATGAATAGGCACATCCAGACCTTAACCCATGATGTCCTCAATCTAGGATATATAGAAGACACTTCGTAATTGAGTTATTTCACCATTATCTGATAAAATATACACTCTATACCTATATAGAAATAATGATTAAATCAATGGAAATAGGAGGATAATATATAGGATGAGGGAGAGGGATCTTTACCACAAATAATCACCAAAAAACCCAAAAAATAGACCTAAAACAAGGGGTAGAAGAATGGGTAAGAGGATATGTGGTGTTGTGGGTCAAGAAAGAGGGATAGGATGGAGGGAGGGGAATTACAAGTAAATTATTTGAGGGAGGAAATGGTAATTTCCCACTTATAAATGAGCTTCATTTTTTGGATGCATGGTTTCCCAAACTGTGCACCAATCCTGAAGTTTGCTCTCTCTCACACCCTCCACTGCATATGGACTGGGTGCATGGTTTTCTGAACTATGTGACAACCATGTAGTGGTTGCGAAAACCTTTGAAGAACCATGAATGGTTTTCAATGTAAAACCACATGGTTTGTCTGAAACAGTGTAGCAACCCTCCATCCCCAAATAGAGTTTCATGATTTCCTATAAAATCTCACACATTTTAACTGTAAGTGTGCATCAATTGTTCGAGATATCCATGGTAATTATAATATTAATTAAAGGTTCATGATGAAATATTTATCCATAGGGTTTCCCTAAAATCAATCAATATAAACCATTCCCCCTAGCCAAAATTCATTAAAACTTCTAAAACATCACTCGAAGACTCTACGACCCACCTGATCACTTGATCTACCTTCTAATACTAACTCTATTTCTAAAAACATTAATTTTAAAAATTATATCTTTTATAATTTCATTCATAATATATGATAAAAAATTCATCATTTCTAATACTTGATAATTCCTTTTGAAATTTCCAACCCATATGAACACATGGTCTTATAGATATGGAGTTGGGATCATGCATGTGGAATGGGATTCTTCTGTGTCCCTATAAAGGAAATTTAAACCCATATAGTTCAATTCCACTTAACAAAGAACATCTTACCTTTTAATGTTATGTGATATATACCGATTCAAAGTAATTTAATTTCATGTTGAGTGGAATTCTAGGAAAATGATTCGTAGCATTGGTTGGTGTGGGACCTACACATTATAACCCATTTATGGTTGTCCTCAGAGGTAATATGGCCCAATGACATCATATTTGGTTTACATAGAATATATCTCTATTAGATAGGTGGTTTAATCTTCTAGTTAGGATATATACCACCAAGCATATCATGGGGAATTATTCTTCAATGAGGATAATTTTGTGGTTATTCGGAGAGAATATGGCCATATGGGTGGGAGTATGGTGTAATTAAAAGTTTAATGTAATGAAAAGATCAAACTTTTCGATGTTGGGTTTGAACCATTAATATGTGTCCTATGTATCCTGAATAACATGGATAAAAGTCGAGATAGTTTGATTTTTATAGTTTAAGGTCATGTGGTAATACCATACAATATAGTTTAAAGTCATACAGTAAATAATTCTTCATAATGTTTAACATTGTGCGAATAAGAAGTTGGACTCAATGTTTAACTTCATGTTTTTTGGGATATTTATTTATGTCTCAATCATGATATTGAATCTAAACCCTCTTGGATTATGTGATTCATTCACAGTGTGATAAATAATCAATAATGGGAGGGTAATCATAACGAATTATGGTTGTATGGGATATGGAAATTAGAAGATGTTTCCATAGAGTATAGGTTCCCATGAAGATAAAATAGTTCTTATGCAATGGACCAGTCCTGGTGTTCCCAACTAATAAACTTCTAAGATGAGATCATTAATTATAATGATTTATTTTGGGCTTTTACTAAGAGTGGATCCACAATTTAAAAACTAATTAATAAATTTATTAGAGTAAAATAGATAGTTAGGCCTTAAACCTAATTATAGGCCCAAGTATTTGACCTAATTAGTGAAAAAGGTGGAGGCATAGATAGTTGAGGATTACAACTGATTGGAAGCCCAAGTTGTTGTTTGGTAATTTCAAGAACATGAGTGGGGCTTACACATGAATAAGTGTTTCCCTTAATAATTATAATTAATGAATTATTATGATAATATCATTAATGGGGGAGTAATGTATTGGGGAATATACCTATGAAAAATACTAAAATATGTGTTCTATCCTTCCAATTTATCATAGATGGGGGAGGATGACTCAACATAGGGGGACATGGACCTCTAATAAATATGTGTTTGGTAATACACATTATATCCCAAGAATAGTGATTGAGAAATAGGATATTATTAGGGGGTCTTATATAATAATATGTTTTTCCTTGTATGAGGGTGTTCTTGGCCAATTGATGAATCAGAAAAATAATTAATGGGTACTATGATCGGTATTATATTTTTAAAGGGAATCATATTTACCTTGATATTAAATTAAAATCATGAGCTAAGATGAGAATGTATAGTCAATAATATAATTCTCCAACATCTTCCTAATAGGGACCCATGTTATCAAGGGAATCCTTGATTTCATTATTTGGGATTCTACCTATATGGGAGGAAAATTCTTGAGTATCTATTTATCATTGTAATAGATGATCAAAGGGGTTCATTATGATGTAGAAACCTCAAACATACTCTTATTGTGGCCTTGGAGGAGACCTTGATAATTGGATTCCAAATTAGGAGGCTTGAGAAAGGGGATAATCTATAATGAAAACTAGAGTGTACATGATACCCTATAATAGTTAAAAAGGGGGATAGATCACCATAGTGGGGGCTTAGTTGTGGCTTCTCACTAGTGATGGAATAAAAAATAAATTTCACCATGATGAGGGCTTCGATGTGGTTTCCCCTAGTGAGGGTGTACAAAGGGTGATTCAACCTAGTATAGGTACTAGGGGTTGATTTATCCTATTTAGGGAAAAATTAGATCCAACCACCCTAGTTATGGAGTTATAAAGTGCATAGAGAACTAACTAGAAGACTATGGGGACATATTCCCTAATGGAGATACTAGTGTGAGTTTCTCCATAGTGTGAAGGTTAGGGAAAGTCAAACCCTATTGTGATGTTTAGGGCGAGTTACATCCTAAGGATTAGGATTTGGTGAAACGGTTCACATGTATGATGTCTAGGGTGAGTTTCACACTTGTGATTTGTCTCTGGGGAGATCTAAGTAAATTCTCCATACTGTTCACCCCATATAGGGGGATGGATGAAATTTCCCTAGTGGTGGACCCCAGAGGTTTCCTAGTTGATTCCAACCTTGTGCTTGTTCATAAGGGGTCCCATAACCCTTTTGTTAGTAACTATTGACATAGTGGTAATCTATGAAATTTCATTATTTCTATATAGCTTTGTGAAATCCGTTACTTTTTGTTAGTTTATTAACTTTGGTTTTGATCATAGTTAATCTACCTGGTGGGGAAGTGATACTATGGGGATCTAAGATTATAAAAGTTTCATTACCTTCCTATCTTGAGAATTATGAACCCCTTACGTCCTATTTATAGGGAAAATTATTGTATGGGAAATGTGGGAGGTAGTCTGGGAGCCTGGAAGTCTATGCATATGTGTGGGTACCTACAATAAATGACTAGGGAGTGGAAGATCTATGCACACAATATTGTGTGCATAATCCTTGAGCATGAAAACATTAAAAATTATAGATGGTGGAAAATTTGGGAAAATGATACATGGGATTTAAATTATTAAATGCACTACCCAAATCCCAAACTCAATATTCTTTTTTTTTTGAAAAATTTACAAACTTCAAACCGCTATACCTTTTGATCCATAATTTTTTTGGATCCATGACCAGTGAAATGAAAGAACATAAAATGAACCATGTACCTTGATATGTGGTCTACCCCATAGAATGGGTATTAAATGCATAATAATTTTCAAGAATACCTCCAAAATGGGTTTTATGATCTTGAAACCATTTTTCTTAACAATGTGTGAAATATATTGCCAAATATAAGTGGGTGTTTTCCACCACAACATCACCAAACCAATATAACATTTAGAATAATTTTCATCCCTAAATGTTTGAAAAATCATAATGTACATATAGATTTAGTTTTCTTCATCTTTGGGCATGGAGACACATTTATTCTCAAACACAACTTTCCTTGTCTAACTTGGGACCATGTAAGAGATTTATTATAAAAGTATGTGTTTAAAATTCTATAGTGACAAAAAGAAACCCCAAATAGAATTAGATTCATTAATAATGAAAATAAAATGATTATTAGGAAAATTATGGGATCATTTCGATATTCTTGAATATATTATTGGAATATATTGAAATATCACTAATAAGAGAATTTTCACTAAGAGGTGGATCTCAAATCTATTTTTCTATGTTTTTTTAACATATTAGTTCATGATATTTTTCAAAAATCAAAAAGTTCAGTATGAAGGATAACCAAATCAACTTTAAAATTAAATTAGATTGAAAATAGATCAATCATTGTTTTCAATTACTTGAATCAAATATAGATTCTTCCTTTCATGGATAATATATGAATATAGGTTTAACAACACTAGATTAACACTAGATTAAGTCAATTATGATATAAATTATTTCCTCAATGTGTTGGATCATGGAAGGATGTTCGTATATCAGCATCATCTTTACACTATATTTTTTCCGTTTAGAGCTTGAATGAGATAAATCAATGGGATAAATATGATAATCTGGGGATTTAGAATGGGGATTCCAATGTCCAAGATGGATTAAGAACCATGAATTCACATGTTTATGATGTATTAAATGAAATATTCTAGATAAAAAATGGAATCCCAATTATGGTATCACTTTTTATTATTGTAATGGGTCCTTTCCAACTGACTACCATCTCATTGTAAGGAATGATTCCATTTGGACACATCATTTCCACCCCACGTAAATTGTTGCCCTTTTTGTTCTTTAATAATAGAAAAGTAATTTTGAGTTATTGAGTGAGTTATTAAAAAAACATTTGTATCTATATGAAATGAATGAGGAATGTATTCACCTTATTCCTAGGAAAAGAGACATATTACACATATCTTTTATTCTTCTTGGGTAAATATGGTGGGCCAAAAATTATATATCTATTTTAATTTATTGCCACAATTTTTCCTAATACTTATATTGGAAGAATTAGTGGTAAAAGACTCAATTTTATCTTAGTTCAACCTTCATTGTTTTTTGACCTAACAAGTTATTTTCCTTTTCTATTTAATTTCTCAACTTTTTTGGACCATCCATGATAAATTCCCAATGAATAAGGTCTCAAATTTCCCCAAAGATTGTATTTTTTGGTTTCTATATTGGTGAGTTATTTTTATGTTTACATAGAAAGTTTAAGGTTAGGTGATTCATACCAACATGGATGTTTTTTTAGATTGAAAAACATTGGATAAAAAATGTGATGGATTCATCATGGTATCCTAGGTAGGATAAACCTAGCATAAATTGAGTGTTTTGAATTAGAAATGAAAACAAACTTGAAGGATGGCCCATATACTTTAGGTTCATTGTTCTTAGACTAAAATTTTGTTTTAATGATGCATGATGAACCCAATCAGAGCTACCATCATTATAAATAATGCTTTACTTCCAATCTAAAATAGTGTTTTATAGTTTGATTGTGTGATATAAAAAATTACATATAATTTAATGATTATCGACGAAGAAGGTGATAGAGTGGATGTACCATTTTCAGTACTTGGGATAAACGATGTTGTTATTTTGGGCTACACTTCTCTGACTAAATGTCAAAAAATATAAGATTATTCAACTTTTACTAACAATAGTGAGATAGTCTGTCCAGTATGATGTATGAAAAACTAAACATGATTGATAGGTTTATAGACAACACATAACATTTCAGGGATAATGAAAAATGTTTAATGTCATGATGCTTAGAATGATGTGTCATGTGGTTTAGGGTCACACTATGAGGACTAATATGTCTCAAGAATGATATGTTTCATCCATGATTTGAAAATGAGTATAATGCATGAAGGCATAACATCGAGGATATAAAATTCATATGAGTAACTGTATTATGTATTGTGTAAATCATGGCCCATGAAGGTCCATATTAGGGGTGATGAGATAGGGAATGTGTGTCGGGGAAGTCCTTTAACTACAATTCATTGACGGTTTTTACTATAGTGGTGGGTGAGTGTAGAGAGATTACAGAACCCTCTAATTAGGACAAAAACATTACTATAGTTTCAAGGCTATATTGGGGAATGTATGCAATGCCATATGAGTGGTATGTATGAATAACTGAATAGATGGGTTTCTTGGAGTAGAATACACTCATTACTGATAGTCGTGATAGAATTTGTGGAATTTAAACACATTTCAAATGAATAAGGTTTATCGAAGAGAAGTAATTCTAGGAGGGTTCTGGTGACCTAAATGTTGTGTCGTCATGCACAAAAAAAATTATAAAGGTGAATAAATAAAATATTTCATTACTCTAAATTTAACATGGACCAGTGGTTCCAACAAGCATGACATGGATTACTATTGGTCCATATAGTTAACCCCACATTATTTTCACCATTTATCTGTTTACGCTTTATCTTTTCTTAATCCCTAAAAGTGGAGATCTTAGAGTGTAAAGAATGGTTTTTTCTAAAGATTTCATTTTTAGGTTTTCAAACTGAAATTTTGGTGCCTTTTTACTAGTAGTTTAAGGTCTTTTGGTTTGAACAATTATAGAAAGAGTTTATGGTTATAAAATATAGAACAAAAATTATGGGATTCATGTAGAAAAGGAAAGGTGAAAACTTGACCTAAATGAGGAGACCATCGCTAACATTGAATGCCTCAAATAATATTATACAGTTAAAGTTATTAATTTTTGAACATTCATATGAAAGTTAGGGTGTAAAATAAATACCCAAATGTTGAGAACCCACTGCAAAAAAAAATAATTTTGAGGTGGTTTAAACCACTGCTAACTGGTTTTGTGACATGTTTTCAATATTGTTCTGAAAGATTGTGTCTCAAATCATTTAGTGGTGGTTTTCAAAGATCATCATGAAATGATTTAGTGTAATATTTTAAATATTCCATTAAATTTTGAGTGAATACTTTAATTTTTTTTAATTTTTTAAAATATTTTCATATTATTAATTAATTTTTTATTAATTAATTATGTTTTTAAAATTTAATATTTTTATTTAGTTATTCTAACTTGAATTTATATTTCATTAATTTCATACATATATTCATCATATATATTTGTTGGTAATATTTTAACCCCTTGCCTCCTATTTATTTTGTAAAGACTTTTTCACTCTAGCACGCTCTTTATGTGGTGAGTAAAAATAGTTTAATATAATTATATATATACACATAATTCACAAAATTATATCCATGATGTTTTATGGTCTAAATATATCCATAAAATGGGTATTGGAGATGATTCTAATTCATGTTCCTCGTAATTTTGAAATCTAGTTCCTTAGTAATGTCATTTTTCTCTGAATCACGATGATTAATTTTAACTGTTTTTACTAATAATTTTGGTAAAATAAAAATTTTACCTTTTTATAAATTCTAATCATGTTTATTCTAAATATGGAATCAATTTTTTAAATCCAAACCATAATATATTCTTAAATTTATTTAAATTTAAATCTCAAATATGGGAAGTGACAATAGGTTTTTAAAGAGAAAATGTTCAAAAGTTTGAAATATATTTATATCTAATTTCAATTTAAAATTGATTATAATTAAATAAATTAGATTAATAGATATATAATTATCTATATATAATTTATATCAAAATAAAAATATAATTTAACTACATAAATAAATAAAAAAAGACAGTTTTCAATAAAAATTTGGTATTTTGCAGTATTCATCAAAAATTAAATCATTTCATAAAAAGTGAAAAATTAATCTGTAAACAATTTTTGCATTCCAATTTGAAAAATAAATTTATTCAGTTTACTATAATTTATAAAAATTTTAAAATTAAGTTTTTAAATAAGTATTCCATTAAAATTCGGTAAAACTACCTTTTAGAAAAATATATCTTTTTATGCATAAAATATTATTTAGTTTTGTCTTATTTCTAGATGAAATATTAGATAAATTATAAATAGTTTAATTAATATTATATTTATAAATAAAAAAATTCTTGAATTTTTTTTGATTTATTCATGTAAAACAAGTTTGATTATTGAAAACAAATTTTTATGAAAAGGAAGTTCTTTATTTTCAAATAGTTCATACTTTCATTTATAATTAATTGGTTACAAAATAATTTATTTAGTAAAAACTCATAAACCAAATTTTCATAATTTATTTAATCCTTTTCATACCGTGCAATCCAATTTCTAGTTGATAACTATACTAATATTTTAATAATATGATAAATTTTATTTAATATCAGTGTTTCATGTAATGAAATCTAAATTCAGTTTTTTGGGTAACAAAATCTATGATGAATGATACAATAAAAAAAATATACACTTGGTAATGTGGTTAAAAAAATAAAAACATACTGTTTTGATTACCTAAATCTAAGTTCATTGTTTTGTTTGTCTAAATCTAAACTCAGTATTTCAAGTAGTACATGTTTAACTCAGTGTTCTGTATAAATAAAGTTAAACATGGTGTAGTTTTCAATGAAATCTATAGATGAATTAAAATTTTAAAAAAAATCATTAAAACTTGGAATGTTTCATTATACCCTCTTAAAATAAATTTCTACCTCAGAATTTGTATGGGTCATCAAAGTTATAATACTTCAATGTTACTTACATAGGAACCCTCATAACAAAGGAATATTAAAACATACTTTAAAAAGGGAAAGTTAGAAACATAGAAGCTACCCAAATAACTCATAACTAGGTTTCCATATAAGATGACATATGTTGGTGTTTAAGATTTTGATAGGGAATAAAAGAGTAAATAATTATAGAGAGTAATGGAGATCACTGATCACAAAAAAGTGGTTGATTTGAAGAAATGTAATGATCACAAAACCGTGAATCTTTGATAATCTAATTGACCGTTTGATTCATTATAAATTAAGGTACTAGGAGAACATTTTTGTTCTAAGACTCTTTTCTTAAAGTTTAATAATTTTCACAATGAGATATACTTACCTGATTTTATTCCATTATATAAGAAAAATATCATCCACTGGTTGTGCCTTGATCAATTTTAACAACATATCCTAATACAATAAATAATGATGAATTTTTTGTCTCTAAATCACTTATTGATCATAATATCCAAAAATATAATGGAAAGTAATTTCTCCTATCATTCCTTTTAATTATAATAAATTTGTTCGTAAAAGTTGTCCAATTATCATAAATCATCATATTATGAAACATTAATCACTAAAAACTTCTTCATAGTTCAACAGAAACCTTTTCATTAATAGTTAACCTTTTGACCATTATGAATGATGAAAATCCAAAAAATTTAAAATAAGTTTAGTAAATTTTTTAGAATCATCTTAACATTGATCCAACATATAACATAAAGTAGATCGTGATTGTCATATACAAATTATGTGAATACCTTTATCATGTGTGATCATAAAACATAGTAATAAGATGAATCACTATAAACCCATAATCACACCATATGAGCTTCTTAATTCATTTCATAGAAAAAATATTACTGGATATATTCCTTAAATCCACAATTTTTGAAAACGTCATCAATGATAGCATTAAATACTGTTTATACAAATCCTTTATAAATTATGAGGACATCAATAATTTCTAATTTACAATAACCATATCAATAATCCATTTATCCAAACTAAACACCATTTTCTCAACGTCAATATCATACTAAGGGTTACCTTCCCTTAATCATTTTTTTCTAGAAAATATAATCTTTCTATTAAATCACTTTTTTATTTCATCAGTACCATTCAACAAATTATTTCAAATATTTAATGAAATATTTATACTAAAAAATAATTATATATTTCTTACATTAGATAAGAAAATATTTTAATAACAATAAATAACATATTCATTCATCCTTTTTTATTCTCAAACAATTAACTAAAATTCAAAATCTTATTTCTTAACCCTTATTTCATTTTATATTTCTTCAATAGTCTCTTCTTCATCAATAATATAAGCATTAATCATTCTCCCTTTCCCATTCTCTTCACAATCATTCCCTTTAGGACATTGATTTCTATAATTCCCATACATTCCACAATTAATGCATTCAATATTCGATGATACCTTAAGGAGGAAATTATTCTCATTCATTTAATTAACTAAGGTTTTAATTTACCCTTTTCAGTTACCTTATTTGTGTCCTTTTATGCAATAAAAATGTATTTGTGTTCCTCTAATACATCCACTCAGGTGTTTCTTTCTACATTCTTCTCACAAAGGAAAATTATTCTTCTTTTATACATTATATTAATAACACAAAGTGTCGTAAAAATATTTCCTTCTCTTCTTTGGTGAGTCTAATATTTGGTTAAGGTACATGTTGTCAATCATGTCCCATGAAAACTAATTATCCATAATAATAACTTCCTTCACTCTAGGTATCAACCCATTTAGATTCTCATTATAAGATAATCCTTGAAATTCAATGATAACTAATTTTTTTAGTTTCTATCATTTACTAAAACAAAAAAACATAGTGTTAAAAACACTAAGAATAGTGGAAACCACATAATCATGAAAAAACGGTTATAAGAAGTCTAAATCATGAAACATTTTTCTTTAATCTAAAAAATCATAACTCTATCCTAGTTTATTCATATTCATATTCTATTTAAATCTTTCATGATTGTTTGTGAATATTTTTTGAATTTACAAATCATATCCCCAAGGAGTGTCAAAATAGGTGTGCAGCAAGGCCCATTTTCATACACAAGTTTCTGATCGAGTCTAGTCCAATATGATGTTTTCATTCTTTTTTCCCCTATGTGAATATTATTTTAAGGCCACATCAAATTGTAATATCGATAAGTGGATGTAATTTCTTGGAAACCACTCTCTAAATCATTTAACAAAATTATAGGAAAATTTCCAAATCTTTGAATCATGCTTAGACTTACCCATAGATATATCCCAAGTCATATCCTTAGAAATATCCCTAGGGATGTCACTAAATTTTTCTAATCCCAGTTTCTAATGTTTTACTAAACCATTCCTTTGATACCACCAATAGTAACCCAGGATTAACCTAAATAATTATTAAATCATTTTAGATTAATATTCATTAAATTATATAAAAATAGTCTAGTGTAACATACAAGTTTAGTGCCTTTGGAAACATGGAATTCATTATTCTCATTTATTTAAATATATAAAATATCTCCCATAATTATTTTCCTCTTCAGTACATCTAGTTAAATCTTTTCTTCATTACCAGAGGAAAGGAAACATAAGAAAGGGTGATCTCATACACTTAGTAATGGAAAAAAATGGTGATATATATGCATAATATGAGCATAATGGTATGATAACATGAGCATACCATTTTCAATGAATACCATGCATATCAAATATCATAATAATGAATCATGGAATATATATTGGCATTTTATAAGACATGAATCATAATATAATCAGTGAACATTAACATTGAGTGAATAATAATGGAATAGTACATGGAATTTTCACAATACACATAATATTTGAAAATAAAATTACATGGATACCTACCAAGACATTCATAACATGATAGTCTTAGACCAATCACACATGTACCTGATTTGGGTTTGGGATGACCTCCCAAGCTACCTCTTGTTTCATGATTAGTATGACCTCTCATGTGACCTATTATTATAGTCTTGGGATGACATCCCATATAACCTCTTATTATATGATTTTAATGACCTCCCATGTACCATCTTGTTTCGGGATTGGGATGAGCTCTTCAGTACCCTCTTATTGTAGGGTTGGGATGACCAACCATGTACCCTATTATTGCATATTGATTTTGTCATTACCAAATGTATTATAGGTATATATATGTCCTACCAATCATATAATGAAATCATATATATGTGTTACAAAATATCATAAACATTCATCATATCATAACCCTTGAAATTAAATGGGTATCATAAACATGTCATCATATTATAACTTGTAGAAAAGAGAAAGGTTTCATAATCATAGCATAGCCCATGATAAGAAACAGGTTTCTAAAGTGTTTTATCATGTAATAACAAATGGAAGATATATGTGTTTCATAAAAAATCATCATAAACATAAATGATTCATGGAATTAATAACAATATTTTCCTTGGATCATTTTCTTAATAAATCATAAACTATATAAAAGAATGTAATCATATTTGGTGGAGGATTTTGAAATATCATCAAGATAAATTCATAAGGAAAATAACATTAATTTGAAAACCATTTTTAAATAGATAATACATTTTACAAATCCAATTCTTTTGAAATCACTTGGAAATTTTTTTTGTAGACATTAAAAATTATTTAAAACAATTCATGAGGAATTTATTCGTTTCTCATTGAAAAACACTTTTAAAATCACAAAACTTTTTTATTTTAAAACAACCTTGAAAAAAATATAGATGGATTTTAAACCCAATATTAACCATTATTAATAAATAAGAAATAAAATTTTTTTCCTTTAAAATTATCTTAAAATATCATTTTAAATAAATGAAATTATTTTTAGAAAACAAGGTCTTTGAATAAAAGATATTTCTGACTGAATAGATAAATAAATATGGATTTTCTTAAAAATATTTTATTAATTATATTATGTAACAAATAGTGTAAAAAAATCAAAATTACATGAATATATAATTAATAACCATAGGAGAATAAAATTCATAATAATTAATTATATATTTTATCAATAGAAGCATGATCATAAACAACCATCATAAATAATGAGATTGTAATATAAAATTATTACCACTTTTGTAAACATTAATTGTAATCCCCATGAATAAATAACATAAAATTGATAAAAAAGAATAATTAGGATATATAAATTTTTGATATTAAATATAAAATTTGTCTTATATACACCTCATGAAATAATATCGATTCATACCATAACATACATCTCAAAGAAGTAAAATTGAGACCAAAATCATTCAATGATTTGGTAACTTTTTAACCATTGTTTCCCTGAATGAGATATCATATAAATTATATTTAAATAAAAAAAATTCTTATTATAATAATCATAAAATTCATCCATGGGTATTAAACACACCATATACAAGAAATAGGACGTGAACATGGCTTGTGTCTCACATAAAATAAAGGTGAGATGGAAATCCCTTTTTAGTTGAGTAAATTTTGAATCATGATACCCATGAAAAAACAAAATTAATTGAAACATATAATATAATTATTTAATTAAAATTCATGATATAACATTTAATAGGGATGTATATACAAACAACAAATTAAACGAGTGGTGAATATGGATAAATTATTGTAGAACTAAAAGATAGAATTGAAATCCCCTTACCTTAAGTCTTCACTTTCACCATACTCATTCAAACCTAATGTATAATACAGATATGTTTGTCATAATTATATAAAATAATAATATTTATATATATAATACCACTTATTATTTACTTATGACTATATATTTTTCATTTATTAATAAGTCCATGTTAAAGATACTTTTTGGGTAATAAGTGGTTTGTTCTTCATATATGTTTTGATTTGTTATATTTTTCCCCATAATTTAATAATGATTTTTTCATATAAAAATTCATTACCATAATATAAATATAATATATATTCAGTATATATTAATTTAAAATAACATTTAAAATATAGAAATAATAAATGAGATACACCATTCATATAGACGGTAGGTTGTATGTACACATGAACATTGGTTTAATATCTTTTCAGATTAAATGAAAGAAATATTTATGATATATTATCATCTTAGAATATTTTTTATGTCATATATATCACATATTATTATAAATACTCATAATACATTTATTTTAAATAATGAATGAATCATTTTGCTTCGTGAGCTGATAGTCCAACAAACACATAAACAACGTTATCGTATTCTACAAAAGAGTAATCATAATGGTATGTGTGATATAAATATTAAATAATAACAAAAACATCAAAAAGATAATAAAAATATTATATAAACTATAAATCCATCATTATTTTCAACCTTTAACGGTGTTAATGGAATAACGAATGGTTTCAGTTCGCGAGTCGGTACTCTTCCATGTACACTAATGATGATTATGTATCCCAATTGACAGAAGTGTGTGATTTTCTAAGTTATAATCCTATAATAACAAAATGTAATTATATTTAAAATAATGGGGTTATTATATAATGTTGATATAATTTTTTTTATGGTTTTTAGAAATAAATAAAACAAAAATATTTGTTAATTAATGTTACCTCTTCTTCAGGTTTCTCTTTCTGGTTTTCACCAAAAGACATAATTTGTTATCTTTTCTCCAAAAGAAATGATTATAAAATAAATGAAGTTAATATAAGAAGTTATTTGTGTAGGTCATGGCTAAATATAATTATTTTTAATTCTCTAATAGAGGGTGAGAGGTGGTGGCCTTTTATAAGTGAGAGAGAGGACACATGTGGAATTTTTGAAAATAAAGTTTGGTGTACCCATATTTTTAGCTAAAAGTAGGCTTAAATAATTACAATTATTATATCCATGAAGGGATATGGTAAAAATATAGAATTATGATTGGTTTTGGACAAGTTAATTGGTCATTTATCCTTTAATTTTGATGTTTAGTTCCTTGGTAAACTCGTTTTTCTCTTAATCACCGTGATTAATTTTAACCGTTTCCACTATTAATTTTGGTAAAATATTAATTTGAAATTATTAGACAATATAAATTATGTTATATCAAAATATGTAACAAATGTTTTCAAATTTTTATCATATAATTTTCAGAAATTAATTTAAAATTTTAATCTCGTAGAACAGACAAGATAATTGGTTTATAATTTAAAAATAATCAAAATGATGAAATTTTTTTATATCCAATTTCTATCTAAAATAAATTATAATTACCTAATTTTTTTTAATGTATATATAATTTTACAAAATATAGATTTAACCAAAGTTGAAATATTATTTAAATATATATATATAATTCGAAAAAGACAGTTTTCAATTAATATTCAATATTTTCAAAATTTATTAAAAAATTAAAATTTTTGAAAAACAACAAATTTATCCTAATATAATTTTGATGTTATTATTTCATTAAACGGTAGTAGAACCTATTTTAGAAAATTTACCTTTTATGGTAAAATTTGATTCATTTCAATCTACTATTTAGATAACAAATAAGATAGATGTTAAATAGTGATTGAATAATATATATATATATATATATATATCATTTCAATAGTTCATAAAATGTGATTTTTTATTTTATTGAGATAAAACATTTTTGTACATAGAAAAATAGTTTTTTTAATAAATATTTTTTATTTTAAAATAGTTTTTACTTTCATTTATAATTAACTAGTTACTAAAGATTTCATTTTGTAAACATGCATAAACAATGTTTTCATAATTTAGATAATATTTTTCATAACTTAAATTCTAATGGCTAGGGGAGAACTATACTAATATTTTCTTAATATGACATTTCAATTTAAAGATAGTCTTACTTGTAATGAAAGATAAGCTTGGTGTTATGGGTAACACATTTTATGCATGGTGTTGTGTGTAACGTAATCTAATATTTGTATTTCATATAACACAATCCAAACTCAGTGTTGTGTGTACAGAAAGATAAAATAAATGTTGTGTTTATCAAAAGTTAAACACAACGTTTCATGTAGTGTAAGTTTAACTTGGTGTTGCTTATAAATCCATAATTACACGGTGTATCATTAAATGAAACCATTAAATAATTTTAATTTATATGAAAAAATAATTCATAAATAAATTGGGATGTTACACATTGATCATCCATGGTGATCAGGGAGTAAGCTCAAGTCTAATTAACCTTGTTTATGGTGTAATGTATTTCCCACTTTGGTTTATTTTTTTCTACCTATTGTATATCATAGGTGCTAAAAGAGATTAAAAATCTATTTATAGAAATGAGTGTATGTTAAAATTCCCATTTTAGGATCATAATGTAGAGAACCAGTTGTTTTCTTGTAAGGCTGTGGAATAAATCTACATATATTTCCAGAGACAGGCGCTGAGATAGTGTGTTATTTCAAGGGCTTGTGCGCTCATAATTAATTTTATAAAAATATTGAGTTTATTATATACTATCCAAAAAATGAAATGAGATATATATTAAATGGTATCTCATATCAGAAATTTGAGGGCATGGTTGAGTATGGAGCATGTAATTTACCCCAAGCATGACAAAACTTTTGTCGATGCAGGCCTTTTGTAGAAAATGACATAGATGATATAAATTTAAATAAAATTATTAAATAAAATAATTTTCTATCAGATGATAATTAGAATTACATATAAATGGGGACTCATATTGTAAATCTAATACTACCATTGAGTTCTTAGCATAGTGTTATACCTAAGTGTGACCTAAAGATAGAGGGCGGAGGAGGTTCGGATATTGAGGCCATCGATAGATTCCTATAAATAAAGGTTTAAGGAAATGAGAAAGGGTTTTGGATCATTTCCTCCCATAGATAGAGGATCTCCATCCACTCCTTTATATGGGGATTCGACACTGAATTCTTGATGGATCATGATGAGACTTAAAATCCAAGCAGATCAGACCGCAGCGAACACGACAACGGATCCAAAATCCCAGTAGGACACTTCATTCGGATTCTGTATTCCCTGATTGAATATTTTGTTGTCGAATTTGATTATTTATCATTTTTAATACTTAACCTATGATTTTAGATGTCCAAACTAACACGGTCATCGAAAGATTTATTTTTTGGAACCCTTATTCTTTGTTGTTCTACACATTCTTCGTCAGCAACTTTTCAATTCATCGAAACATCGACGTATTGTTGGGAGAAGCATAGGTTTCTGAATATCATGATACAAAGAGCCTAGATCTATGCTTAGTTTTTAATTTCAACTACTGGAGTAGTCGCGATGGTGAGTGGAAGGGGCAGATACTTTTTTCCTTGTCTAAACAGTGACAGATCATCAATATAAGCTTGAAGCCGTGTAATTGGGATTCGAGGATCCCAGATTTGGTCTTAGTTTTATTTTTTGAAAAAATGGGTATTCCTGGTGTTTTGAAGAATGTCCTATAGTGTGTGGAGACAACATGATTTAAATGTCACCAATGGAGCTGATAGTGGAGCGGATGGTGGCAGAGTGCCACAGAGGTGCAAGGCACGAAGGGGCGGATAGTTTGGACAATGTGGGGTGCACTGACGGGGCATGCACGATGGGTTGAGGTGCATAGTCTATCCAGGGGCAGCTAGGCCATGGGATAATGAGGTGGGCCATGGAGTGGCGGGCCGAGCTGATTGGAGTTGGCTGACCTAAGTGGAGCAAGCCGGTCCAGCCAGTGTCATTCGTTCTTCAGGAAAACCTTCATACACTCATATCATTTTCTCCAGGTGTCCATTTTTCATGTCATCTAAAGAAACATAATCCTCTCATTTAGGTGGACCTGTTGAGGTAGGCATGGGTGTTTTATGTTTACGGATTCTGGATTAAGCAACCAAAAATCTCAAATAATAATAATATTTTATTATTATTATAACTTTGACCTGTCATAATTTCGGCATACGATGTTCGATTGATGCACCTTCCAAGACATTATGACCTTAAATTCGGGGCGTATTTTTCATTAATAATTTCAAGAACTTATAACGAAATTGAGGTGTGGTCCCCATGAGGACCAGTTTGGGATTTTTTGGTGAAATGTGAATATTCCATCGGATGTCTATTTTGGATGATTGAATATTCAATATTGGGTGATTGTTTTTTTGAGGATAGAAATGGTGTGGTCTATATGATGCCTTCTGGATTAAGACATAGGCCCCATGAATCACTGTTCATGTACGACACTGAGATATGCAACTTCTTCACACGGAATCTAATTCAGGTGAATGAATAGTCGATCTTTTGTTCTTTTCAACAAGGATCTCAATGGTGTGATATGTTTTTTTATCAAGGCTATTTGAGGAGGTATTCTAGTAAAATTATATTTTTCCCTTCAGACCAATGACGAGCATCATGCACTTTTCACACTTTTGGACCGATGTTCCATGTACTCTGGGAGTACACTTGCATGGATAGAGGTACTAGTGCATAGTTTAGTGCCTAAGAATAGTTAGGTATTGGGAAAGTTAATGTGGCAGGGTCACACGTTGTGTGGGCCTCACACGCATCATGTTTCACTTTATGAACCTTCTATCTCCCATATCTCATTCGTTTAAACTTGGATATTAGCATAAAATTAACTAATACTGGGTATTTTTTCACATATAAAGTGATGGTTTCCTATATTGTGTTTTCAGAGATATGATGAGGGATGTTCTCGGCATTCCACTTATATGAGGTGATGCTCAATGATGGTAGCGATTAGGCACTGGAAGATCAGAGACTTCTAATATTACCCTCTTTTAGGGCTGGGTAGCGGTGTTACTAGAAGTTTTTTGAGGCACACCATCATGTAGGGACAGCCAGTATAGTTATTCAAAGTAATTCCGAGTGGAACCCTCCATCCGGGTTGGGAATGGGTCCTCGATGATACAAGAGTGGCCCCCTCCATTTAGGATGGGTATGGGTCCTCGATGACACTAGAGTGTCACTATCCAGACCATCCTGACATGGGTTCCCAACCTATTCTAAGTGGAACCCTTCAACCAAGAAAGGCATGGGTCCTTGATGACACTAGAGTGGAACCCTATAGCAGAGCTAGGCATGGATCCTCAACCTATTCTGAGTGGTACCCTTCAACTGTGATGGGAATGGATCTGTGATGACACTAGAGTGAAACCCTCTAGTTGGTCTAGGTATGGGTCCTCGGCCATGATACATGACTTCGCAACTTTGCGTATCAGTGAAGAGACATGGTTTGACATCACTTTAGACTCACGTATAATATGGACACTTTCACCAATGAGACGTGTTTGTTTGACGTGACCTAAAACTGTCTGAGCGAGTAAATGAATTCTAAAAAAGATAGTATCAAGGTCTGGTGATTGATTTCCTTTGACTTGCATATTCATGGCAGATGTGTTGAATACTGGGTATCATTGGTGGTTAATTTTGAAATTGTAGGTGACTCTTTTCCCAGGCTAAGTTGTGAGATGGAGATCCCCTTACTCTCTTGTTTTGGATTATTTGAATGATCACACACACACACAAATATATATATCCTGTTTTAGTACATACTCCTCTGTTTTTGGTTACTTTACTTCCAAGGTAGGTGAAGACGCTCCGGTTATGCCACATGATTTCCATGTCTAGCTTCTCGTGGATGGATGAGTCGAATCTCCTACTATAGGTTTTGAAGACTTGACAAGAAGTTTATATTATCTCTATTTCTTTGTCCTTTTGTTTTGGATTATTTTACTTCACTCTCATGTTAGGTTATGTTTTACTCATTTATAGTCACTTGTCCTATCTACTTCTTTCCACTTCAGTGTATCTCTGAGAGCTCCCCATTCACCTATTTGGTGTGTATTGATGATTATTTTTTACTCACCCCTATATGAACTTTTCCCATATGGGTCGGGCCTTATGAAAATGAAAAACAGGTTGATCGTGACTTCAGAGGATCTTAGGTATATGGGTGCTTGGACTGCGTATGGTGGTCATTGATTGGGATCCAGGAGTGGGTCTCTCTCTGCTATTTTACTTATCTAGTTACTACCTGGTAGTGAAACTTTTCTATTTGGGCATGTAATTTTCTCTTTTTTCCTATTATTTTACTTTACAACAATTGTTCTTCTACTATATAGAGTTGAATATATGTTTGTAGTTTATTTATAGCAGTTTTTTATTTTGTTTCTCCTTTTTCCTCTGCATGTTTTCATTTAGTTGGTTGTGTGGGTGAGTATAGGTAAATAGGGAAAGGCCTCCCTGAGTTTGTTTTTCCTTATGTGCTTGTCTCCACCCCCTAGGAAATGAATGTGGCCTTGGTGTAGTTGCGGATCAAGCCCCAATATGGGTCGGGTCATGAAAAAGTGGTATCACACGTGGTTTGACCATTGGGTTTTTGATTAGATGTTTCCCTAAAAGGTATAGGTTGGGTTTGGGGAAATAATGTCAACATGTCTCATGTGCATCTCTCGGGCTAGGTAGTATAGTGATGTCATGATGGATGATATAGACATTCACCAAGAACTTGATTACCCACTTTTTCCCTCTTCATGCTAATACAAATGTTGTAAGAAAATTTAGTACATTCATCATTTGTGATTGAGTCCTTAACAATCCTACCTGATTCATATCCTCATTTTAGTAATTATATATATATATATATCCTCAACTGATCATGGAACTCCTGGATAAATTTCAAGATTCCTCTATGATGACAGCCCGCCAGGATACTGGTTTTAGTTCATGAGTACTTTCCTTTGAGTGACATGGCCTCATTTCAGGATCCATCATGTGATCCCCCTACCTCTAGGTGGGAAGAGAGAAACTTATCCACCTATTGAGAAGAATATAGGCCAGTAAGATTAAAATGAGGATGTGTGAAGGCTAATCACACTCCTTGAGTTCTATCATCAGAGACCACTGCGGTTTTTCAGTGAGACATATCCTCACATAGAAGAGGATTGACTAGAGTCAGTGCTCTTTCACTTTAGGCTTGCTCAGACCCCTATAGATTAGATGGGGGTTTGGAAGCCAGTCATTTCCATGGTGCAACTGGGCGTTGATGGTGTCTATTTACTTATATACATAATGACTTGGTACTCTTGTGGGATGACTTCTAGTATTTTTTCTGTGATGAGTACTACCCCTTCTCCCGCTCCTTCCAGATTTCGGGATCTTATAGAGCATT
Source organism: Viscum album (assembly GCA_963277665.1). Taxonomy (NCBI): domain Eukaryota; kingdom Viridiplantae; phylum Streptophyta; class Magnoliopsida; order Santalales; family Viscaceae; genus Viscum; species Viscum album. The sequence continues at coordinate 1,351,612,610 of OY728159.1, read as the reverse complement.
ATAAGGGTTGGATGATAGTGGATGAGTATGCGACTAGGTTCACAGAATTTACATGGTAATATTTGAACGCGGTCCATGATGGTAACTTCTGAGTGAGGAAGTTTATCATGGTTGCTATAGATATATCCATTCTAGTGTAGTTCCCTTTTGCACTCCAACCTATGTTGGGGTATTGGATAAGGCACTAATGATTGAGATATTTCTGTCATAGGGGTCCATGTTAGCTGGTTTTCGCAGTGGTCACATTAGGGCTGATATGTCTATTATAGCTAGAATACATGAGTTGATAGGATATCAATGTAGGATATATTCATAGGATTAGACTCAAGAACATGGTATGGGATAATGAAGAGCACCAAGGAAGCCAAAAGAGGGCTGATGTCGTGCTTGTGATGGGAGAGGTCACATGACATGAGACTCCCCAACCAAACATGCTAAGATTCTTTGGTCGATGGTAGACGGACCAACACAATAAAGACAACATTGTGATCAAATATATCCCTTGAAAGGACAGGGTGGTCCCTATAGAGATAGTTCTTGTATATGAGTAGAAAGGGATGTAGGTGGTGGATGATGCTTCAAATTCCTTTCACCACCACTAGGCAGACCATGTCAAGCTCAGGGATCTAGTGCTCAGGGTCATGAGGAGCTTCATGAATTAAATATTTACAATCCTGAAGTGTGTGAGATGATGAGAGGTATTCTATATCTCTCAACTATTTTTTTATAATAAATTGTTAGATACTATGTGAGGTACTCCTTCCTCCCTGTTTCATTCTTGTTGTTCTACTAGGGTGTTTTAGGGTGTATTTGTAACCCTGTATCGGTGTTGTTCGATGTATCCTTGAATGAACAAGGAAGAGGGCCCCTTCCCCCATCGAGATAAATTTTTGTGACATGAGAAAACCGATGAGGGAGTGTCAGTGCATCCCAAGGTGTGGGGGATGAGTCCCAATGACTTGTACATTCATGGTGGGGTTGTGTGATGTAGCATCACAGAAGGTCCTCGCAATGCTAGTGGAGTTTTCTACTTAACCTTATTTTCCATGGAATTACACTAGTGGGTGTGGAGGAGTTTTTGGTTTAGGGTTACACCCCTTCCAAGATAGGAGAAGACAAGTGTGGTATGCCATGTGGTTTCCTTGTCTATATTATTGTAGTTGGATGAGTTTACTCGCCATCCATGTTTGTTGGTACCTTTGCATCCTCAATTTTACCCTTGATAAAATAGTTATCATGTACAAGTAAAGTTGATGGATACCCCATGAATATGACTACATGACTCACTACATAGTTTGGGATGTGGAAGTCTTCATCTTGAGAGTGGGGAGACACAACCTTCTGCGAGAGTGCTTTATGGTTTTTACAGACAGCTAGAGTCTCAAGTACATATTCACTCATAGAGACCTCGACCTGAGGAGGTAAATATAGTTGAACATATTATAGGAATACATCTTCGATATATTATATACTCTATAAAAGGGAAATGTTGTAGTAGATTCTATTACTAAGGAGTCCCAGGCTTGCCTAGTGTGGAATGCTTCAAAGCAGGTAGCTTCCCTATAGCTTAACCTAGTGAAGCAGAAGCGTATGGTTTCTCTACAGTTGATGGTTCTGACTCCTTCACTCCTTGAGTTTTTGAAATATCCCCATATAGGAGACATTAACTGCAATGTCAGTATGATCAAATATCCACAGGTGACACAACAAATGGATATTATAAAGGATGGAATCATGATATCTTTTTCCAAGAAGAAATATTGGTTTTAGTTATAATGTGGGAGGGGTGATGTGAGAGTTCCAAAATTATCTCCTAGATATATAACCTCATGAGGTGGATATACATAGAGTTTTAGAGAAATATTTGGTGGTCCGGTGTGAGGTGAAGTGTAGATGAGTTCATCTCATGTTGCCTCACACTTCAGTAGGTAGAGGCTGACTACCAGGTTCTAGCAAGGTTTTTGCATCATCTTGATATCCCAGGATGGAAATGGGACATCATATCCTTGGATGACATCATAGAGATTATGGCCATAGTGAATGGTAATGATGCCATCTGGGTGATATGAGATCAACTCAAGAACGGTGGAAATTTTGGGGTAATTATATGTACGAGAGATCATCCTCCTTCACGTGGTACCCTCGAATTTTTCTCTGATCGTGATGTGTTTTTTAAATCATGATTGTGGAGTGTCATGTAAGAGGCCTTAGAGACCCAACTAGAGACCAAAATAGTCACCCCCCTAGACCTATGGATAGGCCAAGAGCACTATCCAGGTGCTGAATGATATGTTATGTGATTTCATGTTACATTTCATCCAAGTATGGAAGAAATCCCCAATGTTCCTTGGGTTATTCAAGATCATGAGGAGGGATGACAAGGGTGTCTACTTCCTTTCCCTATCCCATCAGCTGGAGTAGGTGGAAAACATTTTCCAGGTGTCACAGTTGATGAGATATATTCTTAATCCTACACACATCATCTATAAGAGAGGAACTTATGAGGATAGACCATCACCTTGGTTTTCATGTTGTGGACGAATGGAAATGTGAAGGAGAGTTCCTGGTTGTGGGAGGGCCAAATGTGAGCTTAATATGTAGTGTTCTCCCCCAGTTTTCTTTTTGGGTATGAAAATCATGGAGGGAATGATTTAGAGTACATGTTTTTCTTTAAAATTCTTTGGAATATTTTTAAATATATTTCTAGATCTAGGAATAAACACGGCATTCAATTTTGGGTCTCGATGTACCTAGAAATAATTTTATAAAAATATTAGGTATATTTTATACTATACATGCTTGAAAAATGGAATATCTATTAAACATTAGCTTGGAATAGAAATCTGAGGGTACGGTTGAGTCTGGAGGATGGTGTTTACCTTATGAAATATATAACTTTTTTCGACACATTCCTTTTGTAGAAAACACCATAGAATATGTTACTGTAAATAAAATAATTAAATAAAATAATTTTATCTCTAATTTTAATTAGAATAACATATAAATGGGGACATATATTGGAAATATGAGACCACCATTGAGTTCTTAGAGCGTTCTATTACTTAATCATGACCTAAAGTGGGAGTGTGTGGGATGATCTTATTCTACAACTGCATGAGGTTTCCTATAAATACTAATTTTAGGAAATGGGAAAGGTATGTGGCTTATTTCCTCTCACGGACTGCATAACTCCGTCCTCTCCTGATCGAGATTTGATGTCAAATTCTGGACAAATCGTGACGAAAAATAAGATCTGTGTAGATCAGAGCACAAGGAACTTGATAACGAATCAAAAATCTATGTAGGATTTTTTTCTTTCACATTATGAATTCTCCAATTTACAATTTTTTGTCAAATTTGATTATTTATCATTCTCACTGCTTCAACTATGATTTTAGATGGACAAACTAACACGTCCATTGAATGATTCGATATCTAGAACCATCGATCTTCTTTGTTCTTCACATTCTTCATCTAAAATTTTTCACTTCATCGAAATGTTGATGAATCATTAGAAGAAGCATATCTCTATGAGGATTGTGATCCGAGGAGTCCGGATCTATGCTCGGTTTCGAGTTTCGAGTGTTGGACGAGCTGTAATGGTGAGCCGAAGTCGAGAATATATTCTATCATGTCAAAAAAATGATATAACTTCAAGTTAATCTTGTGGATGTGTTGAATGGGATCTAAGGATCCTAGATCTTGCCTTGGGTTTGTTTTCTGAGCATTGGGGTGTTGCAAGTGGTCCGCAGAAGGACCATCGGCATGTGGTGGTCTCCGGCAGACGCAAGAGGCAGCCAGAGATAGCTATAGAGTGGAAGGCAGTAGACCCCCATCATGGAATGGGTTGCGTAGTTGGCGGATCATCGAGGTAGGATGGGGCATGCAGGTGGCGGCATGGCCGAAAGCCGGTGGGACGGGTGCGGCGGGTTGAGGTGGTTGGGTCGGTCTGGTCCTCAAGAAAAACATCAAACTCCCATATCTTTCAAAGATGGAGCTAGTTTTGTGTACCTTCTATGGAAACATAATCCTATCTCTAAGGAAGACCTTTTGAGTACATATTTGGAGTTTTGTGTTTTATGCACGTAGCTCGGTCCACCGAAATTCTCAAATAATAATAATATATTATTATTATTATTACAACTTTGACCCACCTTAACGTCTACATACGATGTCTGATTGGCATACTGTCAATGGATTTGTGACTTTGAATTCAAGTTGGATGTTTGAAGAACAATTTTGATAAGTTCAATGGAAATTGATGTGTGGGCCCCATAATTCCCTATTTGGGTGTTTGCGATGAAATGTGACATTACTATAGGGTGTTCATTTTGGATGAATGAATGGAATATTCCATGTTTTTTTTCATGAGGAATGAAATTTTGTGATCCGTATAAGATCTTCCAGGATCTAGGTGTGGGTCCCATGATGCACCATTCTTAAATGATGCTGAGAGATGAAGTTTCTTCACTGGGAGTCCAATTCGGACGAATGAATAGTCAATCCTGCATGCTTTTCTGCAAGGATTGCAACAGTGTGATCCATTTGATAGTTTGGGGACATTGGTGAGGTATAACAGTGAAATTATGTTTTTTCCTTTAGACCAATGATGATCATCATCTTTTTTTCATCCTTTTGGACATATTTTCCATGTACTCTGGGAGTAGACTGGCACCCCTGGGGGTACTAGTGCATGTTTTAGTACTCGAGAATGGCTAGGTACATGAGCTGAATATGAAGAGGGTATCATGGAATGTGGGACCCACACACATCGTGTACCACTTTATAAACCTTCTATCTCATGTATCTCCTTCTTTTGGACTCAGATGTTGGCATGTGAGTAGCCTATCATGATATTTTTTCCACGTCGAATGAAATGGTGACATCCGTAGTGGATTTTGAGATCCAATAAGATATGTTCCATGAATGAATCCTATCTAAGGTGATTCTAGATTATGGTAGTAATCAACCACTAGAATATTAGATACTTCTGAGCTAACCCTCCAACTTGGTTGGGTAGTGGCATTCCCTGATGCATTTCGAGATGATCCACCCTGCAAGGATGGCCAGTGTAGTTCCTCATAGATATTCTGAGTAGAACCCTCTAGTTGAGCTTGGCATGGTCCCTCAATGATAATAAAGTGGAACCCTATAGTCGGTCTGGGAATGGGTCCTCAACCTATTCTAACTGGAATCCTCCAGTCATGTTATGAATAGGTCCTCGATGACACTAGAGAGTCACCCTCCAACTGGGTTGGTCATGGTTCCTCAACCTATTCTGAGTGGAACCCTCCAGTTGGTCTTGTCATGGGTCATCCATTACATTATATTTTACCGTCCATCCGGGTTGGGAATGGGTCCAAAACCTATTCTGAGTGTAAACCTCTAGCCAGGTAGGGCATGGGTACTCAACAACACTAGAGTGGAACCATCAAGTTGGGTTGGGTATGGTTCCTCAGCCTAGAGACACAACTTCTCAATTATAGGGATCAGTGATGGGACATGGTTTGATGTAACATTGGACTCACATGGAATAGGGACTCTTAACCCAGTGATACATGTTCTTATGATGCAACCTAAAACTATGGGTGTGATTCAGTACCACCAAATGTGGATAGTATCATGTTGTGGTCATTGATTCCCAAGGAGTTGCTTGTTCAAGGAAGATGTGTGGGATGTTGGGAATCATTGATGGTTACTTATGAAACTAGTGGAAACTATTTTCTTAGGTTGATCTATGAGATGGAGATCCCCTTAATCTTTCATTTGGCCTTATTTGACTGCATACATATATATATATACACCCTATTTTAGTACCCTCTCCTTCAGTTTTTGTCACTCTCCTTCCAAAAGAGGTGAAGATGCATGGGGTATTCAAAGTTCTTTATGAGTCTAGATTCTCATATTTTGACATGTAAACTCTCCCACTATAGGTAGCGAAGACTAAAGGATAATTTTATTATCTCACTGTAGCTTTCTACTTGTGTTTTGGATGAGTTTACTTCACTCTCATGTTGGGTTGACCTACACACTTTTATGGTACCTTGTCTTATATACTACTTTCCTCTTCAGTGTATCTCTCACAGATCCCCCTTTTCCTTTCAGGGAAATCCTACTGAGTATTTTTGTACTCACCCTTTGATGGGATTTTCCCACACGTGTCGTTCTTAAGAAGATTGCAGACATGTTGATTGTGACATCAAAAAACCGTAGGGATATAGGTGCATGGACCGTGTGCAGTGGTTCTACCTTGGGATCTAGGATTAGGGCTCTCTTAACTATTTTACTTTTCTATTTACAACTAGGTTGTGTAAAATTTATGGTTGGGTGTGTATTTTTCCCATTTATCCTTTAAGTTTACTTTACATCACCTATACTTGGACTATGTTCAGGTTGATTTCTAATTTTGGTTTATTTAAAGCATTGTTATATATTTCTTTCACTTTTTCCACTGCATTTGTTCATATATTTGGTTATGTTTATGTGTACAGGTTCTTATGCAAATTCCTCCCATATTTTTTTGTGCCTTCAGTGCTTGTCGCCACCCACTAGACTGTGGAGGTGGGATTGGGGTACTTACAGCTTTATCCCCAACATGGGTCAGGTCATGACAAATAAAATCTAGTTCTAATGAATTTATAAATTTTTAAGTGAGCATAATTTCTACTTATGAAGAAACTCCAACTCGTTAGATCACTTATGGGATTTTTCATTCCTTAAGGGATTACCACATAAAGAAATGTGAAGTGAGGGAAATTGAACCTCAATGTATAACACTACCTCTATCCCATAGTCTTGTGAATAAGGTGTCTCTTGTGTGGAAGTATGAGTTTTGGTGTGATAAGAACACATGGAATGTATGAGTTTGTTCAGCAATTAATTTTTATTCTTGTCCAAAACCATTTATAGTATATTTATATATTCTTATTAAAGGTCTATATTTATCTATTTTACACTTCATGGTAGTGGGATGTATGGTGATATTAGACTTTTTATTCTTGACATGAACTTTTCATATTAGAAGAATTAAAATTGGTGTCATTATACATCAATATTCTGTGACGGTCACCAAACTAAGTGATAGTGTTTGACTTAATGAAGACTATGATACTATTTGTTTTGACTTCCTTGATGGGTATCACGTTGGCTTACTTGGAAAATAAATTGGTGGTGGTAAGGATAAACATGAAGTACCGAGTTCTAATTGGGGAATATGTTTCCATGACATTTATTCCACATACAATAAATGGACATGAATATTTGTGGGTGTTTAAAAATTCTATGGTTAATGGATGATGTCGGAATGTATTTGAAAAGCATTGAACATCTTGGTGAACACAATGAAATATTATTTCATCATTGTATAAAAATATCTAAGTGTTCTAATTTTATATGAGAGCGCTCCTTGAATCATGAGCATCACAGGATCCTATAGGGACTTCTTATAGGGAAGTGAGGGTATCTCCACCTCAATTAATTTATGGAGGACTTCATCAAAGCCTCATTTTTAGTGAAATTTCAATGAATTCAGACTATCATAGAGGATGATTTTAATTTCTCAGTGTTAGGACTTCTCTTTAATGGCTTTGTATAATTTAAGGATACCACTTCATAGATAGTACATTATAGGTAAATCAATATGGTGTTAGCATCAATTGATAAGGATTTTGTATCATCCAAATTTGGAACAGTGATGAATTCATTGATTTCCACTATTCCATTAATGATGGTTGGGGAGAACAGCATATTGTATGCAATGAGAATAATTTCATTTCCCTGGTCAAGATTTTTTAGGTCCATTGATGAAGTTTCTGATGTATCATTGTGCGAATTATGTGAGTAAGGGATATGAGTTAGTGTTCACTCAAAGGGAAAATCTTCAACCAACCCTCTTAAAAATTCAAATAGGGGAGATATATATTCCTTCACAATTAAATATTAACCATTAATATACATGATCAAAAGCTCTGAATCACCCTTAACATTTAAATGGGTAACCTTTAACTATACGAATAACTACAAGCCCATGATGAGAGTTCGGTAATCTACCTCATTGTTAGTACAACTATCAAATAGCATAAAATAATAGGCTAGAACCACCTTGGATGGGGGTGAATACATCCCAAAAAAATCAATTGAACTTCATGTTTCCCCTTGTTTTCTTTTTAGGGCTTTTTAGGTTGCATTGAAGTATATATCCCATGTTTAGGGAGTGTTATGGATAGAGAAAGCCTCTTTATCTTAGAGATCACTGTCTGTTGGTATACTTTCTGGGGTAGGTTATGCTTTGATAAAATTATATAGAACTTTTCCTTTAATTATCATTTCTGACATGGATTAAATGTTGAACTACTATAGGATAACAATGCATTGAATCAAGAATCTAGTAAATATTATAAAATTGAGAATGTAATTGAGTGGGTCAAAGCGAGAGACCAGGTATGCCTCTTTGTGTTGTAAGTAGTGCCTCAAATTTTATAATGTGGAAAATAGTATGAACCAATTTTTATCATTATCAGAATATTGAATCTTATTATACAACATTATTTTTTTGAAATAATTAACTATTTTCCTTCCTACCATCCTCTTTTTGTGTTATAAGGGAACTGATTGATCGATCCATGCTAGCCACATATGGAATTAGTCTTTTCTCTTTTACCGATTGAATCAAAACCAGTGTGTGTAGCAGATATTTCTTAATACTATCAATGGATTCATGAAAGTATTATTCCAATTGATAGGTTTCCCATTTCATCATCAATTTTTCATGAAGGATACACTTACTAAAAATATTGTCTATGAAATTAATAATGTATGTGAGGAATTTATTTATCTCTGTAAGCTCATTAAAATTTTGAAGAGGTGGTATTTCTAGGATTTCCTTGGACTTTTAGGGTTGAATTCATTACCATGATTTTCTACCAAAAAGTCAAGTAACATTCCTAATGTGATCCTAAAATCACATTTCAAAGGGTTAATATTCAATATTTAATATATATGATTGGTGAAAATTATCTCATGATCAAAAATATGATCACAACATTATTTATATATGACCATTATATCATTGATATATCAATCTTTGATATTTCCCAAGATTGGCTCGAATATTTGATGTGTGGAATATTGATAGGTGAATCCAATGTTTTTCAAACCAAATCATATGACCTGATTGAAGAATATCACTTTGGGTGGTCTAAAAATCTTGGTTTATTTATCATTAGGGTCTATTCTAATTTAGTTTTTTATTGAGTACTCATCCGTGAAGGAAAGGGATTGGAATCTGGTGGTCACATTGAGTAAGAGTTTTATAATTATTACTACGGAATCATCCTTCAATAAGTTCCAGTTGTTATCAGTGAATTCAATGTAACCTCTAATATGTCTATTCTTTTTCTTAATGAGGACAATGTTGGAGATCCATTTTTTAGTACTAAACTTCCAATATAAAGGTGGATTTAATGATCATATCAACTTTAGATCTAACCTTAGTAGTGTGGGATAAATAAAACCTTCAGGATGATTCTTGATACAATGAAGATCATTTTGAAGATATAGATGCTAGGGTCCACATTAGGATCCAATCCAGGAATTTTATTTTAATTCCAAGTGAACATGTCGTGGGTTTTTTAAGAAGTAGATATATATTTCCTACTCTTAAATTTTAATGGTTGTACTAATCAATATGGGTCACAGTTTTCCATTTATACCAAGATCTAGTTGTTTAAGCTCATCGATCGTGGAAGATGCACCTTCCTCAAATTCTGGAGGGGCATATCTAAGATCATGTTCCTCCACTTATTACATATCAAATATTTGTAAGTGATATGTGATAATATATTTTCATTTATTGATATAAATGAAGAGATTTATCTTGGTTATAGAGATGATGGTGTGGTGACCTCATCACTAGGGGAATCATGAATAACAATAACTTCCACATCACTATCATCACGTTTAAAAGCTAAAATGACATCCTAAGATTATGGAATAAAGTTAGGGAGTTTTTAAATCTTGATTAAGATAGGTAAGAATATTTGGCTTCCATGAATGACAGTTTGATGAAATATATGAAATGGCGGGGAACTTTCATCAATGGAATCCTCATTTTTATTGGAATTACACCCCTATTTTTCTAGAAACGATCAACTAACCTGGAAAATATCATGAGAATTGGAATAGATCCATCATCCTGGTAAATTCTAATATTTCAAGTGACTACTTTAACCTAATTATAAGAAACACATACTCCCCTCTTATCTCATTCAACCGGTTTGTAGGTGATATTTCCTAGTCATTGGGGTGACTAATATGAGTACAACTTCTTTTCGTTGGCTACATACCTATTCTTTTTTAGATTCATATATCTGTATACTAGTATTTGTGAAACTAAAAGGGGGAATTATAACTATATAATACTCAAAAAAAATCCATTGATATAAAAATTGAGGCACTGATAGCATGAATAAGGTACTAATACATAAAAATGAAGCCACAATCTTTCTATTAAAGAATTTAAATTAATATAAAAATGAACCTCCATGAATTTAGAGTCAATGAAGATTGATAAACATAACTTTGAGATTGATTTGTAAAAGGGGTTTTTTTAACTCTTATCATATTCTTGGATTATTATATTGGAAGGAAATATGTTTGCCTAATTTTATCCTAATAATCAGACTAATATGACTAGTATGAGGATAATTCAAGATCCATTATCAATGGGGTATTGATGGATGTTAGTGTCATCAAGATTTCTATAAATGTATAAGGGTATGATGTGTCCTAGAATGGAATCTTATTTTCATTTATCTATAAATAATATAAATATGTTTACTTTCATAGGAATGGTTTCTACATGATAGACTTCATTCGCAGCTATCTCATCCTCAAACTCTTAAGGGATTAAGAGGGACTGAATGATAACTTCCTAGAGATCATTTGAAATGTGAATGGAATCATGAATTGAAATCTCGGATAGTATAATATTGATCTATTTAAATTTATCATAATTTTTGGCCAAGATCCTTCTTTTTCCACCAAGAATTTATTTTGTGGTCCGAGGCTCAGAGGTCTGTTCAGGTTGTGCTAATGAACCTTTTTTCTAGGTAATATTTGGAGGAATTTCTTTTTTTCATTGATAAGGTAATATTTCCAAAATACAATGATGAATTGATTAGGGTATATCTACCAATCAATCATCTAATATGATGGTATTTTACCATGATCATGATATCTTATGATTGTATTGGCTCTTAATTTGATCCTATTATAGTACTCATCATTAGATCTATGCAGTATATATAGCTTTAGTGAATACATGGATTGAGTGTCAATATATTTATCGAGAAACTAGTCAACCCATTCTTCCATTATTACCTCAATCAATATGGACTCTTTATCATCTTCGCTAAAGTTTGTTATGATCTTTAGATTCATAATCAAGTTATTCATTAGATAATGGGTCCACCATGTGGATTACATTTAATTAGTCATATAAAGAATATTCATCCATGGAGGTTTCTTTTTGGTGGGATGGTCCCCATTCTCTCAGTGATGGTCACAAAAAATCTTAATGTTTTTGGGTTGGCTTGGGCATCATCAAGAATTATTTATTCCCCAACATTCCTTACATTCACTTTCTATACTGACTTTTGTAAGACTATGACTTCCAATAATTCTCTTTCATCTTATGGAATGAAAATAAAAACATAATATTCCAACACTACGGGTTTTCCTAGCATGAATTATTACGAGTTGACCATACATTAGAGGATATATTTGAAGATAAATAACCCCATGATACTTTTCTACAGAATTTTATAAAAGGGGAAGTATTCTAGATACTTAGTAAGATAAGAGACATTGAGTTTTAATGCATCTAGTAACTTTTGAAAGATATTCTCCATCACTACAGTGAAGTATCTTTATACATTTTTTTTTTGAAAGAATAAATCTTTTTATTTCATCCTCAAATGGTGGACACCTTTGATCTTCTCTATAATCTTAATTGGTAAAATATTATTATCACTACCATTAAAGGGTAGTTTTAAAATATTATTGTATGATATTAGTTGTTGAGGATGGTTTTGGTGCTGGATTGAGTGTTATGTTCATCGTTTCTACTTTATCATACCTATTTACATGATCATTAAATGTCATATTAGACTTGGAATGTATGCATCAGATAATATCCTTTAATATTTTATGTATTATTCTATCTCTAATAATCCATTGATATGTTTCTATGAGATTAAAAATGTTTGTAACTCATCATATATATTCTCTAAGTAGATTTCTAGTAGAGTGTCACATGGATGTCTCATGTTTACGGAGTAGGTGAAACCTATTTATATAAAAATTATGTATGAGTCCCCCTCATCATTAAATTGATTTTAATTTGGGAGATCGAGGACTATCATCATTCTGATTTTTGAACTAAACTGATATAGGAATTTTTTATGGTGTTCTTACCTATTGGTGAAAGATATAACTGGTAAGTTGTTATACTAGTAGAATGATAAAACTTCTGAAGTCTTCATCAAGAATTTATCCTTCAAAATTTATTATTATTCCATTGTTCTATCATGGGATAACAGCGGGAAAAAAGTGTGTATGGTTTTATTATTAATCTATATTACCATTATAGACTAGGAATTTTGCATTCCCAATATTAGGAAGTGGAGGAGTCACATATAACCATTTAGGATAGGGTTTCCTCTATGGTTTTACTTATTCTCACCATCCATCAATGGCTTCCAATATGAAAGTTAGACACTCAATGAATGTAATCAATTCTTTTAGGTTATTCGAATTAGAAGATGTTCAAGTAGAAGAGATAGGTGGGGTCTGATATGGTCAACCTAGGCATGTATTTTGTTGATACTTAACATGATCAGGTGGGGAGTAGTTCACCTATCAAGGCTCCATTCAACATCTCATAGGAGGAAAATATTTGTAATTTTTTATTTTTGGGATTATGTACACTAGTTTTCTAGATCTAGATAATATCATATGGTAAGGATATACATTTATACAATGATTATATTTCTATTTCTAGATATATACTAAAGGGAAAACATTAAATTAAACCAAGGAATAATACTAGACATGAATATTGTGCCCGAGTAATTCAACATTAAATTATTTCAATCTTTCAAACGTAGTATCATATCAATTAAACCTTTCCTAAAAATGAGATACTTAGTATAATCATATTGTGGGTGGGATGTGAACACACCATCTCCCTTTTTTTTATGAACATCACCAAGAAGTTATACACACCTTCTTCTAATGTTTGTGTGTGGATCGTATTCTAGAAAGTATCTTCTTTACAACGATATTTTGTTTCAACATCAAATTATGATTCATCCAAAGGGGAGTCATAAATGGAATTTACATATGTATAATATGTTATAGGAATCAATACTTCATAGGAATGATATAGAGATATATCATAATATAGATATTTTTTCTAGGGATAGCATACAATCTTCTTCTTTTTTCAACTTCTCGAAGGGATATTTTGCACTGAAGCCTCTATGGGGAATCACCTTTCTTCTTAAGTGATCTCTTGGAATCATTTTATGTAGGGTGATCCTAAGGTAATCCAAAGATATTTTAAAAGAACACATCCCTTATTAAGATTCCATATCACATATTACAAGGCACTGAGAGGGAGGCTCTAATAATGATTCCCTCTATCTAGAGAAGACCTACTTCCTTGATAGAGGATGTTTTGACTGAATAAATTTCATTATCCCAACATGATGGGGTTATCATGACTATTTTTTTACCATGTATTGAATTAATTACAGTATATTATTTCTAAATGTTATTGGTGGTGCTAAAAATAATGAAAATTTTTGCATACTTGTGGGTTTAGAAAATGCATGAATTACTATGTCAATAACTATCATAGATTCCATTTTACTCTTATGAGGTTTTTCTTGAGTATAATCTGGGTTTATGGATTATTATGGTTTTAAATTGTTGATTTCATATGGATTCTTTGTAATTGGATGTTTTTTCATCCCCATACACAAATCTGTCTCAACCATTCTAGGATCCTGGTGCATCAACATCATAATTTCCTCCTCACGTCAGGTACATTGTTTTTAATATTTAGAAGTAGTGGGATTTTTATAAAAAGAAAAGTAATCATATTTGGACCCTAGTCTTAATATTTTTTAGTTTATTACTTTTCATGATTCCATTCTCAATATAATTTTCGAGCCAGGGAGTAGAGTAAATATAATTCTCCATGTTGACCTAATTATCTATTATTCATATCAAGAGGGGTATTGGTGACTTTATAGTGCATATCCCTTAAGTATTTGTGGTGTAATTGATGGATATATTCATGTTCTATTCTTTACATTGGTTGTAATGAAACTAAAAGGAATGTTAATTCAATACAATAGTATAGTTATTTGATTTTCCTGGCATGTTTAATATACCCTCTATAAGACAGATGTCTCTCCTTCAAATAGAGATAATTCAACCATATATTTAGTTCATTCTAATTTATGAATTATTCTTTGAATGATTTTTGAATATCATATATAAGAGTAGACATGGTCTAGAACATAACTAACCTCTTATTTTTGGCTAGTTATTTATCATGATCATTTAATTTTCCCCATCTTTTTAAATATAATCCTCCACATGATCTAACTATATTGGTCATTTACCAACTATAGTATGGAGGGGAGAGGGATTATTTAGGTTCTTCTTATTTTTATTAAGTGATAAAAATTCTAAATGTGGCATAGATAATGGTCATTTATTCATATTATCCCTTCATTATGATATGGTATCATTAGTTTATGAGGATATGCCTAAAGTGATATCCATGGAACTCTCATGATTCTTTTGATATGAATGAATATTCAATAAAACAATGATTATGGGAGTAACCTATTATTAGAGTGGGATAACACTAAGGGGGGCCTTTAGAGATGATTCCACATCTTGTACCTCCAAAGTGGATAGTCATTAGTGCGCTAGAAAATGGAGTTCCTTCTTACAACTTGATCTTCTAACCATGATGAGTATTTTTATTGCTCCCACTATGAGAATAGTTCCCATGACAAATACATATGAATTCATAAGGAGGTACTTTATAATGGATTCTCTAGGGGACCTCTTGAATTTCTAATTGTGGGAACATGGGGAGAAACATTGTGAATGCAACTAACTCCCCTTTAAAATGATGAGTTAACATATTCCATGTCTGCTATTAAGATATGTTTCAAATACTCTAGAACATTATCTTCTATCAGGTAAAGGATGTGATCCTTCTCTAGAGTTGTTCATTTCCATCATAATGATCTCCTTTTGGTTATTGTCTATTGGGTTGTTAAGGTTGAACATTATAGATTATGTCATTTAAAAACATTATTTGTTTCTAGAAGACTCTTGTATTACCATTGTATCATAAAAAATCATCTTAAGGATGTGTACGGAAGTATGATTGTCATATGTTGGCTAGTAAGATATATTGATGGGTTCTATTAGAGTTGGAGGGTGTATAAACCTACAATTTGGATGTCTCAAGAATATATTGTCAGCTCTTTTTTGATTTAGATAGAATGGGTGTATAGGAATACTTCTAAAAAAATAAGGAATGTGTTTGTGATTTTTCGTGGTGTTGGAAGGAATATAATATTTCCCTAATGTGGATGAATGTATGTTTTATCCAGCTCTATTTGGAACAATAATATGATCATGGTCATGATCTTAATTATTTTCTATAGTATGATAATGATCCATTTTAACGGTAGTGGTAATATGTACCAACTCTTGGATAAAACTCATAATATACTGATGAACTAACTCAAAATTGGAGATCGTAGGAATATGAAAATTTCCACAATAATCTTCTAAAACATGTAGGTGATATTCTTCTACAGTTTTTTCTACCATAATATATTAGAAAAATTGAAATTTTTGGGTGGGTATATGAGATTACTCCAATATTTTAACTAGTATATAATTATGGGATTCAATACTATGAAAAAGATAGGACCCCATTACTCAGTGAGAGTGGGAATATGATCCCACCCATGGATGGATGTCAAGATATTACATGTTGTTCTTCCAAATTGGGCAATGTTGTGTAGGAATAATTACATATAATGAGTAAGTATTTAAGTATAAAATTTTGTTTTGGCCATATATTTTTGGTGGACTTATTATGTTGGTATAGGGATATGAGGTTGTTCCCTTCCTATGGTAGTTTATCACCACAAAGAGATCTCCTAGACACTCTTATTTGGGTGATTGGATCTGAGAACTTCAAGGTATGACCCTCAATGGTTTTCTTAGGAGTATCAGTTTCATGGTGTTAGTGGTGGTGTAGGTTGGTAGGATCCCACCTAGGAGGCTCATGATTTGGGTAGAGGTCACAATTGGCATCCTTCCCCATCACCCTATGATAAGGGAGTTATTTTTTCCTTCATTGAGGAGGGGCTCCTAATGCAGTTCATGGTGGTCATAAGTACTATTATATTATTTGGGTTATTCTTCTATCAAGGAGTCAACCTACGAGGATTTATGTCATAGAGTATCCCTCACATAGCCTTTAAAGTGAGGATAATACAATTGTGTACGAACTCCATCACGGGTGAATTTGAAAATTATTATTAAGTATATTTCATGGGAAAGAGGATCACCATTACCATGGAAACCACATTGTGGGTAGAAGAAATGGTGTTCTCTTGTAACTTGGATGAAGTAATAAATTTGCATATAAGGGGGATCTTTTTTGAGGAGTAATTTGAAAGAAAAACAAACACAATAAACAGAACCTATCAGCTCAACTTTAATGGTATAGTATATTCGACTAATCATTTTCATGGTAGAATGATAAAATGGTTATTTATATTAATAAAGGGTTTATGTCAGGTTCACCATTTCTATTTTTCAGAACATGAAACTAAAAATGGCATGATCTGTGGGAAACCCATTTTTTTATTGAAGGATTCATGCCATGTTCAATATTTTTATTTAAATGGAACACACTAAAAAATGACCCAATGTGTGGAAAACTCATTTTTTTATTTTTTATTGATGGATTCTTGGTTGGTTCACCATTTATATTTCTAAAATAAAAATAACTGATTTATTTAAATACCAGTGACGTCCTAATGTGAACATTTTTGTGGACCCTCTTTACAAAGGCTAGTGGTCACTGGGATTCCTGGCCAGAAATTATTCAAAATGCATATTGGTTGAAAATATGGGTGGTTGGGCTCACCACACCCTTTTGAGGGGTTATATTTCCTACAATGGACCTCTATTATATATTTAATACATATTCATTAATAATTATCAAGGGTTAGTAGGATACTTTTTCCCTCTATTCTAAAAACATATCAAAACCATACATTGATGTGAACATATGTAAGTATTAAAGGTTCTTCATTTTAAATTTACTTATTAATGGTTGTAATATTAGAATGTTTTGGATTATTTCCAACATGGATATGAAATATAGATTTTATCTCCTTCTAGTGTGGTGGTAGTTGTTATAGATTTGGGATCAATCCCATCGAAGGGGTTTCTCACCGATCCTTGCAAAGGTAATCATAACCCATGTATTTCAGTGCCACTAAATAGAAACATTGCACCTTTTAAGGTCATGTGACACAGATTGATTCCAAGAAGTTTATAATCATAAGAAGTTGGATTATATGTGAAGGATTCCCCTAAATAATTAGTGTGGGATATATATATATATATATATATATATATATGAGTAACAGTTTTTAGTTAGCCTATGAGGGAATATGGCCCTTCAAGAAAAACTTTGGTTTACATGGAATATAGCCCTATGATATACATGGTTGGATATACTAGTAATGATATATCCCAAAGAGTATGTTGTATATAATGTGGACAAAATGAATATGATATGATGGTTATATATAGGTAATATATCCCTTACGGTTAATGCATGGTTTCATCAATAGTATAACCCAATGAAGTGATGAGAATTTTGGATATTGAGTTTGAACCTAAAAGAGGCAATATATGTATCTTGACTAAGATTAATCAAATCCCAAGTAGTTCATGTTACATAGTTTATGTTCACATTATAATACCATACCATGCAACTTAAAATTATATAGAAAGGTATTTTTTTGGGTAGTATTACATCACATGATTTGGAAATTGGTCCCGTAGTTTAACATTGTGTCATGGGGACATTGAGGTGTTCATAAATCATGTTATTAAAATGACCAACCAAATACTCTAATCATAGGTATGTCATAGTCATTATGAGAAAAAAGAGATAATTGGAGGTTAAACATGGTGTATAAGGGATTTGGTAAATATATCCCTTAATAGTGGTTTCCATAGAAGATAAGGCCTTATGAAAATTAATTATGGATTACACATTGGGGATGCACTATTGATCCTTGAAAAATCATTTGGGATGGGATAATTAATGTGGAAATGATTGATTTGGTTCTTACACCTAGAGAGTATGCCTATGTGCTTTAAATAATTAGTTACCTATGAGAGGAAAGATATATCTAGTTATTACACCAGATTGGAGGCCCAAGTTTCAAACCTAATTGGGGACTAAAGTGGAGGAAGAGATAGAGATATGGGTCTTATAACAAATTTGAGGCCTAGGATATTATTTCAGATTTGGGATAGAATGAGTGGGACTTATGTATTAATGGGAGAAACCCATAATATTAATCATTAATGAATTTTTTAGATGAGATCGTTGATGAGGAAATGATGGGTTGGGGATTCTACCTAATGAGGAGGACCAATATATGTATTCCAACCATCCACATGACAATGTGTGGTGATGTATGACTTGATTAATAGAGTTTGTGTCCCTATTATGAAGATGTGTTTAGGATTACACATTTTCTGTTCAAAATTATGCTTGAGAAATGGGATAGAATTATTGTTTATTACCCAATTAGTGCTACCCATATGTGGGTATTTCTAGATCATTGATTATTCAATGAAATCATTAATGATAACCATATTCGATCTTGTACTTGAAAACATAACCCATGTTAACAAGGAAACATTTATTGAAATTAGAAACAAATATGAGAATGTAGAGTCAGGAGAGACCTCTCCAAAATCCTCATAATAGAGATTCTTATTATCAAGGTAATAAAATATTGTGATTCAACAAGAGGTTATACCTATCTGTTAGGATAATTATTGAGTATTTTTTTATAAGTGGAATACATGGTTGAAGGGGTGAACACTAATTCAAATAGCCTAACCACCTGTGTCTGGTGGTCTTATAGTTGGTATTGATAATTAGATTGTCAAGTAGAAGACATAGGAAAATAGACACTCTATCATTGAAACTAGAGTGTACATGACACCCTATTATGGGAGGAAAAGAGAATGGATCTCCATAGTTAAGTCTTAGGTGTGTATTCAACCGAGTGAAGGCTTACCAAATATATTTTTCCTTAATAAAGGATTGAATGTAGATTAAATCTAATGAGGGATAAAAAAGGGTGATTTTCCTTAGTACAATTATTAGGGGTCACTTCACCTATAGTAAGGTATAAATTATGCATGCTCTTTCTAGTGATCGAGGACTAGAGTGGATGGGGCCCAAAATAGAAGACTAGAGTGATTTTCACCCTAGTGGATAACCTTGTGTGAGTTTTTCCCAAATGTGAAAGATAGAGAGAGATTCACCTTAGTGTGGAGGCTATAGTGAGGTATGACCATGTTCATTGCATTAGGTGAAATGGTGCTTGTGTATGAAGGATAAGGTGATTTTATTTCTAGTGGTTGACCATAAAGAAAATTTGATCAACTTCTACTTAGTGTACACCATTAGAGTGGGTTATGATATTTTAATATATTGGTGGACCCTTGAGGTGTCCATCAAGAGTCTTCCATAATTCTTTTTCATAAGGGATACCTTCACCATAGTTTAAATAAACTAGTGATTAATTGTTCATAAAAAATGTTCATTTTTCCTTTGATCCTTTGGAACCTCCATAACATTTTCTTAGTTTAACCCCATTGGTTTTGAGCATTATTAAGATACCTGGAGGGGTGTTAAAATATAGGTAAGTAAGGGATTATAGTACTATATTCTTATTCTAAACCAAATTAATTGGTATCCCTTTGGGTTCTATTTATATTAAAATTTATAGATTAGGGTTTTCAGTAGGTGGTGCGCAAGTGGTACACACTAGTGGTCTTGATCACATCCTTATTAGTGTGATAATGGGGACCTATGTGAAATGAATAATGTAAGGTAGATCTAGGTGAATGTTACTTGGTATAAAATCCTTGAGTATTATAACTTTAACAAACATGTTAGGCAGTGAAGCTGGGTGAAGGATACTTGTGTGTGAGGGACATAAACATATGAACTTAATACAAAACTTGGTGTTATTATTCTTGAAAAATTCCCAACATAAAATGACCATAACTTCTTATATGTATGTCTATTTTGAATTCATGACCAATAAAATAAAAACATGTAAACAAATATACTCATAACTTTGTTTTTTACCACATATCATAGGTTTTATATGGACAAAAATATCCTAGAAGTCCTTCAAAAATGGGTTTAATTATCATGACAGTAATGTTTTTTAGTAATATGTGAAATCCATGGCCAACAACATGTGGGGGGTTCTCACCACCACATCATCAGACTGGGAAATGTTTTTGAGGAATATTCATCCATCATTTTTCAATGAAGTATCGAGTACATAGATATTTAGTTTTATCATTCATTGGGAATGAAGATATATTTCTACTCAAACACGACTTGTATTATCTGATTAATGACTGTGTTATAGATTCTGTGGAAATGTTTTTGACCCAAATTTATCAGTTCCAGCACCCAAGGTTTTCCAAATCATGAACCATCCTCACCAGTGGAAATGAAAGAACTTGTTAAAGTTACATGTTTTATTAACATGTTTAATCAAACTATCTTATAACCTTGAAAATTACTGTTGATATAAAACTATAGGCTTCACACAGTTTATTCAAGATTAAATATAACTGTTTACAAACTATGTGATATCTACAATTCACCATTTGCAGAAAAAATTAGATAATAAAGGCCAGTGAATGGATGATAATAATAAAAACAATATGTAATATAATCCAAAACTAAAAATGATATCATGGGTGTGACATTCAAATTACAAGCTAACTTCTAAAAATCATGAATAGTGGTGACTACAACCGAGGTATATGTCTAGAAAAAAACTGCATCTTCTTCATGACTAGTTCCTTATATTGAGTCCGATTAGTTCAATTTATCTCTTAAAAATATTTAGCCATATCTTGACAGGGTCTTTATACTGCCTTCTAACAATATTTAATGGTTCCATCAAATGAATCTTCGAACAAATCTTCAAATTCTTTTATATTGTACTATAGTGTATACATTTTCTTTATTTTCCACCTAAATATTATCTGATAGTATTATTAGTTTTTTATGAAAATATTGTAATATTATAGGATATGATGGTGTTCCCAATTCTCACGTTCTTCATGATATTTGACTCAATAGTAATAGTGTCTTCCACCTTCTTAGTTATCATTATCCTTCAATAATTGCAGAGTACCATATAAATCTTTGTTCATTATATTATTTTATGTATATGTTACACTCTTAGATATAGTTAGAACATTAATTTGATACGAAGATGGTCAATCCCTTCAAATTTATTATTAGGTTTTGAATCTTCTCACTTAAATTTCTTCCCCTATAATTTTATATTCACATTATATGAAGAATATTATTTTCCTAATTTAAATAAATAATATTTTTAATCATTTTGGGAGTTAATATTTTCATTTTAATAGCCATATATTTCTAGTTTGACTTATCCAAAAAATAATAGTCATGCTTATTCATTTATTATGTAGAGAGGATTAGGTTTTTAATTTTTTAAATCGCCAAAAATATATATATCATTTTTAAATTCCTCCACATTTTCATGAAAACATGTAGTGTCATGAAATATATTTTCTCTTTAATTCATGGATAGCTTCTAAAACCCAAGACCTGTCATCGACTGGTCCTTCAATATAAAGACACTTGAATAAAAATCCCCCATTAATGTGATATTTATTTCCATGATGAACATCTAATGTCATAAAGTTTTTCATTCATTAGAATATTTTACAATATAAATATAAATATTCAAAATTTTAAAAATTTGTATGAACCTTATGAAGTCTCTAGTGTTCTCAATGTGAGGAAATTCCATTGTAAATTTTCACAATACCTTCAATTTCATAAGGTTAAATAATCCTCACACATTTCATGAATCATCTTTACGTTTAAAATATTTTCACTTGAATTATATTGTATAATTCTAAATTAACATTATAAACCTTAAGCAAACCTCAAATAGTTTCATAGTAAACCTTCTAATATATAGTGAAAAACCTTATGTTACTACCTTTGTATCTAGAATGAATTTTAAAATGTAATGAATCAACCTTAGAAAGTCAAAAATACAGCCTTACAAAGTTTCTTTTTTTATTTAATGAAAATTACAAATTTAATGAAATAACATTATAGAGTTTCCTTTTCTATTTTTCACAATAGAGTTAGCTTTGTAGAGTTTGATTGAACCCAGTGAAGATAAAAATGAGACTTGTGAACATATAAGATATCTTTACAGGGTCTACATGAACCTTATAATGTTCAAAAAATGATAATTTTAATGTTTTTTTGAATTTGTTATTTTATTATAATTATACTCAAGTATAACCTTATGAAGTCACAATATCAAACTTACAATGTCAAGTACGGTTCAAAAAATTTCCAAATTCACTAAAACATGTAACTTTAAAAATTGATCCAACACAAATCAAATCATTTCAGATACCTCTCTAACACTTCACCCAGTATATATTCATCATTTATATCAATATCCAAAATTATAGGATAATCCACATATGGATTATCACACCACCATAAATCCTTTAATATTTAATTATAGCATTTTAGGTTATTTTTAATAGTCTATTTCATTAAATTCAAATCAAATATATTATAGATTTTACCACTTCCTCTAGAAACACCTATCTTTATTACCATTAAGTTCAACACTATAATCATTAGATATAAATTTATGTTCTCTTGAATTCATCCATCCATGTGTTATAATTAAAAACACGGTTTCCCTTTCCCGTTTATGCAAAGTAAATATCTCCAAAGTTATCATATATTGAATTTATTCCATAGTAAAAAATTGATAATAAATAAAACCAGTAAATATCTTTATCATAATTCACTTGGGATCCTTAATATCCTTGTTTTTAATTTTTTCAACACCCACTTTACATTTAAATTAATTTTTTCCCCTTTATTGTAAATAAATGAAAAGACGAAAAGTAATGTAAATATATCACACTTTTTCATGCTAAACCTGTATTTTAAAATTGAATTTCTCTCCCAATTTTTTTTAATGTTAAAAACATATTTCCTTGAGGGATGGATGGTATTGCATATTATTTTTGAGTTAGTAAAAATTAAACCACTTTTAAGTTATGTGAGCCATACATGGTGGATAAAACAACAGCGATTAATCCCAAAATAATTATTTTTCATAAAATGTTAATCATGTGACCGTAATTCTAAATAACGTTTCAAGTATTTTTTAACAGATTGATCAAGATATTTGTAACCTAAAAAATCATCTAAAAAATAGACAAAATATTTGGGTTTAAGATAGATAATTCCAACATAAATATATATTTTCTTTTTCATCAGTAGATAATTTTTAAGATTAGATTTGATATAATCAAAGAAAGAATAATAAAGTGATTGTCATACCTTAATCATGATTATTTTATGTGATGTATTGATTTCATATTTACATGAAATAATATATCACTATTATATTATTCTTATTTAAACACCCTAATTGTTTACAACCCATCATCTCTTAAACAATAATGTTCTTCTTTAAGATGAGATCAAATATACTTCATATATTACTTGAAATGATCCAAATAGTCATCAAGATATAAAGTAAAATTATCTATAATGGATATATTATTATACTATATAGTGACTATATAATTCATGTTTAGTTTTATATTTCAATATTTCACCTTTGATTCCTTACATAATAAAACCCAAATAAACACATGTATATGGGAATAAGGTAATACATATTATTCTCTTTAATTAGATTAATGGGGATGAGAATTTCTTATTAACCAATACAATATATCATTTATATATTCATATTTGGGGTAGATCTTTATGTTTTACTCCATTTGACTTTATAAACCTAGAATTATTTAGAAAACCTGGATTTGTTTTTTCCCTTCAGGTTTCTTTTATTTGGAATAGTTCGGTATACATTTTCTAATAAATAACTTGTAAAAAATCATTCTTTTTCTTTATCATTAATCTACATTAACATTTCTTCTTGAGATATAATTATATACATACAATATTCTACACTATGAAAAGATTTCTTACACCTTTCAAAAAGATTCTCTTCTACTTTAGGACTATCCTTAATGAAAAACCTCCACTGAAATTTTATCACTTCATAGGGAATAATTTGTTTTCCTTTATCACATAAAAACTCTATTTCTTTCTCCATTTATCTATCCATTTAATATTTATTCTACCATTATATCAATAATTAATTTTTTAAAATGAATCGACATATTTTATATTTCACATAGTCTCTTCACATAATTTGAATTACCCTTTTTGGTAACCTCACCCAGGTCTTCTTATTGGATCTCTCTAGCTGACATGGAATGTTAGGGCCTCTAACAAGATGATGGTAGGTTGACTGTTCCACCCCAAGACCACCACTGATAGTCTGTAGGATAGTTACTAGCATAGATTAGGCTTGTCTCTGAATATGAGAGTCTTTATCCCATATTAACCTACCATAGACACATGTCTAAAATGTGTAATAAAAACCACAAACACCAATAATGTATATATAAATAAAAAACTATACTATCAATAATACTAGAATTGTAAATTAAGATTCATCAAGAAAAAGAAAAAAACCATATAATAAAATGCCAAAGAAATAGTATATCCATCAAGACACTAAATATTAAATATAAAATAAATGGAAAGATCATACTAATTATGTGTGCTCCGGAATAATCTATGGATTTAATGGTCATCAAACCCATCAAGGACCATTATGTTCTAACTTGCATCGCTAAGAATCATTATGTTTTGGCTTTGAAAAATCCAAACATGCTCCATGTTTACAAAAAATATCTCCAAAAATTTGAATCATGTTCATAGAAATAAATTTTTTGGGTGAAAATCCCAAAAAAGGGTATAAATATATTCTATATTATGTATCAAAAAATTTAAATAAAAAGCATAACAACACATTATATTATGCTTCTGTTACTAGGGAGTGTCTGAAATGAAGGAAAATAAATAATCTATATATTATTAATCATTATAAGTCTCAAGGATTCCTGTAATTCCCCAATCATTATAGACTCCATATTAAAAATTCATACCCCAAAAGAAAAGAGAGATGTCTAAAACAATAAAGTGTCCACAAAGCATGATGTTTATAAATAAACATACACCACAAGTGAATGACCCCGTTGGGTGATATTGATTCATGAATTTTGAAAAAATATATACTAATTAGCGCCTCCAACTATCAAACAAATACTAGATTCCACGAATGGGAACCTACTCATCATTGATACATGTTCATCAACTATTAGATTATGATTCCCTATGGTCCATCAGTTATGTACCACGGATCATGTATCTAAACTATCAATTCCAAGAATCCACTAGTGGAAAAAATGTTTTGCACATCGGCATTTTTAACATCAGTTCTATATAACCAACATGAAAAGCATTAAAAATCAATATATCATGTCGATTATTTTATAACAGACCTGATATATCGATTAGGATCCATTTTTTACATTGGTTATTTTATAACCGACATAAAAAGTATAGATATTAGCTTTTTTACATCAGTTATTTTATAACCGGTGTGAAAATTTAATCTGGCATGCATTATCACATTGGTTATAAAAAACCGACGTGATAAAACTCCATTTATAACGTAGGTTTTAAAATAACTTACATTATAAATAATTTTCTACATTGGTTATTTAATAACTGGTGTTATAAACATATAAAAAATAGTTTATAACATCGTTTATTAAATAACCGACGTTATAAAGATTTTAAATGATTTAACACGCCCCGTATTCAGTCATATTGTATTCTATTAATGGGAAACATGCGACTCATCTCTCCTACGTGGAAAACCTAGAAAGGATTCTTTGAATTCGTGCCCTCCAGCCTCGTTTTTTCAACATCATTCATCATCTTTATTATCACCATATATATCAGGTTGACTCTCAACACTCAAGTAAGTCTCACAGGACTTGGTTTCAGTTATTATTTTTCGCGATGCCCTAATATAATTTTTTGAAATTTTATTTTTCTATATTTGTTCTTTTTGTCATGGTAAGTTTCATAGTGTTCATTTATACGATGTTAAATTTTTTCATGGTGAAATAAACCATAGAAGTTATATCCTGAAATTTTATGTTTTTTTATGTGTGTGTGCATACAGGGGGTGTCCAAGGGGGTGGGGGTTGTCCAAGTGGGTCGGTGGTGTCCAGGGGTGGGGGGGGGGGGGGGGGTTGTCCAGGGGTTGGGGGTGTCTAGGTGGTGTCAATGGGGGTGGTGTCCAGGGGGTGTGTGGGCTGTCCAATGGGTTTGGGGGTGTTCACGGGGGTGTGGGAGATGTCAAAGGGGGTGGGGGTGGTGTCTAGGGGGTGTAGGGTGTTGTCCAAGGGGGTTGGGGGTGTCTAAGGGTGTGGGGGTGGTGGTATTCAGGGGGGTGAGGGTCTGAGGGGGTTGTCAATGGGGATAGGGGTGTCCAGGGGTCGGCCGATGTCCAGGGAGGTGAGTGGGATGTCTAAGGGGGTAGGGGGTGTCCAGGTGTGGGGGTAGTCTAGAGGGGGGGCTTTCCAGGGGGTGGGGGTCTGTCCAGAGGGTCGGGGGGCTATCTAGAGGGTTTGGGGGCTGTCCAGAGGGTTGGGGGTGTCCAGGGTGGCCATGGGGGTGGGGGGTAGTCCAGGGGTGTGGGGGTGGTCCAAGGGGGTGTGGGCCTGTCTAGAGGGTTTGGGGGGCTGTCTAGGGGGTTTTCTAGAGGGTTGGGGTGTCCAGTGGGTGTCCAAGGGGGTAGGGTTGGGGGTGGTGTCGAGGATGAGTGGGGGATGTCCAGAGGGTTGGGGGCTGTTCAGGGGGGTGGGGGCTGTTCAGAGGGGTGGGAGCTGTCCAAATGGTTCGAAGGGTTGTCCATAGGGTTAGGGGTGTCCAGGGTGTCTGTGGGGGTGGGAGGGGTCCAAGAGGTGGGGGTGTCGAAGGGAGGTGGGAGTCTTTCCAGGGGGGCTATCCAAGGGGGTGGGGGCCTGTCCATAGGGTTTGGGGGCTGTCTAGGGGGGTTGTCCAGAGGGTTGGGAAGTGTCCAGGGGGTGTACAAGGGGTAGGGGTGAGAGTGGTATCCAGAAGGATTGGGGGGTTTCAGAGGGTTGGGGGGTTTTCCAGGGGTGGGGGCTGTCCAAAGGGGAGTGGGATGTCCAGAGGGTTCGATGGGCTATTCAAAGGGTTGGGGGTGTCCAGGGTGTCCAATGGGGGGGGGCAGTTCAGGGGTGTGTGTGTGTGGGGTCCAAGGGGTGGGGGTGTTGAAGGGGGTGGGGCTGTCCAAGGAGGTGGAGGGCTGTCCAAGGGGGTGGGGGCCTGACCAGAGGGTTTAGGGGGCTTTCCAGAGTGTTGGGGGTGTCCAGTGGGGTGTCCAATGGGGGTAGGGGTGGGGTGGTGTCCAGGAGGGGTGGGGGGCTGTCCAGGGGGTTTGGGGGTTGTCGAGAGGATTGGGGGGAGTCTAGGGTGTCCATGGGGATGGGGGGGGGGGGGGTACTCCAGGGGTGTGTGTGTGTGTGGGGGGGGGGGGTCCAAAGGGGTGGGGTGTCGAAGGGGGTGGGGGCTATCTAAGAGGGTTGGGGATGTCCAAAGAGGGGTGAGGGGCCTATCCAAAAGTTTTGGGGGGATTTCTAGGCAATTTTCCATAGGGTTGGGTGACTCGAGGGGGTGTCCAATGGGGTAAGTGGTAGGGGTGGTGTTCAGGAGGGGTGGGGTGTCCAAGGGGGTGTGGGATGTCTAGGGGGTGGGGGTGTCTAGGGGTTGGGAGGGATATCCAGAGGGGTGGGGGTTGTCGAGAGGGTTTGGGGGGGGGGGTTGTCCAGTGTGTTGGAGGTGTCCAGGGTTTCCATGAGGGTGGGGGTGTCTAGGGGGTGGGGGTGGTGTCCAAGGGGGTGGTGGTGTCTAGGGGTGTCCAAGGGGTGGGGGTGGTTTCCAGGGGTGGGGGTGTTGTCCAAGGGGTTGGGGGTGTTGTTCAAGGGGGTAGGGGTGTCCAGCAGGTGGGGGTGGTGTCCAAGGGGGTGGGGTGGTATCCAAGGGGTGGGGTTGTCCAGAGCGGTGGGGGCTGCCCAAAGGTTTCAAATCGTCAAGATCTATGAAATTTTCAGTAGTGAATTTATACAAATTTTAATATTTATACTTCATATTTCTTTTTTAAGGAAGGCAAAATTTTGTATCCATTTGCACCAGGATGTATTATTTGTGAACCATAAGAAGAAAGGATCCAAGATGAATTTAACACTGTTATATCTAAATATATTTTATTTTTAAAATCATTTTCAAGCATATTTTTTTTTAAATACGCATATATTTGTTTTATATTTAAAATTTTTTTACATTAAAATTATTATATTTTTCATATAATCATATATTTGTCTTATCTTAAGAAGATGTATAATTTTGATGTTTTTTATATTTAATAATGAGTCGATATTGGATTATGGAACATTGAATGAGTAATGAATATGAGGAAGCTGTTGATGCCTTTTTGGAATTTTCCAAATGGAATGTTCCTTGCAGTGAAATTTTTTTCTGTCCATGCCTGAAATGTTTGAATATAAATAATTTTAAAAGTAGAGAAATAAAAGATCATTTGATTTTTCATGGTTTTAATTCGAGTTACTGCGCTTGGATTTGGCATGGTGAAACTGGACAGAATTTCAGATCTACTGATGAAGATGATTCGTATGATGGTAACTCTAATGGAATTGAATAAATGATTCACAATATTGGAGCAGAAAAAATTGGCATAGAACCGAAATTTCTGTATCTATATGGTGATGCTAAAAAACCATTATATCCTAGTTGTATAGAGTTTACCATTTTTTCGGTGGTGTTTAGATTGGTTAACCTGAAGGTGAAACATGGATGGAGTGACATAAGTTTTATAGATCTGCTACAATTGATGAAATACATTCTTCCAAAAGATAACGATCTTCCATATTCACATTATAAGGCCAAGAAAATATTATGCCCGATGGGATTGGGATATAGTAAAATACATGCCTGTCCGAATGAATGTATGACATATAGTAAGGAATATGAATTTCGGTCAGAGTGTCCAAAATGTGGGACATCATGGTATAAGGTGAAAGAAAAATCGTAGGCTGATGTAGAGATTACAAAGATCCATTCCAAGTTATTTTGGTATCTTCCTATAATTCATTGTTTGAAACGTTTAATTTCTAATTCACATGATGAAAAAAGGTTATGATGGAATGCTGATGAGTGGATGTGTGATGGAAAAATATGTCATCCAACTGATTGTCCACAATGGAAGAAAATTGATGAGCAGTATCCTAAATTTGGAAATGAAATTATAAATCTCAGACTAGGGTTGTTCACAGATGGAATGAATCCATACCGAACCCTCAGTCGCACATATAGTTCATGGCCTATTTTGTTGGTAATTTACAGGCTCTCTCTTGAATTTTGTATGAAGCGCAAATATGTCAGGTTGAGTATAATGATCTTCAATCCAAGTCAACCCGGTAATGATATTGATGTTTTCTTGTCACCATTGATTCATGATTTGAAACTTTTATGGGAGGATGGTATTAGGGTCTATAATTCTTATAAAATGAAATATTTCCAACTGCATGTAGTGCTTATGTTCACTATAAATGACTTCCCAACATATGGAAATTTTCCTAGATACAGTGTTAATGGGTATAAAGCATGTCTAATTTGTGAATAATATACTTCATATTTTCAATTTTATCATGGGAGGAAAACAGTGTACATGGGTCATTGAATGTTTTTTTCTTGTGGATCACTCTTATAAAATACTAAAAAAGGCATTCAATGGCTCACAAGAATTTGATATTTCTCCAAAACCTTTATCCCCTGATCTCTATTTTGAGAGGGTGGAAAACCTTAATGTGACATTGGGAAAGACAAAGAAATCTGGTAATGATAGACATATTTTTAAGAAAAGGTCAATATTTTTTGAGCTACCATATTTGAGATATCATGAAGTTAAACATAATATTGATGTCATGCATGTGGAGAAGAGTATTTGTGACAATTTGATTAGAACATTGTTAGATATTAAACGAAAGAAAAAAGATGGGATGAATGCAAGATTAGACTTACTATCAATGGGAATACGTTTGGAGTTAGCACCCACTCTTAATGGAAGATGAACATTTCTTCCCTCGGCTTGTCATACATTATCCAAGAGGGATAAAATTATCTTTTGTCATTGTCTTCATGATATCAAAGTTCCTTAAGGTTATTCTTCAAATGTAAAAAAATGTGTCTCATTGAAGGACTTGAAGTTGATAGGTATGAAATCTGATGATTGTCACATCATGATACAACAACTTCTACCAATTGCATTGCGTGGAATATTGCCCATCCATGTCAGATTGACTATAATGAAGTTGTTTTATTTTTTCTATTCCATTTGTAATAAGGTTATTGATGTGAATTCGTTGAACATTTTGGAAAAGGATGCAATTTTTATACTTTTTCAATTGGAGATGTATTTTCCTCTGTCCTTTTTAGATATAATGGTTCATTTAATGATTCATCTAGTTCAAGAAATAATGCTTTGTGGACCTTTATATCTTCGATGGATGTAACCTTTTGAAAGGTATATGAAAATGTTGATGGGGTATATTAATAATCCATGTCGACCTGAAGCCTCAATTATTGAAAAGTATATTTCTGAGGAGGTTGTAGAGTTTTGTATGAGCTACATGGTTGTGGCGCAGCACATAGGTTTGCCTCCATATCACCATGGTGGAGTTAATAATGAGGGAAAGGGGATTCATGGTTTGAACTAAAATCGTTGTTAGCTGAACAGATGAATAATTTAGAATTATACATCTTAAATAACATAGCTGATGTTCAACCGTATATCACATTACATATTAATGAGTTGAAACAATGTCATCCAAAGAATAAATAAATTTGGATTTTGAATGAGCACAAAAAAACATTTCTGTCATGGTTTAAAAAGACCATGTTTGGTAGATCAGATGTATCAGAGACATTAAAATGGGTAGTGGGTGGTCCATGTTTAAATGTGATAACAATGTTTGATTATGGAATTAATGGCTATACATTTCATACGAAAGCTCATGATAACAAAAGTGCAGTTCAGAATAGTGGTGTATTGGTCTTTGCCGAAGCAATGCATTTTTCGAGTGTTAAAGACAAAAACCCAATTTCTACATCAAGTGCATATTATGGAGTGATTGATCAAATATGGGAGTTTGATTACTTTAAAATTAAAGTTCATGTTTTTAAATGTAAATGGTTTATTGGTAACAACAATGTTAGACAAGATGAATTTGGAATGATAGTTGTTGATCTGAATATATTGGAAGACACAGTCGATTATTTTATAATGGAAACACATGTAAAACAAATTTTCTATGTAGTATATCAATTATATATGTAGTGGGATGTTGTTTTACAAGGGAAAAACAATATGTTGGTGAGGATCAACTTGATGAAGATACTGATTTATGTGAGATCCCTACTTCTATGAAGAACTCAACAGAACATAATGATGAGCATGTTGAAGACATGGTTTTTTCCATAAAGAATGATCACGACGAAGGAATTTGGGAAAACAATCCATTTGTACATTCCTAAAATTACAGATGGCATTTGTTTATTTCTTGTTTAAATTTATTATTTTCAAGAAATGTTACATATTGTATGTTTTTTATTTATAAAAACACGTATTAAAACAAATAATTATATGTTTTTGGTTGGTTTTAATTTTTTTTAGTTTACTTTATCATGTTTACCATTACATTAATTATATATCTATTATTTTTTTCAATGACAATTACTTTACCATGTTTACCATGTTTAGTAGATTTACCATGTTTATCATCTCCACTATCCTTACCATCTTTACCATCTTTACCATCTTTACCATCTTTACTATCTTTACCATTGTTTAACATTCTTACCATATTAACCATGTTTACTTTTACGTAACTTAGTAAAATTTTCTATTTTCTATTTACATTAGCATTTTAATATTTATATTTGATATTTATGAACTAATGTTTGTTTTTTTAATTTCAAGGATACTGACAGATCAATCAGTTGATCAACCACATGATTCTGTAGAAGACCATATTGGTCATACCTTTGGGGAGGAACATTCACATGCACCTCTTGATGTTCCCAAATCTTCCTATTGTTCTCTCATTAAGAAAAAAAGTTCAAGATTTGGTAAATGTGGGTTCACACGTTTATCAAATTTATCACTTTACCATACATAGGACCAGAGGATACTTGTTTAGTTTAATGAGGATGATATTCCTAAAGGACCAAATGAAAAATATTTTAAGAGTTTTGTTTCACCTCTGGGTAAGAGCAAGGTATGAATTTTTTATTATTACTGGAGAAGTCAGGACAAAGAGACAATCTCTCAGTTGTGGGAGAGGATTTTGGTAATATCTTTTGCTATTGTTTTCCAATTCGTTAAATGTTTCTAGTATATATACTATTTTTAAACTCTTCTTTATCAAATGACATTTGATATTACTGACACTGGAGGAGTCAGGAAGAAATGCTTATCGATGGCTGCCTGGAGATATAAGGATTTCAAATCAACCCTCTCATCTGATTTCATTTTTGGTCATAGGAGTCATGAAAATCCATGTCATATATATCCTTTCATAGATGAAGACACATGGAGACAGTTTGTTGAAATTAGAAGAAATCCTTCATTTTTGGTAAGGGTAATGTAAACATTTATAAACTTTCTTATATAAATGATCTTATTATTTTTTTTGTTAATGATTTATTATTCTTAATTTATAGAAAACAAGGAAATATCATCAAGAGATCCAGTCTAAAAAATTATACCCTCATAGTTTATCTCAGTGAGGGTATACATTATTGGAAGAACAAATGATGGCGGAAAAATTACAAAAACTAAGAGATGATTCTTCAAGGTTTGGAGAGGTGGCCCTTTCATCCCCTCCATCTAGACATGAAAAATGGAAGAGAGATCGGATAGGAAAAAAATGGAAATATCGTTTGGAATATTCGAGAATCGTAGCTGAGAGGATTGTAACATATCTATTTTATTTATTTAAGTTAACTATATTCTTCATATAATTTCAATCATTACAGAAATGTTCAATTAATTAATAGAGGATTCTCATGAGGAGTAGTGTTCATAGGGGGTATTTATAGCTGTTGGGAGGAAACATATTTTATCTTATCATTAGGAAATACCGAAGATCCTGGTCATGTACAAGGATATCTGACACGTGTATCGGTAAGAAAAGTGTTGTCACGATCTTAAAATTCTTCCATTTAGGATGTTTATAAAAAAAAAATAGAATCCTTGGAGGCTGAAGATTATAATATTAATGCGACGATGGAGTACAATATTAGAGCTTCGGTACAGTCTATGTTTGCAGACATGCAAAGATAATTTCAGACTACGGCTCCCAGTCCTCCACCTCCCCCTGCAGACCCCATTATTTATCCTCCACCTTTTCTAGTAGATCCAGCTCCCCCACCTCAGCCGATGGATCCCATTTTTTATCCTAATCCTCTACCGCAGCTTCCTACTTATTATGAGTTTTGTGTTGATGATCCTCGACATCATATATATTCATATGGGATGGTATATTGTAAAGGAGATATTGTTCATCATCAAGAATTAGAGGTAGAGAATCATAGGGTCACTGTATTGGATATTATAGACAGATCAGCTCGAGTACCATTACCTACAGATGAGGTTATGATAGTTGGACATAGTATCGACCATTTTTTAGTTTGGCCATCCAGACTTCTACGACACATTACCATAGAGGTATGTATGTTATATATTCTATTTATTTATTAAATTTTTTTATCATTTGGAAACTAATATATTTTTCTATTTATTTTTATAGAAATACTTTGAAAGTAAAGAAATATTGTATAGAAAACAACAAAGACAAATAGTTATGACATCAGATATAGATTCTAGTAGTCCTGACAGACTGTGAAGATATTCAAATTTTTTGGTGGATCATTATGAGTTTCCAATAGAAGATCATGTTTTTGGACGTGAAATGACTATGGGGATTATGAAAACTGATATCATGGTGCTTGTTTCTAGTGATAAGTTGGGCATCAAAGTGTTATGAATTTCTTCTATGTAAGTCTTAACACCTTTTCCCAACATTGTTTTTATTAAAAATGTATACTTATGTCTGTTTTGTATTAGGTATCTTTATAAAATTTGAGATAATAATGAGTTTATAGATGTATATGGATTCATGGAACCATATTTGATTTCCCCTAAAGCATATGCATTGGATGAGGAACAAGGAATGATTTATTTTGCTGAAAGATTTGAACAGAATATAGTCACACAATGTTGGATAATGCCTTTTTGTGAGAGTTTTGAAACACATATTTGGAAAAGAGTTCATTATCTTTTAACCTAAAAAACAATAACCTTAAACTTTCTTTTATCAGTGATCATTGGTTGTTAGCTGTTTTTTCCCAAGTGAGAAAATACTTTATTCGATAGGCTCTGTCCATGGCGATGTGCAAGAAAGTTTTAAGAAAATATTGGAAAAGTATGTTTCAATTTCTCAATAGTTTTATATATTATAATTAATGTTATATTTATACCATTAGTATTATTTTTTAACAGGGGATGGGTCTACTTTGGAAAAAACACAATGAAAATGAGTGCGAAGATCAAATATGTAAATTTAAATGTAAATATACATTTATAATTTGTACTTTTTTATTTTTTACATAAAAATAATATATTGAATTTACACTCATTCAAATATAATTGTCAAGAACAACAAGGCATCATAAAATGAGCATATTATATGTTAAGATTTATGTAAGAAATAATTACAACTAGAACAATTGTGAACTTTGACTTCGTAAGATTTAATTTTAAACTTTTCCATAATATTTCATTTAATTTATTCAGTACACATGTTAACTACTATCCTTTTAATTTTTAGTTAT
The DNA here is from genome assembly GCA_963277665.1 of Viscum album. Lineage (NCBI taxonomy): Eukaryota > Viridiplantae > Streptophyta > Magnoliopsida > Santalales > Viscaceae > Viscum > Viscum album. Next base: position 1,351,577,197 of record OY728159.1, on the reverse strand, counting down.
TTGATGACCCTCAACCCTATAGTGCTCAAGACATCAAACACTTAAAAGTTGAATGGTCAAATTATTTTACAGGTTGGATTGAATTTTTGTTGTTTGTAGTGTAAAATGTAATTTTGAATATTGTCATTGTAATTGTGTATTTGGTAGTCGTTTAGGTTGGATTTAGTTTTTTTAAGTTGACATTGTATGTTTGTAATGTTATATATGTGAATGTTTAGTTTTTCTCTACCTCTTGATTTGGTCTACTTATGATGGTTTTTCTAGTATGGATTCTGGTTTGGGGGGAGGGGTTCCAAGGGAGTGGGGGTGTCTAGTGGGGTGGGGGTATCCAGGGGTGTGGGAGGGTTGTCTGGTGGGGTGGGAGTTGTACTGGGTGTCCATGAGAGTGGGGAGTAGTCCAGGGGGGTGGGAGGGATTCTAAAAGGGTGGGAGGCCTGTCCAGGAGAGTGTGGAGCTGTCCAGGGGGTGTCCATGGTTGTGGGGGTGTCATGTGGTGTGAGGGGGGGTTCCAGGTGTGTGGGAGGGATGTCTAGTGGGGTGGGGGTGTCCAGGGAGTACATGGGGATGGGGGAAATTCCATGGGGTGGGAGCATTTCTAGGAATGTGGGAGGGCTGACCAAGGGAGTGGGGTTGTCCATCGGGTGTCCAGGGGTGTGGGGGTGTCATGTGGGGTAAGGGGGGTTGTCTAGGGGTGTGTGAGATCTATCCAGGGGGTGAGGTGTATAGGAGGGTGGGGTTTGTCCAGGGTTCTGGGGGCTATCCAGGGGGTGGGGGCAGTCCAGGGGTATGGGGGTGTCTAGAGGTGTGGTGTGGGCTGTCCAGTGGGGTGGTGGAGTTATGGTCGGGTTTTGGTCTGTTTTTTGTCTGGGGTGTCAAGTGGGGTGGGGGTGTCTAGGGGTGTGGTGGGGGATATCTATTGGGGTGAGGGTGGGGTGTCTGGTCTGGTTTTGGTTGGGTTTTGGTCTGTTGGGGGGTTCTGGTCTGGTTTTGGTCTATTTTTGGTTTTGGTCTGGGGCTGTCCTGTGTGGTGGGGGCTGCCTAGGGGTGTTATAGGGGTTGTCCAGTGGTGTGTGTGTGTGGGGGGGGGGGGGGGGGGTTCAGTTGTGTGTGGGAGGGTTCCCAGGAGGGTGGGCTATTTTTGAGGAGGGTGGGAGGGTTGTCCAGGGGAGTGGGGGCTATACAGGGGGGTGTCTAGGGGTTTGTGGGGTGGGGTATCATGTGGGGTGAGGGATGTTTTCATGGGGGTGTGGGAGGGCAGTCCAGTGGGGTGGGGGTGTCTGGGGTGTCCATCGGGGTGGGGGTAGTCCAGGGGTGGGAGGGTGTCTAGGAGGGTGAGAGAGCTCTCCAGGCGAGTGGGGCGGGTGTCCAGGGGTGTCTAGGGATGTGGGGGTGTCTAGGGGGTGGGAGGGATGTTCAGGGGTGTGGGAGGGTTTTCCAGGGGTGTGAGGGTGTCCATGAGTGTGGGGGTGTGTTGTGGGTGAGGGGGGTTTCCAGTGGTTTGTGGGAGGGCTGCCTACTGGGGTGGGGGTGTCATGGGTGTCCATGGGGGTGGGGGCAGTCCAGGGGGTGGGAGGATGTCCAGGAGGGTGGGAGGGTTGTCCAGGCGAGTAAGGGGATGTCTAGGGGGTGTTCAGGGGTGTGGGGGTGTTCAATGGGGTGGGGGGTTCTAGGGGTGTGGGAGGGCTGTCCAGGTGTGTGGGAGTGCTTTTCAGGGGGTGGGGGTTGTCTAGAAGGGTGGGGACGGTTTCTAGGGGTGTGGGAGGGCTGTCTCGGGGTGTCAGAGTGTTCTGTCAGTTATGTGAATTAAATATTACTAAAAAAAGTAAATATTTTTAATAGTAATAAATAATATTATTTAATAAGGTAAACATTATTTTTCATTATAATAAATATTAAAAAAACGTTTAACACGGTTAAAGTTGAAACTAGTTATCGGGTGTTGAACTAAAGAGATAAGGGTTAAAAAACCAAAAAAAATTATCTAAATTTTTTTGTATAAAACTTTGAAACCCTATATAATATAATATTATTGAATATTAAATTTATGATACATTTTTTATAAATAAGTCATTAATATATTTTATTCTTTTCAAAAATTCATATTAGGTCCTCTCCCCCACTTATTAAAGAAGACCCCTTTGTCCACTCTTATCCCCACATAATGAGAATTTTGGTAAGGAAAATATGGGGCCAAATACCTTCTTAACATACCTCCCTATGACATAGTGCCCTTTTTTTATCATAATTCTATCCTAGGATGTTTTTAGGTATAAGCTTAAATAAGTTTTCTGAAGAAGAGGTATATTTATTAACCACGCGTTTTTTGTTTTATTTCTTATTCATTCTCCAAAAAAACATATAATTTATGTTGAAATAATAAAAAATATCTTACTTATAATTTTATTTCATTATTTTAATTTCATAAACTATATTAATATTCTGTTCAATGAAATTTGAAAGAAAACTGATGATTATGTGTACGACAGACTTCCACCTCACTAACTGATGTAATTCGTTTTCCATCCCAACATCTCAAAGCTGTATATAATGATGGATTTAGTGTATATATAAAATATTAATGAAATAATTATAATTATAAAATTATAATATCATATTTAATTTCTTACCTTCCAATCCATTGAAAAAAAAATAATGTCACTCATGTGTACGTATAGACTCCCACCTTTACAAAGCAATGTGATTTTTTTCATTTATATTTTACATGGATTGTAATAAGGATGGATTTTATGGATATATATTATTTATTTTACATTGTAAGATTCTATAAAAGTAAATTATTATTTAATTTAATTTTTTTACATCCATTAGAAAATGAAAACAATGTTCATGTGTACGTATGTCCTACTATCTCTAAGAACAATGTAATTAGTTTTTTTATCTATAACTTTTATAGATGACTATAAATATTCATATCATTATAAACATTTTATATATAATTATATCATGACAAAACTAGAATTAAAAAATCTATCAAACCAAAACATACATAAAAATAGTTATCACCATGAATGATGATTTTAATTAATAATTATTAATAAGATGTCAATAAAAGGTTATATATAAATCATATAAAGTGTGATATATATGATTATGGTTCTTTAATATAATTCTAATAAACCTATATTTATTATACAAGATCTTTGAACAAGTACAAAGTATGTCATATCAAAGTTAAGGGTTTTATATTTCAATCTCATTTTTTATTGGGATTGTTTATAATTATGTTTCCAATGGTGAAATTTTATTAAATAACTCTCAAAAACCCATTAATATTCTTCTCATATTTTTATAGAGATTAACAGTTTTCCATTTCGTGTTCCTCACTTTAATAATTCAAGATACCGAAATAATTTGTTTAAAGAAAACCAACATTAATTCTCTCTCTGATAAAAAATCAATTTTCATCCATGCACATGTTTTCTAAAAAAAAATTCCAATATTTTTTTAATATTTTAAATTTATTTTCAAAATAAAATTTTATCCCTGATTTAATTTTATAAAAAATGTTCAGTGGAATTTTCTTGTTGTTTTCAAGATGATCTACTTTATGATTTTTTTTAAAAAATTATGAACGGGATGTTTTCCTTTTTACTTATGTGACTTGAATAGAATTTTTTGATTTTATAATAGTTAGATTATTTGAATCTTACTTGTTAATTTTACAAGGTTATTATTTATGAAAATGTTCTCCTCTATATTTGGGAAATTTTTATATTTGAAATAATTGATTTAAAAAAAATGTTATCTTCCTTAAAAAAAATCCAGATCTTTTTTAAAGGTATATTAAACTAAGATGGTATTATTTGATGTTAATTATAAGTTAATAGGGATATAATTCAATTATAACATCTAATTTCATTCTTTGGATGGATTATATTGATTTAAGTATGATTCTATGAAACTTGTTTCTTTTCCATTGGTTAATTTTGTTAAGAAACCCATTTATTTTCCACAGGTTATAATATGATGAAATAATTAAATATATATCAAACCCAATTCATTTCTATTGATTATGTTATGATGAATTATTTATTATCATATAGAAAACATATTCATAATTTTCCTTAAATTAGAGGTGGGTTCAGAATTATATTTCGCTACAATGAATTAGGTAAATATGGATATCTCATAGGGATAAACAAGTCTGTAATGAAGACTAAACACGGACCAGTAAGGGGATATATAAACTATGATAGTATTTGGATTAAACCTTTCCAAATTTTATTGTTTGTAGACTTAACCCAATCCAATATGATAGTTTCCACTATAATCCTTGACAATTAAGGTAATTATTTTCTATTCATATGTGTATTCCAAAAACTCATGTATTATTCCAATGTTATGATCTCATGGACCTTGTACTTTGATTGACTTATAATATGTAGGGTATAGTTTTCAAATTTTATTCTCATGTTCTCATACCCTTATTCTCATGTTAGGTTAAATTTATCATTGATATATCACTTATTTATCCTTACTGAACATTATAAGTCACCCTCTATTATTATTCATTTACATAGGATATGAAGACTAGTATTATGTGTGACATGTATAAGAAGGGTGATAATAATGAAAAATACTATCAGAGATGGTGTAGATCACATATTAACCAGTCATTTATGTATCCATGTTTCTAATGTAGTTAGACATATATGATTATAGTGTGGATCATAATGTTAATATTCATGTATTAATATGTCATATCTATGTATAAAACGTATGAGTCGCTATACATATTACCAATGACCAAATATAACATTAGTATTTTATTCCTATATATTTCCATACATGTTTAGAGAAATATTCATTTACCTCTCTCTCAACATACATATTATATTTATAATGCTTAGGTTTCAATCAATAATTGCAATTGGTGTTATGATATTCACGGAAAACCACAAGCATAAAGTTTATATGTTCATGGTATTTTTGTATACTTGTACATTTATTCTACATGTAAATTTCTTGATATTTTTTTCCCTATATCCTTATAATATATTAATATTTTTCTGATGTTTCAATGTATTATCTCAATATATCATGGTTCATTTTGGTTTGATTTTACATGGAAAGAATCATATATAATAAAATAATTATTTAAATTAATAATACATTATTATATAATTTCAGGTTACATTATTCCCATATAAAATGAATTTACCCCTCATTTTTTTACTTTTATAGATATAAATGTGGATACTTAAATCTTATTATCGCTTCTTTTCTCAGGTCACTTCTATGAAGTTATGATTCCTTTATTAAACATTAACTCGAGGAGTATTTTTTTTTCTAAAGTACATTATATATCTATAATTAATTATATATAATAGTTTTACCACATAAAATATATAATGTTATAGTTATATGACTTATTAGTTCTATACATGTGATGGATCAGGAATGTGCCTCTGTAAAGGTTATACAAGGAACACATCATTCTCTTTGGAGCGGTACGGTGGAGGTGCAAGATGATATAATACCATCCCTATATGATTGAGTATTACTGAAGGAATAATGTATCTTGGGAATAACATCACCTAATTTCAAGTTATTATAACTTTATTCCATTATTATATTCATAGTAATACATTATCTCTAACATCAAAATATAAATAGCATCAACGGTTTTTGGGATAATTCTTCTATAGACATTGTGTAGTTTAAATATTTTAATGAATAGTTAGAATATTTTCTGTTATCTCTTGAGAATTTCCTAGTCCCTAAAACCTATACTCTACTACTTTTCTTCAACATGTTAAAGTTATACACCATTTCTCATATAAATCACTATATAGTTCCATTTTAATGTTAGAATGGAAACTAATATTGTATTAGAACTCTACTAGGGGAAGGTGTTGATCTCAACCTTCCATGAAATCTATTGAATAAGATACCACCACATCATATTTATTTTTAATTGTCCTTTTTTATTAACCTTTATTTTTAAGAAGATAAGTATTAATGAATCATATCTCTATATTCAAATCTTATTGGAGATTTTCAAAAACTTTTAGGTAGACCTCAAGTCCCAAACTAATAAAATGAAAGTGGTAAACTATATAGACTTAGCACATCCATTATGTATATCATGGAATGTTTTTCATGTCCTAAATATTCAATAATTATGATAAAATTCATTAATACATAAGTAAATACACTTCAATACAAATAATATTATAGTCTTTATATGTTTTGGGGAGTACTATGATGAAATCCAAACAAATTTTATCCCATTTTTATATCGGTATGGGTAATAGTTACATTATCCTTTTAGTAGTATTTCATTTATTTATAACTTACTATTACACAAAAAATTGGTATGAATAATCTACAATATCTCTATTAATTTTATCGCACCATGAATACACATTGGAGTCTCTATAATTTTCTTACATATAGTATATATCGATAATGAGGAGATATATGAAGAATATATTATAATATACAATAATTATAATGTTTATTTGAAATGCATTCATTTCTAAAATCTCATAATTCTATCATTTTCAAAGTTAAACTATTTAATTTTTACCTTTTTTTCTACAACAATATATCCTCATTCCATGACTCCTAAATCACTGTAATTGATGAATTTTTGAGCCATCATTTGAGAATGATAGTTTTTATCCCCTACCCTTTTTATTTGAAGGTCTATCCTCTTCAAATACATGATTATCATTTCCTTTTCAATCATCAACCTAGATAGGGCATTGTGATCATTCTTACTTGGTGCATCATCCACCTTGTTTTCATTTCCCTGGTGGTAATGTGTTAGCAGTCATAATACATCGTTAACTCCAACCACATACATTCATGCATGTTCAACTCTTTTATTATGAATATATACTTCAAACTCTGATGATCAGTATATATTTTACAATATTTACCATAGGGATAATACCTCCATATATTTTATAAAATCATTACTATTATTAGCTTCAAGTTATTTGTGGTGTAAGTTTTATCATTGAATTTTAGTTGATGTGAGGAATATACTACAACCATCTCATTCTCCATAATGAAAAATCTCAACACCATCTTTGAAAAATATATATATATATTAAAAACTCTACTCCATAGAAAAATAATTTATGTATAATTGAAGTGATCGATATTTTCTTAAGATCTGTGAAATTTTCTTCATATTCATTATCCAAGGTAAATAGACTCATTTATTAGTTAAAATATATATTTGATTTGATATCCATGGAAAAAATTCACAAATATTTGATATTATCTATCACTCTAAAGAAAACTATAGATCTTTGTACCAATGTTTGGTCTGGGTCATTGTTAAATGGAATTATCTTTAAATGTTCCCTAAATATGTTTTTTCATATGATTTCTTAACCCAATAATGATACCTTCTATAATAATAATTTACTCATTAAAAATTATTCATATAGCTTGTGTCTTATTAAGGTTTATAAAACAATCCTCAAATGATCTTAATGTTCTTCCTTGATCATAGAATATAAGATAATATCATCAATAAATACTATCAAAAAATTTTCAAGATAATCTACAATGACTCTATTCATTATATCCATAAATATGAAAGGGGAATTTTGTATGTTTTAAAGGCCTGACTACAAATTTATAGAGTTTATATATTGTGTGGAAGTTTTTATTTAGTGTATAATTCCCTTTAGTCTTTAATTTATGATATCTAGATTGAAGTTCAATCTTCAGTGAATATTGATCTCATCAATGTTGATCAAGTAAATCATAAATATGGGTTAGATGTTAGTTTTTCCTTGATCAAGATCGTATTATTTCATGATAGCTAATAGATAGATGCATCAATCCGACCTTCCTCATAATAAATTGAATTAGTATACCATATGATAAATAATTTCATCATATAAAACCATTATCTAGATATTATTAGAGTTACATCATAAATTACTCCAATTTAATCAGATCCTTTCAATAAGGATCCTTTGAAACATTCATAACACTAAGTATGATTTCAATTAAAAACCCAACCTCCTGGTATGGGGGAAGACCCAGAAATTCCTCAATAAATACATTTACAACTTCCCTCATAATAGGAATATATCCAATGATGAGTTCTTTCATAACCACTTGAGGTAAACATCCCTTGTGATTGGGTATTAAGATCCATATAATGGATATAATTTCCATACTAGGTTTATAGTCTGGTGTGTAATGATAGATGGTTAAGGGTTATTTGTGAAATTAAATACGACTTATATATTCCAAAATTTAATATGGGTTCTATATGAATATATCCAATACATGAATAAAGTCACATAAATTTAATAAAAACAATGAAGTATAATATTTAAAGGAAGCACATTAATACAAACTTTTGTCAGAGAGGATTTTTATACAGGAGATGAAAATATCATATAAACAGAATTTTTAACTAATAATTAAGTATCTAATCATTATGGGGTGATTTTATACCTTTAGAAAGATATTCGTATATAATGTAGTGTTTAGAAATATAATAAAATAAAATATTTGTAGTTATATAGTGGATGATAAGTTTACCTTTCACCATTTCCTTTTTTTGAACAACTTCTATAATATTTTTAAAATAAACATTTCATTTTTCTCTTATCTTATATGGTATTTAATGTTAATTGTCACCATTAACCCTTGGATTGGTTCATTGATTTGAATAATCTTGGTACTCATTGCTATCAATTCATTAAAGTGTGAGTGATAAATTTGGACGATCTTTCTTGTCCTCCCTTTTATTATCTAGCCTCCTTACCTCTTTTCAGCATTCACATTCACGATGGATTGATTTTCCAAATATAAAAAAAATTATTGAACCATTGAGGTAATTTTTACCATTTTACTTAACACTTTTTTGGAATACATATATGTTATCATTATTCCCTCCATGTGATTTATCATTCTGGTCTTCACAAGACTCTATTTATCATTTCTGATCCCCAAAACCATGTGACGAATGGAAGCCTCTAATATCCATTTCAACATTGAGATCGCATCAATTAATTTTATCATAGATTCAAAAGTATCTTATAGATATCCTATTTTGAATAATTGGTTTTAAGATACTAAATAAGTAGTTTATGTTTCCTTTAATATGGTGATAAAACTGGTGGTTTACATTACAATTTTATTGAATTTTTCTTCTTATGAAATAATAGATTAAACATAATTTTATTTCAACTCTAGGATTCTATCCCCATTTTTATGAAAAGTTTTTGAGGAAAATATTTAGTGATTAATGTTTTCTTGAACTCAACCCAATCCACAGAGTCAACTTCTTCTTTTGTAGTCACGTTTTTAATAAGATTACACCATTGTTCAGCCTCATATTCTATATAATAAATATCCAAAACAACCTTCTCATGGTACATGCACCAAATAATTTGAAATATCTTCTTTGTTGAATTCATCCATTTCTCAGAAATTAGTGGAATTGAAAACCAAAACAATTATGGTGTTTGTTGATGTATAAAAGAATTAATAGAATGTTGCTCATTATTTTTTACATTCAGGATATCAATAGGTCATGCTATTATTCATATCTTGGGAGAGTTAAGTAAGATTCACCACAAGATTTCATACTATTGTTCACATGTCATTTGTTTTTTCATTGGGACAATCATCGCATTTCCCATCACATATATTTTTTACTAGGTTTATCCTTGCTCCATCCATTACTTAAACAAAATGAAATTTGTGGATGATGCAACATTAATTAATAAATACATAAAAATAAAACTGTGATATTAGAAAAAAAAATCATAAATAATGTGTATACCTTAGGAATTTTTAGGTTTCAATCTTGGTTTTCCATGGTCATATATGAATAGTTTAACTAACCTAAAATATTAAAATCCTTAATAATTGTTTAAAAAGTAAATTTGAATTAACCAAAGAACATCTAATAGGAGTGTCAATCTAGGTGTACAGTTAGGCCCACTTGTGGTCCACTGAGTGAAGGTAGAGTTAATACCCAACCAACCTTTTTCAAGGTTTTTACCTCTAGGTGTAACTTTTCCAGAGCCTAAATTCATTTTCTTGTATCCAGACAAAAATTTCATCTCTTAAAAACCACACACTCTTGTATTTACAAAAATTTTCAGATTTGTTTCTATACTTAGGCATATTCATAGTGTTTTCAATATTTTTTCCCATCCTAACACAAAAAAAATAAACCCCACTCTCATACCAATAAAAGATACATGAATATACATACAAAAAAATTTTAAAAAAATTATATGAATTTTCATTTCATGTCACAATTAATCAAACACTACAACCCAAAGATTTAGTTTCTTAGGATATTAAATATATAATCATCTCATTATACAATATCTTCAACATCTATCATAAATTTATTTTTACGCTCAATACTTTAGACACATCATACCTAATAATCCTCTTCATGACTTGGTTAATGTAAACATAGGAAAGGGTTATGTCATATCCACATTAATTTAAAAAATAGAGATAAAAATAAAAGATCATAAGTGAGCATAAGATAAACATGAGGGTATGATAACATAATAAAACTCTGTAAACAATGCATTTAAAGATCATATTTAAATAAACATGGATCTTAAATCATAAATCATGGATCTAATAATAACATAATCCATGGGCCCTCAAAACATGAGTACAATGAAAAAGATATTAATGTGGCACAAATATAAGCATAAATTTCACAGCATAGTTGGTAAGGAATCATGTTCATATCTTCTATAATACAATGTATCAGTAATAAAATTCCTGACTCCCAAAACATAGTGGACCATGTAACATGTCCTTTCCTCACTTAACATAGTGGACAAGGAATCGAGTTCCTACCTCCAATAATTTTCTCATGAATTATAAATCTCCACCCAATTAATTGGAGGGATACATGATTTTGGGCCCACTCAGAAAATAATTAAACCATATATATGTGTGATAACAAAACATTAAAACATTCATATTTGAAAAAAGATTAATTAATCTATGGAAAAAAGATGGGTATCATGAAAACATATGCAAATTATTTAATAATTCATCCAGAGATAGAAGGTTGTTGGTAGAATAAAAAATATCTATAAGTAAAATCAAATTATATTAACATTTATGAAAACCCCTTTTTAATATTATTAGATAAATAACATTAAAAATAAGATGAAACACCCCTGTTTAAAATTAATTGAAAATTAATATTATTTGGAAAACCATTTTAAAAACATTAAAAGGATGTTCCATATGGAATAATGGATATAACATTGGAAGAACATGTTATAATTGAAAATGTTAAAAATATATTTTTGTAAAAGTGACCTGTGTGGAAAATATTAAAGGATTTATTTCAAACCATTTATAAATTAAATAAAAAATTATTTTAAAATAAACTTAATCAAATATTAAAGAATAATAAAATTATCCAATTAATATAGACATATAGGAGGAGGATTAATGAATGAAAATAATATATGGGGTCAATTTAATTTACAAGAATCACATTGGGTAATTTGTTTTCTATAAAAATGAAATTGGGATAGGACATGTAATACTACAAGAATATCCATAGGAGATAAAAATGGATTGGGTTTAGAAGGGAAGTTTGAAAAAGTTTTATATAGATGGAAATTAATTCTTAACAATATATAGTTTAAATAAACCCTTATCTTTAGTCTAATATTTTATGAAGTCCCTTTAATATCCTTTTGTCAACTATTCTATGAAAGTGAGTGAACCTCATCGAGTACTTCAATCTTGTCTTGAAATACTTGTTGAAAATTTAGAAAATCAGACACATTATTATAACTAGTGGTTTCCAAACATGGAAAAGAAATATATGTGTATTAAAAGGGGTATATGTTAAATATAGTTTCAAAGGATATGTTTTTTTAATGGGTGTAACTAAGATCTTTTTACAGGTGAAAAATAAGAAGTTTTGTTTGGAAACTAAAGTTATGATAGAGGTAAAATGAAATCACATGGGAGTTGGATGAGTTAGGTAAGGGATTATTGATGAGATGGGTAGGTATGAATTTCAATACTAAAAATGGTATTCTACAATGTCTATGTTTTTCTTTATTTTAGAAAACATTCAATCCACATTAATTTACATTTTTTACCCTTATTCACCTAATTCAAAATTTTACCTTGATAATGATTTTTTTTCAAAAACAATATAAGATGAAATTTCTTGGAAAATTTGGATGTTATGATTCCAAATTATGAATCTATTTAATATAACTAAATTTATAAATATGATAAATTAATCTTTTAAATTCAAACATATGTTAAAGAAAAAATATTGTCAAAGAAAAATTTCTTTATATACATTAACTATTTTCATTCTTATTTCTGATCAATTGATGATTTAAAGAGTGTTAATATTTTTTTTTTATTTTTTTAAAAATAATAATAAGGTTATTATTTAAAATATATAAATATAATTTCATTTTATAAAAATTACACTATGCCTAAAAAAATAATTTTTTCAAAATAACCCTATACCATTATAGTGGTAATTAAATTTAACCTTGGTAATTTGTATTTATGCCTAAAAATTATATATATAATTCATTATATAATTTAAAAATTGAAATTACTAATATAAAAAACTCTTTATTAGATTCAATTACTATAATTTATATAAATTAATTTTAATATATGTTTTCGTAACACATAAAATACATTTTTAGAAAATATATACTTTAATGAAAAGAATGAACATGTTCTTGCTACATACCTAGTAATATATATTATATTAATGTTAATTTATTACCTTGTATATATTATCAATAAAATTCATCAAAATATTTCCTGACTACTGATTAAATTTTTTAAGATAATGATACACAAAATTCTAGAAAAACTTTTCTTCGAAAAATAAACCTTTTATATTAAATGATGTTAACTAAATATTATTTAAAATAATTATTTATATTCTAATAATTTTATAAATACATTAATATAAAAATATTTCTTTAAAATTTCTAAATATAATATATTATTCTTTAATAATAATAAAAACTAATAAATAAAATATTTTCATATTAAAATATTTTAATTCAATAATATTTTTTTGTTTTATTATTTATTATTTATAAATATTTTTCACAATACTAGTATACCTATGAGATAATTTTATATCCAATGACCATATTTCTAATAAACATATATCAAACATCCAAATTTCCAATAGCCATATATAATGTTCATATTTTATTCCAATATATTTCTATACATTTCTAAAGTCATGCCCCATATTTATTTTCTTCTCTCTCATCATTCCTTTTATATTTATAATTCTTAGATCTATTTAAATATATTTGGTCGGTGTTATGATATTCATAGAAAACCATGTGGATACAGATTATATTTTTGTGTTATTTTTATGTACTTATGCATTTATTCAACATGCACATTTATTAATTTTTTTTATTCTAATATCCTCATAGTGTATTAATTTTATTCTTATGTTTTAAATATTTATCTTGATTTATTGTGCTAAATTTTCGTTTTATGTTTCATTTAAACTTAGATATCTAAAATAGTATTTATTTAATGGAAAAATACATTAAACATTCTTGGATTGTTACAATGAAATATCAAATGGTTATGGTCCCAAATTTGAATCTCATGTCATGTCAATTAGTAATCAATCAAACTATCATCCCAAGTGATATCTGGTGATGATCATTCATCACAATAAGGGATTATAATAGAAATTTTGTATATTATGAATACCAGTTACCCAATAAATCACTCAAATAAAAACATATAATGCATGAAATAAATATGAATTACATATAGTAAAATCACACTAAGATCCAGGAAGAATTTATTTGACAATTATACTGCTAAAAAAGTTATAAAATATCGAGAGAGATACCTGAAGAAAAATATCACCAAGGGAAAATTGATTATCACATAATAATCAACATGGAAATATGAGTCAATAATTGTGAGATTTCATAATTAATATATCATGAGAATCAAGGTGTGAAGACAAGGAATAAGCCTTAACTTAGTGTGAATGAAACTAACACCCTCTCTTCCTCTTGTCTCTAGGGTTACACTAATGAAAAATATTGTTTACCCAAGAGAGGCTATAAAATGGGATATATATATAGAATCCTATTAGGTTTTTCAATATTTTATTTAATTAATAAATTTATTTATTAAATGAATTAAATTAATATATTAAACCACCCACATTTGAAAACACCAAAGAGTCTCAGTGTGAATGAAACTAACACCACTCCTAGTGTAAAATCCTAATTCTAAATTCAAATAAAATACAAATTTTATCATATGAAACCTCATTTATATAAAAAATAAAAATTATTTAGAATGTTCTTTTATATGAAAAAAGTAATGATTTTATATATAATATATTTTATTAAGGCTGTATCACACATGAAATTCATCACCATTTTATCTCAAGGCTAAAAACACTCCTTGAAATCAATATATCCATAAGATAAATTTTACATGGTCTTATGATATTTTAAATTTTCCATTTTACCAGTACAGAGGTCTCCGGGATCAAAAGCTCAAAATTGGGATGAGTTTTAACTAGAAAAATTTAGTGTTACTCCATCCTCCCAACCTTAAACCCTTTTAATCCAAAAAAACAGATTAACTAGAGATTCACAATGAAGATCACAAATCAACCCCATGAGAAAGACACCATCACACACATTTTCTTTTACTCATTGATCTAATATGTAAATGAAATTGGTACACAATCTTCTAGAATGGAAACAGCCTCTTCAATTTAAAAGATATTGGATCCTCCTTATCTTGAAGAGTGACTTATATAGAAACAATACAATTCTTTAAAAAATTACTTCCAAGCTTCTACACCAAAAACGTTTTCCCATATGAAATATCATTCTTACACATGAGATGAAAAACCCATGAACAACTAACATTTATCGTTTAATGGTACGTTGACAAGGTTATCACTAGTGGGGGGACACTCTCCCAACCTTAAAAGAGTGTTCTAACTAGTTATTAAATTCGAAAAAATAATCCATAATGCACAGCCAATATCAATAACTTCCCCATGATTACTCATTATCGCTGGAATATTTACATTGATACATACTCCTCTAGACCCATGTCAACTTCATTGATTCTTCTTTACAGTAAGGTGTTCTCACTGAGGTCACTAGCTCATTACATGAGAGAAACATGGGCCTTATTCCTGAATAGTTTCATGAATGTATATGGGAACCCCCCCATCAATATATCAATCTTTTATAGACTCAACCCATTATCAAATATAATATGTTTATGTTTCCATCAATATTTAATGAAAACTACCTATTAGAATATCTGGAAAAGACCTCACCAAGAATCTCAACAATGCACTACAACCCTTTGGGTGGCACAATCATCAATAACTATAAGTGGACATTATTTTCCATTTAGATGAACTTGCTTTTTCGGCTCAAGAACCTAGGATAACACCTACCTGGGTGACCAAAAACCATAAAATATCAATAATACCTCTTCCTGCATCACATATATAGAGTTACCATGTTTTGGGTACATCCCCAATGATTCAGTGGGCACTCCATACAGTGGAACATTATTTAACTAAGTGGTCTATTCTTACAATTCTGATCATGATAATTAATTTTGATTCTAAGAGGGAACCACCTTTTTCCATGGTAAATGGGTGAATTTTTCTCTACCTTCAGAGAAACTCATATCAATCGAATTATATAGAAACTTTGATAAAATAAAATACCCAAATTTACATCATCGCTGCCATGGGTCTCTCTAATAATATGTTAGAGAGTGGAGATTACACTAGTTGAATAAAGATAATAATCTTATCCCACGACACATAAAATCAACTAATCTAAATCTAGCTACTCACCTACCTCAACCGTCACCCAAACACATGGTCAATTTCTAGGAGAGCCAACCACCATTCCACTACTATGCCACACTGATCTCATCAACCACCATAGATTCAAAATCATAAGGGATATTATTTCTAAATGAATCAATATCTAAAACTATTAGATTTTATTATATAGTAGATACTCTCATGGTAAAACTAGTTTAATTTTCGAATACCTGATAAACTCCACCTTAAATCACCTTAAGGATGGGTGTTGTCTGTAAGCTCGAAAAATATTCATGGGAGATCATTATACCATTTAGAAACACTAAAATATCATTCATATAATTCCATTCATTCCATACCATATTTTCATCAGGGTTAAATTATAATTAACCATTTTAAATCTCCCACAGAATTCTCAATATTTATAAAAACTAAATTCACATCCAAAAAATAATCACAAAAGTACATAATAACTAAATAATGGGAAATATTCTTAACATCCAAGGGGTATTAACTATTTACAATACATTGGGGTTCTCTCTAACTATTATAGACTAAACTTACCTACATACCCAATCACCCACACCTCATGACACCGGAAATGGGTATCCAATTAATACTGAGGTGGGTACCATAACACCTCTCCTACGCTATGATGAATCTATAAAAATTAATCTTTCTTCTTCAAGAATGTTCCCAATTAAACAAAAAGGTTAAGTGAATAAAAAATCAACAGTAATGGTACTCCTCCTACTGATTAAGTTATGGTCAGGCATTCCACTAGAATTTATAACTCTCAAATTTCGGGTGCAAGGTGAGTTGTTCATACTGCATCAAATAGCATGAGGGTTCATACTATAATCTACTATTATAGATGTCATTCCATATAAAATTACTACACTAATCATCCCATAACACTAAATATAATTAGTAGGTTTTGAATAACAACTAATTTAATGTAGAAAATAAGGGAGAGGATTGGTGTATCATCCAACTCCAACTGCTCTCACTCTACTCAAATCATCTATAGAATAATCCTTAGTGTTCAATGAGGCATACAAAAAGAAGGTTCATATCCTCATAAACAAATATAGTATACATAAATACATGTGGAACTTATCTAGATACATTTAGGTAAAAATATGGCCCACTCCAATAACTAAGAAGTACTTCCTCCAAGAATAAAAAACCATCCAATGTTCACTCAAGTGACTCTAGAACATGTGTGTGTAGGAAAACCCCACTAAATATCATAATACTTTCCTCTGTAATATCCACCCAAATCACTATGATAGAATATCATCACCATATAAAATTCCAAATATACACCTTAAAATGTATGAGGTCCTTAATTCATACTCTAACATGGTCATGAATACCTATATAATGTTCATCATCCTCTTATATAAATTTGTTCAAAAAAATGAATCAGAATCCATCCTTGGTAGAGTAGTCCAAACATGAGTTTGAGAAAAATAACATCACCAATTAATGTAATATTGTTATATTTTTGTAATTTAAGGTAATAATAAAGATTTGATAAATTAATTCTTGGACTAGATGGAATCACGATTCCCAAAATCCAGTTCATCCCCTTTCATCAAAGGATATTTTTTCCTTGATCTTTGAATCATAAAAAACATATCCAATCAATAGTAGTTTTAAACTTTTCAATAGAAACTATAATTTTTTTTACATGAATCATTTAATAAGCACAGAGGATGGGAAGCTACGTCAGTTTATAGGGTAATTATTTATATTAATTAAATTCTTGGAACAACTCTTAATCACTCACTATCTAGTAATGAAAAGGTCTAACTATAGACATAGAATCATCACATCCAATCCTTTTCACACAATGTATCCTTCAGTGTGTAGTTTTCTTCATTTTATAGGATGAAATCATAAGGATTAGAGCATGTCTCGATGATATGACATATAAAAGGAATGAAATATCATTATTTATAGCTATATAATTCATGTACTAATATTATACACACACCATTTATGGGGGGATATATAGGTCAAATAATGGGGTACCAGAATGTTTGGAAATGGATATAACATATTTCACACCTATGATGGTATCCCTAGTCTATTAACAAAACTCAAAACCCCCTTAACATAATTTAACTATGTTCCCAAAC
This sequence comes from Viscum album, assembly GCA_963277665.1. Taxonomy (NCBI): domain Eukaryota; kingdom Viridiplantae; phylum Streptophyta; class Magnoliopsida; order Santalales; family Viscaceae; genus Viscum; species Viscum album. The sequence continues at coordinate 1,351,559,197 of OY728159.1, read as the reverse complement.
ATATCATCACATGAGTATAACCTCCATACTCTTCCCCTAAGAAAACCCACTTTGGTACCACTCTCAGGAGACCTGATCCATCCTGGCCTCACTCGAGCGAATGGTTGGTCGTGTGTGACACCCCAATACTACATTTAATAGGACATGGATTGTAGACTTTCACTGAGTAGGAATATATCTCAATATTTCAGTTTTTAAACTATATTAACCTATAACAAAATCATATGTCAAATTAATAACAATAACTGTGTCACAACCTGTCCTAGAGGGGCTTATGTCGTGACTACCCCAATAATGCCTCCAATAGGATAGTGGATGGTGACTTGAAAAAAGTAGGCATATCCCACAAATTGGTGACATTTTATTATGTACCTGTATGCACACACACATATCTAATACAGAAATTCTAAAATGTAAAAACACTATGTAAACAATGTATGAAAAAGAATAAATCCCAACTAGTGTACAATAGTAAAAGTACTGAAAAGTAAACATGGACATAATAAAAGCCCACCAAATTAAATGAGTATGTAGCCACAAGTTCTTGAAACTCATTCACATAAAACCCTACCTGATCCAACGTGAAGGAAATGGTATTGGGACTATTGTCAGAAAAGATTTTGGAACACGCCTCGACCTGTCTAGTCTCACAAGGCACCGCTTGGTCTAGGTCTTCCTAGAAATCCATCAAAATTTCACTCGTCTACACAACACATGACATGTGAAAAAAAATCATGTGTAGGGGTGAGTAAAATAATAATCAATTAGACACCCTGAAACCACAAAGGAATATCACAAAGAAAATAACACATATAATACCACAAAATAAATATTCCACAACGAAGATACCATACATCATACCAAAAATGAAATATAACTTGAATAAGATACCAAATAGTATACCATAAAGTTAAATATACCATGAAGATGAAACCATGTTGTATACCAAAAAAGAAATATATCATGAAGAATATATCATAGAGTATACCATAAAGGAAAACATAGTCATCTAACACAGGTATAAGTATCTAGTACGCATAAAGGTATTATAAAATATATTACATAAGAAACATAGTTTTGAAAAGACACACAATCTATGTAAGACACACAGTAATGATAAGACGCACTGTCTCTGGAAGACACATTGTCTCTATATGTCACGTAGTCTCAAGGTCACATCCATCCACATGATTCCTTTCACAACACACTCATTCTGAAAGAACCCACTCTTCAAGACATTAGGTCATATGAACACATAATAAACCCCCACAAGGATATTTTGAAATTACCATCAAGTTTCAAGGGTCTTGAAACTGTAGATGTCTCTTCAAATAGATACCTAGTTTAAAAGTTATGTCCATTTATAAAAAATAGTGCACAGACCCAGGCCAAACCAGCCAACCAGCCGACCCAACATGGGCTAGTAAACCCCACCCAACCAAACATGGTCTGGTTGACCCCACCCTTGCTAATTCACCCCGACCTATCCTCTGTTCGCTAGGCCTGCTGGGCCGTAGACCACTAGGTCTTATGGCCTGACCCGCTGGATTACCAGTATCTGCCCGCTGGAGCGCGTCCCTGTCCATCCCGCTTGGAATATATGGCTAGCATGGTCTGACTGGATCATGTGTTGGTGTACCTCATCTAAACACTACATATGATCTGCCTCCTTGTGGTGACTGTTGCATCCTGTAGCCACCACGAACGGCTGGCCATCGCAGCTCCCACATAGACTGATTATCGTGTCAATGCGGTTCTACCATAGTGTGCACCACCTCCATCACATGGCCACCACTATGTGATGCTGCCAGCACTAGTCTTTGGTACACTAGTTGACCCTTCTATAGGCCACCACTCATCCTTTAGTTCCCTGTAATCTACAATGATTGTAGATCCATGTTTCTTAGGTCTTGGTGTACACAGATACATCTTTCATTGACATATTTCCTCCAATATAGGGGTTTGATCACATCTGAATCCTCTCATCAAGTCAAGTTGTCTCCATGGGTTTTTAACAGTGAATAACTCCAATAATGGGGGAGAGAAAAGTACAAGAATTTTGAAGAACTAAAATTTACCTTTATCATGTATTCGTCGATTCGTTCATGTTAGAAGAAAAGATAGAGAAAATAAATCAATCTCAAGATAATAATTCCCAATTACTAACCATCCCGCAACAAAAATAAAACTGTAGATAAATCAATTCATGGATTGACCTATGTTCATCATAGATATTTAGAATAGGGAAAATAAATAATTGAAAAATTTCCCTACCATGGAATTATATCGTTCGTTGTCAACGGTTGATTGTCGTTGGTGATCTGTAAGTAATGATCTCTGATTCCAGTCTTCATCAACATTGTTTGAAAAAGGGTTCCTCAACATATCTCAGGGGAATTCCAAGGTTATGGTGATACCCAATTTCCAGAAAACTTTCAATTCAAAGGAAAATTTTGTTTCACTAAATAAAATATTTTCATTAAAATATTTATATTCCCATTACATCTCGCGAAAACCTTTTCAGAGATCATCAATTCCAAATAATGTGAAGTCATTTATAAGGTTAAAATTATATTCTAAGTTCAAATTTTCACTCATAATTATAATCTAGGAAACTATTTATGAGTTATTTCACTTTTTCAGGAAAACCGTTTGTACATTCTATTAAAAGTTTAATAATTTTCAAACAATTATTTTGGGCGCAATAGGCCTCAGAATCGCATGCCATCTCAGCACCTGGTCTCAAAATGAAAAAATATAATATCTAAAAATAATATAGGGAAATACATGAGATATTAAATTCTCTCCACCATGGGGTTTTACACCCCCAAATCCATAAAAAGTGATGCACAAAAAAATATGGGTAATGAGAATGAACTTGAGAATCCCACTCTCATGTGATATCCTAAAAATTATGGTGCTTCTACAAAACATGCAGTATAGGAATCGACCACCCATGAAGGATCATCTCATGTTAATTTTTAATATCCACGGGGTACTGAGAGAAAGTATCCCCATCATCAATGTCCAGCTCTCCCCATTTAATAACATGTGATGGGTCATGAACATACCTCCTCATCTGTGACCATGGAAAACTTCTTGTACCCACTCTAACTACGGAGGTAGAGCCTAGAGGTACGCCAACTAGGAATCTCTACATAGTATCAAGAAAGGGTTGATCAACTGCATAGATAGCTTTCTACCTTATCCAAATCTATACAATCCACATTGAGGTGAGACCTAAAAGAATACGTGGTCTCCTTCCTCAAACTCCAGAGGCCTATATCACCAGTTAGAATAATACTTTTGATGGATATATGTTGTCTTCATCCGCTCCTATATAATTTGAATCTTGTTTATAGTTTCCTGAACTATCTCCGGGCCCATGAGTGCTAACTCTCCTGGGTCCATCCAACAAAGCGGTCAATAGTAGGGTCACCGGTACAACGCCTCAAATGGATTCATGTCGATGGTGGAATGGTAGCTATTATTTTATGAAAACTCAAACATGGGTAGTTTATTCTCCCAAATATTCCAAAAATACATTTTAAAAGCTCGTAGCATGTCCTCTAGAACAATAATGGTCCACTCTGTCTGGTTATCCATCTGTTGGTGGATCATTGTGATCAAGCGTAACTGAGTCCCAACCTCCTCCTATAATCCCTTTCAAAACCTCGATTTAGATAAATAATCATGATATGATACTATAATTGATGGAACTCCATGGATTGAAACTATCATCTACACATGTAGGCTTCCCATGATCTCTACTAAACATGGCTTCTAGATATCCAGGAATTGGGCCATCTTTGAGAGTTAGTAAACGATCACCTAGATGGTATTGTATCCCTTATATGTATGTGTTAAACCTGTCACAAAGTCCATCGATATAATATCTCACATACATTCTGGTACCTCAAGGTTTTGATTCAAACCTACAGGAATCTGGTGCTCGACCTTCACCTATTGACCTGTGAGTTATTGAGAAAGAAACTATGAAACTCCCTTCTTCATCTCAGAAAACCAGAACTGACATCAAAGGTCCAGGAACATCATTTCCACACATGTATGTACCACCAAATGGTATATATGGAACTACCTCAAAAAATCCTCTCATAACACCATAGGTACTACTATGTGTCCTCTAAAAAGAATTATGTGATCCCCATCTTTCGAATATCCATCCGGGGCATGCCTTGTGGATATTTGAGCACATAGAGTCTCACAATCAGTATCTCTACGTTGTGCATCCCTAACTCACTATAATAGTGGAGGGGTGAAAACCATATGCTGGAGGTAAGTCACTCCATATCTTTCCACAAAGGATATCTTCACCATGGTCAACTGCTCTGATGCCTCATTCAGCAATTGTGAATTGGATTCCCTTCTATGAACATCTTCCACTGCATTTCCCTTACTACGAGTATAAACATTCTCAATGTCAAATATCATGAGGAACTCTTGTCATTGCCTCTTTCTCGTGTTCATATCCTTCTGATAGAAGATATACTTGAGACTCTTGTGACTAGATTAGATGATAAACTACTCGCCCATCAGGTAGTGACTCCAAATATTCAATGTAATTACAACTCTTGCTAACTCAAGATCACAGGTTGAATAGTTCTTTTATGTGGTCACACCTAGCATGAATTATAGTAAATAACTAATTTCACTAGCATCATGACACAACCAAGCCTAGTTTCTGAGGCATCATAGAGAACTACGTACTTGGCACACTTCTCTAGAAATCTCAAGATGGGAGCACTCATCAGTCTCAACATCAACTATAGAAAACTCTCCCGAAACATCATCGTCCATATGAAAGGATACCACTTTCATGTCAATGATTCCAAGGGTATTTACACTCTAGAAAAGTAGGGTAAAAACCTCCGATAGTACCCAACCAAACAAAGGAAACTCCATAACTCGGTAACACTCTTGGGTTGCTCCCAAGCAAGAACCGCCTCAATCATTTCTAGATCCACTGAAACATTTCCTATGAAATTATGTGTCCATGGAAATGGACATATCGAATTCATAAACAATACTTCGATTGCTTCCCATAATGATGGTGCTCTCATAGTTTGTCTAAGACCATCCTCAAGTGTCTCACTGCTCATCCTCAGATGCCGAGTACCCTAGGATGTCATCAATGAAGATCACCATAAACTTGTCTATGTAAGGCTTAAATATCATGTTCATGAGCCCATGAACACTAAAAGGGAATTCTTCATTCCAAATAGAATCACTATGTACTTATAGTGGCCATATTGATATTTTAAGTTCATCTTCGGTATATCCCCATCTTGTAATTAAAGCTGTTGATAAATTAATATGAGTTTAATCTTCAAGAACCATTATGCCCCTTTCAATTGATCTAGGTGGTCATTGATCCTCAGTAGTGGATACTTATTCATCACTATCCCTTATTTCGGGCATCGGAAGTCCACACATAACCTCAAACATCTGTCTGCTTTCCTGAAAAAAAACTAGTGTTTCCTAGGGTGAAATACTAGGCCTCATGAAGCCCCTCCTCTACAAGTCCTTCAACTTTACCCTCAGCACTCGAATCTCTAGGAGAGACCTCTGATAATCAGGTGTAGGTATCATTTTATTCCTTGGGTAAATATCAATGCATAATTCTACCTCTCTATGGGGAGGTAATCTGGAAACATCCTCAGGATGGATGTCCCCATACTCCTCCACCACTATAGGAAACTGTGGACTCATATTATCCACTACAACAAGCATTATTGTAGCCAACTGATGAGTGATCATTTGAACCCTCTTATGTTTGATTCCATCCTACGATGCATGAGATCCATTTAACTCACAAAGGAAAACATGGTCCCATCACTGCGGACAAACTTCACTCTATGCTAAAAATAGTCAATATATGCATGAACAACGGATAACCAGTCCATACCAAGGATGATATCATAAGGCCTAGTTGAAGCTACTAAGAGATCCCAACCAAAAATATATCCTTCAAGAGTAAGGTCCCACTATCGGAACTAGTTCATGATCATTTAATATTCTCTCGTAAGAGTCTCTAAGTGTAAGGGTCAAGTCAACGGTTCAATAGGAATCTCCAAGACTCGTACAAGGTTCATGGAAAGAATAGAATGACTGGAACCTGTGTCTATAAAAACTTCGGATAAGGTTGAGAAGACACAGATTGTACCTTTAGTCATCCCTGGAGCCTCAGGTTCATAAGCCTCCATCGCCTGCATCTATCCTTATCTATATCCACTAGTTCCTTGCGCCTGTCATGGACCACCTGGGGGTGGTGGTGGTAATACGTCGAACCTCCACCCACCTCCTTCTACCCTTCTTACTCCTATACCTCATCATCCTCCCTATGGGCCACCCTTCTCCTACCTTGGCCTCAGCGGCCTATTACTGTCTCACGATCAGTCATACGATGGGTCGGGCAATCTTGTGCCAGATTTCCCAGACCGTTGCATGAATAATACTTCTTGTCCCTCAACTGACTCGATCTACCCTGGGAGGCCCACACTACAAATTCTATGCCCTAGTATCTTCCTCTAATTTTCTTGACCTGATTGGGTCCCTCTAACTGTCATCGGCTACCTACTATCAAGGTCTCAGCTACCTAGTGTCCGCTAGTAGCTTTCATTGCTGGTCCCTACTTCGTTAGAAATTTCTCCGCTTGTAGGGCTAGCTCAAGTACCACAACATAAGTAGGAATACAAAGGTATATCATGGATTCCCTAATCTTATTTCATAATCCCTACTCCAAGGTCTGATCCCTGAAAAATGGGTCTCATACCATATTTGTAGATTAGCACAAAAGATCAGTAAATCTTTCTGAATACTCTACCACAGCCTGACTACCCTGTTGTAGATGTAAAAGCTCATGTATGTGTATTGATCACAAAATAGCCTAAAATAACTCCTCCATGAAGAGGCACTAAATTCTTTTTCAAGGGAGATTCATATAATCATGATTATGGGTCACTAATCTCAACCATCATCCTAGAGAGCCTTGGAGAGAACCTGACAAGGACCACCTTTTGGTTCGTATACATCTTCCCTAGGTGGAATGAAACAACCCCAACATTTATCAATGAAATTTATTCCTTATTTTAGTAATTTCATATAGTATAATCATGTATAATGATATTAAGATATACAATGTCACATCATGCTTAAATGAACTACTATGTTCTATGTGTCCTTTAAAGATAATTTTTCCGCTTCTGTGATTTGAATTTCATAAATCTAACATACATGGTTGTGATCAATAAGATGTTTGGAGTCCAATAGGACCAAAAACATCTATGGTGAATAGAAGCATACCCTTATAAATACTACTTTTACAATTATGAATTGTAATGTTACCCTTATGAATATTAATATGACCCTTTTGAGTAGAAAATCATCCATGTTAATAGGAACCTTATTGATGATGGTATAAATAAAATTTATCCATCTTATAAGTGACAATATGATGAAATTATATTATCGTATTTTTAATGTTGTATGTTGGGAATATTTAATGATTAATTTATAAATTTAAAAAACAGTTTTTTATATAATGTATTCAAAAACTTTTATTTTGGACTCACAGGATTATAGGGTATTTTTATGCGACCATAATTTTTTTTCAGACTGTTAGAAAATTAGTTTTAATTTTAAAATTTGTCTATTTCAAGTAAATTATAATTTTAATTAAAAATTAAATTACTCATAATTATAAAATTATTTTCATAAAATGGAGCTCATTTTTTAATTCTAAACATTGAAAAATGGTTAGGGTGAATTTTTTAGATTTCTATGAAATACATTATTTTTTTTGTGAATACTGAAATTCTATAATTTAAAAAATATGTTAAATAAATGATTTTCTACATCATGATTGATTCATGGATGAAATAAATGTCCATTGGTGAGAAATTAAATTCCCTCTTCACTATATTTAGTCATTTAATCATTACTATTTCTTTTCTTCAGGGAAATTAATAAAATAATGAATTAAATATTGAGAAAACACTCATCCCCTCCACTATAAACACAATCCCTCATAACCTAATTTCCTCACACCTCTGAATCTTTATTCATAATATAGATTATACAAAATTATATTCCCGAGCTCCTCCCCCACGTCCAGTATCCCTTGGTCTCATAAAAAAAATAAAAAAATATCTCCTAAAGAGGCTCTCAAAGAAGATATATTCAAGAGGTAATATCTCTCTCTTTTATTTCAATTTAATTTCAAATTTCATTTCATTTCTTCTCTTATCCTCAAATCATCTTATCCAAATTTTATAATAAATCTATTATGATGTATATAATGGTATTATATCATGTTAATGGAAGATTATTTATTATACTCCTCCCTCCCTCTCCCTTTTTTAGTAAAATGAGATCGTCTCTCATGATGTGTTGATTTTACCTACACTATGGGTGATGCACTTCTGTTTTTATTAGACTACTTAAAAGATATATATAAAACAATAAAATGGTTGAAAACAGTGTTTAATATTTAATTTTAACCCCATTTATGTTTTTTATACAAGTTTGATACATAATAATAAATGATAAAGAAAAACATGTTCTCTATAATCAAAAAACCGCCCAAGTTAACCCAAAACAATCATCATTAAATTTTAACTAATGATTCATCTTCATAACCAAATTCATTATAAGATCAGTTAAAATCCTAGAAGATAATTACAATAATTTAATATAAATTCAGTATGTTTACCAATGTTCTATATGAACATCCATTCATGTGTACCAGTGAATCGTTCATGAAAACTAAGTAAAAGAACACTTCCAAACAATGAATTTAAACTCTATAACTCATCCAATGGACTATAAAAGAACATAATAATACCATAATGAATAAATATAATTTAGAAAGTGTTCTATATTATTTAACTAATGAATATAATGTGATTATACATGACAATAAAGTGGATAAAGTGTTCTGATACAAGGTAAGGGGAATTCTTGAACCCAACTTTCTTTCGTCAGGTTTTCCCTTTTTTCACCCAATTTCTAGTATGGTTAATACTTAACAATAATTTATTCAATATTATCTTACCTTTTATGGGATATACATGTTTTATACAAGATTTTTATGTCAAACATAATTTTTTCCAATATAACTCTTCTTTCAAAACACAACTTTTACTTCTCACTCAAGGTAGATGGTCCTTGTGTCAAGTATGTTATTCCCACATTCATTCGGGAACCCAAATTTTATGAAAGTATGATTTATGAAGTAAAAAATATTTTTTTTCATGGGTTGTTTTATGTTTAACATAGATATATGTTCTTTTTTTCTTGCAGGATTATGTAAATGTTATGACGTGACAGGTGAAACCAAAATTATATAGGGAAATGAAAATGTTATGATGTGACAGGTGCACCCAGAATTATATAGTGCTCCAATGCATTGGGTAATGTGAAGAACCTCATGAGTAAAGTGAATTATGAGTAAAAATAATGCTATATTTCTTCACAACTATGTGTGTTAGATGACTACTACGTCATGATGTTTCATTTTTATGCAAAGCCACATTCCATGACATTGTCTAATTCTTCTTCTCTTGATTGTGATGATGATGTTATGATTATGATCAACCCATGTTACATTGTTTTATGTTATTGTCTATCCTTTTATAATAATTTAAGCTCACACATTTTTATGTATATCCTCATGTGACTACATATACTATGGAAAAGTTAAGAGCCAATAATAATCTATAGAAGAAGGAATTAAATAATTTTTTTGATTTTTAAATGTTATTTATAGTCCTTGTTTTTTCAAGATAGTAAAACTTTGGGTCCATGTGGTGTATTTATTTTAATATTTTTATAATTAAATAAATGTAAAATTAATGTAATAAAATCAAGTTTTCTATATTTGGAATCATAGTAATGGTTTAGTTAATTTTGTAATTAGGATTGGAGAGCCTTTTGGAAAACCCTAGTATGAGACTAAGTATATGTAGGCACAAAAGAATATTTTCTAAAAATAAGTATCTAATAAGATATGATTTTAGTGCTAATTTCACAACATAATAACATATTTATTCATCACTTGTTGACTTATGTTTTCTTCTAACCTTTTCTATTTCAGAAAATGGTGGGAGCCCGAAGAAACCTGGCCAACAGCCCATGAGAGTGACAATGCAGTGATTTCCCGAACAAAATCCCCAATGAATTGGGAGCTGGAGTTCCAAACATAATGGTGATGTTTACCTAGTAATCTCATGTTATGAATAATAACCAAAATAATTTGGAATATCTTCCTTAAAATAAGAGGGAGAAACTGGATATTGAGTGTTTTATGTGGCAACGGTCACCAACGTTTACTGGATCTTCTAATCCACTTGATGTGGATTAGTGTTTCAACTCAATGGAGAAGATATTTTTTGTTCTTAAATATGTTGAGACATAGAAGGTGAATCTATCCATTTATCTTCTTGGTGGAGAGGTCGACCAATGGTGGGATTTTATTAAGAACACCAAGACGAGTGAAAAAATTTAATAGATGGAGTGGGAAGACTTTAGGAAAATGTTTCATAACAAGTATTTCCTACAAACTCTCCATAAAAATATATAGAGGGAATTTATAAATCTAAAGAAAAATGATTTAGAATCATTCATTTAGTAAGAAAATAATTTCACAAGGCGTTCAAGGTATGCTTTGTAATTTGTTATCAATAATGATTGAAAAATTAATAGATTTTTTAGTGGATTAAAACCTCACCTTCAAAAGGACCTTTCAATTCATGAATTTGGGAGTAATTAAGAAGTCATTATATGTGATCTCAATGTGGAGATGGAATTTGTAAAATAGTCCCATGGTTGTGGTGATAAGAAAAAAATATGGAGGTTCATGCAGAAGGATATAATGATAAAGGTGGAAAGAAAACTCAACCACCCCCATGTCAAAAATGAAGGAAAAAGAATCATTGTAATTGCCTCAAAGGGATGGGGAAATGCTTCAACTGTGGGGGAGAAGTCCACCAAACTCAAGAGTGTATGAAAGAATTGATAAGGTGGGAGAATGTAGTGGAGGAAAGGAAAGAACCACCCATGGTCCAATTATACAGCTGTAGGGAGCAAGGGTACTATGGAAGCCAATGCACTAAACCTAGAGCCCTCTAGGATAATCAACACCATTATCCACCAAATCCAAATGGCCAAAGGAAGTTTTATGCCATCACTACTGTGGAAGTTGAGAATGAAAATGAAGTCATACAAGGTACACTTCCTATTCACTCAAGAATGTAAAAAGTATTAATTGATTTTGGTTCTATGAATTACTTTATATCGTGAAAGTTTTCTATAACTATAGAATTTTATCCCTGAAACCATGAAGTATAGATATTTTTAAAAACACAAAGTGTTTAAATAATTTCAACCCAAGTGTTTTAATCTTCTCTAGTTGGCGTATCAGTGAATATTCTTTCAGTGAATCTTATGTTACATCCCTTAGTGGTAGTCTATGCTATAATTGGAATGGATTCTATCTCACTCTATAGATCACATATCAGTTGTCAGGAAAAGGAAATATCTTTACATAATCCAAAAAATCCCATTCTTATCTACAAATGAAAGTGAGATCATGAATGTCCTTTATAAAATCCTTCAACAGTGTGGGTGTTGGTTCCTTATGAAGAAGCATACCTCTCTAAAATGGTTGAGTCAAAGGAAAGTGTCAACCTTGTGGAAATGACCATCACGAGGGAATACAGTGATGTATTTACTGAAGATTCATAATTCCCTTGGATCATGAGGCAGAGTTCTCCATATAACTCATAATAGAAGCTACTCCTATCTCAATGTGTACCTATAGGATAACTCCTATCAAACTGCATGAGTTAAAGAGGAATCTATAAAAAGAATTTGGACAAAGGGTTCATATTCCCTAGTGCATCTCCTTGGGGTGTACTAGTGATATTTGTGAATAAAAAGGATAGATCAATGAGGATTTGTATCCATTATTGGGAACTCAACAAGATCACTATAAAGAACAAGTATCATCTCCCAAGGATTGATGACTTGTTTGATCATCTTTTAGGAGGTCAATACTTCTCAAAGTTTGATCTTCATTTAGGATATCATCAAGCAATGGTGAAAAAGGATGATATTCAGAAAACTACCTTCTGTACAAGGTATGGGCACTATGAGTTTCTAGTGATGCCCTTTGGACTTACTAATTCCCCAGAAATCTTCATTGATTTTATTAATAGAGTCTTCATACTTTAACTCAAAAAAATTGGTAGTGTTTATCGATGATATTCTAATATAATCCAATAGAAAGGAGGAACATGAAGAACATATAAGACATGTGTTGGAGAAATTAAGAAATGATAATTTGTATTTAAATTTCATCAATTGTGACTTTTGGATAAAAAAAGTCATGTTCTTGGGACATGTTATCACATGTGAGAGAATTTCTATGGATCCTTCAAAAAAAAGTGACAGAAGAATGGACTAGACCCTCAAGAGTCCGAGAAATCCATAGTTTTCTTGGATTAGTTGGGTACTGCTAATGTTTTGTAAGAAATTTCTCATGATTTTCATGACCACTAACAAAGTTAATAGGGAAAGGGGTAAAGTATGTCTAGATGGAAGAATGTGAGGAAAGATTCAAGGATCTAAAAAAAGGCTGATCACTGCACCCGTACTCACATCACCAAAAAAGTGGATAATTTTTTGTGATATAAAGTGATTATTTGATTAAAGGATTAGGTTTTGTACTCATAAAATGATAATTTGATATCCAATGCCACACAACAGTTGAAGATCCATGAGCCGAACTGCCCAACACCAGATCTGGAGCAAGTAGCTGTGATTATTTCCATTAAAATCAAGAAAAACAACCTATATGGTGATAAGTGTAACATATATACCAATCACAAAGGCCTAAAGTATATATTCACAAAAAAGGATATCAAAATACATCATAGGATATGGTTAGAGCTAATTGAAGACTATAATTTCTCTATTCACAATCACCCTTTAAAAGAGAATAAGGTAGATAATATTCTTAGTAGAAAATAACGTTCTACTATATCCATAATGTGGACTGAGAAAGACCCTATCTTTTTGGAAATTCCAAGGATGTATTTAAAAAACATAATAACAGGGAATATATCCTACCTTTCCCAAATGATTTCCCAACCATCTATACAAGCGAATATTAAGGAGGCACAAAGGAATGATCTAGAGATGAAAATATAGTGTATGTTGTAATGAAAGGGAAACTACAAGAGTTCCATATTATTGACGATGGTGTAATTTGGTTTGGAACAATTCTATGTGTGCCTTCATCACCTGGAATAAATAATGAGCTATTGTAAAATAAAAATATCCCAAATTTCTTTATACATCCTAGTATAACTAAGATGTACCATGATCTTCGATAACACTCATTATTAGATAACATGAAGATAAAGATTTCGGGATATATCTCAAGGTGCTTGATATTTTATAAAGTTAAATCAGAGTAAAAAAATTCCAAATTTATTATGAAACCATGGCCTATACCCATGTGGAAATGGGAGAATTTCACTATAGACTTTATCATGGGTATACAAAATAAATCCAAAAAAATTTCAATATGGGTTTTGGTGGACTGACTCACCAAGACATCCAACTTTATCTCTATTTTAGAATATCTCTTTCTTAAAAAAATGAAAATATATATCTTGAGGAAGTGGTGAGACTACATGGGGTTCTACTTTGGATTTTCTCTGATCATGATACAAGGTTCACATCTAAATTAGAGAGGATTCTTCCATATTCCTTGAGGTTGGATTGAATTTATGCACGACCTATCACCCCCAAATTGATGGATAATCTGAAAGGACTATTCAGACGCTTGAAGTTATTCTAAGATCATGCTCTTTAGAATTTAAAGGGGGTGGGCTCATCATCCCCCAATGTTTGAGTTCTCATATAAGAGTATCCTCCACTCAAGTATTCAGATTGTTCCCTATGAAGCTCTGTATGTAAAGTGATGTAGTACTCTAACCTGTGGGGATGATGTTATAGAAATAAAGCTACTTGGACATGATCTTGTGCAAGATATGATAGACAAGGTTCAAGTCATCAAAAAATATATCAAAGCTTCTCATAGTCTGCAACAGAGCTACGATAAAAACTATTGAAGAGATGTGGAGTTCGATGTTGCAGATAAATTCTTCCTTTGAATATCACCATGGAAGAGATTCATGCTGTTTTGAAGGAATGGGAAGTTGTGACCAAGGTACATTGGCCCTTTTTAGATCCTTGACCACATAAGAGTCATGGCCTTTTGGAATTCAATTCCAATGAATATTCCTCAAGATCATGATGTGTTTCATGTATCACTCTAGATGATTTACAAACTAGATCTCTCACATGTACTGAACTAAGAGGTGGTACAGTTGTATGGTGATAACTCTTACAGGGAGGAGCTAGTAAAGATTTTATACTAGAGATATAATGTTATATGCAATAAGACAACCAACCTTGTTAAAGTTTTCTAGGGGAACCATAAGTATTAATATGAAACTTGGGAACTAGAGGATGCAATGAAGGATAAGGACCCTAACCTTTTTATGTAAAATGAAATTTTGAGGGTTAAATTTCAAAAGGGGGGAAGAATATAAAGTCTCAAACTTTTATCAATACAATTTCTCCCTTTTTTTAGTAATTTATATATTGTATAATCACAGAAATCTCATTTGGAAAAACAATTCCATGTCATGATTAACTGAAATCCTAAATTTTATGTGTTCCTTAAACATAATTTCCCACTTCTGTGATTTGAATTTCAAAAATCTGACATACATGTTTTCAATCAATAAGCTGTTTGGAGTTCGATAGGATAAGCATAGTTTTTGGTGAATAGTAACATACCCTTATGAATAGTAATGTTACACTTATGAATACTAATGTTACCCTTATGAATATTAAGTCAGCCAAGTGAATAGGAACCTTACCTATGATGGGATAAATAAAATTTATCCATCCTATAAGTGACAATGTGATGTAATATATTATAGTATTGGTATTTTTGTAAGTTATGAATATTTAAGAATTAATTTAACAATTTAAAAAAAATTATTTTAATAAAATTTATTCAAAAATTATTATTTTCAAGTCTTATGATTATAAGTAATTTTATTAGACTATAATTAATTTTTCAAGTGTTGGAAAAACATATTAAATTCTTAAATTTGTATTTTCCTAGTAAAATATGATTTTAATTAAAAATTAAATTACTCTAATTTAAAAAATTATTTTTATAAAATAGAATTTATTATTTAATTCTACACGTTGATAAATATTTATGGTGATTTTTTAATATTTTTCTGAAACACTATAATTTTTTGTGAATAGTGAAATTCGATAATTTTCAAAATATGCTAAATAAATGAATTTTTGCATCATGCTTGAGTAATGGATGATGTAAATTTCCATTGGTTTGAACTCACATGACTTATTTACTTTATTTAGTCATGTAATCTTCACTATTTCTTGTCTTCAGGTAAACTAATAAACTAATGAATTAAATATTGAGAACACACCCCTCCCATCCACTATAAATACAATCCCTCACAACCTCATTTCCTCAAACCTGTCAAGCCTTATGCCTACTCCAAATTCTACTAAATTATATTCCCAATATAATGTAAAAAATCCCTTTTTCTCAAAATAATACAAAAACTTATCCCCTAAATAATCTATCAAAGAAGAGATATTCAAGAGGTAATTTCTGTCTCTTTTCTTTCAATTTCCTTTCAAAATTCATTTCTATTTTTCTCTTATCATAAACTTATATTTTAAAAATTTAATGATAACTCCAGTATGATTGATATACTATTATTATTTCATTTTAATGTAAGATTATTCATTATACTCATCCCTATCTCTCACTTTTTATAATAATGAAATCGTTGTCTGTGATGTTTTAGTTTATCTACATCGTGGGTGATGCACATACTTTTTCCATTAACTCCTTAAAGGCTATAAATAAAACCATTAAAAGGATGAAAATATAATTTAATATTTATTTTTTAACCCCTTCTATGTTTTTTAAACAATTTTTATACATAATACTAAATTATAAAAAAAACATGTTCGTTGTAATCCAAAAACCGCCCAAATTAATCCAAAATGATCATCATTAAATTTTTACTAATGATTCATCCTAATAAAAATTCATTATAAGATCATATAAACATATATAAGATCATTAATATCAATTAATAGAAACTCTTGATTTTATCAATGTTCTACACAAACTTCGATCATGTTTACAACTGAACCATCCTTGAAAACAAAGAAAAAGAAAACTCCTAGAAAATGAATTTAATCTCTATAGATCATACAAAAGACTATAAAATAACATAATAATACCATATGGAATAATAATCATGTATAAATATCAATGGAGTTGTTAATTAATGAGTCTAATGTGATTATAAAGTAATTAAGGTGAATAAATCATTCAGATACAATGTAAGGGGAATTCTCAAACCCAACTTTCTTTCATTAGGTTTTCCCTTTTTCACTGTATTTTAAATATTTTTAATCCTTAAAAATAATTTCCTCATCATTTTATTAACATTTATGAGATATATATTTTCCCCTATATTTTATGTCAAACATAATATTTTTCAAATGAATTCTTCTTTCAGAAACACACCTTTTACTTTTCACCCAAGGTTTATGGTCCTTGTATCGAGTAAGTTATTACTTATTTTATTTGGGAACCCAAATATTATTAATGTATACTTTTTGAAAAAAAACCCATTCCTTTCCATGTTTTGTTTTATGTTCAATATTGATATATGTTCTGTGCACCATGTATGATGATGTAAATTTTATGATGTGACGAGTGCGCCTATAATTATATAGTGAAATAAAAATGTTATGATGTAATGGGTGTGCCTAGAATTATATAGTTCTCCAATGCATTTGGTAATGTGAATAAACTCATGAGTAAAGTGAAGTATTAATTAAAATAACGCTATATTTGTTCTAAACTATGTGCGGAATATGATCATTGAGACATGATGTTTCATTTTTATGCATTGTTGCATTCCATGCTATTATCTAATGATTCGCCTCTTGATTATGATGATGATGTTATGATTATGCTCACCCCTTGTTTCATTGTTTCATGTTCTTATCTATCCTCTTACTGGGATTTTAGCTCACCCCTTTTGATGTATATCCTCAGGTGACTAATTTTACGAAGGAGAATTCAAAAGCCAATAAAAAGCTAGAGAAAAAAGAATTAAATAATGTTTTTTTTGTAAATTTCATGCATGGTCTTAGTTTTCCCAAGACACTAAACCTTTGGATCCTTGTGGTGTAATTTTTTATGTTTTTTATCATTAGGATTATGTAAATGTGATGTAATAAACCTAGAGTCACTATATGGAAGACACAGGTAATTGCATCCAACCAATCCTCAGCTACCTGGGGGTCTGGCTGACCCCAAAACATGGGAGGTCGCTACCTCTGAAACTCATTGAATTCACTCAGTTTACAGATATCCTCAGATGGTAGTTCTAGTTTTGGCTACATCTCGATGGGTGGTGGTATAGTTAGTAAACCACCCAGAGGTTCAATCTTTGGTACAAGCCCCTCTCTTGATGCCTCATCCCTAAGATGATCATCATCGTGATCACAAAACTGAAACATGGTTGGTTGTCTGCGTGGATGCATCCAAAAATAGAACAAGATATAAAAAATTCAATAGAGTATAACTAGTGAGCTGACTCAATAAGTACATGAGAAAACTCCCAAATCCTATATGATGCATGCACCATTATTTTCCATGAAACTTGTGTTTTCATGTACCGGGTTTAAAATCAGGTGTCCAATTTCCGGGTGTATGGATACGTCGGTTAATGCACCAATACTAGAATCCATATCCAGAAATACTAACTCAAAACACTAAATATTGTTGCCCCAAACCAACCTCACAGACTCCCAATCCTAATGAAGAACCAAACTTCCTTTGATACCACTCTGTCATGACCCGTAGAAGAGGGGCGTGTGTCATGACTACCCTAAGTTCGACTCAAATAGGCTAGGGGCTGGGGAATATCCTTGAGGAGGAATATCCCAAAAATAGGAGTCATATAACCAATTACCTTTATGCATGCACACATATCCAAGAAATAATTTGAGATATAAAACGACCAAGTAAACAATGCATGGACACCACTAAAATCACAACTAGAATACAATAGTGAATTTACAAAAAATTAAATAGGTCCATAATACAATCCCACCAAATTATAAGAGTATGTAGCCACAAGTTCCAGAAAGTCATCCATGGATTACCCTACCTGTTCCAACCATAAGTAAACAGTACTAGGACTGTCATTTGAGAATCTTCCAGAACACACCTTAGCATGTTCAGTCTCACAAGGAACCGCTAAGTCCTAGTCAACTTGTAACTCTATCAAAATGTCACTCGTTGGGAAAAGACATGAAATGTGCGTGCAAATCCCTTTCAATGGTGATTAAAAAAATCCCCTTTAGGACACCCCAAACCCACAAAGGAAATCACAAGGAATATACCACACAGAATGACACAAAAGAAATATTCCATAAAGAAAATACGACATTGTATACCACAAAGGAAATATACCAAAATGAAGATACAATAAATTATAACACAAAGTTAATATACCGTGAATAAGATACCAACGAGTGTACCACAATGAAAATATACAACTAAGAAGATACCAGAATATACCACAAATGAAAACATAGTCATCTCACACAGGTATAAGTCGATAGTACGCATAAAAGTATTATCAAACATATTTCATAAGACACATAGTCTCACTAAGACACACAATATCTATAAGACACACAATTTCAATAAGACACACAGTCCTTATAAGACACATAGGAATAAGGTTAGATACAGCCCCATGATTCCACTAACAGCACGCTTGTTCTAGGAAAAACCACTCCTCACGCTATAAGGTCGTATGAAAAATTTCATAAAACCCACATAGGATATCTCAAAAACATCATATCATTGCAAGGGTCCAAATTCTATAGATGTGTCGTCAAATAGATTCACAGTTTAAATGTTATGGACTTCTAAATAAAACAATCCACAGACCTGGGTTCGACTCAGCCACATGGCTAACTCGAACTGACCCGACCTAGTTCATTGTTCCTTTTTCATTATGGCCCACTGGTCTATCTGGTCTGACCCACTGGACCACCATGATCGGCCCACTGGAGTGTAGCATGCCTTGCTCTCTTGGTTGATGTGGCTAGAACACTGCGTATGCAAACTACATATTCTTACCCCCACCCATGGCGGTGACCAGTGTGTTTTGTGGCCACCACATATGGTTGGGTATAGCGGCTCCCACACTACCAATTGTGGCAGCTCCCACAAGGTCAACTGCATCCACATGGCTCTACCATAGTGTGTGTGACCCCTCCCACACATAGTCGTCGTTGTGTTCATCTGTTGGTTTTGGTGCATCGGTGGCCCCTTCCGTGGGTCACCGCTCCTCCTCCAGTGTTCCATGATCTTCAACGAGTGTAGATCTGGGTTTCCTGGGACCCTATCTACATAGATGTGGCTTCCATTGATTTCTTGAATCCAATCTGGGGGTTTGATCACCTTCGAAGCCTCCCAAAAATTCGATCCATTGCCACAGGAGTCCAATGGAAAAGAACTCCAACAATAGGGGATAGAAAATAACAAGATTTCCAGAAGAATGAACCTTGGATTTTTTTCTTTTTGACCTCGATATGTTTAAATTAGAGGAATAAATGAAGAGTAAATAAATTAATCTTCTGATAATAATCACCAATTATTAACCATACTGCAATGAAGATCCAACCATAGATCAATATATTCATGTATTGACCTGTGTTCATAATAGAAATTAAGAACTGGGAAAAGAAACAATGGAACAATCTCCCTACATAAGAATTGGATCGTTCGCTGTCGAGGGTTGATTTTCATTGCATTGAATAAAATATTTTTATTCCTCTTATGTCCTGTGAAAACTTTTTCATAGTTGAACAGTGCTGAATAATGTTAAGTCGTGCCTAGGGTAAAACCACTATTCTAGTTTCAAATGTTCCCTCATATTTTGTATTTGAGAAATTTTTTAGGAGTTATACATCTTTTTCAGGAAAACTGTGCATGTGTACTATTAAAAGATTAATATTTTTCAAAAAATAATTCTGGAACATCGGGACTCAAAATAGCATTTCATTTCTTCTCCTAATATCAAAATAAATCCATATAATATCTTAAAAAAATAGGTGAAAAAATATGAGATGTTACAAACCATTAACACAAACAATTTATATATAAATGAGTAGTTATATTATACACAATACAATCATTAGACATCATGAGACATCAAGCACAAGTAAAACACGATATAAGAAAATTCCAAGGAAGCTGTATTTCTATCATGAGACTAAATTTTATAAATTCAAGACATGATTATCTCTTCACTACTTCATGCACTCTTATAATGATCTCTAGCTGAAACAAACACCACTATAGTCAAGGAACATTAGGCTCCACTATATGTCTCCAGGCATCACTAGGGGTCATCTATAAACAAGGCACATTATATCCATGTATACCAAGACCACATATTAAAATGTATACTGTTTTTACAAGATCAAAATATGTTGGAAAAAATACTTTCTAGTGGTGATTATAAATATACATACTATGATGACTTAAAATCCAAAAATAAAACACATAATACTTCATCTAAAGATCCTAGTAATAGAGAGTGAATATGATGAAGGAAAAGAAACAAACAAGATATCATCAATCACTATAATTCTCAAGTACATAACAATAGTCCCAATCATTATATATGACATCCTTGAATGTCGTACCATAAGAGAAAACAATAAAATTTGAAATACTAAAGAGTCCACAATAACTGAAGTCAATACTGAAATACATAATGCATCTCATTGAACCCCATGGGGTGTCAAGGAGTCACTAGTTTTAAGGAACTATGAACTTCTTGGCCTCTCTAACTATATCATTGTTTTTGTAATTTAAGAAGGTTGTCTTGATCATTGTTAAATCATTCTTGTGAACTTAGGGAGTACTTCACTCTTTATTCCATCAATATCATACCGCTAATCAAGTATATAAACTATAAATTCCAACATACACACATATCCTCTCTAGAACTATTGTGGTGTATCATGGCCTTCGTTATATATGGGATGTTGACCCTAGTAGAGGATATCATCCCTAACGGATCTATTAGACATACGAAATTTTGACTGCATAGATAAATGATCCAGACCACAAGTTTGTGGGGTGGGGGTACCTAACCCCATATGAACTAAAAGTAGAGGATCCCTAATCCAACTATGTAGGGAAAATAATGGATCAAATCTATGTATATTTTGGAATCTTTCACCTAGACACAACCATGTATACATTGTGGGTATAAAACCCGAATAACACTTTGAACACCATGCCTAAACAAAGTAATTGTCTTTTCTGAGTTGAGGAGAATAAATCACTCTCATTACCTCATATCTCATATATGATAACAATGTAAAGGAAACTATTTCATTATATATAGAATAAATCATAGGATTGGATATTCACATTCCCAATATTATGTTTCAATCAAAGATATATGATATTTTATTATAGCTAAATGAAGTGAAATGCATGAGTTTGTCTTTTGGGGTGTACATAAGGTTAGGAAATGAGACAAATTTCATTCTAAAAATCATATTTTCATATATAAAGGATCACAACACCATTGATCATCACTATTTGTTTCCAAAATCTTGTTTTTTAAATGTACACACTTTAGAGTTATCATATATAGGTGTAGTGGTTTTAGTTATCAGGGTTAATAGGTGAAACTAGGTGAATCTCCTTGGGAAAACATGTTGAGATGGACTTATGCCCATTTTGACTCATCTAGAGATATTTTAGGGTCTAATATGACTAGGTACCAAAATAGATTCCACCACACCATCATCAAAATATGGTGATCATTTTCATTGGACCATAAGAAGTCATATTCCATGAAATGTGTCATGGTGTGTTGAAATAATACCTATCTAAAATAATGTGGGAACTCCACCCTATGGTGTGTTCCTTTGTCACACTTCAATATGATCCAAAGAGGGAATTGTGGCATATAAAAGGGGGAACCATTATATGTAGGGTTCTAAAATGAAACTTCATTCATTGAAATATTCATACTATCTTCATTCTCGATGCTGATCAAGACTGATCCTCAACCACATACCTCAGTTGATGGATTTTGAACATCCAATGGCTGATTTTAGACTATATTCAGTTAGAAGTTTTTATTATATTCATCTTATTATTGTCACACATGTTTTCCACCATAATTATCTACCGTCAAATCACACCAACTCATAAAAATTCACCAAAGATCACCATCACGTGGTGATTCTTCTACACACCTTGATCTTCAACATCGATAACCTATCAAATAGTTACAATCCCAAATTTGAAACACACATTGATTTAGTTCATAATCGGCCAAACCACTGGCCAATGTGATTGATGGTGGTGATCATTCATCATATGGAGTATGTAAAAAAATGAGTGGTGGCCAATTTTAATACTAACCACATGATAAATCACATGAATCACAGTGCAAGATGTGTGAAAAAAAGAATAATTTCATATAGAGAATTAAAATAATGTGTCATAGAATAACATCACTTAGAATCATGTCAAGGAAAATTATTAATGATGGAAATAAAATTCCTAGTGAACAATCACAGTAAGAGTAAATGAATTATCTCATAATAATTAGTGTGAAAATAGAAATTGATAACTATGAGATTTAATAATAAATGTATCTCTTTAATGGAGAAACGAACATGGGTTAGAATCCCTACCTTTTAAAGAATCATTGTTTATTATATTTTGTTATTGCATTAACATGATCCACTTATCAATATCATTGTATATCTAGTCTCATTAATCTAATCTTTCTTCTTTTCCACCTAGAATTATCCCCCCCCCCCTCTCTTTATAGTTATGCCAATGAAAAATGAGACTAACCCAAAAAAGGATTAATAATTGAATTTATTTATAATCCTATAATGGTTTTTCCATAATTTAATCAAATAGAAAATTAAATATATTAAATTCATTTATCAATCCTCTCATGTAGGAAAACACCAAAGAGTCCCAATGTGAATTAAACTAACACTTCCCCTAAGGTAAAATCCACATTAAAAATTCTATTTTGATCTCAGTTTCCCTATATGAGACCCAATTTAGAAGAAAGACAATAATTATTGATATTTTGTCGTATTAAAATAATAATTTTTATACATAATATATTTATATCAATGTTCTTACACACTAGCTAATACATGGGGTAATCACTACACCTTGAAAGTAACGAATCCATTGGATATTTTTTAGGAGGTTTTCTACTATAAAAACATTATTGTTTTTCTTCCAGATAGGTCTGAGGGATAAAAAACACAAATATGGGTTAATTATTTGTTGGTAAAATCATGGGTTACTATATATAATGTTGATTACATCCACCATCGTGGAATACACCTTAATGAAAGAGATTTTAGTAAACATGCATGTTTAGTGACATTAAATTGTGACCTCCCCCCTCCCATGCCCTAACCATCCCTCCATCAAGGGTGGGCTCTAGATCGTAATATTCATCTATAAATATAACACTCTATTTTCCCTCATGGATTGATTCACTTATTTTTTCTATCTGTCTTTCATTGTTTTTTATTTCTATATACTATTTGTAATGGTCTACAGTGTGCCATTTTTCCTCTATAGTATAAGCATCTCCACCTTAGTTCAATTTATTACATAATAAGTAATATTCACCTTTATTTTCACCTATATTATTCCTTTTTTTCCTTCTCATATTATCAATAAATGAATTTTTCTTGTTTGTTACATACTAGAATTATTCTTCCCCATGAACTCTTTTGATATAGTAGTCATAGAAGTTCTCAGATCATTCAATTTTATTTTTAGTAGATTGTTTTTTATTTTTCTAATAAATTTTATTCTTTTCAAAAGGAATTCTTTTTCTTTCATCTATAAACACTCTAAATAAAAGAGTTTTATATATATTTTTAGTTGAAATATTCTTCCAAAACATAATTTCTCTCTATCCAAAGATCATGAATAACCGATAATTTTTAATGGATTTGATTATATTTCTTACTAATTAAATGTATCAAGAAATTGAAACATGTCAGACATGATATTTTTTAGTTAGAATAAAATTATTTTCACTCTTTTTAGTTATATTCATTTCTTGCAAATGTTTACATCCACCCTTGATATATTTGAGGATTTAATATAATTTTTTCTTCCCATTTTTTCCCAAATTTAAAATTTAAAAATATAATATAATATAAACCTGCCTTATTATAAATTAAATTAATTGGGTCAAGGCCTTCTCTATGATCAGTTATAGTTTTATTAGGAAGTGATTTCATCCACTTATTTCAATTAATATAAGTATTTTTTAGATAACAATATCAACAAATATTTTCATAGTAGCATCCTTTATTTCATATTATTGTGAAGATCCTACTTGGGTTATTTCCAAATTTCTAATATTTACGACCCACTCAAGTAATATCATATTCAAATAGTTCTTCTAGTATTCAACTAATTTCACTTTATCTTCACACACACTTTTCAATTTTCTAATATTATATTAATACACCATAGTTGAATTCTAAAGAAAATTGGAAAGATCCTTTATTTTTTTATTTAATTTTTAATTGAGAATATTTGACATTTATTAATGTGGCCAATATATTTTCTAAATTCATAAATCACATCTCATAAAAAATCATTAAAAATTATCTCAATTAAAAACTTCTTCAAAACTCATATTCAATCATGTGAAAATATAAGTAATATAGATTCTTTTTGGGATTTAATAATTTTTTGGAGGGTTTTTATACTTGGAAACTTCATAGACAAATAATTTTATATTTATTCAGTTACAAATTGAAGATATTTTTTCAATAAATATTTAGTTGATAAATCCCAAAATCGTTTTTAAAACTTCAATAGGGACATACATAAATTAATATTTTACTTTAGAGTATAATTATTCAACTGTTTCGATGGACTCATCCTTTTCATACTCACCATAGATAAAACATACTTCTTTAAAAAGATTTCTCTTAATAGATTTCATATATAAACAATTAAAACATTTATTATCTAAAAATAGTGTTAGATCTTTCACTTATTTTAATATCTTTCACAATTTATTTTCGTTCTTTTTCTTTCTATTCAATGGAGTTTTGGCCAAGAGATATCTTGTATATTTAATAGGGATAGAGTCTGATTACTCTATATAAAGTTCTTCTATATATTTTTTTAATCCTCACTTCATGTAGAGTAGATAAAATAATGAAGAAAAGTTTTGATCCATTCATAAGATACCTGATTATTATCTAAAGACCCATATTACCATATGTATACATATGTGTTTACAGTTAAAAACTATATCCATAAAATCATGAACACTACTTATTATAATAGAGGTATATATCCCAAAAATCCCTTATCCTCCTCCTGATGTGTTCTTTATCTTGGATCACACCTATTTAAGCTATATTCAAAAAAGATTTTGTTGTCTCTGGATGAGGTCTTCATATTTTCACCCAATAATCCTCAATGGTTCATTCCAGTGAACCCAGAAACATGTATTCAACTAATCCTAAATTTTGGTATAGTGTGCACATTGACATTGTTCCCCACTACAGTCTACTATCTTATTCTTCTCACTTTCATCATTTGGTATTGGAATATCATAGTGTAGAATGTGGTTTCTACTTTTCAAATTATTAATTGAATTCAATGTTGTGGTTACTGTGTTGGAATCCTTATCAATTATCATTTTTCTTATATTATTTTAGATATTTTTAGGACAAAAAATTCCTTATCTTTGTTGATTTATATGTTTCAATCCTTCATATAGTTAGATTATTCCTTTGATACAAATATGATCTCTCCTTTCAAAAAAAGTATTAGGTTCTCAACCTACAAGATTATCTTTCTTATATTACTATTTTATATTGAAATTATCTCAAAAATATTGTTCTAATAATTTAAAAATATAATATCCTTGATTTTGGGTGGAATGTAGTCTTTTCATTCAAATTGGTAGATATTTTCAGTTTGAATTCTCAAAAAAGCTGATAAAACCTCTTCAATTATTATGCCAAAAGACTAAGGGTATTTCCATCTTCAACACTACAAAAAAATAATTTTATTTTTCCAATTCATCTATTCATATGTGAAATAATGTAATATCATGATGTATCACTTCTCCTTGTGTCATAGATATCTTCCCAAACTCCAAACCTACTATCGACTAGTCCTTAAATATTAAACAACATGTATCATAATCTTATATTTTTTATAATTAATTCCTTGAAGAAAAAAATCATAGAATCATCTGAGTTTTCGTTTTTATAATATTTTCTTATATAAATATCTATCATTACAAATTTCAAAAAACATGTGAACCTTATGATGTCCCCTATTATTCGTGTGAGGAAAAGCCTTTGTCAATTTTTAGGCCAACATCAATTTCATAAGGTTAAATAAAACTTACAGGGCATAGGGATCATATTTTCCTTTTCTATATTTTTTATTGTCTTCCATTCCTTATGTTTAAATGAACCTTATGAAGTTAAATAGTGAACCTTATGAAATTTTGGAAACAAACTTATTTTTTTCCCATTATCTCTTGAATTCACCTTATGAAGTTATGAATAAACCTTACTAACGCCATAAGATAACCTTATGAGTATTCATAGTCTCTATAATGAACCTAAGTAAGTTATGTAAACATCCATACAAATCTTCCTTCTCTATTTTTCACAGCTATGTGAACATTATTAAGTCATAGTGAAAATTATAATTTTAAAAAATGATCCTTATGAGAATCTAAGTTACCTTTATAGAGATTGAGTGAACATTTTAATTATCAATAATGAACCTTAATATGTTCATGACTTTTTTATTTCCTCATAAATTACTCAAGTCCAAACTAAAATATTCATAAGATCAACTTTGGGGAGTCCATTAGTGTTTTGGAATTTTTCAAATTCACCAAATCCTATAACTTTTATAAATGATACAACACAACTCAAAAATAATTTAAGAGACTTATTAAACACTCTAACTAGTATATACTAATCATTTATATTATTATCCAAAATGATTAGATAATCTAGGGATGGATTCTGACACCTTCAGTAAGCCTTTACTATTTAATTAATGCTCTACAAGTTGTTTTCAATCACTGAATTCTTCATCTTCTTTTCAAATTTATTATAGACTATACCACTTCCTTTTACATCACCTATCTTGATTACCTTGAATTTTATCATTCTAATCATTAAATAATAAATTGTCAGTTTCATGAATATGGTCATCCAAGTGTTCTATGTATCAACAAAAACTTATTTTACTTATTTATTCATATTAAAAATCTCTAACATCCCAATATATGGAATTTATTCCTTATTGAAATATTGAAAAAATAAAATGAATGCAGATCTTCATCATAAATCACTTGGAATCTTTAGTATTTAGGTATTGTATTAATGAGTAATTATCAATTACAATTTTTTAATCAACAATTTATTATTATTATTTTATATTTATATACTTACATATATTTATATGTGTATATAATTAATATATAAATAAAATTATATAGTTTCTTATTATGTATGTAAATTTATAATTATTTATTTTTATTAATTATAAATTTTAAATTTTAAATTTAAATTAGTTATTAATAATTAATAATTATTGATTTATTGATTGATTTGTGGTTGTTGTTATTGTTGTTGTTGTTTTTATACATTTAAATTTACAAAAAAACCTATTCATTATCATCTTCATCATTAAAAATGGATTTTTAAATATATATATATATACATAATATATTTATATAATATATATATATAAATAACTTATTCGTATAATTTATTTATATAATACTTATATAATATATAATGGATTAATAATTAATAATTTTATAAAAGTATTTATTTATTTAATATATTTATATAACATTTGTAAAAATATTTTTAATGTATATATACATTTTTATAACATATTATATCATATAATTCATTACATATTATATATTATAATAAAATGTATTTATGATATATTTTCACACATAACTCCTAAATACATATATATATATATATATAATTTTTATATATTATATTTATATATTTATATGTTTTTAGGAGTGAGTACCTCAAGAGGGGGGTTAATTGAATACCCAATTAATTTTTTTTTCTAAAATCGATTATTTTGAAATCCCCCAAAAGATTAAATAGAAACCAGTTTATCAAAATATGTAGTATTATATAGATATTGATCTTTCTAAATATTTCTATAAATACTGATTTGGTATCAGATGAATAATATTCAATATTATTTGATCCTTTAAAATAAGTTTACTAGATCAATGAACTTTATGAACATGAATTAAGATAAACAATCAAAGTATATATATTTTGTTTATAGTTAAAATAATCTGTGGTTTTGAAGAGGAAATAAAGTAAATAAAATTAAAGCACACAGCGAAAAGAATGATTATAGGAGGTTCAGTCTCAAGCTGAGACATAGTCTTCTCCACTTGGTGATAAACATCCACAAAGTAGTTTATATAAAATAAACATAATGATCTAAAACATGGATCAGTTTTTACAATAGTTTACAACTGTCTAGGTCACACACAACCTCTTCTATAGTTATACATGGGGGAAAACTATGCATGTCACACAAGGACCTATACCACCCTTATCCATGGGAGAAACAAATATGAAAAGACTTTATGAAGATATCTAGTATCTTCTTGTTTTGTACATGAGACAGTGTGGGTGAAAAAACAAAGTATGCCCACACATTGTTCAAAAATTAAGAACTATTAACAAACCCGATCAATCTTGAAGAGTAGGTTTTAGAGGTGATTAGTCTATTTCAATGTAGCTTGTGACTCTTGATTTGATTTAGAAGTGATTCTTGAGTTGGTATCTATTGAAAATGTTAGGAAAAACAGAGTGTCGTGGAATCTAGTGCTTTGACTGTGGGAATTTAACAAATATGAATGTGTAGATCAGGTTCCTAGTCCAATGTTTTATGCAGGTGAGATATTCTTATTTGAAACTATGTTCAGATCTAAGTGTGTTCAAGAAGTTTGATCTTTTAGCTTGCTAGTATTCAACATCATCTACTATTGAATCTCTCCACATTTTATTTCTAGCTATAGAGAAGGTTAGAGTGTGATGCACTTTTATCTAAAGTGGCAAGGTAAAAATCTGGATCATCTTCTTCCCCATACTACACATCCTGACACTCTCTTCAATGATTTATATCAAACATTTAAGTTTCAATCATTAAAATAATAAATGACATTAAATTCAATAAATATAGTTGTTAAAATAAATTATTCAAAAAGGATAAGTTATGAATAATAGTTATGGTGTCTAAGGATTGTGGTATCACAAGGTCTATCATTGTAACATGGGCTAGTGGTTTCACAAGGTCTAGTGGTTTCATGCTCTGGTAGTATGATGTCTACAGTGTTTTATGATTATCCAAATTTCCACTACGATGGAAGAATCTCAATTAGTGGTGTTTGATCCAGAGTTTGTTGATCTCATGGTGTGTTAAACATAGCCAAATTTCTATGTGGGAAGTACGAAATTTGAGGTATGATATTCAGGAGGTAGCTCATAATTATCCAAATATGTGTTTAGGTGGCATGAAATCTTGATGGTGTGTCGATTGACGGTGTATCATACTTTGTAAAAATTCTAGTCCAACGGTATGTCATTTTGGTGGTGTAATGTTTTAAAGGTATCTCATACTTAGTGAGATTTTTATATTTGTGGTGTGTCATAGACAATGATGTCTTGAGTTGGTGGTGCCACTCTCAATGGTGTCTCATACTTAGACAATTTTTTATCATGTCTCATAATATAGATTACTTATGAAAAAAAAATGAAACTCGTTGATAATATCATAATCATGATTATATGATCATTAAAAATATGAGGTCAGTAGTATCCCCCTTTTGATGATCACAAATCACAATATCAAAATTATTTCAAAATTTTAAACATGACATCTAGGGTAGTATAAATAATATTAAAGTATTCCCAGTAATTGTAGATGGTATCAAAGAAAAATAAGAAAAGATTATGTATCAACGTTTGGTATCATGAATAGGAAAAATTTAAAACATATAGTATCAAAGAAAACATAGAAACAACATTTTAATAAATCAGAAAATTCAATTTTCTATAATAATTATTTCCATTTTGGGATTATAAAATTATCAAGGAAAAGAATCAAAAAAATAAGGATAAAAACAACATAATAAGAAATATCATAGGCATTCACCATTATTACCAAAAGGATTTAACATTGTATGTCCCATAAAATAAAAACTATATAATACAATAAGAAAATATTCAAGATTTAGAAGTGGGTTCCATTGGGGCTTTGACTATATCCTGGTCATTCTATTTCTCTTTATCTGAGGTAACAGGATGAGCTCAAGGTAAGATATAGAAACACGAGATGAAAGTCCGGGTATCATCTGGGGATGATCTTACACAATAACAACTCATCAGATTTGTCTTAATGATTGGGCAGTATATATTTTAAAATGATGTTATTAAGTAGGAAAATGTGATAAAGGGTTTTGATAAACTCCTAGTTTAAGAGACAACTAAGGAGTAAATGGAACATCTTTCTAAGAAAACACAGCTTGCCCATGGAAATGAAGAAATGGATTCATAAGAATAATGAAATCCATTATGATTTTCTTGATCTTTCCATTTAACTAAATAATTCTTCATTATCTTCTATAAAATGGATTAACATTATATTCATCTCCTTGATCTATCTTACTTTTTCTTTTAAATCCTAATTCATAAGAGGAATTCTCAAATTTTCAGCCAAAAGTTTAAAATTTTAATCCATTTCATGCCTGTTATAAATTCGAGAGAAATATAATGTGACGTACTTAGTTATAGTATCCCTGTTAGTTTTCATGTCATGAGAGTATCTGGTAATCAACTTGAGAACATGATCATACTTATACCAAATTCTGCTCAAAGTCTCTTGTGGTTGAACAGTGACATTCCCAAACCAATGGCTGAAGCATCTCTTAGCTCATCTCTGAATATTGTCCTTGACTAACCATTACAAAACACTGGGGGAGGAGGAGGTGCAATAAAAACATCATAAGATTCTTTCTCAAGACATTCAAGGATACCATTCATGGAATCTTTAAAATCATATATCTTTTCTTCAACCATAGGCTTTAAATATTCCAATTCACTAATTAGACACTTATTCTCAATTTCTATATCATAAATGTGATGCATCATCTTAGGTTGTATATGTCGAATAAACAACTCGACTATGTATCATTAATCCTCCTCATATATAGAATTCTATTAAGGAGGAAAATTATTTAACTTTAATTAAAAATCATACAACATCATCTTACCAATAGAATCCAATTAATTTTTGGTGACTACATAAAATTTCATAGAAATAGGTTTTGGATATGGGGTTCTGAAAGAATAAAACATTTCCAAAATCCCATACAAACTACGTGAGCTATCAAGGATCCCTTTGGATCTCCTTCAATTTATACCTCAGGACCACCTTGTATTAGTGGACTACTTAAAAATTGTATTAATTTCCCCATTCCTCAGACATGGGACCAACCCATCTCTCAGAAACATCATCAATTACTGGATATGTGGTTGGAGGGACCACAATAGTAGGTACATACACTACTATCTCAACATTACTGATAACATCTGAACTCTATCTAGCTAAAAAAATTCCATGGTTACAGGGATTTATTTCGATTTTGGAGCATCTGAGCTCTATGAAATAACATTGGTAGACTTAGATTTTGACTGTGTATCAAAAGTAGGTGCATATTTTATATGAACATCCTCTTTTCAAACATCTATAGTAGATTCACCTTCATAACTCTAAACCATAGGAGTCTTATCAAAATTTAAATGAACTAACTGTTCATCCCAAATTCTTCCTCAATATTATCTTTTTTCTCTTGTTCATCTACATACTGGTATACAATAGTTATAACTCCCATTTTCTAAACAATTGAAGAAATAGATACTTCTTGACCAATGGAAAAATAATTATCCTCAACTTCATAAACAACTAGATATTCATAAAAATATTTCAACATATGGGGATTCCCCCCACTCTCAATAGGTGTATCTTAGAGATTTGGAGGCATCTTCACTTCATTTCATCAAATTTATCCACTGAACCACTATGGTTAGAGTATTCATCTTCACTTACATTATCTAATTCTTCTTCTTTTTCATCTTCCTCAATATCATCATCAATAGTGTATTTGAAATTTTTATATTTCTCTTCTCTAGAGACCTCAGTCTCGTATTCACCAATTTCAACTAATTATTCTCTTTTTTGAAACCTTCTAGGTGGACTAGGAGATCTAAAGATACTGAGAGAATATTTGGGGGATAATTCATAGTCACACCCTACTTCCATATATGGTTCCTTTTCCTCTTCTCTAGTAATATATATTTCCTTATCCTCACTAGACTATTCACCTACTTCATCAGGCTCCAATCCTAGATCAACATTATCCTTTGGTCTGGTTGGTTGATCAACCAGATTATACTCAGTGTATAAATTCTAAAAAACACCAACCCATTGTTTATTCTTGAAGTTCCATATAATTTTCATTCCTTAATTAGTATCACTTATAAGATAGAAACCACGATGGTCTTTAATATAATCTATATCATCAGATACTAGTCCCATGTCCTTCAACATGGAAGAAATCATCTTCAGGTAGATCAAAGAATTAGGCCTTGAGGATTTCTTGGTCATCTCACACATATGAACCATTATATATCTAAAAATATTGATCTTGTGAACTTATTTAATCAAAGATATAAGATAAACATCATGGTACATTAGTGTTGTGAAAATCACCCTTCCTCCATCAAAGCATGTGTTGCACAAATTTAAAAATAAGCCCACATTATCCATCAAACTCAAAGGATAAAAGATTTTTAGTTATTCCATCTCTTATTGGCATATAAAGAGAATCCTCATAGATAAAAAAGTTACTAAATTATAGAATGTTGCCTTGGTAGTCATCATAAATTTTATTATGAGGTACACCTAAACATTTATCCCATTTACTTGCTGAAACCCCAATAACATGAATATTCACATAGCTTCTGATCTAATCAACACTATCTTCATCAAATGAAAATTCTATATTCTGATAAAACTCATACACCAACTTAGGGTTGAAAGGCCTTTCATTATAGGATAAACACACTATCCATCCCCGATTCTGAATCAATTTCAGTGCCATATACTTACTAGATAACAACTAATTTGATTCAACATTCATTGTTAGTACAACAACTCTGTTGGCTATCTCAGGGTTAAATGGAGAAACTGGAGCAGCTGGAGTAGGTTCACATGACTCTTTCTTATTCTTCTTAGAAAATTTAGACTTAGAAGAAGAAATATCAAATTCATGCTTCATTCTCAGCATATAGATCAGTTCGAAAAGTTTGGTTGAAGGTAAGAGAATATTTTAAATAAGAGTGGAAATGGGTTTCACTAGGCTCAAGAGAGAAATGATTGTATCCACTAGGGATCATGGTATTTTCATAATATACATAATTCCATTTTAATATCAATTGGGATATTATGTATTATAAAATTGAATTAATAGATGAAATCAAAATTGAAGACTGAGTAAAAACATGCATTGGGTTAGAAACATAACATAAACCAGAAAATAAACCAGTTTCTCAAAATATTGAGAAAAAAAATAATTTTCAATGGAATGAAATACATCAACATGACATATAAATTGTATGAAACCCAACAGTGTGACATCCAATGACATGAAAACAAACAAAATCACAATCCAATGTCTTGAAACCCCATCAACATGAAAAACCATTGGTGATTCATCACAATGGTATGTCAATCACATTGGTAGTTCATAGAATTAAACATAAACAAAATTTATCAATCCTAATTCTTGATTGATATAATAGATTATTTAAAATTCAATGGATTAGTCAAAATTTTAGTTAATGGATGTTCTATGCTAATAAATTCAAGATTGATATCCTATTTTTAAAATGGCCTCTCAAAAAGTGATGTCTTATATCAATATGATTTTTCCTAGAATGGGAAACATGGATCTTAGAAATTTTAAAAACACTTGTGTTGTCACAATTTATGGTGACATGTCGAAATTGATATCCATTGTCTAGTAGATTAAGTTTCATCCACAAAATATTTTCACAACAACTCTATGAAACTATGTACTCAACTTTAATAGTATACAATGAAATATAATTTTCCTTTTTTTTCTACACCATGAAACTAGATACTTTCCAAAAATGTGACACATTTAAGAGGTTCTCTTTCTATCTAACATTCGTTCACCAAAATCAGCATCATAAAAACTTACAAAATCAAATTCTTTTCCTCTTAGATAAAATAATCCTAAATTGGTTGTATACTTGAGGTATTTTAAAATTTATTTAATATCAACAAGGTGTGACCCTTTTGGATTTTCTTGAAAACAAGAACACATACAAAAACTAAATATAATATCTGGTCGGTTAGCAATCAAGTAGACAATACATCCAATCATACCTCTGTAAATGGTTTGATCATTCTATTTCCTAGCATCATCAAGATCCAATTTATAGGTGGTACTCATTATATTATCAATACTCTTAGTGTTATAAATGTTTAATTGTTTTTGAAGTTCTTTTGTAGATTTACATTGATTTAAAATAATTCATTTTTTTAAAAAAAATCTGAAATCCAAAAAAGAATTTGAGTTCACCCATTAAACTATTTTCAAATTCATTTTTCATAATTTTAAAAAATTCAGTTCATAATTTTTTTTGAAGATTAAAAAATAATATCATAAACATTTATTTGTACTACTAATACATCTTTTTAAATTCTTCTTATGAAAAGTCTAGGATTAGCTATTCCTTTTGAAAACCTTTTGAAATCCGAAAATTTCAAAGCCTATCATACTAGGCTCTAGGATCTTATTTCAAACCATATAAAGGTTCGGTTAATTTAAAATTTTGATTTGGAAAATTATGGTTTGGAAAACCAAGGGGTTATTAAAAAAACCATCATCAACTGTAAATCAATTTAATAATTCACTGTTGATATCAATTCGAAAAATCCTTAAATCTAGTTGTGATACAAAAGAAAGTAGGATTATTATGGATTCTAGTATGGCTATAGGTGAAAAGGGTTCATTAGAGTCAATCCCTTATTCATTACTACAAAAATTTTCAAAAAATCTATTCTTGTTTCTAACTATTGTGTTTGAATCATCAACTTTATTTCTAAACACCCATTTAGTGCCATTATTCATTGTTTTTCTTGGTCCTATCTAAAATTTCCCACATTTTGTTTCTTTCAAACTGATTCAATTCATCATACATATATTTTACCCAGAATTCATCATTAATGGATATATTAATGCTATTAGGATCAAGATAAGAGAAGAAATATTGATGTTCAACTTCGTTTCAAATAGAAGATATAGTTTGTGTTCCTCTATTTAGATAATGTACAAAGAATCTAAAGGATGGTACATAATATTTTTAATATCTCTAGTGAAAAAGGGACTGGATACTTATGTATTTTCATGTTCATGCTCTGGATGTTTTGGAAATTTATCAAAACTAGATGCTTTTTTTCATGTTTCACAGTAGTTTCTAAATGTTTAGAATATATGTTTCTAGAAGACAAATCATCCTCATATTTTTATAAGTAGGCATTAAGATCGTGTGTATTAGTTTTATCAAATTTTACATTGATTGATACTTCCATGGTTTTTTTCTTATTATTAAAAACTCTACAAACTTATATTGATATTGAATTACCAAGGAAAATTCCTTAATAACTCTTGGATGAAAATTTTTCAAGATTATATTTAGTGTTATAAATAAAGAATTTTAAACCAAAAATCTAAAGTAATTAAAATTTGGTTTCCTTTTATTCGCCATCTCATATGGTGTCTTCTTGATGATAGATCAGACCAAGACTCTATTGTTGTTATAGCAGGGTATATTAAGAGCATTCACCCAAATATAGATAGTTAGTTCATAATCCTTCAACATAGTCCAAGCTATATCTTATATGGTTCTATTTTTTTTTCAAAAAATCCATTCTACTAGGGTTTCCAAGGTGTAGATAAGTTATAAGTATATCTATTTTTTAAGAAAAAAGATTCAAAATATTGATTTTGAAACTCATGGCAATAATCACTCCATAAGGTCTTAATCATAAGTCTGCTAAGATTTTCTATAGACCTAGCATATATGGTAAAGTAAGAGAATACATCACATATTTTTATCTAGAAAATATACCCAAGTATACCTTGAGAAATAATCTACAAGAACACAAACATAGTGCTTCCAATTAAGAATTGAACTTATAGAAGGCCCAAAAAAGTACATGTGAACCAACTCAAGCAGTTTAGAAGTTGAAACTTATTTATTTAATTTAAAATAAAATTTTTGTTGTTTCCCATTTTGAAAGGAGTTTTAAACTTTATCAATTGTGAACTGAAGCTTAGGTAGATCCCAAACTAACCCCTTCCCAGTTACTTGATTGAATGTTGTAATGGCCTAGTCTCATATTCTAAATCCATGACTCTTTGGGAAAGGGGCTTAAGAAAGAAACATTTTAAAAAAATTAAATAATTTAAATCTACATAATAAACATTGTCATTTCTCAATGTAACAAAAATTAATGTATATTTAGAATCAAAAAAATTGTAATATTAATTCTCAATTTTAATGAAAAAATAATAATCATGTAATTGATAAATTATAAGAAGATTATAATTTAAACCATCAGCATATAAAACATTAGATATTAAAACTGAATTTTTATTACCATTTTGTCCTAGGATGATTATTTTTACCTTTTCATTGTCACTAACAGTGAAATGTCCACCATAAACATTTATAGGGATCTTAAGGTATGAATAATATCATGTAATATGTCTTGAACATCCACTATCCAAGTACTATATACTTTTACTAGAATTCTTCAATCATTTTTCCTACAAAACATGTTTTAAAAAAGAATTTATTTTGGTACCCAAATCGTTTTGGGTCCAGGCATGTAAATAATAAAGGATTTCGGAAACCAATAATTGTTAACTCTTTTCATATAAAAATATTTCAATCATTTATAATCAAAAAACTTATTAGGTCCTTTTGAAAAACAATTAGCAGTAGAGCTTTCAATTCTATATTTAGAAACAAATGTACTTTTAGATATTCTTCTCTTTCAAGGATAATATCTTATTTGGTAGAAAATTGTTTTCCAAATATATATGTGAGTTTATATCACTACCACAAAACAGGGCAAGCCCAGCGCCACCCCTTTATCAGCGCTAACAAAAAAGTGCTGATAAAGGGGGGGGCTTTATCAGCGCTCAAAAAAGTGATGATAAAGGGTGCCCTTATCAGCGCTAAAAAAAGCATTGATAAACGTCCCCCTTTATCAGCGATTTTTTTCAGAACTGATAAAGGCCCCCATTAATCATCGCTTTTTTTAGCGCTGATAAAGGGACCCCCTTTATCAGAGCTTGTTTAGTAGCGCTGATAAAGGGGGGCCTTTATCAGTGATTTTTTTAAAAGCACTGATAAAGGGTCGACGTCAAAAAAAATTAAAAAAAAATATATTAATATATAAATATAGGTAGATAGTTATATTGATATAAATATAATATATAATTTTTAAATATATTTTAGATAAGTATAAATGTACATTTACACTTAATATACTTAATATATAAGATATTTAGTGAAAATGGATTCTTAAAAAATTAAAAAAAATATTTTTAATTAATAATTTGATAATTATTATAGAGTAATAGTCATTTAATAACAATTTGAAGACTAAAAAAATTAAAAAAATTAAAAAAAGATCCAAAATATGTTGAAAACGCAACTCAAACTTCAAACGGCCATAACTTTTGATCCGAGTGTCCGTTTGAGCTCTACCACATATCAAATCGAATCCTGCAACAAGCTCTACATCTCTATAATGACGGAGTACCCCGGTGAAGCATTTTTAGATGCCAAAAGAGGCCCATAAGGCCTCCAAAACTGAGTTTTTAGTCGGGGTACCCAGATTTTTTAACATTTTGTGGGTTTTCAGCCTCGTTTGAGGGGGTATTATTGGCTTTTTTGGTGGGGACTGAATTTATTCCAAGGTTTTACATTCATATTGATATTATGTATTTGTAATTTTATCGTTTTTTATAATGCACTGCTATTTATAATCAAATATATAACTATATGTACATATTTTTTATATATTCACACCTAAAAATTAAATTTTTTAAATAAATAATTAAACATATTTACATATAAAATATATTAGCTTTATCTAAATAATAACTAATATCCATTTTATTTAAAATACAAATATATGAATATTTATATAACTACTATATATTAATATAACTATATATATATTAATATAACTATACATATATATATTAATATAACTATATATATATATTAATATAACTATATATATATATTAATATAACTATATATATTAATATAAATATAGATTACTATACGAATAAATATAAATAAATATATATATAAATAAATTGATATATCATGAATAAGAGAACAAATCAATATAGTGTAGTGGCAAAGGCTTTAGGTGCGCAGGGGGGAGATCTCAAGATCATATCCGAGTGGAGGCACGGCTGCGCGCGCAAGGTTGATTTAAAGGGCTAGCACTGATAAAGGGTGTAGGCGTTGTGGGCTGGTTCTGGAGGTGCAGGAAGGCACTGATAAAGGGGGGATCAAGTGCTGTAAAAAGCCCCCCCTGAGATTGGCAGTATTTTTTTATTTTTTATTTTGTTTAATTTTTTTTAATTTGTTTTAATTTTTTTATTTTTATCAGCACTTTTTTAGTGCTGATAAAAGGGGTCTTTATCAGTGATTTTTGGAGCACTGATAAATGGGACCCCGCTTTTTCTCTGCCGGCATTATCAGCGCTTTTCTAGTGCTGATAAAGGCCATTTTTAGCCCTGATAAAAGCCGTATTTATAGTAGTGTATCTACCATTTTTAAATTTTTTTAAGTTCCTTCTTCACTTTATCATTTGACAGTTTATGTTCAGTATTTTCTTTGATCAACTGAGCATTTTTTTATTTTTCTATAGATAGTTCAGATTTTATATTTACAGTTACAACATGATACTATTTAAAACTTTTATACTCATCTGTTAACTCATTAAATATATCCTCTATCATCTTTAAATATTCAAATAATTCTTAATTTAATTTATTATCATCAACATGTTTTTCAATGATAGAATTATCATACTCATGCATAGGAAAAAATAATAGTAATAGTATGTAAGTCTAGGTACCTCACTTTTTTAATTTAGGAAATGTATATTGGCTTTATCTATCCTTTCTTAAAGTGCTGAATCAAAGTCACTGGATATATTCTCTGAATCCCTCTATGTTTCCTTCATGGACTTTTTGTATCTCATTTCCTTATCCTCATATTTCTTCTTTTACATAAGCTTTGGAAAGTCATAATTTATTTGACCATTCATTCATAGCAGAAAAATTACTTTGGATCATCATCATTCATCTAATATTTCTTCAAATTTCCAATATTGTTACACTTTAATTTATAATTTTATTTTCTAGAAAACTTTTTCTTTCTGTAAAATTTCTGGAATCTTCTGGCCAGGTGATCCATCTCCTCATCACTATTATAGGGTGATTCAATGTCACTGGAACTAGACTCTTGTACCCTCTCATTCTCTTTTTTCTTTTGTAGTCTAGGTTCAATAGTTTTGAAAGATATTGGTTTTATTTTGTCTCCACATTATCTTCATGATTTACCTTTAATTCCCCTTCATACATCATAAATGTTCAAATCAACTCTTTCACTGGAATTTTACTTATATTGCATGATTTTTTGATTGAAACTAATTTTTCCCTCCATATTTCTAGTAGGCATCTCAGTAATCACATGATATGATCCATGTCTGATACATGTTTTAGAAGAGAGCTCATTGTGATGAAAATCTCATTGAACCTGAGATACATGTTAGAAGAGGGTTCATCACACATCATTTTAATATTATCATGTTTATTTGTAAAAGTATTAATCCTCATATATTACATAGTTTATGTTCCATCATAGGAAATAGATAGAGTGTCCCAAATTTAAAATTGTTCTTTACATCTAGAAATTATTTTAAATTCCTAATATTTTTAAGAATTGTAAAGGGAATTCATATATTTACAATTATTATTCAATGCTAAATTTTTAGCTTCATCTCAAGTACTCCTAACATTTTTAGGTAAAATAAATTGATTTTTATTGCATACTAAATGAAAAAACCCATGCTCTCTATATGAATTTTCATTTTTAATCTTCCATTGATCATAATGTGTACCATTAAATAAAGGAATTATATTAGTAGTAGAACATTCTTGACTATTATCCATTTAAAGAACAAAATTTAGAAATAATAGAAATTTGAGATCATTAAAGTAAAACTAAAATCATAGTTAAAATTATTTGAAAAATTAAATTCAAATAATTAAACCTCT
This sequence comes from Viscum album, assembly GCA_963277665.1. Taxonomy (NCBI): domain Eukaryota; kingdom Viridiplantae; phylum Streptophyta; class Magnoliopsida; order Santalales; family Viscaceae; genus Viscum; species Viscum album. The sequence goes on along the minus strand of OY728159.1, from coordinate 1,351,518,407 downwards.
GGTATGAAATGTTGGTCAATGAAAGTATCTCAATAGGGGTGAATTGAGTACCAAAATAAAAATATCTACATAAATGGATTTTCCTGAAATCCCCCAAAAGTTTAAATATAGCCCATTTTATCAAAATAAGTAATATGATATAGATTTTTATATTTATAAATATTTATCTAAAAATTCATTATGTCTCAGATGAATAATATTCAATATTATCGGATCCTTTGAAATAACTTTACTATATAAAAATAATATATGAACATGAATTAAGTTAAACTATCAAAGTATATATATTTTTACAGATAATTTTTTTTCATTTTAAATCTAAAATAAAGTAAGAAAAAATTAAAGCACGCAACTGAAAGAATTAATATAAGTGGTTCAGTCTCAATATGAACCTTAGTCATCTCCACTTGGTGATCACATACCACCAATAAGTTTATATAAAATAAACACAATGATCATGGATCAAGTTTTACAACCTTTTACAATTTTCCAGGTCACACATGACCTCTTCCATAGTTATCTATGGTAGAAAAACTAAACAGGTTTCACAAAGACCTCTACCACTCTTATCCATGAGAGAAATAAATATTAAAAGAGATTAAGATGATATTGAGTATCATCTAGTATATTAGAGGAGACAGTGTGCCTATGATAAAACATAGTATGCACACACACAAATCAAAATGTAATAAATATAAAAAAAGTAATAAATCTAGAATAGTAGAGTTGAGAGGTGCTCAATCTATTAAAATGTATCTTGTGACTCTTGATTTGGTTCAGTAGTGAAGCTTGAGTCGGGTTATGTTGATAACTTCAGGAAAAATAGAGTGTTGCGTGATCTTTTTTTCTAATATGGGAATGAAGAAAATATGAATGTTTAGTTCGGCTTCCTAGTTAAATATTTGATGTAGGTGAGATATTAGTTTTTAAAATAGTTTTATCTCTAAGTGTGTTTATAAATTTCAAGTCGTCAGCTTTCATGATGTCCACTTTGTAGGATCGAAATATAATATGAGATGCTCAATATACAAGAGGGGGGGTGAATTGTATACTTTAAAAATTCCTTTGGAACCTTTAAAGTTAGTTAAGAAACTATAGTTTCCTTAAGAAAAGGAAAGGGATAAGTTTAACAAAGTTAAACTAAGTAAATTCACAACACCTCTAATACCGAACTAAACTTGGAAAGAAATTCCAAAAGTAGGTTCCGGAAATATGGTTCCGGAAATTGAAACTTAACAAAAGTTACAATATGAGATTCTACCTTAAAGCGTATAGAATCTAAATGAATCAGAGTAAGTAAGGAAGTATAAGAAAGTTATACTTTCCTTAAGATACAAAATGCAGCGGAATAAAGACAAGTAGTAAAACTACTAGTAACAAGATAATAGTCTTTTAACCCAAAGAGAAGGGTATCCAACAACCTTGGATAAAGGTCCCTTCATTTATACTTTCAAGCAAGTCTGTCTTACCCACACCAGGGTAAGCCCTCGATACGAAGATCGGAGTCTCTGTCTTGCTATCCCCGCAAGCCCTCAACTTCAAGGTAGTTGGTAACCTCTGTCTTTCTCAGCAAGAAAGCCCTCGATCTTTAAGGTAGTCGGCACCTCTGTCTTCATATCCCCGAAAGCCCTCGAATGTAATCACCAACATTCGGAGTCGCACGAAGATTTGAGAGTTAATAAGAGACTCTCTCTCTATAAATCACTTCAACAGCATGTATGTACTTTTTCAGCAATCAGCTATTATCCATCAGCATCATCAGCATCGAGCTCTTTCAAATGAGCTCCTATTTATAGGTAAGGTCGGCTCCTCTCCAACGGTCATATTTTCCTTAAAGATCGGAGGGACCTGTACATGTGTCACTTAGACAACGGTTAGTTTATAACAAAATGGACGACATCGTTTTATAACAAAGTGAGTGTAACAGAAAGTACGACATCGTTTTAAACTCTAACATAAAGGTTCGGAATAGAAACTTCGGAGTGAAGGTTCAGAATGAATAAATTCAGAGTGTATAAAACAATGACAATCAGATTCTGTTTAACAGGTGAATTCGGAATGAGAATTCGGAATAGGAATTCGTCATCAGAAATCGTAATGAGAATTCATCATCAGAATTCGTAATGAGAATTCATCATCAGAATTCGTAATGAGAATTCATCATCAGAATTCGTAATGAGAATTCATCATCAGAATTCGTAATGATAATTCTTCATTGGAATTCGTAATGAGAATTTTTCTTCTGAATTCGTAATGAGAATTCGGAATGGGATTTCTTCATTAGAATTCGTAATGGGAATTCTTCTTCAGAATTCGTATCCTGAATCTGGAATAGAACTTAGTCAGAGTTCATATCCGGAATTTGGAATGAAAATTCTTTATAGTTCTTGTCCAGAATCCAAACCCTAAAACAGAATGCTTTATATCAAAGTTTCAATGATTCCGAGAAAATGAATCCGAAACTCATACTTAAGAAAAATATGAATGAAAATATGATAAGGATAATTTTTCTTATAAAAGCGATTTTCCTTAAGAAAGCAATTTTCCTTATAAAAGCAATTTTCCTTAAGAAAGCAATTTTCCTTAAAGATAAGGTGTTTGTGATTTTCAAAACAAGAAGGAATGGAAAAGTCATAAGGAAAACCTTATTGACTCAATAATCTCCCCCTTTTTGGAAAGCACAAACATCCTTACGAAAATGCTATTCCAAGAAGAAAGAAACACATTAAAGCTTATCTCCCTCGGTTTAAGGATATAGATGAATACGACTAACTCCCCCTTAGGCTTTGAAACTCTAAGGATCGTATTCATATTTCTGGAGTGATGTTTCATAAGAAGGTCTTCTTTACGAAAAACTCCCCCTTAAACAAACTCTTATTAGAATTCTTTTTCCTTGGGTATTTTTCTTTCTCCCCCTTTGATAAACTCTTATTAGAGTTCCTCTTTTTCTTAAGGATCTTTTCCTTCTCCCCCTTTGTGATTTTCAAAAAGAATTGGAGGGAATGGAAAAACTTAACAAAGTACCTGAAAAATTAGTAATGACAACAATAGAAACAACAAGTACGACTTTCATTAAAATTAGAATCTCGACAACAACAAAAAAATACAACAAAAAGATCGGATTGGTTATTTCGGATCTTTCTCCTTCGACATTAGCCCCTTAAGAATCGTCTTGATCTTCTTTAAGTCTTTGTGATCTTCCTCTGCTTGCTTCTCTAAGACGACTATTCTTGCTGACTGAGCTTCAATTATTTCTTCCTGAGCCTTCAACTTTTCTTCCTGATCTTTCATCTTTTCTTCCTGAGCCTTCATCATTTCTTCAAACTCGATCCGATAATCCCTTTCAAATTTCCAACTTTGATTAACGGAATTGAGCTTTCCATTCAGATCTCTCACTTCATGAATCCGAAAGTTCTTTTCCTCTGTCAATTTCTCTTCGTAGGATGCAGTCAGCTCATTAATCTTCTTGTCTTCGGTCTCAAAGGCATCCTTAACATTATCTTGAAACTCATCAAGCATCCTCATCTCTTCCACATTCTTCTTCGACCAGCTTGTCATCCTCTTACAAGATCTTTTATGAGCATCGTAACCAACAAAGAAAGTTTTGAACTGAGCTTCAATCTCAACACACTTATCCATAACCATCGATACGGAGTCTGTTTTCTGATTCAACGCATGTTGGAGCATCTGGCATCGTGAATCAATGCTTGACAAGGTTGGAATGGTTCCCACCAACTTCTTCAAGGACTGAACAACAAAATCGTGCCCCAACGAAGATGACTCCGAATCTGAAATCTTGCTCGGAGAATTTTCTTCCTCAATAAGATCCAATTTCCTCTTAGAAGAACTATCATCTTCCTTCCTCTTTCTTACTACAGAGCTCGGAGTCTCGGTAAGAATTTTATTTCCCTTATCTTTTTCCGGAATAGAATCCTGTTCCGGAGTTTTCTTTTCACTGTCAGAAACTTGAACAACCAAATCTTCCTCATCAGCAACTTCTTGAACATGAACCTCTACGTTTCCCATCTGAGCAATATCTTGTAGAAGTTGTTCTTCTTCTCCATGATAGGCAACTTCTTCTTCTCCTTTCTCTTCTTCCATCGCAGGAGTGACAAGCTTCGAAGATTCAGCTTCTGAAGTCCAGAGTGATAAGTGTTCCGAAGGAGTTCCCTTGTACTCATCAACTTGTTTTAGCACATCTCCTGTCTCACCACTTCCTTCAGCAGCCTCTTCAACTTGTTCCACTTTCTCCACTTCCTCAGTATTCGTAGTAACAGGCTCTTCCGGAGCAACAAGATTTCTTCCTGGAGTCTCAGGTAGAGATTCCAGGGAGAAAGTTCTCGGAACATGAATTGTTGCTGAAACCATTTCATTGAACTTAAACAACGCTTGGACTGCCTCAGCTTTTGACATTTTCTTCTTAAGATTCTTTTCCTTAGCTTGTTTCTCAAGCTCATCAGCAGCTTTTTCCTTCAAAGCTTTAGCCTCCGCAGGGTCCAATCCGAACTGCGGATCCCCTACTTTCCTCTTCTCTTTGTCAGCTCTCCACTTCGTAACAACCTCATCAGGATAGGTCTTCTTCTTCTTAGGCTTTGGTGGTGCGGAGTGGACTTCCTTAGACTTAGGTTCCTCGGCTTCGACTACCACTTCTTTCAGTTTTCTCTTCCTTACCGGCTTGGATGATTTCGGATCAGCAGATTTCGGAGTCACTTCTACTTGAGGAGGTAGATCAATAAACTTCCCAGACTTCTTGTCAAAAGCTGTATTCATCCTTTTAAGCGTGCTATCACTAAGCAACATGATCTTGCAAACTTTCGGTTTAGAACTGCAAGCTACCTTGAAAGATTCTAGGCACCTAACTATGATCTTTGATAATATTGCTGGGTACATGATAATCTGAGCTCTCAGATTCCCCTTCTTCAAATTCTCAATATTAAGAAGAATATGCTTCATCAAGTTAAACTTTCTTAGATTTATCAAGAAATCTAAGATATATATCTCACTCTTCTTCAAGCTATCCTTATCACCTTTTCTTGGTACGATAAGCCCTTGCACCCATAACTCCAGAATCCGGAAGTTTGTAGATAGGCTTGCAATTTTCGGAGCCTTGTCATCATCCAATCCGAGAGTTTCTAAGGCTTTTTCCTTGTTGAAGCTACCCTTGGAGTCTGGAAATACGTGAGAAATAAACTCAGCTTCACCTTCATAAGATAACCCTACCAAGCTTGCAGCCTTGGTGTAAGAAAGCTTATATGTCTTGCCATATGATTTGAACGAAAATTTTTCTCTATTATCTTCCTCGAAGAAAGCAACTGACTCATAAAACTCAACAAGCAAATCTGAGTACACTTCATCTTGGTTGTCGGTTTTTGATACCGCAATATCTTCCCAGCCATTTAACTTCATATTCTTTGAAATGAAAGAATCGTAGTTGCTGAAGAAAGTCGGATGAACTAACCTTTCTCTATATATTAACCACTGAGGTATAGGCTTGGTTGAAGACATTTCTTGAGAAGCTAACTCAGCAGACATTCGGATTTGAAGTCTTCTGAGATATTCGGAACAGAGAAGACTGAAGTTCGGAGCGGAGAAAACTGTGGTTCGGAACGGCCTTAAATCGGAGAGTCAGAGCTTCAGCACGCGAAAGCTTGAAACCGATGTGGGACGAGAAAATATGGTCCCCTTTATATAGGCAATGGGATGACGGTTCACCTTCCACGGTTGATCTAACGGTTGGAATGAGCTGCAATCAGATCTGACGGTTGAGAGCTTGAATCCGATCTTTTTGAGGTTTTATTAAAACAAGGATTTAAGAAAACTAAAAAAACTGAAAACAAAATATAAGAAACTTCCATCAAGTAAAATATGATTACGAAAAACTTCAGTAAGGAAATCATACCTTTCGGATTAGCTTAGGAAAGTTGTTCGTAATGGGTAATATAAAGATGACTACGAAAAACTCAATAATAATAAAAAACGAAAAACTCAATACGAAAAACTCAATACTAAAAACTCAATACGAAAAACTCAATACGAAAAACTCAATTCTAAAAACTTAATACGAGAAAAAAAACTTGTTATGGAAGATTCAGTACGAAAGTTTCGTTATGAAAATACCAGTACGAAAGTTTTTCATTCTGGAAATTTCCAATACGAATACTTCCATTCCAGAAGTATTTTGTACGAAAATATCCATTCTGGAAAATTTTCATTCTGGAAGTTTTCATTCCGGAAATCATTATTCCGAAAAGTCTGAAAACAAATTTTGAAAAACTTTGTTTAAACAAACAATCAAATGTACTCCCCCTATGAAAATGAGTTTATTACTGTAAGGAGATTTTTTCAACAGAAAGTTAATTAAGGAATATTACCTTACGGTTATCATTCCTAACTTCTGTTTAATATATTCAAATCTATCAGAAGGCAAGGATTTTGTGAAAATATCAGCAAGTTGATCTTGCGTTCCGATAAACTGAAGAATAATATCTCCTTTTAGTGTGTGATCCCTAAGAAAGTGATGCCTAATATCTATGTGTTTTGCACGAGAGTGATGTGCAGGGTTTTTACTTAGGGCAATGGCACTTGTGTTATCACACAAAATTTGAGTTTTAGTAAAACTCAAGCCATAGTCTGTGAGTGTGTGTTGCATCCACAACACTTGTGCACAACAACTTCCAGCTGCTACATATTCAGCTTCAGCAGTGGAGAGTGCTACAGAATGTTGCTTCTTGTAGGACCAAGAAACTAATGAATCTCCTAAGAAATGACAAGTTCCAGATGTACTCTTTCTATCCATTCTACATCCACCAAAGTCAGCATCAGAAAAGCTTTTTAGAACAAAATCATTTCCAGAAGTATAAAATAATCCTAGATCCATGGTTCCCTTAAGGTAGCGAAAAATTATTTTAACTGCCTTTAAGTGAGATTCCTTAGGATTGGATTGATATCTTGCACATAAGCATACAGAAAACATTAAGTCTGGTCGACTAGCTGTTAAGTAAAGTAGAATTCCAATCATACCTCTAAAAGATGTTTGATCTACTGGTTTCCCAGCTTCATCAAGATCTAAAGAGTTTGAGGTACCAATAGGAGTACTTATACTCTTAGTGTTTTCATAACCATGCTTTTTAAGAAGATCTTTAATATACTTATGTTGAGATATGTAGGTTCCTTCTGGTTTTTGAGAAATTTGAAAACCAAGGAAAAATGTTAACTCACCCATCATACTCATTTCAAACTCAGATTTCATTAGACTAGCAAAAGAGTTAGTCAAAGATTGCTGAGTTGAACCAAATATAATGTCATCAACATAAATTTGAACAATAAAAACATTTTTCATATCTTTCTTTATAAAAAGGGTTGGATATGCATTTCCCTTAATATAGTTATTTTGAAGCAAAAATCAAGTGAGTCTATCATACCATGCTCGTGGGGCTTGTTTAAGGCCATACAAGGCTTTGGTAAGTCTAAAAACATGATCAGGATGTTTTGTATCTTCAAAGCCAGGTGGTTGTTCAACAAAGACTTCCTCTTGAACATAACCGTTAAGAAAAGCACATTTCACATTCATTTGATAAAGTTTGAAATTAAAGAATGCTGCAAAGGCAAGTAGAATACGGATAGATTCAAGTCTAGCTACTGGAGCATAGGTTTCTTCATAGTCTATTCCTTCTTGCTGATTATAGTCTTTAGCAAAATGTCTAGCTTTATTTCTAACAATGATTCCATTTTCATCACATTTATTTCTGAAAACCCATTTTACTCCAATAACAGAAGTTTCCTTAGGTCTTTCAACCAAGGTCAAGACTTTATTCCTTTCGAATTCATTTAGTTCATCTTGCATTGCTTTGATCCAATCATCATCACCTAAAGCTTCATCAGTGCTTTTAGGTTCTAATTGGGAAAGAAATGCTAGATGTTCTACTTCATTTCTTAAGGAACTTCTAGTCCTTACAGGTTGATTTACATCACCAATGATACTATCACTGGGATGATTCTTAAGAAACACCTGGTTTGGGTTTTGTAAAACCTGTTCATCAACATAGGGTAGAAAGTCTTCTGGGGTAAATGTTTCAGAAGTATCTTCTAGAACAATTTCCTTATCAGAAGGTTCTTCTATCAAAGGTTGATAATCAGTTTTTGAAAACACATCCGAAGATGTAAGTTGAGATGGTTTAAAAACAAATGGATCAGACTCATCAAATTTTACATGTACTGTTTCCTCAACAGTACAAGTGTTTTTATTAAAAACTCTATAAGCCTTAGAGGTTGTGGAATATCCTAAGAAAATTCCTTCATCAGACTTTGGTGCGAATTTATGTAAGTTATCTTTAGTATTCAAAATGAATACTTTGCAACCAAAAACCTTGAAGTAGGAAAGTCTAGGTTTTCTACCATTCCATAACTCATAAGGAGTTTTATTAAGAAAAGGTCTAATCAAAACTCGATTTATAGTATAACAAGCAGTACTTACAGCTTCAGCCCAGAAATGTCTAGCAATAGAATATTCACTCAACATGTTCTAGTTACCTCTTGAAGAATTCTATTTCTTCTTTCAACTACACCATTCTGTTTAGGAGTTCTAGGTGCTGAAAAATTGTGAGTAATACCTTTCTTACTAAAAACAGTTTTAAAATCAGAATTTTGAAATTCTCCTCCATGATCACTATGAATAGTTTTCAATGGAAGGTTTTTATCATTTTTAACTTGAGCTCTAAAACTTTTAAAATAAGAAAAAGCTTCAGATTTCTTTGCTAGAAAATATACCCAAGTAAATCTAGTGTAATCATCAACTAGAAAAAACACATAGTATTTGCCTCCAATACTTCCAGTTTGTGTTGGACCAAAAAGATCCATGTGCACCAACTGTAATGCCTCAGTTGTTGAGACTTCACCGATTGACTTAAAACTAGATTTGTGTTTCTTCCCATATTGACAAGGATCACAAACTTTAGAAGAATCAAATCTAAGCTCTGGTAGATCCTTAACAAGTTTCTTCTTAGAGAGTTTACATAGGTTTCTAATATTACAGTGTCTTAGTCTTCTATGCCATAACCAAGAATGATCTTCCATTGCACTTAGGCAAGGTAAATCTTGGCTTATTAGGTCTTCTAGGTTCAAAGTGTAGACATTCTCTTGCCTATTGGCTGAGAGAATAAATTCTTCCTTGGAATTATGAAATAAGCATTTATCATTCCTAAAATTCACAAGGTAACCTTCATCACATAACTGAATTATGCTAATGAGGTTGTGCTTAAGACCTTTAACAAAAAGAACATTTGAAATCAAGGTTTTACCAAGAAAAACTATATTACCAATACCAACAATCTCTCCCTTAGCATTGTCTCCGAAAGTTACCTTTCCTCCTTTCGTTTTGATAATCTTTTCAAAAAACCTTTTGTTACCAGTCATGTGCCGGGAACATCCACTATCCATGTACCAAATATTGTTGCTGGAACTTCCTTTATTTTCCTGAAATCAAGAACAAAGTTAGATTTTCGGAATCCAAACTTGTTTGGATCCGAGATTTCCAGACAATAAAATTTTAGGAACCAACATTTTCTTAGAAAAATAAGCTTTGTGAAAACCTAAGGATTGGGTTTTGTTTAAGGAACAATTTTTTGCCCAGTGACCACCACATTGACATTTAGTGCAAAATGGGGCACTCTGAGGAACAAAATAATTGTTACTGAAAACTGGTTTTGCATGGGTATAACCAAATCCGGATTTATTTCTTAAAGGTCGTATTTGAGAATACATCTTATCAAAATTTTCTTTACCATGGGTAAAGTTTGATAAACACTTCTTTAAGGAAAAAATTTCGGACTTGAGTTTTACAACCAAGTTTTTATCCTCAAAATCATTAGTTTTAGAACTAGAGTTAGGCTCGAAAACATTTTTCTTAGGAATTACTTTTTCTAACTCTTTAGAAAGTTTATTCTTCTCAGAACTTACTTCCTCAAGATTTTTTGAAATATTTTCAAAATCAGAATTTTTCTTATCAAGATATTTAGAAAGATCTTATATCTCTTTAGTAAGAATAGAATTCCTAGAATTTGCCTTGTCAAGTTTCTTGTTGAGTTTGGAATTCTCAATCTCAAGAAGTTCAGCAAACCTAGAGACTTCTTCATAAGTAGGTAAAGTATTTTTCTCATCAGAAGATGATTCTTCATCAGAAGAGTTATAATACATACTATCATTAGAATTTAAAGAAACATTGGTCAATGATTCAGCATATAACGACCCATACTTTACATACATTGTTAATACTTCAAAATTGAAGCACACTTATTACAACATATGACAAAACCACAAAGGACCGTATAGGTATAGTGTCTTTAGAAACTGGGAAACATAAACAACTGGTTCATAAATCTTCTACAGTATCTCCCGTTTATTTCATCATATCTAGGGTCCCTTTTAGCATATTCAATTTAATATCCATCTTCCTGACCTGGGGAAAAGAAAACATAAAAGGGTGAGCTCAAATGCTCAGCAAGGGCAAATAAAGGAAATAAAAATCATATCATATCTTTATGAAGATCAAAACCTGCAAAAGAGATCATAATATCTTAACATGGAATAAATCATAGAAGTGAAAATGAGATCCCCATAATCATAACATAAAACTTGAAACTTTGTGGCATGCACACATAATCATGGAAAATCATTTCTTGTTAGTCATGACTCATTGCCAAGACTATCTTAGTGGACAAAGTCCCTTTCTGAACCGAGTTCACTCCTCGTTTCAGTCCTGTATCACTGAACCGAAATAACCTTCCGTTCCAGCCATGCCTATCTCATGAGATATAAAATCTTTACCCAATGCATTGGAGGGAGATATAGGTCCCACCCATCTTATAATGAATCCTTTCTTATGTGTGCCACATAATCATAAAACATACATCATCGCATAACACATGTAACAAAAATGGGATTCTTGAAACATCATGACATCATAAAATCATATAAGGCAAATGAATTCATAAAAATAATTCCCTCACAACATAATCAAATCAATGTAATTAAAGGGATAAAAACAGAACCCTTTATTATCTTAGATGGAAAATAATTTTGATAAAACACTTGAACTCCATTCTTGAGGAAAATATCCTTTCCTTTTCAAAAACACTTTTCTTTTCTTAACATGTCATACAATTATAAACTAAAAGAAGTTGATTAAAAATAAACATGAAAACTTGTAAAGGAAGATTCTTGGAAATAATGTTTTAAAAATCCATTCATGCCGTATAAGTTAAAAAAAACATTCTTCGTACTTTTGTCGGAAAAGTCAAAAAGTACCTCGTACGGAAAAACGACAAAAGATTCCTTTCATATTCTTTACTAAAAACTCACCTAAGGGTAAAATTGGATTTAAACTATTGCAAGTGGATGAAAACAATATTTCATATTGAGGGAACATGGATGTGGATGATAAAATACACCCCAGTAAATACTTACGAATAAACAATCTCGGATAAAAATGAGATTGTGATATTTCCCTTACCTTAGGTCCAATTTGCTTTGTACGTGTCCGAAGCTCCTGTATAATGGTTTAAATAATGTTATTGACTTATTCCAGAATCATACATATTTATATGATATCATATATGGTCATATTATTAGCTTCTTGTTAGTAATATTTCATTGTTACTTGTTACTCGGGTCTTTATAACTTTTTGTTCTTATGCGTGTTTTGTCGAATAAATTCTTATTCTTATCTTTAGGTTATAGATAATTCATTTCCAGAATTGTATTAGTGTAGTATATACCATATTCATTCATTCAATTCATTTATATAATCATTATGAAATGAAGATCATGTAGAACGAGTCGCATCACATCGTGGAGACGGTATTCCGTACGTACGCACGAGTGATGATATCGTTCCTATGATCGTGGAATTGTTTTGGAGTATATATATATATTATTTCAGTATCAATATTACTTAATAATAATCATATATAGTTACTCATTACACCATTATACCCATCCTTGTAAGGTGATGGTGGAAAATAGATTACACCACGGCGTGGAGACGGTATTCCGTACGTACGCACGCGCGGTGATTTCATTTTTTCCGTAGGATGGATAGAAGGTGAATTAGGGTTGTTTCATATTTATAATAAGATATCAGTATGTAAGTAATACTGATGTTATTACTTTATCATGAAACAACTAAAGAAGAAGAAGTTGAAGAAGAATGAAATTGAAAAGATCGGTAATGGATATTACCTCTTCTTTGGAACGCCTCTTTGAATCCTCCACTTAAGGAACTAAGATTGGTCTTTGGAGAAGACCAGGACCTCTAGGATTATTCTAGGGAAGTGGAGAGGAGAACATGGCAGGGGTTGGCCGAGCTTGAGTTCTCAAATTGGTGTGAGGAGGAGGGGGAGGAGGTGCCCTTTTATAAGGGAGGAGAGGGGCACCTTAGGAATATCTCAAAATATTATTTTATATTAAAGTCAAAATCGGTTTATAATGGTTCCAAAGGGTCTTATTTCGAAGCTAAAGTGGGGATGGGTCGAAATCCTATCAACCAATAGGATTTAGACAAGTTTAGGGTATTATTTTAACCTTATCAATTAGATTTAACTCTAAGTTAATTAATTTAACTTTTACCGTGTCTTTTTGTTTTCTTTCACTATATGGTTAATACACTTACTATAACATGCCAAACGAACCCCAAATTGTTTATTATTAATATATATATCCTTATCTAAGTCATTTGGCCGAACCATAGATTTTTAGGAATAAAATAACAATTAATAATATAATATTTAATTTAAAAACTATTTTGTGTCAATTTTGACACTATTTGATATATGATTTTTGTGAAAGTCATAACAGAATTATATGTTCGAACCAAGTTAATTAAATCATTACTAATATATCATAGTAACCTATAAAATTAGTGTAATTCATAAAAAGTCTCAAATTACATTTATTTTGGTATTTATATTATCAATTTTTTCAATATTTCATTAATAAGATAATTACTGCATCATCTTTGTGTCATAATTAAATTAAATTATTTGATGTCTAAAAATTACAAATAAAATACCATCATGTAGGAAATCGTTTTAGCTTTCTAATGAATATTTACAATCGAATTTATCTTATGTATAACCCTATATTAAAAATGATTTACTTATTAAACATTGATTTTAACTATTTTAACCCTTCTTTAAATAAATTAATAATAAATATCCTAATCTAATCCAAGTGGGCCTAAATGGTCATATTTTATTCCTAAGTTTGTTTTTGGTCGAATTACACTTGTCCAATAGAATTAGGACATGTGTTAGGGTAATATTAATATCATATTTACCCTTAGTTACCCTATTTACTATTAACCGCGGTAAAAATAGTAAAAAGTTACTATTCACCAAAAAATTATTTTCATCTCATTGAACCACATTTTAGTCCTTGATATTAACCGTGTCTCTCGGATTTTTGAAATTCCATTCACAGAAGCGGTAAAATTAAGTTTTATGCAAAATTCAGTTTTTAACCTACCACTTAGTGGTTTCACTATTCATCAAAAATTGAAAGTTTTCAGAAAAATACCAAAATTTCACCCTAGGCTAATTTCGATATTCTGAGTCCAAAAATGAAGTCCATTTTGAAAAATAAAATTTATAAAATTTCAAAAAGTGGTTATTACTATTCATAACGGCTAGTTTTAATAGCATATTGTTGTTTAGTGAAACTCGGTATTGCGTACGACGCAAGCTATCGAGGAAGGTCGCGATTGCGTGTAAAGCAAGCCAAGCAAGTGTTGTGTAGAAAAAGATTCCTTTGATGATAACATAAAAGTCTCGGGTGTTACATTCTACCCCCCTTAAAAAGAATTTCGCCCTCGAAATTCGTCACTTTGCAACAAACAAATGAGGATACTTCTCCCTCATCATATCCTCAAGCTCCCATGTAGCTTCTTCAAGTTGGTGGTTTCTCCATAAAACTTTCACCAAGCGAGTGGTCTTGTTTCGTAGGACTTTTTCGCTACGATCTAGAATCTCTATCGGCTGTTCTTCATAAGAAAGATCTTGCTCCAGCGGTACAACTTCTGAGCTGAGTACATGTGAAGGATCTGGTATGTACTTTCTCAGGAGAGATACGTGGAACACATCGTGAACTTGAGAGAGATTCGGTGGAAGCGCCAATCGGTAAGCTACCTTCCCAACACGATCCAGTATTTCAAAAGGACCGATATATCTAGGGCTCAACTTCCCCTTCTTTCCAAATCTCATAACCCTCTTCCAGGGAGATATTCGTAAGAACACTTTATCGCCCACTTCAAACTCTAGGTCTTTTCTTCGGTTGTCGGCATAACTTTTCTGTCGACTCTGAGCTGCTCTTATGTGTTGTTGAATAGATCTAACCTTTTCTGCCATTTCATCAACGAGATCAGGTCCTAATAGCTTTCTTTCCCCAACTTCATCCCAGCAAGTTGGAGTCCTGCATTTCTTTCCATAGAGAGCTTCATAAGGAGCCATCTGAATACTGGAGTGAAAGCTATTATTATAAGAAAATTCCACCAAAGGTAGGTGTTGATCCCAACCTCCTTTGAAATCCATAGAGCAAGCTCTCAACATATCTTCTAGGGTTTGAATTGTTCTCTCAGACTGACCGTCTGTCTGGGGATGATAAGCAGTGCTGAAACTCAACTCTGTATCCAGAGTATGCTGAAGACTTCGCCAGAACTTCGAGGTAAATCTCGGATCTCGATCAGATATAATAGAAAGTGGTACTCCATGCAATCTTACCACTTCCTTTACATATATCCTGGAAAGCTGATCTAGAGAGAAATCCTCTCTAATAGCAATGAAGTGTGCAGACTTTGTAAGACGATCAACTATGACCCAGATAGCATTATTGCCTTTGGATGTTTTAGGAAGTCCTGTGACAAAGTCCATAGTGATGTTTTCCCATTTCCATTCGGGTATGGGTAATGGTTGTAACATCCCCTTAGACTTCTGTCTCTCAGCTTTAACTTGTTGACAAATCAAGCATCGAGAGACATACTCAGCAACATCTCTTTTCATGCCATCCCACCAGAAGTACTCTTTCAGGTCCCTATACATCTTCGTGCTTCCAGGATGAATAGAGAATGATGAACTATGAGCCTCATCCAGCAGCTCATTCTTTAATTCGGGGATGGGAGGAACGCAAACCCGATTCCTGAACTTTATTATCCCATCACAATCAATGTTGAATTCAGGAACATTTCTCACCTTCTTTTGTAACTCGACATCTTCTTTCTGTGCCTCTTTAATCTTCACATGTATAGATGGTTGAACATTCATTTGGGAAAGATAAGATTTTTTCCCTTTCCATTATAATTCCAAGATCCATCCTTTGTAAATCCATAAATATTGGATTTTTTGTGATCCTCATCATGGATAAACTAGCATGGTCTTGTCGACTTAATGCATCTGCCACCTTGTTTGCTTTCCCAGGGTGGTAATGGATTGAGCAGTCATAATCCTTAATCAGCTCCAACCATCTTCTTTGACGCATATTCAACTCCTTTTGTGTGAAAATATACTTTAAACTTTTATGATCAGTATAAATATCACACCTTTCACCATAAAGGTAATGCCTCCAAATCTTTAATGCAAAGATTACCGCAGCCAACTCCAAATCATGTGTTGGGTAATTTTGCTCATGGATTTTCAACTGTCGTGAGGCATAAGCTATCACCATATCATTTTGCATAAGAACACACCCCAATCCCTTCTTGGATGCATCACTGTAGATCACAAACCTTTCTCCACTACAAGGTAGTGTGAGCACAGGTGCACTGGATAACCTTCTTTTCAACTCCTTGAAATTCTCTTCACATTCCTCTGTCCAGACAAACTTAACTCCTTTCCGAGTCAACTTGGTGAGTGGATTAGATAATCGTGAAAAATCTTTTACAAAACGTCGATAATATCCATCCAAACCAAGAAAACTTCGGATCTCAGTTACTGTTGTTGGTCTTGACCATCTTTCGATAACCTCTGTTTTTGCTGGATCCACAGATATCCCCTCTTTTGAGATTATATGACCCAAAAATGCAACTTTTTGAAGCCAAAATTCACACTTGGTAAATTTGGCATAAAGCTTCTCCTTTCTCAGGGTCTTCAATATAATTCTCAAGTGATCTTCATGCTCTTCCTTGCTCTTTGAATAGACAACAATATCGTCTATAAAGACTACCACAAATTGATCAAGATAGTCTCTAAAGACTCTATTCATTAGATCCATGAAGATAGCAGGGGCATTAGTAAGACCAAATGGCATCACTATAAATTCATAGTGTCCATACCTTGTACGGAAAGCCGTCTTTGGTATATCCTCCCTTTTGACCCTTAATTGATGATACCCTGAACGAAGATCAATCTTGGAAAAGTATTGAGCTCCGCGTAGTTGGTCAAATAAGTCATCAATGCGTGGGAGAGGATATTTGTTCTTGATAGTGATCTTGTTAAGTTCTCGATAATCAATGCAGAGTCTCATTGATCCATCTTTCTTCTTAACAAATAGAACAGGTGCTCCCCAAGGTGACGCACTAGGGCGTATGAATCCCTTATCAAGATTCTCTTGGAGTTTCTTCTTCAATTCCTGCAACTCAATTGGGGCCATTCTATAAGGTGTCTTTGAAATAGGCAAAGCACCCGGTACGAGTTCTATTGAAAACTCAACTTCACGATTTGGTGGAAGACCCGGTAATTCCTCCGGAAAGACATCATCAAACTCCCGTACAATGGGCATATTCTTAATCGTGAGTTTCTCACCAACCATTTGAGATAAATAACCTTCATTTAGTGGAATCAATACCCATAAGATGGAAGAAATTTCCACTGGAAGGTTATGTTCATCCTTGCATTGATAGACGATCGTAGATTGATCTGGAATATGAAATGTGACTTCCCTTCTTTGGCAATCGATATGAGCTCTATGTAGAGAAAGCCAATCCATGCCAAGAATCACATCAAATTCCACTAAAGGAAGGATCACAAGATTTGCAGGAAGCACTTTCCCACAAACTTCGATCGGAGAAGAATTATAAACTTCTGATGCGATTGATGTGCCATTAGGTGTTGTCACAGCTAACTCAACATCTAATTGTTGAGGTAATACGGTGATACCCTTAGAAAATTTTTCAGAAATAAAAGAGTGGGTGGATCCAGAATCAAATAAAACATTTGCTACTTTAGAGTGGGTGGTAAGTGTACCTTTCACCACATCGTTATCGTACTCCACCTCGCTGATAGAAATTGCATGTGACTTTCCTTTGTCTTTATCCTTAAGAGTTTGTTGACGTCGACCATCATCATCAACCCTTGGATTTGGGCATTGATTGGCATAATGCCCCATCTCCTTGCACTTGAAACATTGAAGTGTTGTAGGTTCATTCTGTGTATCCCTTCCTTTGTTTGCATCATTAGACATCTTCTTCCCATTATCACGGCATTCAAATGCCCGATGACCTTCCTTTCCACATTTAAAACATTTAATTGTCCCTTTAAGACAACTCCCTCCATGTTTCTTTCCACACTTTGAGCATAAGGGAAAGTTCATCTTCTTTTCCGTGTGCTCTTTAGATTTTTCTTTGAATTCCATCTTCCTCTTCTTATCAAACCCATGTGACTGATGGGTTACTCCAATCTCCATCTCGATTTTGAGAGCACATCGAACGATTTCCTCGTAGCTATTGAAGTCCCTTATGGCTAACGCCCTTCGAAGACTTGGTTTTAAGCCACTAAAGAATCGATCGATCTTACTCTCAGGTTGGATAATAATACCAGAAGCGTACCTTGCAAGTCTTGTAAAATTTGCTTCATAGGTACTAACAGATTCATCATCCCTTTGCTTCAGTTCAAGGAACTCTTTCTCCATCTTTGTTCGGAGAATACGAGGGAAGTACTTATTGAAAAATAAGTTCTTGAACTCGTCCCATTCCATAGACTCAATTTCATCCCTTTGCCTCGTATTCTTAACAAGATTCCACCATTGATCAGCATCTCCTTCCAAACGATACACTGCTAGGATGACTTTATCATGCTCAGAACATTGAAGAACTGAAAATATCTTTTCAGTAGTACTAATCCATTGTTCAGCAACTAATGGATCAGTAGACCCCGCTGAAAGAAGGTGGACGCTGCCTCATGAAGGATTCAACAAAATGTTGCTCCCTCCTTTGCTCGTTTGGAAATCCTGCATGATTCATAGCTTGAGAAAGTTGTGTGAGCATGGCTACAAGATTTTGCATTCCAGCTCCCATATCGTTTGGTTGCTCAGGGGGACAATCATTGCATTGCCCATCGCATTCCGCATTAACACGGTTCCTTCGGGTTCCAGCCATTGACTAAAACCAAGAAGAATAGTGTGAGCAACACTAATTATAATAGGAAACCACATAATTCAAGAATAAAATTTCATGCTTAAGGTCTTTATCCTAGGTTATTCAAGGCCATTTCTAAAACACTAAGATTGTGTTCTATGCTTAGACTTATCCTTTGGGTTCTTACTAAGGCTTTCACATCCTAGTTTCCAAAGGTTGACTATACCTTTCCTCTGATACCAACTATAACGACCCATACTTTACATACATTGTTAATACTTCAAAATTGAAGCACACTTATTACAACATATGACAAAACCACAAAGGACCGTATAGGTATAGTGTCTTTAGAAACTGGGAAACATAAACAACTGATTCATAAATCTTCTACAGTATCTCCCGTTTATTTCATCATATCTAGGGTCCCTTTTAGCATATTCAATTTAATATCCATCTTCCTGACCTGGGGAAAAGAAAACATAAAAGGGTGAGCTCAAATGCTCAGCAAGGGAAAATAAAGGAAATAAAAATCATATCACATCTTTATGAAGATCAAAACCTGCAAAAGAGATCATAATATCTTAACATGGAATAAATCATAGAAGTGAAAATGAGATCCCCCATAATCATAACATAAAACTTGAAACTTTGTGGCATGCACACATAATCATGGAAAATCATTTCTTGTTAGTCATGACTCATTTCCAAGACTATCTTAGTGGACAAAGTCCCTTTCTGAACCGAGTTCACTCCTCGTTTCAGTCCTGTATCACTGAACCGAAATAACCTTCCGTTCCAGCCATGCCTATCTCATGAGATATAAAATCTTTACCCAATGCATTGGAGGGAGATATAGGTCCCCACCCATCTTATAATGAATCCTTTCTTATGTGTGCCACATAATCATAAAACATACATCATCGCATAACACATGTAACAAAAATGGGATTCTTGAAACATCATGACATCATAAAATCATATAAGGCAAATGAATTCATAAAAATAATTCCCTCACAACACAATCAAATCAATGTAATTAAAGGGATAAAAACAGAACCCTTTATTATCTTAGATGGAAAATAATTTTGATAAAACACTTGAACTCCATTCTTGAGGAAAATATCCTTTCCTTTTCAAAAACACTTTTCTTTTCTTAACATGTCATACAATTATAAACTAAAAGAAGTTGATTAAAAATAAACATGAAAACTTGTAAAGGAAGCTTCTTGGAAATAATGTTTTAAAAATCCATTCATGCCGTATAAGTTAAAAAAAACATTCTTCGTACTTTTGTCGGAAAAGTCAAAAAGTACCTCGTACGGAAAAACGACAAAAGATTCCTTTCATATTCTTTACTAAAAACTCACCTAAGGGTAAAATTAGATTTAAACTATTGCAAGTGGATGGAAACAATATTTCATATTGAGGGAACATGGGATGTGGATGATAAAATACACCCCAGTAAATACTTACGAATAAACAATCTCGGATAAAAATGAGATTGTGATATTTCCCTTACCTTAGGTCCAATTTGCTTTGTACGTGTCCGAAGCTCCTGTATAATGGTTTAAATAATGTTATTGACTTATTCCAGAATCATACATATTTATATGATATCATATATGGTCATATTATTAGCTTCTTGTTAGTAATATTTCATTGTTACTTGTTACTCGGGTCTTTATAACTTTTTGTTCTTATGCGTGTTTTGTCGAATAAATTCTTATTCTTATCTTTAGGTTATAGATAATTCATTTCCAGAATTGTATTAGTGTAGTATATACCATATTCATTCATTCAATTCATTTATATAATCATTATGAAATGAAGATCATGTAGAACGAGTCGCATCACATCGTGGAGACGGTATTCCGTACGTACGCACGAGTGATGATATCGTTCCTATGATCGTGGAATTGTTTTGGAGTATATATATATATTATTTCAGTATCAATATTACTTAATAATAATCATATATAGTTACTCATTACACCATTATACCCATCCTTGTAAGGTGATGGTGGGAAATAGATTACACCACGGCGTGGAGACGGTATTCCGTACGTACGCACGCGCGGTGATTTCATTTTTTCCGTAGGATGGATAGAAGGTGAATTAGGGTTGTTTCATATTTATAATAACATATCAGTATGTAAGTAATACTGATGTTATTACTTTATCATGAAACAACTAAAGAAGAAGAAGTTGAAGAAGAATGAAATTGAAAAGATCGGTAATGGATATTACCTCTTCTTTGGAACGCCTCTTTGAATCCTCCACTTAAGGAACTAAGATTGGTCTTTGGAGAAGACCAGGACCTCTAGGATTATTCTAGGGAAGTGGAGAGGAGAAAATGGCAGGGGTTGGCCGAGCTTGAGTGCTCAAATTGGTGTGAGGAGGAGGGGGAGGAGGTGCCCTTTTATAAGGGAGGAGAGAGGCACCTTAGGAATATCTCAAAATATTATTTTATATTAAAGTCAAAATCGGTTTATAATGGTTCCAAAGGGTCTTATTTCGAAGCTAAAGTGGGGATGGGTCGAAATCCTATCAACCAATAGGATTTAGACAAGTTTAGGGTATTATTTTAACCTTATCAATTAGATTTAACTCTAAGTTAATTAATTTAACTTTTACCGTGTCTTTTTGTTTTCTTT
This sequence comes from Viscum album, assembly GCA_963277665.1. Classification (NCBI taxonomy): domain Eukaryota; kingdom Viridiplantae; phylum Streptophyta; class Magnoliopsida; order Santalales; family Viscaceae; genus Viscum; species Viscum album. The sequence goes on along the minus strand of OY728159.1, from coordinate 1,351,497,419 downwards.
CACTATATGGTTAATACACTTACTATAACATGCCAAACGAACCCCAAATTGTTTATTATTAATATATATATCCTTATCTAAGTCATGTGGCCGAACCATAGATTTTTAGGAATAAAATAACAATTAATAATATAATATTTAATTTAAAAACTATTTTGTGTCAATTTTGACACTATTTGATATATGATTTTTGTGAAAGTCATAACAGAATTATATATTCGAACCAAGTTAATTAAATCATTACTAATATATCATAGTAACCTAGAAAATTAGTGGAATTCATAAAAAGTCTCAAATTACATTTATTTTGGTATTTATATTATCAATTTTGTCAATATTTCATTAATAAGATAATTACTGCATCATCTTTGTGTCATAATTAAATTAAATTATTTGATGTCTAAAAATTACAAATAAAATACCATCATGTAGGAAATCTTTTTAGCTTTCTAATGAATATTTACAATCGAATTTATCTTATGTATAACCCTATATTAAAAATGATTTACTTATTAAACATTGATTTTAACTATTTTAACCCTTCTTTAAATAAATTAATAATAAATATCCTAATCTAATCCAAGTGGGCCTAAATGGTCATATTTTATTCCTAAGTTTGTTTTTGGTCGAATTACACTTGTCCAATAGAATTAGGACATGTGTTAGGGTAATATTAATATCATATTTACCCTTAGTTACCCTATTTACTATTAACCGCGGTAAAAATAGTAAAAAGTTACTATTCACCAAAAAATTATTTTCATCTCATTGAACCACATTTTAGTCCTTGATATTAACCGTGTCTCTCGGATTTTTGAAATTCCATTCACAGAAGCGGCAAAATTAAGTTTTATGCAAAATTCAGTTTTTAACCTACCACTTAGTGGTTTCACTATTCATCAAAAATTGAAAGTTTTCAGAAAAATACCAAAATTTCACCCTAGGCTAATTTCGATATTCTGAGTCCAAAAATGAAGTCCATTTTGAAAAATAAAATTTCAAAAAGTGGTTATTACTATTCATAACGGCTAGTTTTAATAGCATATTGTTGTTTAGTGAAACTCGGTATTGCGTACGACGCAAGCTATCGAGGAAGGTCGCGATTGCGTGTAAAGCAAGCCAAGAAAGTGTTGTGTAGAAAAAGATTCCTTTGATGATAACATAAAAGTCTCGGGTGTTACACAGCATTTCATACCTTAGCCATAAGACAATGATTATTAATAGGTAATCTGGCTATAAGACCAAGATTCTTCTGTCCTGAAGATTCATAATCAGAAGATTCATCTGAAGAGTCACCACCACTAGAACTCCAGGTGTCATTATCTTTCAGAACATTCTTAGCTTTAGCTTTGTAATACTTCTTTCTGTTCCTGTCTTAATGTCTTTCCTTTCTTTCTTTCTTTTTGAGCATAGGGCAATCTGGTCTAATATGTCCAGCTCTTTTGCATTCATAACAAGTTACTTCTCCATCTTTCTTATCTTTCCTGTCCTTTTTCTTATACTTGGATTGAAAGTTTCTCTGTCCAGCTATCTTGTTCATCCTTCGAGCAAGATTGGCTAATTCATTTTCTGAAACTTCACTCTCACTAGATTCGGATTGGAAAATAACTTTCTTAGACTTGGATCTGGTTACTCTCTCAGGAGTCTTAGCTTTCATCTGATTCGAAGTTGTAGTAAAAGCAACAGTACCATTTCCATTATTTTTATTGATGTTGTCAGCATCTCTCTTCATTCTAGTTTCATGTTGTAGAAGAGTTCCAAATAATTCATCAAGAGTAATTTGAGTGACCTTCCTGTTCTCATCTATAGCTGTTCTCTTGGATTCCCACTCATTGGGCATAATGTCAATTATCTTGTCCACAAGAGCTTCATCATCTAATCCTTTCTCTCCCATAGATTGTAGACTGTTGACGATAGTCATAAATCTTTGTTGAACTTTACAGATAGGTTCTCCATAAGGAAAATTGAAGCCATGATATTCATCTCTAAGCATAGCTCTTCTAGTCTCAATCACCTTAGAAGTCCCAAAGTGTGTAACCTCTAACTTATTCCATATACAGTTAGCTGCTTCACAAGAAGAAATTTGGCTATATATATTTCTAGTCATTGAACATAGTAAAGTGTTGCGTACCTTATAGTTGAGTTGATATTCTTGCTTTTCCTGGTTAGTAAAGGTTCTGAATTCCTTGTCAGGAATTTTATAGTCACCAGTAAGCATGACAAAGTTATCTACCCCAGTATTGATAACAAATGTCTTCATACGATCTCTCCAGTATTCATAATCATTACCATCAAATATAGGTGGTCTTGTAGGATTCAGATTGTCAATCGATCCAACATTAATTCCTGTCATACTAAAAATAACTTTTCACACAAACTTGTTAGTAGCAAAGATTCGTTATAACAAAGTTCGGAATAAGAAAAGTTCAGAATGAAAAGTGAGCAAGAAAAACTTGTATGTGAGTACAAGTATTTCAGTAACCTTGCCTCTGATACCAATTGTGAGAATGGTATAGAGTAAGAGGTTTCCAACCTCTGATACCAATTGTAGGATCGAAATATAATATGAGATGCTCAATATACAAGAGGGGGGGTGAATTGTATACTTTAAAAATTCCTTTGGAACCTTTAAAGTTAGTTAAGAAACTATAGTTTCCTTAAGAAAAGGAAAGGGCTAAGTTTAACAAAGTTAAACTAAGTAAATTCACAACACCTCTAATACCGAACTAAACTTGGAAAGAAATTCCAAAAGTAGGTTCCGGAAATATGGTTCCGGAAATTGAAACTTAACAAAAGTTACAATATGAGATTCTACCTTAAAGCGTATAGAATCTAAATGAATCAGAGTAAGTAAGGAAGTATAAGAAAGTTATACTTTCCTTAAGATACAAAATGCAGCGGAATAAAGACAAGTAGTAAAACTACTAGTAACAAGATAATAGTCTTTTAACCCAAAGAGAAGGGTATCCAACAACCTTGGATAAAGGTCCCTTGATTTATACTTTCAAGAAAGTCTGTCTTACCCACAACAGGGTAAGCCCTCGATACGAAGATCAGAGTCTCTGTCTTGCTATCCCCGCAAGCCCTCAACTTCAAGGTAGTTGGTAACCTCTGTCTTTCTCATCAAGAAAGCCCTCGATCTTTAAGGTAGTCGGCACCTCTGTCTTCCTATCCCCAGAATCCCTCGAATGTAATCACCAACATTCGGAGTCGCACGAAGCTTTGAGAGTTAATAAGAGACTCTCTCTCTAGAAATCACTTCAACAGCATGTATGTACTTTTTCAGCAATCAGCTATTATCCATCAGCATCATCAACATCGAGCTCTTTCAAATGAGCTCCTATTTATAGGTAAGGTCGGCTCCTCTCCAACGGTCATATTTTCCTTAAAGATCGGAGGGACCTGTACACATGTCACTTAGACAACGGTTAGTTTATAACAAAATGGACGACATCGTTTTATAACAAAGTGAGTGTAACAGAAAGTAAGACATCGTTTTAAACTCTAACATAAAGGTTCGGAATAGAAACTTCAGAGTGAAGGTTCGGAATGAATAAATTCAGAGTGTATAAAACAATGATAATCAGATTCTGTTTAACAGGTGAATTCGGAATGAGAATTCGGAATAGGAATTCGTCATCAGAAATCGTAATGAGAATTCATCATCAGAATTTGTAATGAGAATTCATCATCAGAATTCGTAATGAGAATTCATCATCAGAATTCGTAATAAGAATTCATCATCAGAATTCGTAATGATAATTATTCATTGGAATTCGTAATGAGAATTTTTCTTCTGAATTCGTAATGAGAATTCGGAATGGGATTTCTTCATTAGAATTCGTAATGGGAATTCTTCTTCAGAATTCGTATCCTGAATCTGGAATAGAACTTAGTCAGAGTTCATATCCGGAATTCGGAATGAAACTTCCTTATAGTTCTTGTCCAGAATCCGAACCCTAAAACAGAATGCTTTATATCAAAGTTTCAATGATTCCGAGAAAATGAATCTGAAACACATACTTAAGAAAAATATGAATGAAAATATGATAAGGATAATTTTTCTTATAAAAGAGATTTTCCTTAAGAAAGCAATTTTCCTTATAAAAGCAATTTTCCTTAAGAAAGCAATTTTCCTTAAAGATAAGGTGTTTGTGATTTTCAAAACAAGAAGGAATGGAAAAGTCATAAGGAAAACCTTATTGACTCAACACACTTTATCTACTGTTTCATCTCTTCTCATTTCTTTTTTAACTTTACTACATGAGGGAGTATTCTGCATTTTTATCAGTAGCAGCAAGCTGAATATCTAGATCATATTATTCCTCATACTTCACATCCTAATACTCTATTCAATGCTTTATATCTATAATTTAAGAGATAATCAATAAAGAAATAAATGGAATTAACTTCAATAAATGTAGTTGTTAAAATAATATATTTAAAAATTATAAGTTAAGAAAAATAGTGGTGGGTTCAAAAGATGGCGGTGTCACAATGTCTGGAAGTGTCACAAGGTCTGGCGGAGTCACTCTCTAGTGGTGTCACGATTTTGTGGTATGATACTTAAAGTGTCTTAGACTTAGCTAAATTTCCACTATGTTGCTAGCAGCTCAACTAGTGGCGCCTTGTCTGGCAGTGTATAATCAGATGATGTGTTAAAATTACCCAAAAAAATTCGTTCGCAGTATAACATTGTTAGTGCTATATTATGGTAGTATCTCATATATATCCAAATTCTTATTCTCGTGGCACGACATCCTGATGGTGTGTTGACTGATGGTGTCTCGCAATTTTTCAAAATTCTAGTCCAACGGTACGTCATTATAGATATGTGAGATCCTAGTGGTATCTCATACTTAGTGAGATTTTTATGCTAGAGGTATGTCATGGATATAGGTCTCTTGAGTTGGAATTTCCACTCTCAATAGTGTCTTATACATAGAAAAAAATTCAGCTGACTCAGAATAATGATTACTTACAGAAAACATGATACTCATCGATAACATGATAATCATGATTTTTTGTCATTAAAACTATAAGGTCAATAGTATATATAAATAAGTAAATGACATTGTACACATATATGACTGTGAGTATTTGAATATTTACATATATGAATATACATGTGTGTGTCTATGTGCATGTGCACTTATGTGTGTTATTGTGTGTATATAATGTGTTTACTTATTAATATTAAATTTTATTTTTTTCTAAATCTATAAAAAATATTAGGGGTTTACAAATCCCAACTAATATAAGTGATAAGAATGGTTTTATAAATCATGCTACTTTTTTTATATTTTTTACCAAATAAATAATATATTTACTAATGATTTCGACACAACCACTACTAAATATATAAAGAATTTATTAAATAAATATGAAAAATTTATCAAGGGAAATATATTCCAACTAACATAAGCGACTAGAAAGGTTTATAAACCATCAATAATTTCTTATATTAGTGGGGTTTTATAACTCCCTCTAATTTTTTTATATTTTTCTAATAAATTATATTTATATTTAGGGGAGGCTATTTAGAAAAAATATATAAATAATAATATCGTGGTTGTTTTTATATAGCAGCTCCATGGGATGTGTAAAAAACATAAAAGCATCAAAACCAACCGAATACAATTTCAAGATCCCACAAAATTCCACAACCACAAAACAATATTAGATATGATGGGCCTTTTTTCATTAAATCTGTTTGGGGAAATTTTTTGGGTTTTTATTTTTAGTTGGATTGGTTCAATTAAAAATTTTATACTAGAAAATTATTTTTTTGTTTTATGATCTATGTTAAATATGGGGTTATTAAGACATGATTACTTCTTATAGGATAACTGAAGTAATTATTAAAGTTGAAACATTATTTATTTTATGAATTAAAATTTTACCAATTTTTATAAATATTAAAAATTAAAACATAGAGAGTCTCCCCCTTTAAACCACTCAAACCCTCCATGTTGAGATTTATGAAAAACCTCTTGTTCAACTGTTGAATGTGGGTTGAAATTTTTTTCAGCCACCTCATTTTTATCTGGTTATATTTATATCTAAATAAAAATTTCCCACTCTCTTGTGCATTCATAACCACAAATAACTTACTTGGGAAAATACTTTATAGGAGGTTAAGTATAAACCACTTATAAAAACTAAGGACGATATTTTTTTATGAATTTTGTAGTTTAGATAAATAAATTACCTACATATCAATGGTGATGATGATCTAAAAAAATTTAAAAAATTTAAATAAAGAATCAAAATCAAAATTCACTATACAATAAAGGATAAAAACATCCAAATATAGTTAATTGATTTAATAAAAAGCTATTTTCACTCTCAAATTCAATAAATAATTTATTATAAATACATATATTAAATTATTTTGATGAAATAGAATTCAATAATTAATTTATTTTTTTGAAATTATAATCAAACAATACAACTTAATAAAAAATTTAACATTAAACAAAGTTCAAAAAAAACGATAAAAGAATATGATGATCTTTTTATTATAACTAAAATATTGAAAAAACCTTAAAAATAAGAGTCAATAACCTTGGATGAGGTCCAACAATGAGGGATTCTGTCTAATAGGAGAAGGTGAGGCTGAAGGGAGAACCAATATAGGATGTCACTATTAGTTACAGAAGGAAGCAATGTTTGGTTGATAGGCATGACCTGATATGATGATAGTGAGAGTTGAGATATATAATATGGGTCACATCAATTGGTGTTAGGGGAGGAAAAATCTGATGTTTTTCAAGATTATGAAATGATCTCACAATATTGGTATTTTAAAAACAAAATTATATTTTGATAATTTGTTTTCATTAAATATGTTATTTATTTTATATTTTTTAATTAATATGGATAAATAACAATTAAATCTGTGAAACTAAATTTTGGATATTTTAGTCTTTATTTATTTTTCATATCTTATGATTTATGTGATTCTTATTTCTTATAATTGATGTTTTAATATTATCATTATGAATCATTTTTATTCACTAGAGATCTATTTTATTACTTATTATGATTGAAATTGGTATTAAAATTTTTTTCTTGTATTTTCTTATTTTGTAGTTATTGTAGAAAATTATTTTTTTAACATTTCAAAAATTATTTTTTCATGTTTTTTAAAATATTATGATAGAAAATGTATTAATTGTCCATTTATTATGATAAAAATTTTCTTACTGACAAAACATTCCACAATAATTATTGTAGTAACCTAGGTTTTTTCTAGTGTATACTTAACTCAAATTTGATGTCTCTAAGTATTAAAACAATATAATGGATAAAATCATAAATTTACTCTTATATATAACCTCAAAAAATAATTTGGAATATTTGGTTGATTTAGGGATGAAATGATTAACCTTAGGCTGAGCTGGTGCATAATTACAAGAGTAAAGTTCTTTGATAATAATATATTAAGTATAATATAATATTTTCATTATATTATAATAAATATTTTAATCTTGAGGCTCTTCAATGAATGAAATTTCACATCAGTTTAGCCCAACGTAAACACCACATTCTGAAATCATCAGAACCATTAGAATATTTTTCAATTTTTTTTAAAAAATGTAAATTTACTATTAAACCACTATGGAGATCTCAAAACCAATAAATTTAAAATTTTAGTTAAGTATTGATCCAGAAGAACTCTAGTCACTACAATAATGATCCTTGAAAATGGATGACTTCATAAAAAAATAATCATAATATAATAATATATTATATTATAAAAGTGTTTAAAATGATGATGTAATATAAAATTTTATAGTAAGTTAAATTAGGGAGTGAAATTTTGATTTATACATGAATTTTGTTAAGTGGAATAAACATATAAAAATTGATTTATTCATTTAAATTACATGATTTTATAAAAGGGTATACTTTTCTTATTTAAGTTTATTTAGTAATTAAAATTATATTTAAGTGATTTTCAAAATTTATTTAGAAATTTATATGCTTTAAATACTTTTTATTACCTTATGAACTTGATATTTTTAAATGTAAAATGATTTACAATTGAATATATCAATATCACTACCTCATTTTTCCACAACTCAATATGTGAACCTCATACCCACATTGGGTTTTACATCTAAGCCACTTTGATGTTCCAGCTACAATAGTGGGTTTCAATTATTTTGGTACTTCTTCCCCAATAAATTGTACAAAGAGTTTTTGGAATTATTTCCTCCATGTATTAATCTGCTATTATTGTCACCTCAACAATTTGTTCTATTACTACCTCCTCATATTGTTTAGTTGATTATTATAAAATGTATCATGTAGAGGAATCCCCATTATAATATGTAGATCCATGTTTCAGTAAGTATGGGTTCCTGATATGACCTCATAAAGATGATTAAAATGGCATAGAAACATCAAAAAATCCATCGAAGTGAAAGTATCATGAGCACTGTAGAAACTATGATATCATAGATAAATCCGACCCATCTCAATCTCTAAGGATGTTAGTTGTAGGATGTTTCTACGATGAAAATTGTATATAAAATTTGAAACATCCCAATCACATTTCACTATAAATAGTAATTGATCCAAGTCCTAACTTGAACTCAGGCATGCCTCCCCATATTATAGAGTTTAGTGACTAGACTCAATGATATAAGGAAGTATAATGAGATGAATATACCCTCATGTCATAGTTCTCTATAATATACCCCAATAACTAAACACCATCCATATAAATACATCAAATGATACAAAATAAATTAAAATAAAACTCATTCTATATCAAATTAATTGCAACATATAGTCATACAAACACAAGGTCTTGCCATAATACAACACTAATCACCCCTGGTCCGATCACATATACATTGTCCAAAAAAATTAAAACAAATTTACAAAAGGATATATTTTCATCCTCAAACCATACATAAATAACCTAGCTCTAAATCATTATCAATATTCTCCTTATCGATTATGAAACACCACAACACTCGCCACTTCCTGATCCACTACATATCCCATGTTCATCCAAAAAGGAGATATAAGGTATTCACATGAACCTATGTTCCCATGAAAGGTGTGTGAAAGAAATTCTCACTAAGACACCTTCAAGGATATACCTAGCATCAACTATAAATAACAAGTTACTACACATGTTCTATGACCATCCTAGATGAATTTATATAAAATATAATAAGAAATTAATTATTCCATTTTCAATAATGGGGTTCTAAGTTTAAACCCATTATCAATCCAACCTACTTCATCCAGTGTTAAATGTCTCTAATAATGTTACATTAACCACTTGGTGTAACAAAGTCCTTCCCAAGAACTAGCATGCGAATATAAAACCTTATATTTTCACTTTTAGGGTTTCTATGGGTATAATGCATCACCATAAGGGGGATGAAACTCCTACCATGGGATCCCAATTACATTACTCCACTAGACATAAACATTAGATCCTACATAGTACCCTAGGAATCCATGATACAAGAAATTTCAAGAAGGATCCAAAATAATATCCATGTAGTCCATTAATATTTGATATATGTGATGTATTCTATGAATACAAGGTATCTAAAAACATCTGTAGACTCAGTATCCAAATAATAGGCATCCAATAAATCTTATGTATCACTAGACATAAAATACAGATCCTATAAATCAATAAGAATCTCATGAAATATCACTAGGAATAACACCGGATCATAGGAATCTTAGAAAATATCCCCATGCCTCCCAATAGATCTGATGGATCACTAAGAATCTTGTAAGATATCACTATGAATCCTTGTAGATCCTAGGAGTAAGATGTAATCTCTCCCAAAATAAAATTTTATATCCATTGTATCTTAGGTAAGTGATCCATCGTATCCCCAATCACCATGTATCACTGGATCCTAAGGAGGTAATGCTTCGAATACTATTTCAATTATATATGAATCCTTGGGATGTAATTTCTGGAATCTATCATCCTAGATCTAGGGGACTACATCCACATAGTAACATATTATAAAAATTAATACAAGAAGACGAATAAGCTAGTTTATCCACTTTTTCTACCCATCATGCATAATCAAGGTCATCCTGTCAAGTGTATGACCAAACCATGTCATCGTAGTCCTACAAGACACACATCATCGATTATTGTTCTAAGATGAAACATATAATAATCACTACCATTAAATTTTATATAAAACAAAATAACCGTATCATAAAACTATTTAATTATTCCTTCCCAAAATATTATCATCGCATACTAACCTATGGGCATCACATCCCACTAAAGTCACATCAACTCACCACTAAAGCATCAATCACTCAAACCTAGCCTCGCGTCAAAATGGAATCCTCAATATCTATATTTCCAACATCAATAATATCTTATAGACCATACTATAAAAATAATATCAACACCCCCAACTGAATAATGTTACAATCTAACTTTTACATTCCTTTACTAAGATCTTATAGACCCATCACAACCTATACTCCTCAGCATCATAATTCATCAAACATTCAGGGTGTTCTCTCATCCCACATGCTTTCCCCATATAAATATTCTAGAGGTTTCTCAATTTATTCATAATAATTTTATCTTTATAACTATTTACTATTTATGAAAAAATCATAGGGTATGGAAAAATGAATTATATATTTTTTATAATGTAGCTTAGTTTCTGAGCAAGGTTGTCTCACGTGAGATGATTATATAGTCAAAGACTCATTTTTTAAAATCCAATACTATATTTTTGTGGTTTTTTCGACATTTTTATGAAATAAATGTAAAATATATAGGTTTTTTAGTTTATAATATTCCATATAATACTAAATGTGAAATATAGATGCAAACATATTGAATGGAGGTTAGAGAGAGAAAACATATTCTCCCAATAAATCATTCAATGAAAACCATCATTTCCATATTATTAATACTATAAATAATTAACGAAAATCTGTTATGATATGTTTTAACATACTATCCTTCTTTATTTTTTAATATATATAGTTCTCCTAACATTCTTTTTGTTCATCATATACATGCATCCTCGATTAAGAGATAATATTGGGAAAAAAATCTAAACCTTTAGCAACAAGTAGAGACACACAGGATCCTTAACAAATAATATCTACATAATACTAACTATAATTAATTATTAAATATAAATTATGGAATAATTGTGTTTGAATATTTTATTACATACCTGGGATATTTCCTGGTAAGCTACTCATGATTATGGGAAAAAGATATTAGAGTGAAAAAATATCTGAATGGAAACAAAAATGAGAAAAAAAATTGGATGAAAGGAAAATATGAATAATATATCTTAAATATGTAAAATAATATTTATATAATAAAAAATGAAATTTATAGAAAATAGTGAACTAAGTATCTAACACTTTTGGAGGAATTGGATGTAGAAATTTATAAGAAAGAGGGGTGAAATAGTTTAGCTCTAAATATGTTGTTCTGGTTTTTTCACATGGACTACCAATTAAATGGTCTAATTGGTAAAGTTTAATAATTTTTTATTTCTAATATCAGTCCTTTATATACCCTCAAAATATTGGATCATTTAGACAAATTTATTCTGTTATTATAGTTTTACCTGAGGAAATAATTATGTCCTAATGATTGTTAGAATTAAAATGTGTTGGATTATCAAGATTTTATGAACATTAATGTTCTATAATAATTAGTGGAAATAGTTATAAAAAATATTCCTTAGAAAACTATATATCTCCATTAAATTTTTTAACTTAGTTTTTTTTACTTTATGATATATAGGATTATTTTTGAAATTCTCTAGAACTATGCTTATATTTTGACGCATGAATGGTGAGATCCTTTTGAGCCTCCAAAGATTGGATTCATAATTTTCTCCTAGTGTATTAAATTTATATCTTTAATTATGTAACATTAAAAAAAGTAATTTCAAAATTTTCACACGAAAAGGAAAAGCTATGTATGAAATATGAAATTGATTTAAACTACATAAATTGAAAAATTAATACATTTTTATTATTAAGATAAAATCATTCTAAAAACATAAAAATGTGATAATTAGACTAAATATATCAAATTAGAGGGATTTAAAATAATCAAATTCCAAGTATAATTATTGAATATGTCGGCCATGTTAATTCTCCCACACTTAATCACTGCACTCCTCGTAAATTCAATGATTTCAACCTAATAAAATTATATATATTGACTATGTTCCAATTCAAATGTAGAAAATAATATTGTAAAATATTCAATCATCGTTGAAAATATCTTTCCTATTCAAAATGTCCAATCAACTACCCAATATGATTTATTTTTTTCATGTTTTATTATTCTAAATGGAATAGAATTCAATGGGATTAATATTTTAACAAGTGATGTTATCAGAATTTCCTCTCTTAAATACTCTTTAAACCAATTATCCATTTACCACTTCCATGATAAAACCCAATTAACATTCATATAATTAGTTTCCCCTTTTTCCTTTGGAATTTTATGTCCTCATCACCCAGATCCATTATTTTTTATAGTTAGGAACTATGTTTTTTATGTTCTAAAATGTCTCAAGAATTCATGTGGGATCTCAGTTTCCTATTATAATCCAATTTCAATGATCTTAAAGGAATTTATTTTTGGCTTTTTCCATAATGTGATATCTTTTAAAATAGAAAATTTATTAAATATAGGGTTAAAAATTCAATTTTCCTCATTTTTTATTTCCAATTCTAATCAATTTTATTCTATTAAAAAATATGTTCTCAATTATAAAACCAAAATTTCCATTAAAGCAGTATCATAACATACTCAGTAATAACATATGTTCAAAAAGTTAAAAATAAATGAAATAATTAAAATTCTCATGGATTTTATCAATGAATTTCAACATTTATAGATAAATTTATAACAGAAATATGCATATAAAATTAAAAATCCGAAGAAAAAAAGTAAAAAATCCAAAAAAAAACATGAAAAAAAAGTAAACCCATAAAAATTTACTAAAACAATGTTTAAATCCCCCAGAAACATAATAATTAGATTAACTTATATTTAAGATCTAAAAAAATTTATAAAGATAAGGGTAGAAAAAAATTGAAGAAAATATATAGCATGAAATTATTTTCTAGTGGAAGGCTTTTGTTTTTCTCCAAGTTGCTGCTGCTTTGGTCCTATGAAAGAAAAACAAAATAAAACCTAATAAATTTATTTAAATGATAAAATATATTAAAATAAAAGAGATATAAAGAGGGGATATATTTTGGATCAAACCCCCTAAATAGTTTCTATGTTTTTACTACCCTTAGTTAAAAATTTGTAGTTGGCAATATCTAATCTGAAAGTGGGTGTGGTTTCTTGATCATGAATCATCAAGTAGTTTTCCTTTCAATGTGCATCGCTTTAGACATACTTTATAGACACTCATATGTATTGTTCAATATTTTCATCCCTTTTTTAATTAAATACATCATGTATGGTGGGGGAAATAAAACGAATGGGTCCTTATGCTTTTATTTATCCATGACCATGGGCACTTCGTTTACTTAATCCAAGTTCATCTTATTCGAATCTGTTGTACCCATAATTTATGAATGGAAAATTAAATTAAAATTTTATTTTTAATTTAATTAAAGAAAAATGAAAAAATATATAAATCTTCCCCTTCATGTAAATTAGATTCAAAGTTCGGTTCTTCTTGAAAATACACTTATGTAGTTTCATTTTCTTCCACTAAAAATTGGTCAATCAGGTCAGGTATCTTAAAGTGTTCCCATTATGATGAATAATCATAATCTTATCCATCCATTAAGAAACTTTATATGATGGTTGAATCGAAAATAAATCAAATATAGGGAGTTAATACTCAACACTATTTCAATAAAACTTATTGAAATTTAATTCCATAAATGATTGACTCCCTCATATAGTTTGGATTCCAATTCTTCTTTTGTGAAAAATGCGTCTTAGAGTTGGGTTGTAGTGGGTGGAAGTTTGTTATCGATCTCCTCCATTTTCTGTTAAAACTCCATTATCTCAGTTTTTTCTTATTCTAAATATAGAGAGTGTTTTAGAGCTGTTGATTCTTCATTTTCAAGGATAAAAGAATCACTTTTTTATCTTCTAAAAATTATAATCAGTATTCATTAAAGTCATCTTGATATCCCAAAACTACATCACATGTAATTACATCTTCATTAACCTCCATAATAAATGGTTCATATGGGTTAAATGGATCCTTAAGTAATTTCATCTTATCCATCTTCGATTCTTAAACATAAAATATTATTTGAGAATTAACTTACTTCCCTAGGGTTCCAAGATATGTACTTTAGGATTTGTGACACTAGTAAATTGAATCATGTAAGGGTTCCTTCTTAACCCAGTTAATAGTAAAGGATATTATATAATAAAAAATTATTGAACTGGGTAAGTCACTTCTACAACTAGTTTTATTTCTTATTTATCTAGTTGATTCTTTTGGGGTGCGAAAAAATATTTAGCTATACATTCTATTTTATTTCAATGTTATATATGAATTATATAATTCCATGAAACTATTATTTTCATTTATTTTTAATTTCTTATTATAATTTTACTATATAATATTAAACTCAGGTATAATTATTTAAATTTTAATAGATTATGTAAAATAGTTTTTTTAAAATATTTTTTGAATTAAAAAAAAATTCACAAAATGAAAAGAAATAGTGATTAAAATACCACTTATATACCTAGAAATGGAACTAAATTTTAGATCACACCCTTCATGGGGTGTGTAAGAAGAAACTAGTTATTTTTATTTGTCAATCATAATGGTGGACTTGGTAGTCTCACTTGAAGAGATTCTTTAATAAAATGATCACTATTTCAAACCAATTATTATATATTTTTTTATTTTATATAATTTATCAATGAAAATTAAACTAGGTGTATTTTTTTGATTTATTTCATGAAAACTAAAATTGAATATAAAATGAAATTTCAAATAGAATGATTGTAAGTTAGAGAAAGGATATTATACTATGAAATCATTTTGAGATAACCTTTAATTTTTTTATTAATTCAATAAATACATAATGAAAAAATACCATCGTATGTGTGAACATCCTATCCAAACTAGTTTGTGAATATATAGGGAACCCAATTATTGTAAATTTCACCATATACAAACCTTCTCAATCAAGGGATAATAATGAAGAAGTGAAAGTTAAACCTCGGGGGAGGTGGAGACACGCATGTGTCTTAACAACTAAGATACCCTTTGGAAAAACTCTATGTAATTATGAAACATTAATCATAAATTATTGAATACTTGGTCTATAACAATTTATAACTACCCAGATATGTTCCCTGAGTTAGTTACTCATGATAATGAGCATAAGAGATCACAGTGAAAAGAGAACGGTGAGGAAACCCCAAATAGAAACAAACGATATGAAGAGAATAATAGAATTATTATATATATTTAATTTATTTAGTACTATTAAAAAATAAAAATATAAACATATAAAAAATGGATAACTGCAATGGAAAAATCCCTGAGAGGGAGTAGAGGTACAAATTTATAGGAAATATGAGAGAAATAGTTTAGTTATGAATCTATTTTTGGAATATTTTTACTTTGTATCTCCTTTAAAAGGGAAAATTTGAGAAAGTGTACTTTATTTACATTTTTTAATATTTAATTGACTTTTGACCTCAAAATTTACGCATATTTGGAAAATTTTACCAAAGGATATAATATTTTTACTCAAGGAAATAATCATGACATGGAGAATTTTCAAATTACAATGTGTTGTTTTCCTATGAATTTATATCCTTGAATGTACTAGAATATAGAGTCGGCATAATTATAAAAAATATACATTGAATGTTATATATCTCTATTAAAATTTTCAACTCAATTTTGTTGTTAATTTATGAGAAATTGGGATATCATTAAAAATTTATAGATTTGTGCATAGATTTTGAGGTATTAATTGTGATATATTTTTTGGACACCAAATTTTGGATTTAGATTTTCCTTATATTGGACGAAATTTAACCCACTACATATGTAATCCTTAAAAAAACAAATTTCACAATTTTAATTATTACATAAAACATAATCACTTAAATACAAAATGATTTAAAATACTTGAAATTCTAAAATTAAGTCATGCTCACAATTAAGATCAAATAATTTTAAAAACCAAACAATGTAATAATTACCCTTAAAATATAAAATTAGTTGGATTTAAAATATAAAAATTCTTATAAAATTTAAAAAATATATTGGCTTTATCAACCATACCATGCTATCTCAACCCAATGCCTTGACAACCTCATTCAAAACTCATCAATCATTCTCACATCCCTCACCGTAGTATTATATCTTGCCACCCACATGAGAAATATTACTTAATCATCTCAGGGAACACCATTTGGTCATCCTTATATAGTCTTATTGAATAACTAATTTACCTTTACTCATAATTAGGTATTCATCAATGAGTTTTATGTGAAAAAATACTTGAGAAGGACTCCTGACATGACCAATTCCAACTCTAGGGAACAAAAACACTGAAATAACCCTTTTGGAAAACTATAAATGTTGTGTACCTCAGTGTGCCTAGAATTTAGTTTCTATTACCACTATAGGAATATATATCAGACATCCATGTGTGTAAAATCCAATTTCATGGCATGTAATTAACCTACATTGTGTTCCATCCCCATGGGGTTCATGTGTATGTATGTCACATGGTCTCTGGATAATTAAATTTCACAACCACTGGTCTTGTACCTCACATGAGGTATGGTTATGTATCTTACATAGCCATGTTCCCCCCACACAAGGTGTCTAGAAAAATACACAACCATAAACTGAGTTATCCTATATAGTATTTTCACAAGGACTAAATTTTTTGTGGTCTCCATCTCATACCTTTATTAAAATGAAAACACATGGCATGTGTTCTTAAAAACTAAAAGTTGCAGTGTCTAGTTTCCCAAACATAATACACTTAAATGCTCCCAAAACCACCAGTTTCTCCCCAAATCATCCTACAAGGACCCTCAAAGGGATCCCAGTAGTCCATATAAAATATTTTATATTTAAAAAACTAATATACAGGTAAATTGAAAAAAAAAATAAACGACTTTCCTTAAGGTGAAAAGGCATAGATTCTATCTCAAATCTATGCTATGTAATAGATACACCTCAATCTAGGTCTGATCTAATGAAACCTAATAAACCTCATCTCCTCCCCCATATTATTTCATCTATGTGAAAAATGGGATATCCTTACCCCTTCATATGTTTTCATAAGATGATAATGGGAGGAATAATTTAATTACAATTAATTTAAATAATTTTTTAAATGATCATCCCAAGAATCATGAACCAAGTGTATTTTATACCACACCTAGGTAAAAATTATCATTTGAGACTGAAATTCAAAGTTAGAATCCTAATACAATCCTCCATTTATGAGATATAAATATTTTCATATAAAAAATAATTAATATTTATTTAATAAATATTAATATATACCCATATTAATTCAATCAGCTCAAAATCTCACAAAATTACATCCTTGGGGTAAACAACCCATTCTGAGATCAATTTAATCTTTGAAAAATAATTCTATGATAATATTATAAGAAAAATTCTATTTTAACCCTTATATAAATGTTTTTTAGAAAATGAAAATATCCCAAGAATTTTATAACCCTTAAAGATGAAAAATGTAGAAGCTCTAAACATTCAACTTCTCATCATCAATAATCCATAATGTTATTTCAACCATTATCCTTGACCTACCTCAGTTTTTAATTCGTAACCAACTAATTTGAGTCTACTCTAGAATGTAAACAAGATTATATTTTGTAAATTAAAACATATGGCACACAATTATTGAATAAAATGATCCACTAATCATCATTATCTTAAAAACATATAGATGAATATTTTTTATGAAAAGGCTTCTCAGTATTAAGAACAATTGTTTTCCAAAATAAATGGAAAAAGATCATCTCCAGTGACCATTCTAGAGAAATGGGATGAGTTCATGAATCTTTCATCATTTACAAGAATCATTTATCATTTGAATGAAACTCTAAATTTTTGTGAACAAATAACTTATGTGAAAAAGTTGATGTCAAATTCCTCAAGTTTCATGGATGATATAAAAGTCCTGAAAAACAATGGGACAAGGTCGTACACAACTCTCCCACTATATGTTCAACTTCCAGGTGAGTTGCATGATAAAGGTGATGTTAAATAGAAACATTAAATTTTCTCCATCCATTGGTAGTGGAATGAGAGGTGTGAGACCCATAATTATACGAGCTAGCCATAAGTTTTGTTACATGGTCGAAGTTGTGTGACCCAGTCCTTGACAAGTCGGTTTTCCTATAAACATAGCATCACCCCTCCCCCATTTTGGTGAATGTATCTAGAATTTGAATCATTGTACTCCCTTTCATGAAACCATTTATTTCATGCACTCACATAACTCTTAAACATCTCATGGATTCCTATAGGTAGATAACATACATGAAAATCCATAATTTTTCCTCAAATTACTTTGTATTATGGTTGATATTCCTTCTCAAAACTACCACTGATTCCCTAATGAGTTCAAAAATGTCATATTACCCTCATGAAACTATAGGATTATATAAAACCAAAAATTATGTGAAAATGTGACTTATTCATCCATGCTTTTCCATCAAGGTAGATCCCATGACTCGTAAAATTTTAAAGGTGCACACAACTCTAATGTTTTGTGACGCAATATTTAGTTCACGGACCTAATTCCTCCTTCCTCAAAATATAGTTTCATATAATTTGAGTGTGAAATTTTCCTACATCAATTCAAACCAGGTTTATTTGTGTAAATTGTACCCCACACAAACGTTATCATCAACACCCATGCCCAATCCATTTTATTCCAGCATGAGATGGGAAGCCTTATTTCCTTATACTCCTAATAATAGACACACTAACCCTATAACTCCCATATAATCCCTAAATTGGGTAGTGTATATGCATGTTAATATCCAAAGGCACTTGTGCAGTGGACACGTAATCCCCAAAGGTGGCATCATCAAGAGAAACGTGACACTTTTCCCTTCAATTAGGGCATCAAGAATCCCCATATCATTCCATCCACCCACCCTAATTGGTAAAAATATTCCATAAGTATAAATACCAATGATTTATGAGATTTATTAATTTAAACAATACAACACTAACATCTTATTCACATGAAGTTAAACCACATGAAAATGTCCTTAGAAAATGATGTTAAAGTATAAAATAACCCTATGTGCCAAGAATTGGATGCCCCAAGTGATAATCCTTGGAAGACTTATGTAATAAGAATGAGATACCTCATATGATATGAACCCCCTCAATATATAGGTATCTCATATGCATAATCCACACACCATCACTTGTTTTCACCCCTTTATCCACAAATATTCCTAACCACATGGTGTCAAACTACATAAACATGTCATGTCACATGACCTTAAACTCTATTGTTGAATTACATGGGTTATGATCCCTATATTTTAATAGTGTATATAGGATACCTCACTGAGGTTAGATTCCAACACCACCAAAAATATATCTATCATCCCCCTAGGAGTCAACAACCCCAAAGTGTAATCACTCTTCTAGGGAACACACTTAACAAATTACCACCCAAGTTTAAGGTACCCACTAGGCCTTAGTGTAATCATATAATTATAAAAACCCTATTTTAGTATATTATGAGAATATGTAGGCAACATCCCCGGAATACTTTAATCCTATAATCAAATCATATGTGATCAGTGTATTTGCGATAGTATTAACTGGACTCTAAATACATGAAATTCCCTCACTATACTTTAAACATCTGACCCCTTGTGATGCATCATAATCTCTACCTCATGTGATGAGAATGTGATTATCTAGATGAAAATATTAGGAACCGTTATGTGATGATCATAATATTTCTGACATGATGAGTGTCATATACCTTGTTTAGCACATAAAAAATGTGATTTTGACATGTCTAAGAAGTATATGATTATTGAGGTGATGATCCTTATATTCCTTACAACCCTTGTGTAATTTGGGTTGTGATGGACATGGTATTCCTTGGGTTATACACTTAAGATTCCTCAAACATGATATGTACT
Organism: Viscum album; assembly: GCA_963277665.1. Lineage (NCBI taxonomy): Eukaryota > Viridiplantae > Streptophyta > Magnoliopsida > Santalales > Viscaceae > Viscum > Viscum album. The sequence continues at coordinate 1,351,477,237 of OY728159.1, read as the reverse complement.
GAAATCTGAAATAAGAAGACTTTTACAAATTCCCAACACACATAATTTTCAAAGATTATATACATTCCTAACATCTTCATCATCTTCAACTGTAGGTATCTACCCAAATACAATATAAATAAATGTAATTAATCAATTTACACTTCAATATGACACCAAGAATAAGATTCATTCATTTATATTGAATCTATGCGGGAGTCCTGCACTAAGTGATGAACTATAAAGAGAAATTCAAGGAATGGGAATCTGACATCCCATCACCCCATTCAGATTAAGGATCCCACATCATCGACTATGGTGGTTGAGGTTTCCCACCTTTATAAAGTTAGAATGTGGGGAAAACCAAAATGGATGGGTCATGAGTATTCCAAGGATACAGACCACAACTGAGGGAGAAGCACATTCCATGCATTCTATAGTGTAATCTTTGAAAAAAATAGTGAAATAGGCATGGATCTCATATCTAGCAATTAGAGGTAGATGAAGAACATTGGGTAACCCTAGTCTAATATATCATTAACATAAATCCATTATCCTTTCCCTGAGAGAGGATGAATTTAATTATCCATGTTGTGAATTTCCTTCATCATACATGTACTAATTGTTGACTCTACATGACCTATATAACACCATCTGATGTTACACTCAACGCCCCACCTCCAACAGACATGGGGGGTAAGAGGACTGATAATGTGGTAATCGGGTACAATGGCACTCTTTCCTTGACATCCAAAACTACCAAAACTACTGGAAACCCTCACATCATACCCCCTAAGAGTTCATCCAAAAAAGGGTGGTCAATACCCTTGTTCATTATTAAAAAGAAGAATGAGTCATACTAACCTAGGGAATGGCCTACTAAGACCTAGATGTTGGGTCACTAAGCCACCATTGTCAACCTCGAGGTCTATGTATCCCCCCCCCCATCATGATGGAGTACAATTTTTCGAGTCTATATCCAATTAATTAATATATTTATCCTAGGGACAGAAGAGTTAGGGTACACACAGGTTTTACCTACCATGAATACTACTCTACATTTTCTCATAAGGGCTCCCATCAAGCCACTGCATCAACATTGCACATTCTTACAGGCTAACGAGCAGGTCAATCTTATGAAAACCCTTCTATACCCAATTCGTAATGTCTAAAACCAATGTCAGGGGTCATTCACCAACACTACCTGATATGAGTCCCCTCCAATAGATCCATTGGCCTCTATCACCATCTATTCCCCTATCACCACAAACTCCCTTATTTCCCTTGTAACCACTGTGTGGGGAAATGTCTTCACCTAACTAGGATCGAACACCAACCACCATAAAAATAGGTTGGGTTGACTATCCCCTTTATGGGTTCCACCAAAAACCATCATGAGCCATCCCATGATGTAAACTTTCTCTATGGAGTTCTTCAATACAACATTATCTTTTGACACAGAGGTCCTCTCCAGGATGAATTCCTCCCTTTCCTGAAGATCCATCCCAGCATATATGGACATGAAACCACCATAGGGGACCTATATTACTAGTAAAAGTGTGTGTGGATTAAATACCAATAAAACATAAAATATCTCCCTTAGGTAACCCCTAATCCATCGGAGATAGGAGTTGGGAAAACAATGCATCACCATCGACCTCTTGTGATCTGGAGCAATAGATGACTCAATATAGATAACTCCACCTCCAACACCAAATATATTGGTATGATATTTTTATTTAATAGTAACCATCCATGAGGTCATGATCTCAAGGTCCCCAAATACCTCTTCAAGTACCTACATAAGGAAGATATCTTAGCTTCCGTCTATGGACACTCCATGCAACCGTCCCTTCCATCGTTAGCCTCTCTCTTGTCCACATCCACCATGGATATATGGGAGATGTTGGGGTCAGTATTGGAGGCCTTAGAAGAAGATAACCACCCTACTAATATATTTGGAGTTTATGAATTCCTTGATCAGTATTAGGTCACATATACCCCATCCTATATGAACATAGTCATAAAATTAGCCCCTCCTCTAGAAGGCACTCTATCATTTTAGGGTTGAATGGCCAGTGTAATGCCTCCTCGGACAAAAATTGAACATCAGAGCATATCTATATCACAAGAAACCATATATTCCTATAAATTATTATTTTTTTAAATGGATTGATCAGCAAGAGGATTTCCCACTCGGTAATGAGAAAGATGAGATCTTGTTGGAGGTCCTAGACATTGACCAGCTACTAGTGGTGTTTTGGCCACCAGCCAGCCTACACAATACCATACTAGGGGTACCTTATTGGGGACCATGTGAGGTGTCACTACTAAAATATATAGGTGATATTAAAAAACCATATATATATCTATCTAGACTATCCAATAATCCATAAACATCCCAAGGACATCAATCAGTTGTGCTTGAAGGTTGACATCACCACACTTCTAGGGCTCATCACCCTGTCTCGTATGGGTACCTCCAATGATTTTGTAGACCAACACCTAGATCTTTAACATGATTATTTAGGTCACATATGATGAATCTCACCATGTGACGATTAAAGGCTAGGGGTAGTATGTTTCCCTTCAATATTTTCCCCATTCATATAGACCTGAGCTGAGAACCTCACTATGGTTGAGTGGGTCATACGGGATACATCTCCCATTGTGAAGCTTATAGGTTGGGGTCATACACTAACCATCAATTTAGTCACCCTTTCAGGCTAATCTTACCACTGAATGTGAAATTTTATCTCAATAAAATTTCATCATGAACATTATCATGCTCAATCTTATGGATGACCTGAGAAAATGTCAATGACACAATGAATGTTGGAGATAATTCACAATGAGGGGAAATACAACATCAGATAGATCCTATAATATGTGATTATAGTCATCAATAGAGACAAATGTTATTACTTGTAATTAATCCCACTAAAGTGTTGTTTCATGCTCCATAACCACTCAAAAATGGAAAGGGGATTGCTGATCCTATCATCCCTTCTATTATCCCACCTAAAGATGAATTAGATGTATGACGAGCCAATTTACTCTAGGAGCTCGATGAATACAAGAGTCACATCGTTGGACTCCTCACTGAGTAGTGCTTATAGTAAATAATGTTTGAGAGAACCCTTCCCTTATTCTAACTAAAAATTCGGTCCTTTTTATCCATATACCCAAGGTTGAGGTGGGAGGTACCATGCACTCAATTATGAAATAGACTGGTGGATCTATAAAATTCCTAAGATATGACCCACCTTCCATGACAAATTTGTGTGACTTTCCATCTTTAAAAAATGATCTCTTCATCTCATGAGCGAATAATCTGGTCAAAGCACTAGTTTCTACCAACCATCACCCTGAAAATGTGATAGATTCCCAGACTGCTTGTCTTGAGGATCTATATATGCAATAAGATTTGATGTCTCATGAAGGAAAGTTTTATTCTATATGGATGGGCCATGTTCACCCACCCTTATAATTTGTTATTTTATTTTCCCGATGTTCAAAAGGACTTGTGATATGCTACTGCTTCAGGACCACTTATCCTCATAATGAAACCAAATGTTGGGAACTCTTATGTAACATGAATCTTCAAAGATCTAGTGGTTTACCCAGTCATCAGAGGGGCCTGTTTTTGTTTGGTATATTTCGTTGTCCCTGAGATATAATGTAATATGATAAGATATTCATAGTCATTTTTTATACCATTTTAGGTCCACTTTGTTCAAAGATAGCATGTTCAACATCTCAAAATGCATGAAAAAGGATAAATAGTGAGTTTCTAGATTAATTTCCCAATGTAAGGGGCTCACATACTCCCTCAATGTGTATATTTCCTAGGAACATGTATTGGGGATGTTTATAGTGAATTTATGAGATGATATGGTCACTATCATCATCTCCGTGAGATATTCATGCAGAAGAGCTCGGCATTTTGAGGAAGACTGGCAGTGGACCAAACAAAAGTATCTTATACTGCCACTTCTATACCCTTTTTGGAATATTTTGAAGATAGAAACATCAACCATTATATATACATAGTCCCCTTGGATGATTTTCCTTCATGAACTTCAATAGGAAAGGACTCTCCAAGCACAACCTCTTTGTGAGAATTCCTCCCAATTCCCATTTCAATATCTAGCACCCAGTATTCCCTTCAAAAAAGATAATAACGTGGTATACTCTATAAAATATGTTCAAGTACAAGGTAACATCATATGTTCTTCCTCAAATAACATCCCAAAGTTTCTTGAATCCAATATCCTATAAGAGAATCGATTGAAAAATCATGTCCACTAATGCCCATATCATACGGTTATTGTATATAGAATCAAAGAGTGATTCATATTTAAATGTTGGATCTAGGAAAAGTGGACTGGTTGAGTTGAGTGATGTCTTAATTGAAGTAAAATATGTCTCTTTTTCCCCTAATAGTGAATGTAAAGGCTCCAGTGAATGGAAGTAGGTTCTTAGATAAGGTAAATACAATTTTGTCGGATTGATTGATCAAAATATGGTCTCTCATTCCCAAGGTATGATCTCTTATTAGTTCATTATACCATATATTCATGTATCTTCTAAATCCACTCTACTAACCTATCAAAATGATGACCTTCTATGTCTCAAAAAAATAAATTCCCACAATACTAAGGCAATCAAATTCCCCCACTAGTTCCAAAACCATACTGCACTCTCAGTAAATTCATACCCTCTGAATTCATAGAAGTATATAGAATCTATCTCATCCAACAGTATTCTTGATGAAGAACATGAAGATTACCCCATAAAATATACCATGTTAGTGGATGATTTTGCAACTCCCAGTGATTAGGAAAACCATGTACTCCTTTCTGTATCACTATATGATGTCATCAGAGGATGAAAATGTTCCATACTAGAATGAAAGATATCTTATTTTGTACTTAATAAATTATGGTTCATGCCACTAAGACCAGATAGAAATCCACTGTTAGGCGTTAACAAGAAGATTCCTCTTAGGTTACCCCATCAGGTACACCTTCACAACCAATTAGATTAATTGATCTTGTGGCTCAACCTTAGCATCCCAATGCTCAGATACAACTTTCCATGGGCAGATATCAATCATCAAATGTTTAGCCTAAGCCTTCTAATCAATAGTGGAACACAAAAAGAACCATCCCAGATCCAGTGCATCATCTAACCATGCCCAGTACGCTCCATATTAAAAATAATCCTTTAGAACATATAAATATACCTCTCACTTGGACGTATGATGTGATAAATGCATCTCTAGTATAACAGTGAGACTCTCAATCCTTAATGGGAACCTCCTATTAAAGGAATTTATTTAGGCTCTCGTAAATGATTTAAATATCCCCCTTCAATTTGAGACTAAGGTAGTTGCTACTAAGTCGAATCACATATAGGAATCCGAGCAACATAATTGTTAGACCATCATTTAATTATCTGAGGACTATGAGGATAAAATTATCCAGGGGAACATATGGCCACTTCATTTTATAATATAATTCAATGTTGTGAAAATATTTTATTTCTTTGTGTATAGTGAATTTGGATCAATCTTATCCCAACACAAATGATTCATAAGCTCGAGATCATGGATTTGGATCTGACACCCTCCAACATAACAAATATGGGGTATGACAAAATTGAATAGAATCCATGTGGAAAATTATTTCTAGAGATCCAATTTTTTGAGTTAGTAGTAAACACTAATTTCATGTTTGTCTCATAGAACACATCCAAAAAAAAATTGTAGAGTTCCAGGATCCAAATGGATGAAGTGGTCTCTTATTAACACCATTAGTTTGTAAAATACTCCCTCAAAGGTCAAGTATGAGTACTCCCTCGAAGTGATGATCCCTTCAACTCCTTTGAATCCCACTACCTGGGTATTGGGTACTAAATATAAGAGGGGAAGAAGATCCAAACTGATGTGGTTAATTGAATCAATTCCCCAAATTATTTCATAGCCACCTCAATGGATTCATGGGTGGATTTTAAAGGCAAATCAATCCTACCAATCCACCAGTTTGATCCAATAACCCATGAACTTGGGATATATTTTTTGGTTCCCAATAAAAATTAATTCTTGTATATTAACCTATATTTCTACATTTTATGTGAACAATTAAAACATAAAAGGTTTAATCTTATCTAATAATTAGAATTTTATCCCCTGGATGAAAACCTAAGACAATACTATACCTTCTAGAGAGAAGGGATGACCTGGTGGATGTTGACCCATCATCACCATTTTAAAATCAATGGTGCATATCAATGTTAAAATCCCCCACAAGATTAGCTCATTATATTTTATAGCCAAGGTTTCCATAGATTAGGAATCCCTCATTAAGGATACCACACCTTCCAAAGAAGATGATTGTACCTATTTCTTGTCCCTAGCTCTAGGGGAGTCACATAATTCCTTTGATACTCATGCTTCTAATGATGAAAAGTATTTGGAAAATGCCCCTCGAAACTTTGAGGAAGGTTTATCCACCATTTTTATGAGTACATTGGTGAATATTGGAATTGAGTTATATATGAGGCCAGCACTGATAAGCACATTCATATCTCCCGAGGAGAAGAAATAATACATAGATTTTTAAAGAAGCAATAAAATGTGTTCACATATAGCTAAATAGAAATACTAGGGATAAACCCCCATATTGTTTTCATGACCATTCCTCCCAATGGGAAGCCATGGGTTCAAACAAGCTCCTAGAAAGATTCACTCTTCCAATGGTGCAATATTTGAGGTTGAACTTGAAAAGATCACCATGTAAAACTTTATTAAAAATGTCCAATACCCCAGATTTATGAATTATATCCACTCAATCAGTAATCATAATGGAAAAAATTGGAGTCTTTATAGAATTGTGAGACCTCAGCCACCACTACCCAAACAATGATTTCCCCTCCTAGTGAAAGAATTGATAATCAAGGAAACTACAAGTTTCTAGGCTCTTTACTTCATGAATGGATACACCAGGTGTAATGAAATTCATATGGCCCTTGGGAATGAATAATCCACAACTTTCATGATACCCTGGGTAACTTTTTTTATTGAGTTATTTCATTCATTTTGAAGAATTTTGGGGCCAAATACCATCAATACATGCACCATAACTTCAAGTTAATCCTCAAAACATTGGTTGTATACTGTGTGAGTGATTTTATAGTCAAATACTAACAATTATAACACCATATCAAGGATCTTGAGAAGGTGTTAAACCTACTTTGCTCTTATCAACTAATGATGAATCCCCTAAAATTTGTATTCAAGGTATCCTCTAGAAAGTTCCTTGGATTTATCATTGAGTATAGAGGCATCAAAATTTATCTAAATAAGATAAATCATATCAGCCAAATGCCTCCTCTATGCACCCTACGGGAGTTTTGAGGCCTCCAGGGCCACCTGGATTACATCTGATTGTTCATCTCCAATCTAGCTAGAAATTGTAATCCATATTTAAATCATTTGAAAAATGGTACCACTTATTAGGGGGTGAAGTATTTTATACCACATTCTAGAACATAAATAATTACTTTATACATCCTCCAATCCTAATGCCACCCATCCCAGGAAAGCCTCGATTCATTTATGTTTCTATCATGGAACAGTCCCTTGGTGACCTCTTTGATCAAAAGAACAATGATGGAAAGGATATTAACCTATACTAACTCAACTGCATGCTACTCTACTAGGATACTATATATTCTCTCATTGATAAATGTTACCTCAACTCAGTCTTCATTGTTAAAAAATTGTAGCACTACCTTCAACACTATCAGATAAAATATGTATCCCATATAATCAATTGATGTAAATTCTAAAACACCCCATATTGTTTGAGTGATTTTTAAAGTGGGATATAATTATACAACAGTTCAATGTTAGGTTTTTACCCCAAAAATACCTCAAGGGAAAGGCATCAGTAGATTTCATGGTTGGACATTTCACCCATAAATAACTACCACTGAATGTCGAATACCCAGAGTCAGACATCCTCTTTGTTGGTCATACAATTCCTTATTTTTAGATTCAGTTTTATTGTGCCTCTCACAGTTTGACCATGATAATTATCAAAAACCCTGAAGTTAGTAGGGTGTGTCTCATTATTATCGTTTTCTCTCCCACATAGAATTTCCTACCATACTCATTCCTATACTCGTATGGTTTTACTAATAACAAGTTGAATTATAAATTCCTTATCATTGGTCTTGAGTTGGCTCTTGATATTGAAGTCTCCTAACTACATGTGAATGGAGACTTTGAACTAGTCATAAAGCATATCAACAATTCTTACATCATCAAGAAGAAATGAATTTCCCATTTTAGAGTGAAATCCTAAGATGATTGTCTTATTCCATTCCCATCCAAAGGTGACTCATGTTCCCTAGTAATATAATGACATAGTTGATGCCTTAGTAGGCCAGGAAACATCACTTGAAAAAATAAACCAAGATCATATGTTTATTCTGGTTCTTGATTATAGATTCATTTACCATATCACTTGTAATGAAGCAGAAAAACAAGCGAACTAGATGGCCACTAAATCTTATGTTGCATGGCCATTTAACACCTCTATAGACAATAATTGACCAATTAGATGAATCCCCTTGTTGAGTATCTCCAACATAGGACCCTCCTACTAGACTAAGCCAATAATGAGTGGATCTAACGGTATGTAGTGAAATTTACACTCTAGGATGATCCCAAACCCAAATAGTCCCTCTTTAGGTTGAATTTTGATGGAATCCTTATCCATTTATTTCAAGGGACGGAGTTTCCTCATTTTCTATAAGTGGTCCATGTTTTGTCATATAGTTCACCTTAATAAGGAATGAAGCTTTCCCACTGGATTCAAAGATTGGGGTATATATTTCCAACCCTATTTTATTACTTTATTAAGTTCACCAAGAAGTGTTATGCATTCCAAATCCATTCCAACTTTATACATCATCCACTACATCTCATCCTTTCTACAAATTACACTTTTCCCTTTTCTATATGGGTACATGGCAAGGTAGTCTCCTTCCTCCCAGAAACAACTCAACAGTACATGTTCTATCTAATTTCCTATGACTTAATCAAGACATAAGTGAAATATTTCCCCTATATATAAGTTAAGGCCCAGTATATGATTGATTTTGTAAATTCCTTTATTATCCATCGATTTGAGATACCTCACTATATTCCCATAAGCAATGGTACCAATTTATGATCTAATGAGGTGAAAAAGATATATTCTATGTAAAAAATACCATCAAAACATAAATCCCAGAATCACACATAATATAATGGGAATAATTATGAATTTAGAAAAACCCTATGTAACATCTTGTAGAATATGTGGGTCAAAATAAGAGGAGTTTTCTTAAAAATATCGCAAATTCCCTCTGAGCCTATCGGAAGATGTCTGGAAATTCCACCAAGGAAACTCTATACTCCCTAAAGTATTAGGTGGGGGATTTTTTACATATAAATTTTAAACTTCCATTTCTCTAGATGAATATTTATGATTAGAATAAAATGGATAATATAAATTAAGTTTATCTGGATAAGTTATAACATCTAAAAGAAAACAATATCCATGGACTACCTGATCTGGAATGGTTCCAAAATCAGGTGGCGTGAGAATTCGACAAAAAGGATCACCTTTGGTCATTTATTGAAAGAGATATGGTATTCGCACTAAATATTTTGATGATACCCTGGATGAATCCACCAAAAAATAGATCCAAAATAAAAAATTCCTTACATCAATAATATGGTATAATATAGTAGTTCATACTTGTTGATCACCATGGATGGGGATCACATCACACCACCAATTCTAGGTTCATCAAGTTGTACTTATTATGACTCTTTATTACTCCTCTTCATTTCACAATGTTAAACTATAGGAAAACATATTCTTAAAATGATGTTAAACTATATGGGGCCATTTTTTGAGTATCATGAACATAAATTTTATACAATACTTCAATTAAATCCATATGACCTTAGACTACAAAAATCCATTCTTCCTAGTCACATGACATAAAACTACTTGACAACATCTTTGTCATAAAATGTTAAACTGTATAACACCTCATATTTATCATATGATGTTACTCTATGTGTCCAATGCCCATATCACAATATGTAAAATTTCATGGTCCATGTCCCTATTACATGATGTAATAGGGATTTATTACCATTTCTAATGGGATACATAAGGATTTATGGGTCTAATAAATCCTTACTATCCCATATTCTAACATATTTTAGGTTTATTCCACTTTAGAACATGTTCAATTATCACTCTCTAATTCACCGAATCAGTGTTTTCGATCACATGGTGGAATGGATCCTAGAGTGTTTAACTCTCCCTTGAACATTCCACCATTTTCACTTCCATACATTGAGACTTACTTGGTTTGAATCATCTTCATCCTCCTGGTCAGAATAAACTACCCTAAAAATTATTGTGCATATCCAAACTGTCTCACCTCCCATCCCAGGTACACACCTCTATAGATATCATGTGACAGGTGATGGTTCCCATGTATCAAACATAGTCATAGGTTGATCTTTCATTTTTAACCCCATACTTGGCCGATGTGTTTGTGGAACCTTTGTTTTGAACATGGAACGAAGTCATTAATTGAACATCATTCACCCCTGTTAGTGGTTATGATCTCAAAAGTTAAAATTTTCTTCCTCTCCACCACACCTTGTTCTGATGAAGTCTTAACACCCTCAGTGTTACCCCCTATGAATTCATTCACATTTATTATGTAATATGGTGTCATTGAAACCTTTTTAATATGGATTATTTTACCCTATCATTCTCCTCCATATGATAGGAGGAAATCCTCACCACTCCTTGTTTCTCACACTAGCATGGATAATGTTTTTTCAGAATTCTTGGTGGGGTTCTCTCTAGGATGGTTTAGAAACACAAATGTTCCAAAACCAAAAATCTCCAAGGTCCAATAACCATGACCTTAAACTATGCGAAACATGTCTTGGATATGTTTCATGTGGTGACCTACCTGATTGGAACTCTATTCATGTCGGGCTATTTCTCTTTTGTGCTATACGAAAATCCATGGGAAACACCCCCCTTTTGTTTGAGCATCATGACCTTAAACTATATGAATCCCTTTTTTCTAAGAAATGATACCCAAAATATAATAACCAACATCCTTTTCACATTATTTAAAATTTAATGAAAACATAATTGTCATGAGATGTTAAACATTATGAAGTATAGTCCTAGTTTCATGAACTTAAACCACATAGAAGGAATCACACTGTACGATGTTTTAAACTACATAATCATCTCATTATTATTATTCGAGTGGATAGCCATTTGTTTTAAATATTGGTCTCCAATATCCCCACTTCCCATTAATATGTATGGATTCATTACCAGTTTTTACCAGGGATACATAGTGACATCTAGACCCCTATCTTGGTTCTAAATGTGAATCCCCCCACTAGGTGAGACTATATTTTCTAGAATTAGGCCCCCAATCCCATTATTCATGTTATATCTATTATTTTTGTCTAGGAAATCCATCTCACCCTCACCATTAGTCCTGGTCGCACAACTATAAAAGTCACATCCCTTACCTTGGTCGCATTATTTAAAAATGTAGGAAAACATCCTTATCATAAGAATTTAAACTATGTGACACGTTTTTTTAATATAATACTTGAATTTTAATGGTTTATATCCCTATCGCATGACGTACAACTACACGATACATCAGCCCTTTTCTGAGAGGACCTTCTCTGTTGGTTTCAATCTTCTATTACACCACACTTTATAACTACGTATATATTATTTCCCATTTTGTGGGATACATAGAGACACATGAATCCCATACTTTGGGCCCAAACTAGTCGCTATCCTATTTTAACACTCATATCCTAGAGAATTAGTTCAACTCTCTCTCATTGATATTACCATTTAGTGGAATCTAATGTACAGTGGTGTATAACCTGGAGTGTTGAATTCCACTCTAACACCTCTCTAATTCATCTCAACGCTTCAATTATTTCTTGATTTCCACCCCCTAATCCTCTATATCTGAACTGTATCCCCCAATGTAAATTATTTCAAGGAAAATATTCTCAACTCCCATCCTAGGTATATTTCTAGAAAAATATATTATGTTAGATGATAGTTCTCATGTCTCAAACTTGGTCATCGTTCAATCCTACATGTTCTTTCCCCATCCTTGACCGATGTTGTTATGGAACCAATGTTAATAACATAGTCAACAATCATTTTCAACAATTTTTCATTCCCATTTATGGTTTAAAATATTAGAATTAATGATTTATTTCCTCTTCATAACCCTTTATTCTTGTGTAATTCCAACAACAATGTTGTTACCCCTCCATGTATTTATGCATGTTGGCCAAGAAAGTTAGCATTGTTGGGACTCTCACAACCTGAATTAATCCCATGTGATAAGTGAGTCTCCTAACCGTTACTTATTTCCCATAAATATTATATCTCATTTTGTCTAATAAATGTTTTTTGGGACCTCCCAACATGGTCAAAACACAGTAATCACCCTTTTGGTCCAAGATCAGTGACTATAAACTAACAGCAACCCCTTTTTATCCAAGCATTATGACCATAAAATATGTTTGATAACCCATTCATATTAATGTTAATGGTGTGACCCTATTTATATGAGTCACTAATGATAGAAAAAGGCATATTGGTCCCCCACATGGCCCTTCCATTAATGTAGGTAATAATTCTCTCTAGCGAAATAAGCATCTCCCACCTTTTTGGTCCAAGATCTATGACCTTCAAATAGGAGCCCCAGTCCAAGAATAATGAATTAAAAATATATGAAACTCATCTTTAGGAAGTTTCCATGGTTTGATACACCTTTTCCCTTCCATTCTCATCAGGTTTGAACTCTTTGATGCTATACGATTCCTTTTGGAACAACCCCCTTTGGTCCAATCTCTAAACATTAAAATGGTAGCATCCTTATGGTTTAAGAATCATAACATTAAAATTTATGAGATTAATCATGTGACTTTCCAACATTTCATTTCATGTTTATACTAGCTTTTGTGTCACACAGGTCTCCCCATCAAAACTTGGATCCATTCACCGTGAAATTAAATTGTGTGTTACTTGTTTCTAAGTAATTTTTTTGGTACATGTACTACTTGGTCACCCTTTCCAGATAGATTTTTACTCTATTTCATTCTGAATTAAACATTATAGAATTCCCATTTTGTTCTACCTTCATGACCTTATACAAGAACTAAACCCATATTGTTCAAATACCAATACTTTAAATGGTGTACACCTGGACAGCTGGTGGACCTTGATCCACATCTATTTTGTGCCACCATTAGTGCATTGTATAACTAATGTGTCCCAGACTTACATACTTACTCAAGATAAATAACCCTCTGGTGTTTGTAATCTACCACAAAATCTTTAAGAAATATGTGTGTCTTGATTCAACATTCCATGGGATACATTGTGATGTATAAACCCCCTACCTCATGCCTAGACACAAATCCTCATAATCACTCACACCTTGTTTTGACACCCATCATTTCACATAAAACCTTAATTACTATTTGGGCACTAATTCAGTGTGAAATTTAGATGGATTTATTCTAATAATTATGAAATTAAACTATGTTCATCCATTGAAAGAGATATTTTTGTAGTATTTGGCCTCATATCGGCTATCGATCCATGTTGGGTTCGTTGTACCTTTTTTATCATATAGGATTCCCCGTGAAAATTATTGTTCAAATGGAAAGACCAAAAAATATTCTCTCATATGGACACTCATAATGGTTTATGATTCATTTTGACCCCAACCCCTCATCACCTGTCAAAGACTTTCATAGTAATGAGAGATCTTCTATTGGTCTCTTGTTTCTCACATCAATCATGAATAACTTGGTCTTAGAGATTTATGTTTTGTTTCATTTTTATTATGATGAAGTTGAAACAAAAAACACAAGGATTTGAATCAAGTGAAACTTTTATTTCATTTAGCATAGAGTAATGGGGGGGTCATCCACATGCTATATCTTATCCTTTATTGAAATAGAGAATTACCACTATGACTTAGCTTGGAAAAGGGACCACTTCAACTCAGTCAGTATTTATTGAGTTTTCTCAAGGACCCATTTCCACCTAGATAGCTCTCCTTTCTCACCATAATCTACAGTAGGAACCACATCATTTAAATTTACACCTATCTCTATTCTACCTTGCACTGAGATACCATGGATTCCTCTCTTTCTTCCTCATACATGATAGCCACCAAATATGTAATCAGTTGTTTGAGGATCTATCCGTTAAAAGAGACTATGAACCCATATTATTATGCTTCACATTCTAGATGAGTGATATATTTTTTTCTTCCATAAATGATTTCATTACTTTGCAATTATTCTTGTATTAAGCAGCCTCAAACTCCTTCCATCCCATGCATACCTTCTAAGAAAGGAATTCATGGGCTAATGTGTGGAGGGTGTGATATTTCGACCCACCAGTCCCTAGTCTCACCATATAGTGGTTTATATATCCCATCCATCCTATTAGATCCTCCCATGGGATGTGGGTGATAAAATTATGCACGCTCCTCTATTCCTAGTACTGGAAAAACTGATTCTCCTCAATGATGTTGGCCCTGAAATCTACCAAGTTTATTGATGGCGTAAGCTGGTACTCAGGGAATGTTGTGATGATTTTATAAATGGGGTCTTCCTCAGGAATCATCTCTAGTGGATTAGGATACATGTGGATAGAAAGATCAACATCTCCTAAATCTTCATCATATTTAAAGTCATCATCAACCCTAATATCTGTTAGCTTATGAGTCACATACACAGAAACAATAGGTTTCTCCCCTAATAATGATATTGGATCCTCATAAATGGATGGCTCATTAGGACCTAGAAAAACTGACACGGCAAGTTTTAGGACCCTAATCCCTCCATACATGATCGACTATTGGGAGATTATATTCCCAAACACTATTACAGAAAATAGAAAATGGTCAGTTTGATCTAAAATAATGAATATTTTCAACAAAACCAGTGATATAATAGATTTAATCAACATTAAGGCATAGATGAAATATGTATTTATCACTCAATTTAGAACCACATCATGAATCTCCTCCATCCCTACCAATAACTCCAAGATTATGGTTTTGAAGGATATATCCCCCAATGGAGACCCCTCTTTGCTTGTAGCTACCCCCATGGCTACAATAAGGTCCTCCAACATAACATGCCCAAGAACTCTACCAAATGAAGACAATAAAATATAATAATTCCAAGTATCCATAAGATATAGAAGAGAACTAAGTTAAATAGTTTTATAGATTTACCTCAAGGGTGAAATAAAACGTTTATGGTTAGTAGTCTAGGGTGGTGTCCCACACTATCAAAAGGATCCACTTCTGAGTCACTAGGATGGTGGGTCCTATAGATTTTATGGGGGTAGAACCAAGACCCTACTCTTTAGTACCCTTCTCAGAAGCCTATCTTAATTTGTTTTCTGAAGAAGATTATAAATTAGTCTCCCGAGTACCCATAAAGAGACTTTCTCTATCTTCAATGGAGGCCCCCTAGAGCTCTCTTGATGATCCATGTATAGATTAAAAGCACAATTTATAAATTTTATATGTAATAGAATGTCCAATACTGATGATATAGAATCTTACCATACAAAATAAAGATCTCAATTAGATTGTTTCCCTTGGGGGTGACTTCCTCTCTTTCTTCAGGACATTCATTCTTGGTGGAAGAGTCATAAGATTCTTCTCTAGGGGAGTCCTATAAGTCGGTGTTTGGATCTTATTTATCCTCTATTATAGCTTTATCCAAGGATAACTCATTGTTATCCTTCCCAATCATTAACTATACCTTGGATGTAATAATATTTTCCTCCTGGTTATACTGCACCATGGATTCCATGTATGTAGGGTATAAGATCCTCTCCTAGTAGACTACCTGGTTGATAATCCTAGAAATCCTAATATCTAGAAGCTATATCCCATCTATGGTGAGCCTTCTCCAAAGTTGTTATGATGTTTGGAATGGCGAGAAAATCTCTTTTGCCTCTTAGAGATCGAAATAGATGGTGTAATTATCTGCCTAAACCATGTGGTGTAACTTTTTCCCCAACGCCTTATGTGGCCTATTTTCTCTAGCCAAAAATATCTCCTCCTACTCCTTTAGTTATTTTTTAGGGATCTTAATCCCACTAAAATGTGTATAGATTATGTTCCAATGATCTCCTGGTGTCATTTCTATAAAATATTGACCTCTTCTCAGTAATTGGAATGCATCCTATAAATCATGTTTTGTATCTCTTTATTACTCCTAGAGCTCATTTGCAGTAGGCACATTTATCACTCATCAAAAAAATACACCCAGTTATTATTCCTCCCAGTTTTTTTAGGTAATACATATGTTTGATTTGGAAGGTAACAACATGATCACCTCCCTAGATCTCTTAGTGCTGGAAATACATCATAGTTGGTGGAGTATATATGGGTGCCTTTTGAGTGCACCCCCATACACACATATAGTTTAAATTTTTGGATGCATCTAAAAAGACTAGAAAACTGATAATAGGTATATTTTTCAGAATAAGTGTTTTTTTTCAATTTGTATGACCAGCACCCCATGTTTAGAATCCTGTAAATACTACCTGTGATTTTACTTCCTCTATAGGTTGTCTACTATCTCACTACTAGAGGCCAATAATGGGAGGTATTTGAAATTCTAATCATTATTGAAGTTGGACTTTACCATGGCTTCACTAAGAATCATTGTTCAAACCCAAACACTATTGAGGATATATGCTTAGAGACCAGTGTTTGGAGGAGTGATAAAATTCATAAATTAACTCACCCAAAATTATAATTTGATCTACTAATGTAATAACTTTAATGAACTATATATGTGCCATGGCATGTCTCCCCTTGCGATGTTCCCCAGCTGACTGTACAATTGGATCCAGATCGGGGCCCCAATATGGACCAGGTTCCTAGATTCCATGATGATTTCCATCACCAAGGTCCCTAGTAGTAGGCCCATTCATGCGTAATTAATCTACTGTATCCACCCCTCATGAATGTGGTCAGGAAAACCACATACTATACATATGGATTCCATTCCCACACATTGTATCCCCACTCCTAGCACCATCCATCCTCTAATGTTAGTTAGTATGACATCGGACTCCTATAGTGATATGCTCCATGTAACTACTTCGGTTTCCCATGTATCTTCTCCGAAAATTTATTTAACAGTAGGCATATTCACATATTTAGGGTAATTTTCTAATTGAAGGGACGATGATGCTTCAGGTCTAGCATTAGTTGGCCCAAAAGAATCTTCTTCACTAGCGGCATTTATTCTATATCCCCCCAAAAATTGAGCACATGGAGGAATTCATCTTATTAAAATATTTTCAATGGGTTACCTCTAATAATTTTAAGTTCTTATAAACTAATCCCCACCTCCTTGTGGTGCAGGTAAAGGTTATTTGTATCTAGATACCATCGGCTAATGAGCTCTGGCAGTAGCTCTTGTTGATGGTATATGTGAAATTAGGACATTCAAACTACCTCATATAGTTCAATACGACACATATCAGTCCCAAACACTTCACAAGTATGATATACACAATATTACCATTCCCACTCTTCAGTAAAGTTCCTCATTTACCACAAGTCATGTTCTATACGCCGCCCCATACAATTGTTTAAAATGTTGTCCTGGATGATTCTTTTCAAGTTTCCATGAAACTTCTTATCTATCAGCTACTGGATAGTGAACATCATCATCCTACCACTATGGTTATAGACATCACTAACCTCATTCTCCATAAAAAAAATTCCTTTTGGTTTAAATGTTCTAATGTATAAAATCATAATGGTGGGAGAACAAAAATCTCAATGTATTAGATTTCTCAATCGAAATAACATTATATTCGAGCAATCCAAAAATTTAAAGAGGTATCATATCTCTAATAATATATCCACTTTTGAATTTTTTTTCAAGTTAATAAGATCATAATTATAAAAAAAACTCTCTTAAGTTGATGTATTTTATGTTCTACAACCATTTCTCATATCCTAGCTACAACAACAACAATATTAGTATCTTGGTTGGCCATTTCTGGGTGGTTTCAAGAGTTTTAAATGTTTGGATTGTGCAACTAGATGTTGTATCATGAAATTCAATCTGCATCATGAAACTAGAATCCAATTAATGCACATTATTTGAAAATAATATAATATATATTTCACATAAATTATGTCACATAAGAGATGGATTGCATGAACATAGTGATGCCAAGGCTCAAGAGTTCACGTAAGTTAGTTGAGATCCATTCACAAGAGAAGGATTGGTATACATGAAATTTAGGTGACTATACCTAGTACTAGTCACTCTATTTATAGTTATAGGACCCCCTAGGTTTCATTAATGTAAAATATGGTTTCATAAACTATGCCTAAAGTTTTGTGATGTGCTGGAAAACTTCCCAAAGTTCAATTTTTTCCATATAATTCAAAACTCTACTTCCCTATCATCTCTAATTAAAATGGGGGAATTTTTTGGAATTAGAAATTCATATCGAGCATCAAAAAACATTCCCAAAAATTGAAGGAAAAAACATGGCCCATGGGACCATTCAATAGTAAAGGTAATTGGGGAATTTAACTTTGAACATTTTCACACAACATGGAGCATTTTCACACATCCTAAAATTTTGATGAGAAAATAATTTAACGATAAATACTATACCAAATTCCTCAATTTATAAGGATGATGAAAAATCCTTTAATTTTTTTTAAATCAATGTGAAACTCTCCCACTATGAGCACAACTTCATGCTGATTTGTGAGATAAATGTGATGTTAAATCATATCCTTAAATGATCACCCTCTAGAGACAAATGCCAGAGAGGTATACAACCTATAATTGCATGATCCAGCCATTAGTTTCATGAAATGTACTATGTTTCATGGCCAAACACTAGTAAATATAGTTCACCTATAAATATATAATTATTACTCCCCATTTTAGGGACATACATTTGTATGTTGAAGTATCAGGCTCTCATTAGTGCAACCCATTTATTCCCACAGTCTTATAACCCTAGAACATCTCATGGATTCCTATAGGTAGATAAATTGTATGAAAACCATTTTATATACATTAAGTCACATTATCTTATGGTAAATATGAATTTTTACAACATCCATTGATACCCTAATGAGTTTACCCAAGTCAACATGACCTCGAGTTACTCAAGGCTTCACGCAACAGAAAAAGTTGTGCACAATTATACCTTAGTCATCCATGATCCATTTTTATGCTATAGAATATATCTCATAAAACATAAAAGGTGCATGAAACTACAAATTTGGATGACACAACCTTGGGGTCCCAACCCCAATTCCTTCGAACACTAAACATAGTTTTAGGCAAGTTGAGTGCTAAAGTGCATTTTTCCCATTCAAACTAGGTTCATTTTTTTTGAACCGTACCTACATGACTGCTATGATAGACCCTCAAGTCCAAACAAATTTATCAATATAAATATGGGTTGCCTCATTTACTTTTTTGTATTAATCATGGGCTCCCTAACCTTGTGATATTTCCATGCTTTCTAAAATGACTAGTGTCTATTCTGTTTTCCATCCAAAAGAAACCTCGTAGAGGACACATAAGCACTAGTGGTGGAATCATCAAGGGAATCGTGAAACTATTACCTTCAATGAGGGAATGTAGAATCACATTATCTTTATATCCTAACACGCTAATTGGGAATGGGAATCCTCATGTGGAAATCTCAATGATGACTGAGTTATAGGTCTCTAAATTTCATATCACTAATAACCCAGTCACATGATGTTAAACTATATAAAAATATCCTTAGAACATGATGTTAAACTACAACCTCACCATGTGTTCCAATAATGGGATTACCCGTGTAATAACCCCAAAAATCCTCATGTAATGATCATGGGATGAATCATACGAGATGATTTCCCCCAATATTTGGGAATCCCATATGTATAATCCCCACACCATCCCTTATTTTCACTCCTTTCAGTATATAACAATCCAACACATGAGACATTAGACTACAGGGAATGGTCCAATCACACAATCATAAACTATGTAGTTTAAATACATGGGTTTTGATGGATGTCTACTAATAGGGTATGTAGAATTCCTCCTTGAGGTTCAATCTCAACACCACCATAAATCCTTTTATCTTCTCCTATGAGGTGACAATCCTAATGTGTCATCATTCCCCCTGGAAACACACTTAACATATTACCACCCAGACAGGAGTTCCCTACTAGGACTCAACATCATTATATAATTATAACTACCTTTCCTACTACGTGATAAGAGATTGTGGGAAAAAATTTAATAAAGAAATTAAACATGTGATCAACCCATACATGATAAGGGTATGAAGAATAGTCTACACTGGACTCTAAATTTCAAAAATTCCCTCACTTAGAATTAAACCTAAGACCCATCCTGGTTAATAATAATTTATATCTCATGCTATGAGCTTAATAATACCTCATTGATGATTCTTGGAAGCCTTGCGTGAAAAGAATTATTTTCCAAGCATGAAAAGTGATAGGTGCCTCACTTATCATATAATAAACCTGATTCTCCCTATATGACATTTAAATGATTCTCATAGAAATGTTCCCTAAATGTCTTACACCCCTCACATGTGTTTACCCATGATTTACATGAGATTTATTAGGTTTTATTACTAATACTCCTCATACAATATATTCCCTCAACTATGAAATAAGAAGACTTTTACAGATTCCCAACACACCCATTGTTCATAGATTCTAGACATTCATAATGTCATCATATGCTCTGACCATAGGTAGCTACCCTATCCTGAATGAAAATAGAGTAATTAACCAGTGTCCAATTCAAGATGGTGCTAATAATGAGATTTATAAACATTTCTCATATCTATGATGGAGACCCAGACAAGGCAAAGAACTCCAAGGAGAAATCTATGGAAGGGGGAGCTAATATATCATTATCTTATTTTGATCAAGTATCCAACATCATAAACTAAATTGGTATATTCCATCCACCGTTGGAATTTCAGAATTCATGGAAAATCACATTTGACGGGTCGTCACTGGTCCAAGGATATAGACCGCCCCAGAGGAAAAAGTGAACCCAATAATCACATCATCTGAAGAATCGAAAAATAATTTCACTTACCCATGCCTATCAACCTTGACAGACACAAGTTTCTTCAACAAAATAATTTCATGGATTATAGTTCTCTCTACAATAAGACTCAACTCATAAGGTCTAATTTCAAGCCACGGTACTCCCAACCATTGGAATTTCATGCTAAAACACATTTTCAATGGAAAAATGACCCACTCCATGTGATTTCATTTTGATCACACATAATCATACACAAAAACAAAATTAGTTCCTCTTTGTCCTACAATTATTGAAAATCCATTGTCACACCCACCAACGTGCTACCTCACCACCCAATCACAATGCCTTAACTCTAGATGGTTTCCTAAGATTGTGTAGGCACTCAAACTAAAAAATAAACCTAACATTCAGTGTAATTACAAGTTTTTATCCTCAACGAACAAAGTATTTCATCATACTCAACTCTTTAGAACCAACACATCTCAGACCTGACTCACCCATAGATCACATAAAAATAGTCATGATCCCAGTGACATAAAAAATCCATCCAACACATCATCAAAACCCCAAATATGGTATTTACCCTGAAACCAAATAGAATTAGAGTCATTTAATAAATTATATCAAAAATTAATATAGAACATACAATTATTGGTCTCACTCATCCATAACCCTACCAGCATAGAACCATATATCCTTGACCTATACTTTATCCATTATAGCATGTAATAACTAGAAGTTTTCATCCAACTATTGACTGAGCACCAACATGAAACACCAACCACCACCTGTTCCTGTATTATAGGAATTCCATCCTCATAACCCATAAAACTTTCACCTATAATGAAGGTCACACACTCCATGGCCATTGGTGAAATCCCCACTATATAGATTCCCTTAAACAAATCCTCAAGTGCAACCTCAACAAGTCCATTCATCATACGTATGTCACCTCTCCCAAGCCATGCCCACCCATACCTTGAACACCTAACTAAGAACAATCTTATATATATCATGACACATCATCTAATACATTTTGATGTATCTTCTACAATGGAGGTATGTTTACCATTTTCATAAAAATCATGAGAAACTAGGCTTCTAAGTGTTCCATAAATTTTATCAGCCCAAATTCTACAAACAGATGCTCACATATCGAAAATTTAATAGTATCATTTATAACCAGAGTGTTCCATATCGATCTCATCCAAAATATATTGGTGTAAACTACTATATCACTCGATCACATGTATCATCTCATGCCCCTGTAAATATCACACCATCTAGCCTATGTTGAAATTCTTAATTTACTAACCATTCTCACTGCATGTCAATCTCATCTATCCTAAAGTACCCTAAGTGCTCCTCTTAAAAATTTAGAATTTCACCTATACCATGGTCTAATTCATTACAAAAAAATAACTCGTAATTCATTTTATAATCATAGGATTTATCCCACTCTATCAATATATCATCTAATGTTAATCTATAATCAATAGGTCTATGTATTCACTTGATTATATCCTCAAAATCCTACCTCAATACTAAAATCACTCAATCTAATTTACATCTAAAAAACCCAAGGCATTTCCAATTCCTACATCATATACCTAGTATCACTTCCCATGAATTGATATATTTACCTGAAGCATCTCCCTATACATCTTATATTTATATACATATCAACATCTTGGGATAATCCCAAAAATTGGTTACCCTCAAATATCACAACTCATCTTGACTATAATACCTAGCTTACAAATATCCTAAGTCGCATCTCTAAGAAACATTCCTATAGAATAATGATCATCCCAACACACAACACTGGTCTCCCACTCAGAGAATCACATATACATGATAAATTACATGGAAAATAAATTTACATAAGGATCTACTATCATCCTTGAGTCATACCTCAAGAATATATCTCCAAACTCCCATAAAACTGCTCTAGCCTGATCATCAAACACTACAACCCTATCCTTTTCCCAATACACGAAAAATCACATGATGATACTAAAAGAAAACATAAGGACTAAACACACACAATAGTGTCCTTGTAGTGGGTGAGAAATAAATCCTTAGTATGCCACCCCAAATAGTGTGCGTGCCATATACTATGATAAACAAGTACCTATACACATGATATCAAAGTCAATACAAATATGATTGAAATAAAATAGGTAACTAAAAAATCTAACATCAATCCAAGGGTTGTGTGGTTCCACCTAGCATTGACCCAACCTATATTTTCCTGTTCCATATATCAATGAGAATATAACACTTACAACCATGGGTGTCCATGTCCTTCTATATATCCAATATTTTAATAAACTATTATTCAACTAGTATCATAGTTCGTATGTGCATAATACATCAACATGGAGGGATATGATTCATTCCTAGGGATCCCATAGAAATGATTCCACTATATGTAAACATCAGATACTAGGCACTACCCTTAAAATATCTGATATAATCAATCTCATGTCGTATCCTATTGTGTATCCTAACATACCTTCATATTTGATATAATAATTGGATCCCAGGTAACCTATGCATCTAGCAATATATTTTAACTAAGTATTCAAATATTTTATGTATTATGTATCTTATATTACTGTATATCACTACTAGATCCTAGGATTCCTAGGTATCCTCTGTATCACTATACATACAATATAGATCCTAGGCCTCACTAGGTGACATGAAATATTGACAAGCATCACACTTGATCCTAGGAACCACTATGAATCTCATTAAATATAAAAATTCATCCCACTAGATCATAGGAATCATAAAGAATCACATCAAATATCACTAAGCACCCCACTATATCCTGTGAATCCATAATTATCTCTAAAAACATCATAAGTTATGTCCACTTGATCATAGATAGGTAATCCCTAGCATCCCCTTATCAAAAAGTATTATTTTATACTATATAATTAATTCCTTGAATTTCACATCAATTATATTTGTATCCTAGTTAAGTAATCCTTTTCATCCATCATTATAGATCAGTGTGCCTATATCCATCTAGTAAAATCACATAATTTATGATATTAATAATAATTTCAAGTGTTTATAAATTTTCCAACCCATGTCATATATTAGTGGTCGGCCTCTCTTGTTAATTACCTATCACTTTCATTTTATCCCTAATAGGAACAAATTATCGATTCAAGTACTAATGTAAACTCTGAAATAATCACTACACAAAACTCAGTTGTTGCACAAAACAACCATACCATAGACACATAAAATTATCTATTACTAGAATAGTCACATCATATATCAGTCTCAAGGCATCACAACCCACCCAAAAGCTCATTATCTCACCTATAGGGTGTTAGTAACTTGTACCAAGCCTTATTTTACAAGTCTTGGCTCAAAATATATCTACCCACCTAGTCTAGTCTCTTCTAGAACACCCTGGTCAAATAAGATTAATACAACAAAACTCAATAGTGTTCCCATATCAACCTCATGGGAATCCAATAGGATCCTCTAAAACCATCATAGAAACTCTTCATAAGGGAAATATCATATCCAACACCTGAGGTGTAATATCATCCCACAGGCTCAATCTGTCTTAATTCTAAAGGAATCCAGTACTCATCCTCATCACAACTCAGTATCTTTAACTAGGGACCATCCCTTTCTATCTAAACACAAGGCCTTGTAAATATTCTACCAATACCATAATTAATTTTCCCAACCCTCACCTGGGTCTCATGTCATGTATCCTACAATAGAAAACTTATTCCACCATCTTAAGGAACACCTTATGGATATCCTCATGTAGTCATGAATCATCAGTAAAAATACTCTACTCACAATAAGGTCCTTATTATCATTTTTTACATTGAAAACTACTTGTAAATAAATCTGTGTATTACCAATTCTCTCTCTAGGTAATCAAAATTCTTAAAACACCTTTTAGAAAAGCATGTAAAAATGTGTACCTTAATGTATACAACATGTACTCTAGAAAACCAACTCTAGGTATGTGTGTTAGCCATACTATGATTTAAAACCAAATTATATGTCATGATCATACCCTACACAGCTTTTTATCCATATGAGGTACTTGGCCATGTTCCTCACAAGGTCTCTAGCTTAATACCCAATATAGTTATAGGTAATATACCTTATATAGGTTCTGGACATTCTCTCTATAATATCATGCTTCTTATTATAAAAACCCCATAATTACATGATCTTTAAAAAAGGTTGAACTTACATTAATTTACTGTATAATTTTAGATTATAGTATTAGATAATTTGGAAGAACACTACATAAAAAAGTGGAAACTTCTACAGAGTGTACATTTTCACACAAAAATAGGTTCTTTTGTTACGCTCTAGTTTCATTCAATAAAATTTTGATTTTATCAATAAGTGACACCATTAAACATTCTATAATACCTATATATCCTTAATCCCCTTGAAAATAAATTTAAAACGTGGGATGCGAAATACATAGCTTGGTAAAGGATATAATGGAAAGTAAAGTCATTAATCTGTTTTAAATTCATTATAACCCCTATATAAGTTTTAATTTTTTATATAATTAAATTTGAGCTCAAAATAATCATTTACACTCATGAAATAAACTTTACATCCAAAATTTTTCAAAAAACATTTTATAAATAAGAATAAAGGAAAAAATCATAGTTATGAGAATTACTTGGGGAAAACTTGAGAACTCAAAAAAAACATATCCTTGAAAAATAGTCATTTCACCTTTAGCAGATAGTAAGCTTCCTTACCATATGAAATAAAAATATTTCTTTAAAACCAATAGAAATCATTGTAAAAACATATATGTGTCCTGAAATATTATCCTTAGAAACACACATATAATGGAATAACCATCATGATTAATTTCAACATATCTCTTAGGAGTCACTTCCATTTAGTACACTCTAGCATATTACAAAATTCATTGTATACCTACATCAAGATCATCCATCATCAGAGTTTTATCATGCACAACCAATATCATATAAAATATCCAAGAACCATATTATTATCAAAATATTTAAAATCTATCATTTCAATCATAAAAACGATATTTTTTTCATTAGATACCAAAAGAAAAAAACATTCAATTATCTCATTGATGAATTTTTTTAAACATTTAAAAATTTCCATAAAATTGGGAATAGGTTATTAAGACGCCTAGAAATTATAAAATAAGAACATTGTATTTGATATCATGTATGACACGCAACACAAAGTGTGTAAGGGAATATAACATACTAAGAATTTACCATATAATAACTATTTCAAATAAATTTAATATATTTCAATGCACACAACACTAAGTTATCTTGTGTCGCACACAATAACAAGTTTTTTCAATGGCATGCATTACACGCAAGAATGAGTTTTATAGAACAACAATATATTAATAAAAAATTATTATTTTTATTATAAGATATAACCTAGCCATTAAATTAATAATTATAAATAGTATTAACTATCTTATGAAAACATATGCTTTAGAAAAATATAAAATGAATTCATTAGTTACAAATTAATTAGAAATGAATATAATAACTAATTCAATATAAAGGGAATGTTTTTATAGAAAACTTTTTTTATGCTCACAAAGGGGTTTTATCATAATAAATTAAATTAATTACAACTATAGAAGGATATTAATGAAATACATATGTTATATATTCAATAAAACTTTTTAAAAATCATCCAATAGATTTTATAGACATAGTATAATAACAAACCTAATTTTACTTGTAAAAAACTATATTTTATAAAGACAATTTCTCTGTCTTTTGATGGAAAACCAATTTTAAATCTGATTTTTTTGAACATTTATAAATTTTATGTCAAAATAAAATTAATTTTTGAAATAACAACAGAAAATTTATCCTAGGGTGAATTTTTTAATTTTTTTGTGAAGTTTCATTTTTTGTATTAAGAGTGAAAAATACTATCTTTTAATTCAAAAATTTGTTTTTATCTATTTAATTTATAAGGATAAATTGTATTTAAATTTTTTTAAATTTTAATTAGATAACTTTTTATAAATTAATACAATTTAGGTAACTTTAATAAATTATACTTTTAAAATTAATATAAATGCATATCAAACCTCTAAACATTTAACATTAAAACCTCACTTTATCATCCCATCTGTGGGATTAAATTTACATTAATTTATGGAACTTATGTTATTCAAGTTTCGAAAAAGGATTCCATATTTGGAATCAGAATAATTTATAATTTATAATAATTTCAACTTATTTTTTAACAAAAATATTAATTAAAGTAATTAAAATTAATTACAATGATTATGAGAAAAAATTTCTTAATAAAAAACTAAACCATAGACTTAAGGGCCAAAATGACCAATAAACTTGTAAAAAATCCTTTTAATATCAATATTTATACCCTATACCCCCATTTATATAATTTGGTTCATTTTTTAGCATTGTTTCATAGGAAAAACGTTTTTGGAATTCCTTTTCAAAAAATTACAAGAATGTCGTTACTCCTCCACTATAAAAAGGTACTCACCCCTCCCTCTTACTCTCACATCTCTAGCCACATTTTCTCAAAAAATATCTAAAAAATAGATCCTAAAAATAAGTATACTCATTTTATAATCCTCCTTTTAGGTATAAATCTATCCAATGAATCCCACTGGTTCAAACCAAAAAGAGTTACCCAAAGTATAGGTAACATCATTTCTCAAGATCTTTTATATTATTTTCATTATCCACCTATTGAAATGTTATTATTACATGTTTATATAATAATAAAAATTTCATAAGTTTACTAATATTTTTTATTCAAATGTGTTTACCTAAACTTACACACACTTCCATCTAATGTTTAATGAACATTCCATTTATGTGTATAGTGAACTACCGCCTCAGAAAACAATGTCATTCATTTTTTCCTTTACCAACTCTCATGGTTGAGAATAATGACAGACATAATTTTTCTATATTATATATATGATATTTATAATTTATTTATTATTATTTAATTTTTATATAACACATACTCTTGTTCTTTCCATTTTGGGTAAATATGATGACATCATTTGTGAAGTGTGGACTACCGCCTCATCAAAATGATGAGATTTGTTCACTCTATAAATGGAATTTATAATAAATGGTTTTTATAAAAATATTTTAAATATCTTTATATGATAATTTTATTATCATATAAATATATATAATTTAATTTTCATTCTTTTAATACTTCAAAAAATGGAAGTAGTGTTCATGCATACGTATGACCAATCGTCTCCATAAACAATGCATTCCATTTCTTATCTCTAAATATAATGGATTATTATAAATAAATATACAATAAATATATATTATAATTAAATAATTTTTTAAATTCATTTTATTTTTAACCCATTATAAGAAAAAACAAGTAACAAGTCAAAACATACTTGAGAAACTAGTTAATTAACACAGGAAATAGTTAAAATATTGAATGATTGTTAGAAAATGAGTAATAAGATATTATAAGAAGATATTATATAATTTAATATATATTAATATTGTTTTTCAATAAGTTATTAACATTTTTAAAACCATTATAGATTAATTTAAAGGATGTTTTATGGAAATTAAATGCAAGGTAATGGATTTTCATCTCACTTTTTACTTTTATGAGATAAATGCCATATTCCCCACTTAATTCTTTTGTTTGGAGTATATACTGACCATTTTGATATATTATATCACTAATGGTTTTATATTAATGGTATTTTGAGTTTCAATTTTAATTATTTCATCTAAGGTTATTTGAGTTAAAAGTTACCTAGTGGTAAATAATTTCATAACCAGATTCCTTTTCATTAGGTTATTTTACTTCCTCGTTGTCATTAGTATTATAATATTATGTGTGCAATAACTTTTGACTATATATTATTTTATTTAGACATTTTTATGTGTATTTAAATTTGACACACAAAATATATTTATTTATTTATTCTCACGTTAATGTTATGGTCTTTTCAACGGTTTACTTCACAATCTCATTTCGTTCGAAACTATTTACACATGAATTTCCATCAGATGAAATTATATTATTATTTTATAATAAACACTTTAATTTTATTATCCTATGGTTATTAATTACCTTTTCTTATTAATAGTACTATTTTCAACTCTTTTAAAATCAAAATTTTTTAGAAAGTATTTTTAAGAAAACTTGTCTTTATTATTCGCTTTTGTCAAACCGATTTCATTTTAAAAACTCTATTTTACAAAAATGTTTTAATTTTTTTAAAAAAATTCTAAATAATTTATGACATAAATTTTTACCCTTTGTGATTTTAAAAATTATTTTAATGGGATCTTTTTATCACTTTGTGAATAAGGAATTTTTCCTACATATTTACTAGGAAAAAGGAATGTTGTTTTTTTTTGTGCATGGAAGGTATGACTTCACCCACCTTATCTCTTAAAAGCGTCAATTAAAAGTTTAAAAGTTAATTTTTTAATGTAATTATTTTCAAAATATATTTTAAAATAAAAATATTTTCAAAAGAATCAAAATAAAAAATGATATTTTCCTTAAGAATGTTTTGAAAATATATTTGTATAGTATTTATATTCATCAATGAAATTAAACCCTTACTTTTACTTCACTTGAGATATATTGTATTAATACCATCATTATCCTTCCTTTAGATATTTTATGATTCTTTTGGCCAATGATAGTATTGAAATTCACTACCTTGACTCTTTTGTTAGTCCCCTTAAAATATTCAATTTCCAATGATCATTGAACATTGAATTTCCCCAAATTTTCTATATCATTTATCATGGATATGTGTATTTCATAAACCCTATACCATTTTTACAAATGGTGTGTACTTGAAAGTTATTTCATTAACTTTGGAAATGTTAAAAAAATTTACCTTCTACTCTATAGGGATATTTGATAAGGCACATTGTTAAATCGATTATTCGATATATAAGGAATGATATGGATATGTGTGACATGGGTGGTCCCAGTTATAGATAGCCCCTCGATGCATCGATAGTCCCATGGGATGACTTATTTGGCTATCTATATATGGGTTTTTACTTGATAGGATAAACCATATTTTGAAAGGTCTTAACGGTAAAGGTACCATTTACCTAGGAAACATGGCATCCAATAATTAATAATTTTTCTCATTTAGATTCATTTGTTATTTATCCATGAGATTTTTTGTAGGTATATTTATGGATTCATTTAATTCTATGTTCATTTATTTAATATCATGTGTTTCCATAATTTTCCTTTCTATATTTATTGTGCCTTATCTAGTTATTTGAGTGGCATGTGTTTTAGGTTATTACCCTTCCATATTATTTGTACATTAGGTTTATTAATTATATGGAATGTGTGTTCTATTATTACATTTCCATATTGAATATTCACTTTGATTCATTATTGCTTCTGTAATACAAATCCATTACTAATCATTTGATCTCACCCTTATTTTGTTTCCTTTACCCAAGAATCTACTAATTATTCTAAGAGAGATATGAAATTATACACTATATGGAGTAAATTTATTATTATCCGTGGAAAATAATTATTTTATAGTAATTATATTCATTTTTAATTCAATAATAATGTTTGTGTCTGGTTTACAAAGACAACTAAACTGATTGGCCCTTCAGGATTTAATTATGTGTATTCATGCCAATGTAATGGTTCCACGACACCGGCTCCATGTTTTCTAGGGTCGGGTCACTACATTTGGTATCAAATGAAGTTTAATTGTAACCTTGGAAACTGGATTTAGGAAAAAAAATCTTAGATTAAATACATTTATGGTGGGATTTGAGGATAAGTATATAAGAACATCCTAATGTTTTGGTAAGGTAGGGATTATGTGGTCTTCCTAGAAATACATTTATATCTAGACGATAGAAGTGGATATAGTTCTGGAACATATGTACCTTGGGGTAACAACTCCAAAAAGGTGTGTTAGGACTAATGCGAGAATAATATGGTACATGAAAATGAGCCTTATAGCGCATCTAGTTTGAAACTCCTAGGGGATATGCTTAGGATAATTCACATTTTCATTAGAAACCCTTATGAAGGATTTGAATATGTGATGAAAATGAATAACCCAAATTAAACGTAAGGTGTTTTAGATTTAAAATATGTTTTCATGATTTAGATATCATATAAATGGTTATATTCTTTTATCACTATAACTATTGTTACTCACACTATTCTTTTTGGTTTTATTAAATGGATGGAACCTGAAAGAATCATATTAACATTGTACCAGAAGGATAATATGGTGATAATACGAAATAAAGTGAGGTGTCGATGGGAGTGAAATATATCATGTTATGCGTAATTAGTTTTCTTTAAATATGGTTAACAACATATTCCTTAACCAACTCACAATCTCACAAAATAAGAAATGGATGGAGTTTTCTAAGAGACTGAGTGGTGGAGAGTATAGATGAAAAATGGATTGATTTCCATCATGAAATAAATGTGGAAGGAGACACCCAAGAAATTGTCTCAACCAAATAAATAAATGGTTTATGTGTGGGAAATAAGGATATAAAGAAAATATGTGTTCAGGAAAAATTAAGAGTACGGTGGAAGGAAACAAATCTAATCATAATGATCCATTTCTGGTTAGTTTCCTTAAATTTTTTGGAACCTAGGAATTAACCAAGTCAATCCACCTTTTATAGGATAAACCCTAGACAAAGAACCCATGTGGAAATAAATGTATGAATTATTTATATATTGAGGATGAATTGAAACCCTAAGTTTAAAGTTTAGTTAATTATTAAATTTCAAGGATTTCTATCATAATTATTAATATCGTTTTCAAAAAGGCAGAAATTTATGTTGGGTGACAACTCATCAAATCTGTAAAGGCTGTAGGACATAAAACCATGACCGAAGGAAGATAAGGGTTTAATGCTAACCAATGACCTATGTAATGCCCTGGTTAATATATAATTTTTTAGTTTGACAATTTAATAGAGAAATATAAATTATGAACAAGTAGTATCACTTTTAGGATTAAAATTTTAATGTATTAACCATTTTTTCTTTAGATAATTTTTAGATGAAAATGGTCCGACTTTTCACTATTGTATGGGACTAATGATCCATTAAAATTATATTTTATTACTTTAAGAATCAATGTCAATTTTTGGATTTATATTTCATGATGTAAGGGATGAATTAATAATTGTAAAAAGAAAAAAAGTATAATTGTTTATAGATATATTTTATTTATGTATATTTTCTTATATTCATAGATATTAAAATAATTAATCAACAATAGGAAAATGATCAGTAAAAATGTTGTTTGAATACCCTTTTGTTTTCTAAACCAATTGTCTTCTAAATCATCATAGATTTATGAATTTTAGGCCCTCAAAATTCCATTTATCATTCACTTGTTTTTTATTTATGGACTCAATCACTTCATATAAATATTTCTACTTTTCCTCTATGTATGTATCTCTAATTTCCATTAATGTTATCCTACATAGGGACTTAGTTATATCTTAGTCAATGTAAACTTTCTACATCCCATTATCTCTTTTCTATAGGATAATTTTAGACCCTTCTCATGAAGTGGTATTTAAAAATAGAAAATATTAAAAAATCTATTACTAATATTGAGATTAAACTATGATCACCCAATTTATTTAAGGTGGGGAGAATATAACACCCTAAAATTCTAAAATAAAAACACTATATTCGATAGTGTGTATGTCAAGAAACACAAAGCGCATAATAGAATATAATATCATGATAATTTAAAGTATAATTACAATTTAAAATAAATTAAATATCATTAAATGAACACAAGCCCAAGTTATCTTTCATCGTATTAAACAATGAGTTTCATCAATGGTGTGTGTTACATGTAAGATTGGGTTTTACCAAACAACAATATATTAATAAAACCATTTTATTTTATATAGTAAGATATAACATAGCCATTAAATTAGTGTTTGTTAACAGTATATACTATCATATAAAAATATAAGGTTTATACACATATAAAACTTATTCATTAGTTAAAAATTAATTATAAGTGAATATAAGAACCAATTTAATGCAAAGAGATTGTTTTTATAGATAACTTTTCTTATTCTCAAAAAAAGTGTTTTAACCTAATAAATTAAATTAATAAAAATTATTGAGTTATATTAATTAAAAATATTATTTATATATTCTATCAAATATTTTTGACATTCATCCAACATATTTTATAGGCATAATATAAAAACAAACCCAATTTTATAAATAAAAACCTATATTTTTATAAAGGAAATTTTACCAAATTTTAATGAAGAACCTATTTTAAATCCAATTATTGGAAATTTTATAAATTTATATGTGAAAATAAACTTTAATTTTTAAATATTAACAAAAAAATTATCTTTGGTTGATTTTTGGTAATTTTTCTATGAAGTTTTTTTTGATGAATAGTGAAAAATACAGAATTTTAATTCAAGACTACTTTTTCATATAATTTATTAATTAGGATAATTTAAATTTTTAGATGGTTTTAAAATTTTATTATATAATTTTTATATCAATTAATATATTTTAGGTCATTTTAATCAATTACACATTGAAATTGAATATAAAAACATAGCAATCTTTTGAACATCTTACTTCAAAACCCCACTTTATCGTTTCATCTACGAGGTTAAATTTAAATATTGTTATTCCAATTCTATGATTGGATTTTGGAAAAATTGATTCCATATTTTGAATCATAATAATTTTTAATTTCTTATAATTTTGAATTATTTTTGAAAAAAAATATTAGTGTAAATAATTAAAATTAATTTCAATAATTAAGAGAAAAAATATCTTAATAAGGGAATACACCCTAAACATAACATCCAAGTGACCAATAAACCCTTTAAAAATATATTTTATGTTCATATTTTGACCATATACTCCATTTTACATTATTTGGATCATTATTGGAGTAATGTTTTATAGGAAAAATGTGGGTGGAATACCCATTTAATAATTTTACAAGAATATCACTCCTCCTCCACTAAAAAAATGGCACCCACACCTCCCACTACCTAATACATCTCAAGTCACATTGGATAAACCAATATCATACCAAATAGATAATAAAAATAACTTCTTGGGTCCTAGAATCCTCTATTTGGTCATAAATCCATCCAAGGAATCCCATTGGGGAAAACCAAAAGGAGTTACCCAGAAAAGAGGTAACACCTTTCCTCAAGCTCTTTTGTTATATTTTCTTTCTCCACCCACTCAAATATTATTATTCCATGATTATATAATAAAAATATTATCCTAAATATAATTATTATTTTTTATTCCAAGGGTTCTGCCTACACTTACACACACTTCCGTCTATTGGGTAATCACATACTATTTATGTGTACGGTGAACTATTGTCTCACAAAATGATGTCATTTTTTTACCTTTACCACCTATCATGGATGGGAATTATGATGGAAGCACTATTTATGTATGATATATATAATATTTATAAACTATTTATGCCTATTTAATTTTTATATAATACATACCATTATTCTTTCCATTTTTGGTCAATATTATAACACCGTTTAGGGAAGTATGGACTGCCGCCTCCTCAAACAATGTGATTCATTCATGTTATACATGAAATTAATCAAGGATGGTTTAAATGGATATATATGAAATATAAGGAATATATATGATATTGTAATTATAATATACAAATAAATCATTTAATTTTCATTCTTTTAATATAGAAAATAAATTAAAGAAGTGTTCATGCGTACATACGGCCTACCGTCTCTATGAACAGGGAATTTCATTTTCTATCTCCATATATTATGGATTACTATAAATAAATATAATCATAATATATATGATAATTAAATAGTGGTTTAAATTATAAATATTATAAAACCATTATTGTAATAACACATAAAAAGTTTAATATACTTGATAAACTATGAAATTAACACCAGAAACAGTAAAAATAATGAAAGATTGCTAACAAAAGAATAATAAGATATTATAAGAAGATAATATATGATATAATAAACATTTTTATTTTTATTTAATAATTTATAAACATGTTTAAATCCATTGTACCATAATTTTAAGGATGTTCACCCAAAAGGAAATTCAATGTAAGATATTTTCATCTCACTTTTACATCTATGAGATAAATGTCATATTCATTTCTTACTTATTTTGTGTGGTGTATCTACTACCCATTATGATATATTATGTCATGAATTGTTTTCTCATAACTTTATTTTGCGTTTAAATTTGAATTATTACTTCTAGGGGATTTGAGTTAAAATTTTCCAAGTAGAAAATAATTTCATAAACCAATTCATTTTCATTAGGTTATATTACATCCTCGTTGTCATTAATATTATAAGATTATGTGTGTAGTAATTTTTTTATATAAATTTTTTAATTTCCATATTTTTATGTGGGTTTTCATTTTACATATATAATATATTCATTTATTTATTCTCACATCAATGTTATGGCCTTTTCTAGGGTTTACATCACAAACTCATTTTTTCATGATTTTTTACACTTGAATTTAAATCAGAGGAAATTATGTAATGATTTTATAATAGACCCTTTAATTTTCCTCTCCTGGGGTTATTCATGAAAATTTCCAAGTAATAGTAACATTTTTCAACTCTTTGGTACTCATGATTTTTTAGAAATTGTTTTTAATAAAACCTAACGTCATTTATATCTTTAGTTAGAGAACCTATTTTCTTATAAAAACCATGTTTTCTAAAAAGGTTTTAAAAATATTTTTATACTTTCCAAAAAAATTATTATTGAAATTTTTACCCTTTTTATTTTAATTTTTTTTAAAGGAATCTTATTGTGTCATTCAGAAAAATGAATTTTTCTAACTTTTTTAGCATGAAAAAGGAATGTGTGTTTTTACCTTGTATATATTTTACGAATTTACCATATCTCTTGTACTTAAAGCTTATTTTGAATGTTTAAAAGGTTAATTTGTAAATATAATTTCTAAATAAGTGATTTTCAAAGAAAATTATATTCAAATAAATGGATTTCAAAAAAATGGATATTTTCCTCAAGAATGTTTTCAAAATATCTTTTTATAGAATTAAATTCCTCAATGAAAAATACCTTTATTTTTACATTACTTGGGATATGTTGTGTTGATACCATCCTTATCCTCCCTCTGTATTGTTTATGATTTATTTGACCAATGATAGTATTGAAACTCATTCCCTTTATTCGTTTTTATTCCCATTAAAATTTATAATTTCCAATTATCATTGAATATTGAATTTCCCACAAATATCCATAAACATTTTCATCGATATGTTTATTACCTAAAAATTAAATCATTTTTACATTTGGATTAACTAGGAAAATATTTATAAATATGTATATTCTACTCCAAATAGATATTTTATAAGGAAAATTATTAAATTGATTATTCCATATATGAGGAATGATTTTGATATATATGAAGAAAATTACGGACTGATTATAGATAGCCCCTTGATAAATTAGTTGTCTCATGGGATGAGTCAGCTGGCTATCCTCAGATTGGTTTATATCCAATATGCTAAACCGTCTGGTGAAAGGACTTGATGGTAAATGTACCATGTACCTAAGAATCATGGTATCCAATAATTAATAATTTAACTCATTTTGATTCATTTATTATTTATCCATGATATTTTTCATCGACATATCTATGGATTCGTTTTATTCTCAACCCATTTATTTAATTGAATGTGTTTTAGTTATTTTCCTTACCAAATTGATTATTCCCCCTTTAGTTATTTGATTGGAATTTGATTTCTATTATTATAATGGCATGCTATTTATAAATTGATTTTATTGATTATATATAATGTGTGTAAAGTTATTACCTTTCCATATTGACTATTCTCATTGATTCATTATTTCATCCACTATACTTAACCCTTACTAATCATTTGAGATCACGATTATTTTTTTCCTTTCCCCCGGAATCCATGCCATGTACTATGAAATATGTGTAATTATATTCTAGATGGAATAAATTTATTATTATACTTAGAAAAAAATTATGTTTTAATTAGTGTATTCATATTTAATACAATACTCGTGTATATATCTAGTTTACCAAGACAACTAAACTAATCGGTCCTTCAAGATTTGATTCATTATAATCATGCCAAAGTAATGGTTGCATAACACTGACTCTAGGATTTATATATTTTGGTAGCTATAGTTATTATATGAAAAAACCATATAATATTTTATAGGAATAATGAAAATGGATAATATTTATGGTGGTGAAAAAATAAAGTTGTGTGGTAAATTTTAAAAGAAACATTAATGTTCACTTTGGTAAAAAGTATCAAAAGTGATTCATATGAATTTTTTTTAAATGATTCCTTTTAAAAATATTTCAAAAAAGTCAAGGATATTTTAAAATAAATTTAAATAATAAAATTATTGAAAATTTTTAAAGAATGTGGATATAGAGGGAAAGGGGTAGTAAAATATTTAAAATTATGTTTTAAATAAAAATATCTTGCCTTATGTTTCATCTAGATTTATAAGTTTCTTAAATATTTAAAAATAAAATTATATTAGTTATTTATTTGTTGAGGAACCATTTTCTTGTCTATTAAATTATTAATATTTCTTTTGTTTCATTTATTATAATGTTTTAGTTTTTTAACAAATCAATTAAAGTTATATCAGATGTGTTGAGGTTGTTTGGTTCATAATCTCCCAAATAACATTAGAGCATTAACCATGGTAAAAGAGGAACTAGTTACATAATATATATATATATATATATATATATATATTCTTAAACCTATTTTAATCATCATTTTTATCCATTCAATATAATTTTATAACCATCTAATTAAGGTGTTCATGAAGAATAAAGGACATCATTTCATAGAGATGGTAGTCCATATATACGCATGAATGAAGTTGTAATTTTTTTAATGGATGGAAAAGAAATAAAATAGATAAATTTTTAGAATTATATAATAATATTATTATTATAAATAAAATATTTATTCATTAAATCCCTCTTTATTTCCATCCATGAAATGAAAAAAAATTAAAAATGAATCACATCGCTTTGTGGAGGTGGTAGTCAACACATAAGCAGAAGCGACGTTATTATTTTATAATAGATGAAAGTATAAGAATTTACATAATATATATTATTTAAAAAATAATAATTTAAAAAATATCATATATATTATTTTATTACATATTTATAACCAAACACATGATTCAGTGAGGAAAAACGAAACAAATCGCTTCATAGAGGTGGTAGTCAACACATACGCATGAGTAGTGATTTTATTTCTCATAGGATAGAAAGGAGGTGGAAAACTATTGTTACATAATAATAATAAAATTTTATTATAGTTAATATACTGATTTTAATTAATTTATAATGGTTATAAAATATTATAATGAGTTATAAGAATAAATAAAATGAAAGATTTCGGTTAGGTCTTATACCTCTTCCTGGGATAACCTACTTTTTCTTATACCTCATGCATTCTAAGATGAATGTTTTGAGAATAAAAATACATATAGGACTAGTTAAGAGATTTTATAAGGTATTTGGTAAGATATTGGCCAATATAGTGTTCTCAAAGTGTATAAATAATTTTGGATAGGATGTCCCATTTTATAAGTGAGGGGAGGGGTACTCATATAATTATTCATTATTTTAAAATAATATAGTGTATATTTTATGAGAAAGTGGAAAAAAGGGAACCAAATTTCAAATTTAATATGAGGTATGGTATAATTGAACTCAATAAATTATATTTAAATAATTTTTATAGGTATGTAAGCCTTATCCCTTAGTTTAACCATTTTTAACACATTTTACCCTTTACCAAAATAAAATAACTTTTTACCTAGTTAATTTTTTAATATGAACAAAAATAAAAGTGATCATATTACCAAATGTAGAAAAATTATTCCAAATATTGAAAAAAAATATTAGATTAAATTTATTTAAGTGTTATTAATTACATTTAATACAAGTATTCAAAACAAAAGAAAATTTGTTTTAGAAAAAATGACTATTTCTTGTATAAAAATATTTTACATTAAAAATAATAATATACTTTATTATCATGAATATAATTTGATAATAATAATAAAACAAATTTATATGATCTTTTTATCACACCTAAACTGAATGGAACCTTCCAACCACAATATTTAAGTATAAGCATCAAAAAGCAGTTTTTAAATAGAGTAAAATAAAAATTAAGTTCTAAAAAGTCAATAATGGGTTTTTAGATTCAAAACAAAATGTTTTTAAATGACTTATTTTACTCATTAAATACATATTTGTTTTATAAAAAAAATTATTAATTATTAATTAATTCTTATGTCATGATTATGTCAAATAAATTATGGTATTTTTAAAATCAATATATTTCATTATTCATCAAAAAATAAAATATTTTAGGGAAAATCCAAAAAAAATATCCTCAATCTAATCTTGATGTGTTTATATAAAAAAAAATATTTCAATTTTATCAAATTAAAATTATAAAATTAAAATTTTAACTCTTAAATAAAATAGCATAATTGATGGAAAACATTTTTGATAGAATAAAACTATTTATATTTCTCTATAAAAATTACTTGAAATTAATATAGAAAATATTACTCCATTAGACATAATAATTAATATTAATAAGACATGAAATTCATTTATTATTGACATCATCATAGCTATGACACTATTCCAACATTAATTTTATTAAAATAATATTATTCATTTATTAAACAAGTGAAGATATTTTTTTCTAAATCATATTTTTCTTCTTCTATAATCTGTATCTTCCATAAACCCTTAATCAGATGAATTACCTTATTTTGAAACACGTAATATCTAGGTTCTAGAATTTAAAGTTTCTTTTTCACATAATAAATATTCTCTTCCAACTTAACTACATAAGGTCTCAAAACATTATATTCATTGGGTATATATTACCTAAATAATAATAAATTAAATATGTCATGTGCCTATGACAAACTCAAGGTTAATAAAAAGCAGTATGAAACTGATCTATGATTTCCTAGAATTTCATATGGATCAATACATCATGCGATTAATTTATATTATTTTTTAAAATTTATAACACTTTCCCATAGAGATATTTCAAGAAAAAAAATAATTATAAACTTCAAATGAGATATCTCTCCTCTAATTATCTACATAACCCTTATGCCTAATCTGACCTTCCCTCATATGGTACAACGTGCAAAATTTTGACATCATTTTCTACATTATTTTTCTAATGGTTCCATCAATATATTTGAATTAAAACTATTATTATAATAAAAATCCACTAAATCACTAGTGGAAAAAATGTTTTACACGTCATCGTTTTTCACATCAGTTCTATATAACCGACGTGCAAAGCTTTAAAAATCTATTTCTCATGTTGGTTATTTTTTAACCGATGTGATAAATTTATGAGAATCAATTTTTTACATCGGTTATTTTATAACCAACATCAAAAATGTTGATATTAGATTTATCACGTGGGTTATTTTATAACCGACGTGATAAAGAAAATCTCACCAATTTACCAAGTCGGTTATAAAATAACTGATGTGATAAAGCTCCATTTATAATTTCAGTTATAAAGTCATCAACGTGATAAATAATTTTCTACAACGTTTATTAAATAACCAATGTTATGAACATAAAAAAATTATTTATCATGTCGGTTATTAAATAACTGACGTGATAAATCTTTTAAATGACTTATTGTGCCCTATATTTAGTCATTATTTTTTCTTTGATTGAGTGGCCTACGACTCATATCTCTCATGAAAAAAATCTAGAAAGTATTCTTGAATTTGTGCCCTCCAGCCTCTTTTTTCCAACATCATTTGTCATCTTTATTATCACCAGATCTATCAAGTCGACTCGCGATACTTAAGTAAGTCTCACACTGCTCGGTTTCATGTTTTATTTTTTGTGATGCCCATAACTTATTTTTTAGGTGTTATTTTTTTTTCTCTTTATTCTTTCTATCGTGGTAAATTTCATAGTGTTCTTTTATACAATGTTAAATTCTTTTCTATTAAAATAAAACATAGAAGCGATGTCATAAAAGTTTACAAGTTTGGTGTGTTATATCATGTGTGTGTGCATGTACAAGGGGTTTCTAAGGGGTTGGGGTCTGTCGATGGTGGTGGGGGTGTCCATGGGTGTCTAAGGGGGTGGGGTGATGTCTTGGGGGTGTAGGGTGTGTCCATGGGGGTCGAGGTGTCCAAGGGGTAGGGATAATGTTTAGGGGGTGAGGGGGTTGTCCAAGGGGCTAGGGGTGTTCCGGAGGTGGGGTGGTGTTCAGGGGGGTGAGTGGGCTATCCAAGGGGGGTAGTGGGTATCTTGGGGGTGGGGGTGTCAAGGGGGTGGGGGTGTCCAGAGGTGTGGGACTGTTTTGGGGGGGGTGTCCAAGGGGGTAGGGGTGTCTAGGGGGTGGGGTGGTGTCCAGGGGGTGAGTAAGCTCTCCAAGGGGGTGGGGGTGTCCAACGGGTGGGGGTGTCCATGGAGGGTGGGGGCTTTCTAGAGGGGTGGGGGCTGTCAAGTGGGAGGGGGATGTTCAAGGGGGTGTCCAATGGGTGTGGAGGTGGTGTCCATGGGTGAGGGGGTATTCCAAGGGGGGAAGGGGTGTCCAGGGGGTGGTGGTGGTGTCCAGGGGCGATAGAGGGCTTTCTAGAGGGTGGGGTGTCTAGGGGTGGGGGTGTCCAGGAGGTGTCCCAAGTGGTAGGGGTATCCAGGGGTGGGGGTGTCTAGGGATTTAGGGTTGTCTATAGGGGTTGGGGGATGTTTAGGTGGTGGGGGATGTCCACGAGGGGTGGGTGTATAGGGGGTGGGGTGTCCAAAGGGTTGGAGTTTGTGTCCAGGGGGTGAGGGGGTTATCCCCGGGGGTGATGTGTCTAGGTGGGTGTCCAAGGGGGTGGGGGTGGGGGTGGTGTCCAGAGGGTGGGGTGTCTAGGGGGTGGGGTATCCAGGGGGCTGTCGAGAGGGGTGAGAGGGCTGTCTGTAACGACCCAAGGTTTTTCAATGGAAATTCCCTTCATATAAA
This sequence comes from Viscum album, assembly GCA_963277665.1. NCBI lineage: Eukaryota > Viridiplantae > Streptophyta > Magnoliopsida > Santalales > Viscaceae > Viscum > Viscum album. Next base: position 1,351,434,835 of record OY728159.1, on the reverse strand, counting down.
TATGTCATAAAATAACATGAAAAAACAACAAAATGAACTACTAAGTGATAATTAACCTTTAAACATAAGTTTGTCACTTCTATGTTTGGAATTTTGAAAATCAGACATTCACCGATGTGTTCAAGATGATTTTCAGAGTCTAATGAAACAAAAATAATTTTTGGTGAATAGTAACCTACCCTTATGAATAGTAACCTACCCTTATGAATATTAATATGACCCTTATTAATAGTAAATAAGAGTAACATTACCTATGAATAATAAAATAAAATTTAGACATCTTAAAAAGTGACAATTGACCTTAGTAAACGTTTTTGGTATTTTATAAGTCATAAATAAATAATTATAATTAATTAACTAATTTAAAAGAATATTTATTTCCCTGAAATGTATTCATAAATTATTTAATCAATGTTTAATAGTTTTTAGATAATGTTATGAGACCCTATGTAATTTTTGAAAGAACTGTAAAATGAGTTTTAATCTTAAAAATTGTTTTTTTAAGTAAATTATGATTTTAATTGAATATTAAATTAATAATATTTAGAAAATAATTTTGAAAAATGGACTTCATTTTTTGATTCTACATGTCGAAAAATGGTTGGGGTAAATTTTCTGGATTTTTCTGAGATACTTGAATTTTTTATGAATTGTAGAATCTGATAATTCACAATAAATGATAAATAATGTATTAATTGAGTCATCGATGATGTTTTGCTGATGTAAGCCCACTTGGTTTGGGATTAAATTATAAAATTACAATTCTTGGTCGTTCAAGACTCACTATTCCTGGTGTTAGGTGAAATTAATAAACTAATCAATTTTATATTAAGGAAACCCCTCTCCCGTCCACTATAAAAGCCACCCTCCACTCCCTCTTTTCCTCAAACCTCTCAAGCTCCAATACTTCTCTAAAATTTTCCCAAAAATCTTCCCTAGCACCTCCCTCACTTCCAAAAGTTTCTAGTCTCATCAAAATACCAAGAGTATCTTCCTTAAGGAGGATCTCAAGAGGAAGATTTAAGAGGTAATTTCCCTCCCTCTTCTCCTTTAATTTCCTTTCAAGTTCAAGTTCCTTTCTTCATCTCTCCCCACCTATATTCATCCAAAATGTTTTCTAACTCCAGTATTATACATATACTGTAATTTTATGATTCTAATGAAATATTATATCACCCCACACCCTTTCCCTCTTCCTTTTATTTCATTAAAGAGAACGTTGTTCATGAGGTGTTAATTTATCACCTTCAAAAACGACATCCTCTCTTCTTCCATTTCTACCTTCATATCTGGTCATGAAACCATTTTTATGGTTGAACCATAATATTTTATATGTATTATGTTCTATTTAAAGTTCTGGAAATAACCTATGTCCATTTTTCTAATTGAAAAGTTAAAACAAGTTCATTGTGATCCAAAAACCGCTCAAATTAACCCAAATAATCATCATTTAATTCTTATCTAATGATTCATCCACATGGATCTAATGTAATTCATTATAAAATCATTCAAGATCCTGTAAAATCACTAATGAAAAATAATTTCATTTCTGGATTTTTACTCTTGTTCTACCCAAACTTCAATTTAAGAATACAAGTGAATCACCCAAGAAAAACCATAAAAACGAACATCCCCGAACAATGTTTTGTGAACTCTATAAGTCATCCAAAGGAACATAATATGACATAATTAAACCATAATAAACCCTATTAATGTACACATGGTACTGGATTTCTAATTAATGAATATAATGTCATTATACATGACATTAGATAGACGGAATCATTCGGGTACAAGGTAAGGGGAAATATCGAACCCAATTTTCTTCCATCGGGTTCTCCCCCTTTCACTCCTTTTTGATATGGTTACTCTTCAAAGATCATTTGTTCATCATTGAATTTTTATTTCTGGGATATACATGTATGTCACTGGTTTTTATGTCCATCAAAATGTTTTCCAAAAGAACTCTTCTTTCAAGAACTCACCTTTTTCCTCTCATTCAAGGTTGATGGTTCTTGTATCAAGTATGTTGTTCACTCTTTCTTTTAGGAACCCAAAGCTTATGAATGTGTTATTATGATATGAAACCCATTCCTTTTCATGGGTTAATTATTTTTATTTATGTTATATTGTCATTTTGTCATGCATGACAAATGATAATGTTATGATGTGACGAGTGCGCCCGGAATTACATAGCGCAATATGAATGTTTAAATGTGATGGGTGCGCCCGGAATTATATAGCACTCCAATACATTGGGTAAAGTGATGAATCTCATGAGTAAATTTTAAATGATATGGGAACAAGATGATAGCTTGGTTCACAAGTATGTGTGGTAGTTAACCACTAAGACATGATGTTTCATTTTTATGCATTGCCACACTTCAAGTCTATTATTTATGCTCCTCTCATATTCATGATCTTTTGACTATGTTATGATTATGCTCACCACCTTATATATTGTTCTTATCTATCCTCTTACTGGGATTTTATCTAACCCCTTTTTATGTATATCCTCAGGTGGCTACATGTACTAAGGAGAGGAAAAGTTCCAATAAGAAGCAATAGAAGAAGAAATTAAATGAATGTTTATGCTTGAAGTTGTATTTGTTATGTATGGTCCTAGTTTTCCCAAGACACTAAACCTTTGGATCCTCTAAGTGTAATAATATTTTTTTGTTTATATTTTAAAATATTTAATAGTAATGTATGAAAAGGTGGGGTCTCTATAGTTGGTATCAGAGGAAAGGATTAGTTAATTTGGGAATTAGGATTAGTGAACCCTAAAGAAAACCTCTAGAATGAGATTAAGTACAAATATGCACACAAGAACATTTACCTAGGGATCCCATATGTTATGTTTTTGGTATAATTGTTTAAATGAATAATTCATTCATGAATTGTTTACTTATGTTTTGTTCTAACCTTTTATATTTTATAAAATGGTGGGAACCAGGAGAAATTAGGCCAACAACTCATGTGAGGGCCAATGCAATGATTTCCCAAAAGACATCCCAAATGATTTGGGAGGTGGAGTTAAAAACTTCATGGCGATTCTTACCCAATTATCTCAGGTTATGTATAATAACCATAATAATGGGGAACGTACCCCTTCACCGAATAGGGAGAAACTAGCGATTGAATGTTTTATGCGGCAACGACCACCGACGTTTTGTGGATCTTCCAATCCACTAGTTGCGGAAAAATGGGTCAACTCCATGGAGAAGATCTTTTCTGTACTTTACTTTTCTGAGATGTAGAAGGTGACACTAGCCATCTATCATCTAGACGGAGAATCTGATCAATGGTGAGCTTTGATTAAGAACACCAAGCCAAGAGAGGAAATTGAAGAGATAGAATGGGAAGACTTTAAGATAATGTTTCTTAATAAGTACTTCCCATGAACTCTTCGCACAAAGATGGAGAGTTAATTTTTATAGCTCAAGAAAAAAGAAGGAGAATCTATCACAACCTATGAAGCGAATTTCACAAGGCTCGCAAGGTATGCTTCGGGTTTTGTTATCAACAATGATAGAAAAATTGATAGATTTTTTAGTGGATTGAAACCACACCTTCGAAAGGATATTGTGATTCGAGACTTTGGGAGTTATGAAGAAGTTGTTCGGTGTGCTCTCAAAGTGGATATGGAGTTTGGAGAATGGTCCCATGGCTATGGGGATAAGAAAAGGCAGATGGATTTTCATGCTGGTGGATCTAAGGACAAAGGTGGGAAGAAAAATCAACGACCCACATGCCAAAAATGTGGGAAGTTGCACCACGAGAACTGTGTCAAAGGGACGGGTAAATGCTTCAAGTGTGGGAAAAAAGGACACCATGCTCAAGAGTGTCGAAAAGACATGAAAAGGAAGGATAATGAAGCCGATGAAAGGAGAGAACCACTCATGGTTCAATGCTACAACTGTAGGGAGCTAGGGCACTTTTCAAACCAGTGAACTAAACCTCGGGCTCTCGAGGGTAATCAGCGTCAGCAGCCACCAAATCCAAAGGAACAGGGGAAGGCTTATGCCATCACTACTGCGGAGGTGGAGCATGATAATGAAGCCATACAAGGTACACTTCCTACTCACTCAAGAATGGAAAAATTATTATTTTATTCTGGTTCTATGCATTCCTATATATCTTTCAAGTTTTCTAGAACTATAGAATCGAAGCCCCAAAACCTTGAAGTAGAGATATATGTAAAAACAACAAGTGTTGAAATCATTGCAATCCAAGTGGTTGACTCTTCTCCTATTGACATATGTGGGAAGATTCTTTTGGAAAATCTCATAATACATCCCTTGGTGGAATTTGATGCTATAATGGGAATGGATTGGCTCTCGTTATATAGATCACATATCAACTGTCGGGAAAATGAAATATCTTTTCATATTCCGAACCATCCCATGATCCTCTACAAATTCAAGGAAGATCATGAATATCCTTTGAAAACCCCTTAAATGGTTTGGGTGTTGATTACCTTTGAATAATAATTCCTTTCCCAAATGGTTGAGTCGAAGGAAAGTTCCAACCTTGAGGAAATACCCATCGTGAGGGAATACTGCGATATATTTCCCGAAGAGTTACCCAGAATTCCCCCGGATAGTGAGGTAGAGTTATCAATTCAACTCATACCTGGAGATAATACTATCTCAAAGTGTCCCTATAGGATGGCTACTATTGAACTGGAGGAGTTAAAGAAGCAGCTAAAAGAGCATCTGGACAAAGGGTTCATACGCCCAAGTGCATCACCTTGGGGTGCGCCAGTGCTCTTAGTGAAGAAGAAGGATGGAACCATGTGGCTGCGTATCGATTATCGGGAACTCAACAAGATCACCATAAAGAACAAGTATACTCTCCCAAGGATTGATGACTTGTTCAATCAATTAAGAGGAGCTGAATACTTCTCAAAGGTGGATCCTTGTCCTGGATATCATCAAGTAAAGGTGACGAAGGAAGATATTCAGAAGACTGCCTTCCGTACAAGGTATGGACACTATGAGTTTTTGGTGATGCCCTTCGGACTTACTAATACCCCTGCAATCTTCATTGATTTTATGCATAGAGTCTTTAGACATTACCTCGAAAAAATTGTGGTAGTGTTTATCGATGATATTCTCATCTACTCCAAGATCAAGGAGGAACATGATGAACATCTAAGACTTGTGTTGATGACATTAAGAAAGGAGAAGTTGTACCCCATGTTTGGAATGTGTGACTTTTAGATGAATCATGTCACGTTTTTGGGACATGTGATTACAAGCGAGGTAATTTCTGTTGACCCTTCAAAGACAAAGGCGATTGAGGAATGGACCAGGACCTCTAGTGTCATAAAAATCCGTAGTTTTCGTGGATTAGCTGGGTACTACCGACTTTTTGTGGGAAACTTCTCACGATTGTCAAGCCCGCTAACTATGTTAACAAGGAAAGGGGTAAAGTATGTCTAGATGGAAGAATGTGATTGAAGCTTCAAGGAGCTAAAGAGAAGGCTAATCAATGCACTTGTACTCACACTACCAAAAAGTGGAGAATGTTTTGTGATATATAGTGATGCTTCAAAGAATGTATTGGGTTGTGTACTCATGAAAAATGATAATGTGATAGCCTGCACCTCGTGACAGTTGATGATCCATGAGCAGAACTACCTGACGCATGATTTGGAGCTGGTAGCTGTGATTTTTTCCTTGAAAATCTAGCGGCACTACCTTTATGGTGAGAAGTGTGACATATACACCGACCACAAGAGCCTAATGTATATATTCACACAAAAGGATCTAAACATGCCTCAAAGGAGATGGTTAGAGCTAATCAAGGATTACGATTGCTCTATTCATTATCATCATGGAATGGCGAACAAGGTAGATGATGCTCTAAGAAGAAAAGAACCAGTTATTCTATCCATGTTGAGGATTGAGAAAGACCCTATCTTCATGGATGTGCAAAGGATAGATTTGGGAATCGTGAGGGTAGGGGATACATCCTACCTTGCCAAAATGATTTCACAACCATCCATCTAAGATAAGATTAAGAAATCACAATGTGATGATGTGGAGATAAAAATAGGGTGAATGCAGTAAAGGAAGGGAAGCTACAAGAGTTCCATATCGACGATGATGGTGTGATTCGGTTTGTAACGCGGCTTTGTGTGCCTTCATCACTCGAGATAAAGAAGGAGATGTTAGATAATGAACATAGCTCAACTTTCCCTATCCATCCTGGGAGTACCAAGATGTATCGTGATCTCCGAGAACACTTTTGGTGGGATAACATGAAGAAACATATTGCAGAATATATATCAAGGTTCTTGGTATGTCAGCAAGTTAATTCTGAGCGGAAAAAGTCCAAGGGTATGATGCAACCATTTCCTATACCCATGTGGAAATGGGAAAATGTTGCTATGGACTTTGTCATGGGTCATCCGAAGATGTAAAAGGGAAATAATGTGATATCGGTTGTGGTTGACCGACTCCCCAAGACTTCCCATTTTATCACTATTCGAGAAGACCTATCACTTGAACAACTTGCAAGGATATATGTGAATGAAGTGGTGAGAATGCATGGTCTTCCACTCTCAATTGTCTCCGAATGTGACCCAAGGTTCACATCTAAATTCTAGAGGAGCCTTCAACATGCTTTGAGTACTGAATTAAATTTCAGCACGGCCTATCACCCCCAAACTAATGGCCAGTCTGAAAGGAATATTCAGACACTTGAAGATATGCTAAGAGCCTGCTCTCTAGAATTCAAAGGTGGTTGGGATCATCATCTCCCATTGGTTGAGTTCTCATACAACATTATCTTCCACTCGAGTATTCAGATGGCTCCGTATGAAGCTCTTTATGGGAAGCGATGTAGAATTCCAACCTGTTGGGATGAAGTTGGAGAAAGAAAGCTACTTGGGCCTGATTTTGTTCAAGAGATGACCGAGAAGGTTCAAGCCATCCAGAAACACATCAAAGCTACTCAAATTCGGCAAAAGAGCTATGCTGACAACTGTCGAAGGGACTTGGAGTTCGACGTTGGAGATAAAGTCTTCCTTCGAATATCTCCATGGAAGAGAGTCATGTTATTTGAGAAGAAAGGGAAGCTATGCACAAGGTATATTGACCCCTTTGAAATCCTTGACCTCATAGGAGTCGTGGCCTATCGTTTATCACTTCCACCAAATATGGCTCAAGTTCATGATGTGTTTCATGTATCACTACTGAGGAAGTACATACCAAACCCCTCACATGTACAAAACTCCAAGGTGGTGCAGCTGTAATATGATCTATCCTATGTGGAGAAGCTATTAATGATTCTGGATCGGAGAGATAAGGTCCTACGCAACAAGACAACCCATATTGTCAAAGTGTTGTGGAGGAACCATAAGTTTGAGGAAGCAACTTGGGAACTAGAAGAGGCAATGAAGGAGAAGTACCCTGACCTGTTTGTGTAAAGTGAAATTTCGAGGGTGAAATTTCTTAAGCGGGGAAGAATGTAACGACCCAAAGTTATTCAATGGAAATTACCTTCTTATAAATATGTCATAAAATAACATGAAAACACAAAAAAATGAACTACTAAGTGATAATTAACCTTTAAACATAAGTTTTTCACTTCTATGTTTGAAATTTTGAAAATCTAACATCCACGGTTGTGTTCAAGATGATTTTTAGAGTCTAATGAAACAAAAATAATTTTTGTTGAATAGTAACCTACCCTTATGAATAGTAACCTACCCTTATGAATAGTAATATGACCCTTATGAATCGTAAATAAGAGTAACATTACCTTTTAATAATAAAATAAAATTTAGACATCTTAGAAAGTGACAATTTGACCTTAGTAAACATTTTTGGTATTTTATAAGTCATAAATAATTAATTATAATTAATTAATTAATTTAAAAGAATATTTATTTCCCTGAAAGGTAATCATAAATTATTGAATCAATGTCTAATAGTTTTTAGATAATGTTATGAGACCCTATGTAATTTTTGAAAGAACTATAAAATCAGTTTTAATCTTAAAAACTGTTTATTTAAGTAAATTATGATTTTAACTGAATATTAAATTAATAATATATGCAAAATTATTTTTGAAAAATGGACTTCATTTGTGGATTCTACCCGTCGAAAAATGGTTGTGTCAAATTTTTGGGATTTTTCTGAGATACTTGAATTTTTTATGAATAGTAGTATCCGATAATTCACAATAAATTCTAAAGAATGTATTAATTGAGTCATTGCTGATGTTCTTCTAATGTAAGCCCACTTGGTTCGGGATTACATTATAAAATTACTATTATTGGTCGTTCAAGACTCACTATTCCTTTTCTTAGGTGAAATTAATAAACTAATCAATTTTATATTAAGGAAACCTCTCTCCCCTCCACTATAAAAGTCACCCTTCACTCCCTCTTTTCCTCACACCTCTCAAGCTCCAATCCTTATCTGAACTTTGCCCAAACATCTTCCCAAGCACCTCCCCCACGTCCAAAAGTTTCTGGTCTCATCAAAAGACCAATACTATCTTCCTTAAGGAGGATCTCAAGAGGAAGATTTAAGAGGTAATTTCCCTCCCGCTTCTTCTTTAATTTCCTTTCATGTTCAAGTTCCTTTCTTGATCTATCCCCACCTATATTCATCCAAATTGTTTTGTAACTCCAGTATTATACATATAATTTAATTTTATGATTCTAATGGGATATTATATCACCGCACACCCTTTACCTCTACCTTTTATATCATTAAAGAGAACGTTTTTCATGAGGTGTTAATTTATCACCTTCAAAAACGACATGCTCTATTCCTCCATTTATACCTTCAGATCTGGTCATGAAACCATTTTAATGGTTGAAACAGAATGATTTATATGTATTATGTTCTATTTTTAGTTCTGGAAATAACCTATGTCCATTTTACTAATTTAAAAGTTAAAACAAGTTCGTTGTGATCCAAAAACCGCTCAAATTAACCCAAATAATCATCATTTATTTCTTATCTAATGATTCATCCACATGGATATAATGTAATTCATTATAAAATCATTCAAGATCCTTTAATATAATTAATGAAATGTAATTTCATTTCTGTATTTTTACTCAAGTTCTACCCAAACTTCAATTTAAGAATACAAGTGAATCACCCAAGAAAAACCATAAAAACGAACATCCCCGAACAATGTTTTTTAAACTCTATAAGTCATACAAAGGAACATAATATGACATAATGAAACCCTAATAAACCCTATTAATGTACACATGGTTCTGGATTTATAATTAATGAATATAATGTCATTATACAGGACATTAAAGAGAAGGAACCATTCGGGTACAAGGTAAGGGGAAATCTCGAACCCAATTTTCATCCCTCGGGTTCTCCCTCTTTCACTCCTTTTTGATATAGTTACTCCTCAAAGATCATTTGTTCATCATTGCCTTTTCTTTTCTGTGACATACATGTATGTCACTGGTTTTCATGTCAATCAAAATGTTTTCCAAAATAACTCTTCTTTCAAGAACTCACATTTTTCCTCTCATTCAAGGTTGATGGTTCTTGTATCAAGTATGTTGTTCCCTATTTCTTTTGGGAACCCAAACCTTATGAATGTGTTATTATGAGATGAAACTCATTATTTTCCATGGTTTAATTATGTTGATTTATTTTATATGATCATTATGTCATGCATGATAAATGATAATGTTATGATGTGACGGGTGCACCCGGAATTATATAGCGCAATATGAATATTTAAATGTGACGGGTGTGCCCAGAATTATATGTCTCTCTAATGCATTGGGTAAAGTTATTAATCTCATGATTAAATGTGAAATGATGCGTGAAAAAGATTCTATCTTGGCTCACAATTATGTGTGGTAGTTAACCACTAAGACATGATGTTTCATTTTTATGCATTGCCACACTTCAAGTCTATTATTTATGCTCCTCTCATGTTCATGATCTTTTGAATATGTTATGATTATGCTCACCGCATGATATATTGTTCATATCTATCCTCTTACTGGTATTTTAGCTCACCCCTTTTGATGTATTTCTTCATGTGTCTACATGTACTAAGGAGAGGAAAAATGCCAATAAGAAGTAATAGAAGAAGAAATTAAATGAATGATTATGATTGAAGTTTTATTTGTTATGTATGGTCCTAGTTTGCTCAAGAAAATAAACCTTCGTATCCTCTGAGTGTAATACTATTATGTTTTTTATCTTTTAAATGATGTAATAGTAATGTATGAAAAGGTGGGGTCGTTATACTATCCAAGGCGGTGGTGGTGTCCAGGGGGTGTCCAAGGGTTGGGGTGGTGTCCAGGGGTGAGGGGGCATTATAAGGGGTTGGGGTGTCTAGTGGGGTGTCCAGGGGTGAGGGGATGTCCAGGGTGTGTGGGTGTCTAGGGGATGGGGGTGTCCAAGGGGGTCGGGGTGGGAGTGGTGTCCAGGGGGTGGGGTGTCCAGGGGTAGGGGTGGTGTCCAGAGGGTGAGTGGGTTGTGCTAGGGGTAGGGGGTATCCAGGGGGTAGGGGTGTCCATGGGGGTAGGGGTGTCCAGAGGGATGGGGTCTTTTTAGGGGGTGGGGCTGTCTAGGGGGTGGTGTCCAGGGGGTGTCCATGGGGGTGGGGTGGTGTCCAATGGGGTAGGGGGTTGGACAACCCCTCACCCCCCCCCCCCCCAAAACACAACTCTCCTACCCCCTGGACACCACTCCCATACCCCTCTGGACACCACCACCCCCATGGAAACCCACACCCCCTGGATATCCCCCACCCCCTAGACACCCCCTACCCGCTTGGACACCCTGGACAGCCCCCCTACCCACTGGGACAACCCTTACCCCCTTGGACAGCCCCAACCACCCTCTAGAGAGCCCCCTACCCCCTTGGACACCCCCTTGATATATATGTATATATATATATATATCCCAATGGTTTCATTAGAACCATTCAAATATATTAACTTCAGGCAGTCTATACCAACAGTTCCTATAGAACTGTTGGTATAGGTCTATGCAACGACCATCATGCCAATGGTTTTAAGGGCAATACCAATGTTTTGAAATCATTGGGATAGGTGTAATTTTCAGTAGTGAATGTATACATATTTTAATAGTTATACTTCATTTTTCTTGTTTACGTAAGGGTGAAATTGGTATCCAGTTGTACCAGGATGTATTATTTGTGTACCTTAAAAAGAAAGGATCCAAGATGAGTTTATAACTATTATTTATAACTATATTTTCTTTTTAAAATCATTTTCATGCATATATTTTTCAAATATGTATAGATTTGTTTTATATTTCAAAATTGTTTTACATTCAAATTATTATACTTTTCATATAAAAATAAAATTGTATTATCTTAACAAGATGTATAATTTTGATATTTGTTATAGGTAATAATGATTCGAATTTTGATTATGGAACATCGAGTGAGTAATAAATATGTGGAAGGTATTGATGCCTTTTTTGAAATTTTCATAACAACATGACATAAGAAGGGAGATGTTTTTCTGTCCATGCTTGAAATTTTTGAATATGAAGAAGTTGAAAAGTAGAGATATAAAAGATAATCTGATTTTCCATGGTTTTAATCTGAGTTACAGCCCTTGGATTTGGCATGGTGAAACTAGACAGATTTTCAGATCTTCAGATGATGATGATTCTCATGATGGTAACTTTGATAGAATTGAAGAAATGAATCTTGATATTTCAGTAGAAAAAATTGAGATAGAACCAATAATTGTGCGTCTATATGGTGATGTTGAAACCCCATTATATCTGGGTTGTACGGATTTTACAATTTTTTAGGAAATTTTAGGATTGATTAACCTGAAATGAAGCATTGATGGAGTGATAGAAGTTTTATAGAGTTTCTTCAATTGTTGAAAGACATTCTTCCAAAAGACAATGATCTTCCAGATTCACATTATAAGGACAAGAAAATATTATGCTCGATTGGATTGGGATACAAGAAAATACATGCTTGTCCAAATGACTATATGATATATAGAAAGGGATATTAATTTCTATTAGAGTGTCTTAAATGTTGGATATCATGGTATATATTGAAAGAAAAATCACAGGATGATTTAAATATTACAAAGATCCATGCCAAGGTATTTTGGTATCTTCTTATTATTCATCATTTGAAATGTTTATTTGCTAATTCACATGATTCCAAAAGGTTAAGATGGCACGATGATGAGTGTTTATGTGATGGAAAAATATGATATTCAGCTGATTGTATATAATGGAAGAAAATTGATGAGCAGTATCCTACATTTTGATGTGAAATTAGAAATCTCAGACTTGGGTTGTGCACAAATGGAATGAATCCATACCGAACCCTTAGTAGCACACATATTTCATGGCCAGTTTTTATTGATAATTTAAAACCTCTCTCTTGAAGTTTGTATGAATCCCAAATATGTCATGTTGAGTATAATGATCTATGGTCTGAAGCAACTTGTAAATGATATTGAGGTTTTACAGTCACCATTGATTGATGATTTTTATCTTTATGGGAGGATGGTATTAGGTTTTATGATTCTTATAAAATGGAATATTTTCAACTGCATGTAGTTCATATGTTTACTATAAATTACTTCCCATCGTATAGAAATTTGTCTGGATACAGTGCTAAGGGGCATAAACATGTCCAATTTGTGAACAACATACTTCACATTGTCAATTTTATCATGGGAGGAAAATGGTATACATGGGTCATCGAAAGTTTTTTATTATTTATCACTATTACAAAAGACTAAAAAAGGCATTCAATGGCTCAAAAGAATTTGATATTGTTCCAAAACATTTATCCCCTGATGTGTATTTTTAGAGGGTGAAAACCCTTGATGTTTCATTGGGAAAGACACATAAATCTGGTAATGATGGACATCTTTGGAAGAAAAGGTCAATATTTTTTGAGCTACCATATTGGAGATATCATTAACTGAAACATAATTTTGATGACATGAACATAGAGAAGAATATATGTGACAGTTTGATTGGGACATTATTAGATATTAAAGGAAATAGTAAATATGGGTTGAATGTAATATTAGACTTACTATCAATGGGAATATGTTTAGAGTTATCTCTAACTCCTAATGGAAGATGAATATTTTTCCCCCAACTTGTCATACATTATCTAGGAGGGAGAAATTTATCTTTTTTTAATTGTCTTCATGATATCAAAGTGCTTCAAGGTTATTATTCAAATATAATAAAAAATTGTCTCTTTGAATAATTTGAAGTTTATAGGTATGAAATATCATTATTTTCATGTCATGATGCAACAACTTCTATGAGTTTCATTGCATGGAATATTTCCCATCCATTCCAGATAGACTATAATAAAGTTGTGTTATTTTTTCAATTAAATTTATAATAAGTTTATTGATGTGAAAGCTTATTACATTTTGGAAAAAGATTCAATTTATACACTTTTTCAATTGTAAATATATTTTCCTCCATCTTTTTTTGATATAATGGTTCATTTAAAGGTTCATATGGTAAGTGAAATAATGTTTTGTGGACCAGTTTATCTTCGTTGGATGTATCCTTTCGAAAGGTATATGAATATATTGAAGAGGTATATTAAGAATCCATATCGACCTGAAGCCTACATTACGGATAAGTATATTTCTAAGGAGGTTGTGGAGTTTTTTACGAGCTACTTGGTTGTGGTGAAGCCCATAGGGTTGCCTCCATCATTCCATGAATGAGATAATAATGAGGGTGGGGGGATTCGTGGCTTGAAAGTCAAATTGTTGTCAACTAAACGGATAAAGAATTTATAATTATACATCTTAAATAACATAGTTGATGCTCAAATATATATCACATTTAATATTAATGTGTTTAAATAATGTCATCTAAATAATAAAGAAGTGTGGTTTTTGAATGAGCACAACAACAAAAAATTTCCATGGTTTAAAAAGACCTTTCTTGGTAGATCATATGTATCAGAGACATTAAGATGGTTAGTGGGTGGTCTAAGTTTAAATGTGATAACATGGTCTGGGTATGACATTAATGGCTATACATTTCATACGAAAGCTCAGGACAACAGAAATACAGTTCATAATAGTGGTGTATTGGTGTTTGTAGAAGAAATTAATATTTTGAGTTCTAAAGACAAAAACCCAATTTATGCATCAAGTGCATATTATGGATTCATTGAAAAAATATGGGAGGTTGATTAATTTAAAATTAATGTTCATGTTTTTAACTTCAAATGGTTTACCATTAAAAAAAAGTGCCAGACGCGATGAATTTGGAATGACAGTTGTTAATATGAATAGATTGGAAGACACAACATATTCTTTTATAATAGCATCACATGAAAAATGGATTATCTATATAGTTGATCAATCAGATATGAAATGGTCTATTGTTTTATAAGGGAAAAAACAATATATTGGTGAGGATCAACTTGATGAACATTCTGATTTATGTGAGATTCATACTTCCATGGAAAGATTGGCATAAAATAATTAGGATCATGTTCAAGACATGGTTTGTACCATAAGGAATGTTAATGATGAAGTAATTTGGGAAAACAATCCATTTCTACAAAAAGAGTCTCATCTTGTGGATGAGAGAAAAGTTATCAGATATGTTAAAGGCATAAATTATTTTGGTTTGAAATATAATAATACCAAAAATATTGATCTATTTAGTTATACTTATATATGTTGGGAATGTTGTGTTGATGATAGAAGATACACATTTGGTGTAGTTTTCTTTTTGGAATAAAAAATGGTAAGTTATCATATAAATAATAAAAGTTCATTAATTATCTACATTATGGAAGTTTATTATTTATATTCCACTCAAGCTACAACACAATTAATGTGGAAGAAGACACAACTGGAATACTTGCTGGTTGATTTGAATTTTCTACTTATCTTGGGTTATTATAATAAAAGTGTTATCAAAATCACCAATAAACCAATGAAATTTTCATGATCTAAGAACAATTATATTAGATATCACTTTATCATTGAACATCTCGAAATAAATGAACTAAAACTGGATTTTGTACCTATAAATGAGAAGGTAACTAATATCTTCGCTAAAATATTATTGAATGAAACATTTCATAAGTTGAGGTTGATTATGGGTGTTCAACCTCACTCTATTAAATGATAAGTTATGTGATCATTGACCCCTATCTCACCTTGTATTTGGATCTCATAGTCAAATGGGAAAAAATATGACAATATAGTTTTATCCATTGATATTTTTTTACCTTTAAAGAGAGAGAATAAATTTAGGGGGGTTAAAAAGGTTCAGTTGTGATGTCCTCATGTGTGAACTATTTTTACTTTTTTTTGAACTATATGTAAGAACACATTTTTTAATAGGTTGTATTTTTCTTTTTTATGTGATGATGATGTATTGTGTTTTGGAAAATGTTTAAAATAATTATGAATATCTATTTATGGAAATAATTTTATTTGTGTTCAATGGTTCTTATTTCCTACACTGAGTCGACTCAGGTAGGCTTAGAATTTTTATATGGTGATCTATAGCATAAGGTTCATGGTTTTAGTGATTTATGTTCTTTGGTTGAAAGAAATATCCAAAGGGTTGTATTATTGAGTCCAAGATATCTTGGGTTATTAAAAAAAGATCATTAATGGGAAAAATAATTTTATTTTATTTTATTTTATTTTCAATATATAAATCATGTGAAAATTTGAAATTTTATTATGAAGTATTAGCAGAAGTACAGAATAATGAAATATATCAGACAAACTTTGTGTGTATATCAAACAAATTTAATCATATGGAGAATAATGAGTTTATCGGGTGGAGTATTCCTTGAAAAAAAACCACTTGATTATTTTTTCTTCCAAGTAACAAAAATCATGACTATTCTAAGGAATTCATGATTCTAGGTGAATTATTTTAATAGAATTTAAAGAACATGAGGTTTCTACATTATTGGGAAGATTTTTTCTAATAAAGTCATCAGATAATGGTCATTGGACATATTCCATTAGAAAAAAAATATTTTTTAGTCCGTCAGATAGTGTTTTTGAAACAACATTATTGAATAGATTTTTCTGAATGAAGTCATCAAAAAAGGATTTATAAAATATCATTGAACATAGGTTTACATAATGAGTCATCATAAAAATGAACCTTGTAAATATAACTGTAAGGAAATTATGAATTCAACATGATAAATAAGATTATATGAATATATATTTTAATAAGGTTTGAGAATCCTTATAAATATTTTGTAGGGTCATAAATAATGAAGATTCTGAGTTGGATATTCAACAAACCTATAATAATTGTGTAAATATCATGATTTTAAATGATATTTTTGGATGTTTTTTAAGATAATTGAATCTAATATTTGAGTAAAGTTCCTATAATGTTTGTTAACACATATTTTTTATAGGTATTAAAGGTATTCAAATGGAGAAATACTTGAGTAGATATTCAAACTTGGTGAGGGAAATTCAAATTTTATATTCAAGGTATTCCATTATTTTTTAGATAAACTATGATTTTGTAAAGGGGAGTAGGTTCTTTGTGAATCAGTTGCTTCTATTGGGAGATCTTTTAAATAAGGTAGTTGCTGAGCAAGGATATTGAGATATATTTTGTTGAATAAATAGATATAGATATATTAGAAAGATTGGTATAGAATAAATGGTATTGTACAGAGGGTATCAGATAGAGAGTATTAGACAAACGATGCTAGATAGAGAAGCATCTAATATATAGGTACATGATAGATAAGTTATAATATGGCTAGTATCAAACAAATAATTTTAGACAAATGTTATTTTCTGATTCTATGAAATAAATTTAAGAGGAACAACATTAAATAATATGAAGGAAAGTGTGAAGAATTTAATAAGTACAATGAAAAAATATTGAAGACTATTGGTGAATCTTTATTTTTTGTTATAAATTTTTTTATTGGTTTATCTATGAAATAATTATGTTAACTATAAAATTACTATATAGTTATCAAATTTATAAATAAAACATATTTTATTTAAACCTAAATGGATTTATTTCTGGTGGATGTGTAGTCCCAAATTACTTCAAGATCATTCCAAGTAATAGCTACTCTTATTATATAGTAAACCTTTAAAATATATTTTTTCATATGGGTTCCATTTTATGTGGTTTTTAAATGGATTCCACTCTCTCTATAAAAAGTAAAATTTTGTTTTTAAGTGGAAAAAATAAGAATTAAAACCACTATCTAACCCCCACTCCCCCTCTCATAGTCTCATAGATCCAGACTAGTCCTTTCAAGTGGAACCAATATTTTGTGGTCTACAACCATAGCTTTGTAGTATGGTGTAAGTGATTACAAGATAAATCCAGTATATGGGATCTAAAAACATGAAATGAAAACTCATAAAATTATTCATAAATAAAAAATATAACTATATTATTATTATAATACCGTATAAAATTAATTATTAAATTAATGACCATTTAGAAAAATTTAATGCTTAACTTATATCAGCATGCTATAGATATTCAAACAGATATAAAAAACTACCACATTGTTCCTTGGGGTTTGTACATAATGATAATCCAAACACCACCAAGTTAAAAATAAATAATATATGATTTCTTTATAAATTATATTAATAAATTAATAAAACAATTCAAATTAATGATATAAACGTACGAGTATCCCCAAGTATATCCCTGTAAAAGGTTTTGATGAAGTGATGTAATAACTCTAGGAGGAATTTTTGGAAGTCACTTCCATGACCACAAGTATAGTAGAATGAAACTTTTTGATATATAGTTCTACTCTAATCGACATGTTGTATAGAGGAATCCATACAGATATAGTAATATAGGTGATTATTAACTATAAAATGTTTTTATATACATATCTTCAAGTATAAGTACATCATTTTTACAAAGGTAATAAAGTATTCAACATATATCATGCCTCAATTTGGATACATAATATATTAATATGTGTGTTAAATAGTTTTCAACTCATTAGAACCATCAATAATCATTGATAAGTGATCATTTATCTAGTCTATGCACAATTGGACACCCTGAAATACATAAAAATGGATAGAACATCAATAACTAGTAAACAATGAAACAAAATCATACTAATAACCCAATCTTTCACCTATAAAATCATAAAAACAAATAGATAGACCTAGTATTTCTGTTATTCCCTCTAAAGTAACTATTATCTCCCCCTTAAGAATATAGAAACTATGTATATCTAATCACTATCTCTCGACTCATACAGTAATCAAATGATGATAAATGGACTTGAAGTCTCACTTGGAGACTTCATAAAATCCATCATGTTTAGAGAAAATAAACAATGTTAATTGGAGGAGAATAATGGTGGAAATGATTTCATATATTTAAAATACAAAATATATAATGAGTCACTGAGCCAACATGTCACATGATACATTATATTGTTGGACAATTAAGAGGTCATTCTCTATCTAACTGTTTAATATTTTCATAATTTTTTGTAATAAATTTAGTAGTTAAAACAATTTAATTTTAATTATATATTATATTTTGAAAAACAAAATTTATTTATTTAAATGATAATATGGGTTCAAAATAAAAAATAAATGTACATGAAATTTTTAGTTTAATAAAAATTCATTTCATTGGATAAAAATACATTGAAATTAATAGTTAAAGGTTATGGACATATTGGAATCACCTATTGGGTCATGAAAGACTTGAACATTGTTAATTTCAATGAATAATCCATGATATATATGATGATAAAAATCATGACAAATCAATTAAATCAGATAAATATTGAAAAATAAAACTAGAACTAAGAAGGTACAATCTTTTTCATGTTTAATTTATAGATAATTTAATTAAAATAATTTCCTCATTATTAAAAAAAATTCTTCATTTAATATGTGGATAATTCACAACACCATTTAGTTGTACTGTCATTGTGGCATAAAAATCCTAGGATAGAATCCCTTTAGCGGTGACCCACATATGATCCTTTCATATTGAATCATTACTTATGGTACTCTAGGTTCTAGTGTAGTGGTACCAATCATATTATGTTGCTTTATCTAGTCACCACATAATTTTTTTTAGATGGTAGGATTTATATTTTATCTCCAAATATTTAGGGGAAGAGGAGAGTATAATATTTATATCAATTCTTGAGAGTGTTCTAGATAATTTTTCTCTCTACGGATAAGAGTATCTTTAGAGGGATGATTTTTTCACAACCTTGTCTAAACCTAAGAAATTATATAATTGGATATTTATAAATCCAGGTTAAATACCAAATAATTTTACAAAATCCCTTCATTATTCTCATAATCCAAAGTAAACCCCAATTATAAATAATAATAATAATTATAATATTTTGGTAATTTACATGTTCTAAAATTGAAAATAAAATAAATATAATTTCTATAAATAAATATTTGAATATTTATATAAATAATATTTAATATATCATTCCCACGAGACCTAGTAACTCATTCACAACTTCCTTCTCAGCAATTACTAAACCCAAAATAATATATATTATCCATTAGATAAATAAAATGTTTACATTATTGATGATCTAATGAATAAATATTTATTTAATATTTTACTAAAATAAGGTTTTTATTTATTATGTGTGAGCAATAAATCATTAAAAAATTGTTAAAGTTGAGAATAATACATATTCAAATAATTAAATTAAAATAAAACCTAATTGAAATAAACAGAACCACTAATTGAGTGATGATTTATGTTTCTTCCTCAGTTGCATTAGATGGGTTTGTCAAAAGTATAATATCAACATCTAGAAATACATTAACTACCAAATATAGTAAAATAGAAAAATTTATTTAATAAATATAGAAGAAGAATATTTATATGATTATTGATATATAGACAAAAAATTTCATCCTCGAAAACTTAATCATAAATAATCTTGATAAACAATGAGATTGTTACAAAAAAACCATGTTGCTTTGGTAAAAAATGAATCAAAACCTTATGAAAGAAATAATATTAGATAGATATGTATATATCTTTAATTTTCATGAGAATAATCATAAAATAAATTCATGGGTAGTATATACACAACATAAAAGAAACAAGTGGGGGATATGGAATGTTTCTCAATGAAATAAAAGTGAGACAGAAATCTCATACCTAAAGTCATGTATCTTTTTGAAAAACAATTGAACATCCTATTTAATAAAAATAGATTTATTATAAATATATTTGATTAACTTAATAATATATTTCAGAACATATATGATATACCTATAATATCTTATCACCTGTTTATTAACAATTTTGTATTAAAATCATTGTTCTAAGTGATAACTACTTTAGTTTCCATACATTTTCGATTTGGAAGTCTTGGTTCTTATACATTGACCATGGTTCCATAATCTATAGGATATTAATAATTATATAAATATATTATAAATTAATTATATATATATATTCATGCATAATATTTAGATATATAAAAATGAATTACATTGTTCATGGAGATGGTAGTTCATACATACGCATGAACGTTGTCTTCACATTTAGATTGATGGAGTTAAATAAAGGTAAATAGTAATTAGCCTTTATAGAATAATTATTATATTTAATATATTATATATATTAATTAATTATCTATTTATTATCTTCTATTTAAAATGAAACTGAAAAATGAATTTCATCGCTTTGTGGAGGTGTTTGTCCACATGTACGAATGAGTGACGTTATTGTTTTCCTGTGCATAAAAAGAATGTGGACAATTGGTTTTCCATCATCCTAATAATAATTATTTATATTTTAGGTAAGGAATTTTTTATTCTATAATTTATACCATATAATAAAAAAAGGTATTATAATAATAAAATAATTGAAAATTCTTGGATAATACTTATACCTCTCCATTGAGATGCCTTATTTCACTTAGACATTAAGCCATGAAAAGATGGTATTTTGGAAATACCAGAAGATAGAGGATGTTTTTAAGGAATATAAGAAGTTATTATTGTATATATTTTACAATATACAAGTCTCAAAATTTGTGAGGAAGATATGTGAAGAGGTTCCCTTTTATAAGTGAGGGGAGGGTCACTATTTTAATTACTTAAAGTATTAAATAAATATAAATTGATTTTTATAATAAAATTACTAAAAATGATCATTTATAAAATATGGTGAAAATAACCCTAAATAATCTCATCTAATAATATTTAGAAAATTTTATGTGGTGTTTTTACCTTTATCTATTAGTTTTAACCCCTCATTAACCATTTTGAAAATTACCAGAATATAAAATATTTCTATTATTTAAGGGATATGAATGTTACCATAAAAGGAAAAGTGACCCATAAATTGACCATGTTTTATATTTTTAACCATATCACATTCACTTGGATGAATTTAAGTTTTTTTAAATAATTTAATATCATATTATTCTTTATAAAATCTCATTAATGTTGTTTTTATAACTATTCATATAATTTCACTTTGAAAACAACATGAAATAAAAAGGGATTATAATATGAACCTTTAGAACCTCCCCAAAATGTTATATTTCTCTATAAAATCTGTGGGATGAAATAATTCACCCATTTTTTATTAATTTTAATATTTTTTACATCATATATTTTATTTTTATATTAATTGGTTAAATAATTTGTGGTAATAACGTAACAATTTAAGGTGATTATTAAATTACTAAAAATAAAAAATAAATTATAATGAAAAAAATAATCTATCAATAAAATAATCATTTATAACAAAACTTATCTAATTTTTATACTTTTTAAAAAATATAGAGATATTAATGTTAAGGGGGTGGCATTTTTAATTTATTCTTTTAATTAAATAACATAAAGGCCATATTAAAAGATAAATGGAACCATAGAACCCCAAATTAAAATAAAATATTTTAAATGGTATAAATAATAATCCCATTTGGGAAATTATTTTATATATATTTTATGCCTTATCTTCAATTTAATATACTTTAAACCTATTTTAACTTTAACCAAGATAATTAAACATTCTATTATGATAACATAATTATATGAAAAAAAATAAAATGGGACTTATAAAAAACTACATGATAATTTCAAATTAGGAATATTTTTAATCATATTTAATTTTTTAGGTGGAAAAAATTACTTTTAATATAAGAACACAAAATACATGAAAAAATATTTTTAAAAAAATACTCGATTTAAGAGTAAAATTAATTTTACCTTGAAATAGTGTAATACATATCATTACATGAATTTTTTTTTGTAAATAATAAAAAAAATGTTTTCATAATTTTTTATAAAGTAAAAAAAGTGAATTACATTTTCAAACCATTCCATTAACTATAAGGCTTCCAAAATAGTTTTTAATTCGAATAAAATATAATTTATCATCAAAATAGTCATTATCATGTTACCAATTTCATAATAATGATTTAATATTAATTATTTAACTCATTACAAATACCTTTTTCTAAAAAAATAACTCATACAATAGGATAAAATCAATTTTTTGATAGATTTTAATATTTTACTCCGTAGTTTAAACCCAAATTTATCTCTTTTTCCAATGTGACAAATATTTTCTATGGTTATTAATCACAATGAAAAAAAAATTAGTGGAATATATAAAATAATATTTATTATTACTACCCCAAATATCTAATCTATTTTATCAAATTTATTTCATATAATTGATATAATTTAGTTTAAAAGTAAACCCACAAAATGCGAGAAAAAACAGTTTTCTAAAAAACTGTCCTCTTAAGTGGAAAATGTTTTTATACAAAAATTAAGAAAAAATTGATTAAAATTATATTAATTGGATTATAAATAATTTTAATTAAATAATTTTTCTTTGAAACCATTTTAAAAAAATGGATCTTTTAAATTCTTGAAAGGAAAAGAAAGCTTGAAATAAAAATCATTATTTTTAACTATTCTTTTATAAAATCTATCTTTTTAAAAATTTACCAATAGTTTAATATAAGATAAATAGAACTTGGTGAGTTAAAAAATAAATTTAATTTTTCAAATAAATTTTCTAAAATTGGTAGAGATTAATTATATTATTTATTCAAAAAAATCAATAAAATAATTTTTTATGGGAAAGGTATTTCTCAAGCATATAATGACTTCAATAAAATATACTTCGTTCATATAAAGCCTTTATAATTATTTTTAAATGTGGTTATTATTATTTATAATACTAATTTTAGTGGACAGGTTATAATTTTAAATGTTAAATAATAATTTTTTTAATAGTATATCACAGTTTTTTTAAACTTGGCAATGTTCATAACACAATCTATCAAAAAATTTAATTTATTTAAATAGAAATATATTCTAAAATATCAAGGTGTTACATTTTACCCCTAAAAAATAAATTACATCCTCATAATGTTATCTTGTTCATCTAAGTTTCAATATTTTAAAATGGTTGTTGAAATCCAACATCATATAGAGGGATAATTAAACTTCTTTTAAAAAGGGAAAGTGGGATATATAAGGGTTTCATGAAATAGAATTTTCTTATATATTGATAAATTTTTTGTTAATTTAAAATAAATACATGTAAAAAACTGAAATTCAAGGACTAATAGGGAATGGTAGAGAATATGGTCATTAGAAAGTTAGCGTCCAGAAAATCATAAATTAGTTGGGGTTAAAAGAACATCAATCCAATAGAGATTAAGGTAAATGGGTAAATGTATTATTTAAGATAATTTATTAATGTTGAGGGTTTTATTTATTTTGAACATAGAGAACATGAGAAAATGTAATTAATTGATTTATTACTAATTAATAATAACAATTTCATCCTTTGGTTATGATTCAATGAATTTCCACTTTATCACTTACTCCATGAAATAAATATTCAAGATGAATTTTTCATGCCTAAGAAACTAAAATTATCCCTTCGCAGATCATAAGATCTATAAAAGAATGAAAATCAATATAAATATTAAACAAAACCCAAATGATTATCATATATTACCCAATATGATTAAATATATTACATTAATCTCTAAAACCTCAACAATAACACCCAAAGTTCATCTTAATATATTCAATAAATAGTTAATCTTAAGAATCCTCCAAAATATTTATGACAAACCTAAAAACCCAAAAATATGAAGTTTTTGAGCACATTTATTTTTTTAATTATGAAAAAATTTAAAATTTATCCCCATAATACATGAATTACATCATAATGTCACATACCAAACATATGAATACATTGATTCTATTAAAACATTTTAATAAATTAAATCATCCTAAAACCACAATTAAAACATATATTCTTCCAAAAATTGACACTATTCTTATTACTCAAATAAAATTACAGACTATTGAACATATTTCAAAGATTCAAAAATGTAGCAAACTTCCTCAAAGATGGCCTAAATCACATTGACATCAAATCACTATCCAATTTCAAGGTTACTAATACTATTTCATTTACTTCATCAATGTAAATAGTATATTTATGCCAAAAAAACATTACTAACTAAGTATTAGACACATATTAAGGGATAAATTTCCATTAATAATGTGCTCTCCAGAAATTTCACCTTACCAATAAATCACTTTTTTTGGTCATTATTATAATTAAATGTATTTTTTAAAATCCTTAAAGAAAAAATACTATTAAAAAATCATTAGATATTTCTTGATTCCTAGAACCCAAATATCACTGATTTATCACTTCTACAGAATAATTATTTAATACCAATAAATAATAAAATTTAATCCTTTCACTTCAACGACTGGCATATCAAAGGCCATTCCTTCATTTAGGAGTTAATCCTTGGATTATCACTTTAAATCGGATAATTTGAAAGCTCCCCATACATAAGATATTGAATTCAACATTAACCCAATGCTCTATAACATTCATTTATACACACAAAAAACATATTTCCCTTCCTTTGATATATTTTTACATGTGTCATTCCCACATTGGTGATGTGATAAAAATAAAATAAAAAATCCCATATGTTCATTACCATATAAAATATCATAAAATTTATTCTTCCTCTTATTTTAAAAATTATAAAACTCATCAAAGTTTATGTTTTCAAGAATATGTCATGATATATTATTAGGAATAATCATACGGTTTCACCTTTTAGTTACTATTTCACAAGGAAAATCATTCCATTTTCCATAAAATTAGACATTAAAATGAATTTATATGGTTTCATCCATTTTCTAATACAAAAAACCATAGTGTGAGAAATGATAATAAAAATTAGAGATCCTAAAAATAATTTTATAATATCTAGATCATGACACATTCTTTCCAATATATGACACCTTAGGTTTAACCTAGATCATCCTTAGTTTTCATCTAATCAAATCCTTTATAATGGTTCATAACTAAAATGTGAATTAACCCATGCATATCCCCTCAGATTGGCAAAATAGATGCATAGAAAGGGAACACTCACTAGGCACTAGAATTATAGATTAAATATACTAGACCAATAATTTTTGAGGTTATTATCACTAGATGCATCTATTCCAAACCCGCATCCACTTATACTATCCAGATTGAGATTTAATGTTAGGGAAACATAATAACCTCTCCCTTAACTACTATTTAAGATGTTATCCTATAATTAGAATTATACCGAGGTTTTTCATCAAATTTTTGTAATAATATGCTACACATATTGGATAAAGTTATAATATGATACCAATTATAGTTTCCCAAGATTTTCATATATAGTTATTACATTTTCATAGATCAATATCCAATATATTTTAAAAATACATGATTGAGGGTCATAAGGGTTTAGTTTTTTTTTGGATTCTAGATACATAATATCCTTAATTCATGAAACATCTTTACCATATCCAAAAAAAGATCTTCCCATATTTTAATCTTCTTATAAATACCCTACATAAAACCCTTCTTTATAACCAACAGAATGGAAACATATAAAAGGGTGATCTCAGGTGATTGGTAAGGGTAAAAAAAGAGATACATTAATGATCACTTGAGAATGACATGACCATAAGGGAATTATAACAGGAGTTTAACATTTGAATACTATGCCATGTATATCATAGATCATAATAATGATTCATTGAATAAATATTTTCAATTCATAATACATGAATCATAAATAAAACAATGAACATGATCCATGAGAGCATAACATAGACTTAAGAATGTGTCAACAAAATATGTTAATAATATTTTGAAAATGTATAAATAGTTACAGATTTTATCATTAATAAAATTGAACCATGACCTCACATAAACTTATAGACCTAAAATGAGGTCCACACATAATCTTAAAGACATGAATTTTATTCCCACACATAATCTTATGGACATAAAAACCTGGTAGAAGCATAAAATTATGAACATGAAATCAGTTTCATGCATAACAAAATTATATCATTAATTATTCATATTTACATAGTATAATGAAGGAATGTATAATTTTAGGTCTACCAATCACATAATCATAATCAATTCAATTGTGTTTTATAAAATCATAAAGAATTAATTATATATCATAACCTATGGAATGGAAATAAGTTTAATAAACATTTCATTATCATAATAATAAACCATATAGAGAGATAATAATAATAGTATCATTGGGTAATATCCCCATTAATAAATAATTAACATCAAAGGATCACATATTAGATAAAAATTCATTTAAAAGGCCAATTGGAATATTTCTTGAAAAAAATTCCCTTTCTACTTTGACATCAATTTTTTAAAATATAAAAATTTAATATATATATATATATATATGTTTTTTTTTGAAAATAACCTTAGAAAATTGTAAATTAATATTCAAATCATTGAGCGTTCATAATAGTATAAATTTATTTCATTTCATATACATTAGAACAAAGATTCCTTTGACATTTTTTGGAAAAAGGTAAAAAGTACCCCATTTAAAAAACAATAAGAAGGTTGCTTTGAAATAATTTTATAAAAAATAAAACATTGTTAAAAATTATTTTAAAAATTAATAAGATAATAGTGAAACAATATTTAATACATTTTAAATAAAACATGTATATGAAATAGAAAAGTTCTTATCCAAATAAAAAAATTTCTAAAAAACATTTCCCCATAATTTTAAGTACAAAAACGAAGTCTAATGAAAATATTATTAAAAAATTTCATGAATAAATAGAGTATGATAATATTTATGAGATTATTGAGAGATATATTAGTATGTTTCATCGTCTAAATTTAATCACAAACAATCATGATAAATGATGAGATTGTAACTGAAAAGACTTACTAATATGGTAAAATACGAATCAAAACCTTATGAAAGTGAGTAACTTATATGTATATGAATATAACCATAATTTTCATGAGAATAATGATAAATTAAATTAATTGGTATTATATACACCACATAAAAGAAATAGGTGTTTCATATTTCATGTGTCTCACATAAATAAAAGTGAGATGAAAATTCCTTACCTCAAATCATTTCATTCTTTGTATGTGTTAAAAACTCTAATATAATAAATATATATTTATTATACATGTACTAAAAGACCATAATAATATATATAATAACATATTTTATTTAATGACAACATCTTATCACCATTTGTTAATAATTGTTTATTAAATTCACTATTATAGGTGATAATTGCTTCGTTTCTCATTCATTTTTTTGTACGAAAGTCCCGGAACTTATACATTGATCATGGTTACATATTCTAAAAGATTTTGATAATTATATAAATATAATATATATTCATTATATATATATATATATATTCATCCATAAAATTTAAAGATTGAAAATAAATTTCACCATTCATGGAAATAGTAGGTCGTATGTATGTATGAACATTGTTTTCACTTTTTAATGGATGGAAAAAAGAATAGTAAATAGAAATTGAAATTTAAATAATCATTATTATATCATATATATTTATTAATTCTATTCTTTTACCCTTCAATGTGAAATTCTTGTGGAAAATGAATCAGATAGCTTCATGGAGGTGGTAGGCTACACATAAGCATGTGCAACGTCAGTGTTTTCCTAAAAATGGGAATAAGGTGGATAATGGTTATTAAATCATCATAATAAAAATTAATTATATTTAATATAATTAATTAATTATTTTAAAATTTATAACAAAGTTATAAAAGAGATATAATATAAAAACAAAATAGAGAACATACAGTTTAGAGTTATACGTCTTCATTGAGAAACATTATTTGGATTTAACCTTAATCCTTGAAAGGATGGTATTTTGGAAAGACCAGATGTTATAGAACATGTTAAAGGAATATATAAATGTATTATTGTATTTAATGTCTTATATAGATGGATACAAATTTTTTATGACAATATAATAAGAGTTTCTCTTTTATAAGTGAGGGAAGGGGCACTCTTGGAATTACATAAAGTATTAAATAAATATAATTTATTTTTTATGATAAATTAACTAAAATTTAAAATATTTCAAAAAAATGGTCATTATAAATTTACATAATTTGATTCAATATTATTTATACAATTTTATGTTTTATTTTAACCTTTATCACTATGTTTTAACCTCTGTTATCCCTTTTGACAATTAATAAATTATCAAAGTTTTCTACTCTTTAAGGGTTAAAAATGTTACAAATAAATAAAAACTAACCTAAAAATAAACAATGGTTAATATTTTAAATCTTACCCCATTATTGTTTTCGATATTTATGATTTCCAATAATTTTAAATAAAATATTTATATATTATTTATTATAAATATCATTAATATCATTTTTGGAACTATTAATTTTAATATTAAGTTGAAAACAACATGACAACAATTTACTTAGAATATAACCATTTAAAACATCCCTAATATGTTATATTTATATAAAAATTTACATTAAACAATAATTCAACCAAATTTTATTAATTTAATATTCTTTAAATCATTTATTTTAGTTCTTCTTTTAATTTAATAAATGTTATGTGGGTGTTTCATAAGAACTTAATTTAAGTATTAAATAAATAAAAATTAAAAATAAATTACTATGGTGGAAAAATTAATTTATCTATTAAATAAACATTTATAAGCTAAATTATCCTCTTTTTATCCTGATGTAAATCATTTATAGATATTAAAGTCAATAGAGGGATATTTTGTATTTATATTTTCCATAAAATAATAAAAAGGTCATAGTAAAGGTAAAATTCTACCAAGGAAGCCCAAATTAAAATATATTTTTATAGGTTATAAATAAAACCTACCAATAAAATTTGGGAATGTTTTTTATATAACTTGATCCTTATCTTCTAGTCAACCCAATCAAAATCCATTTTAATTCTAACCATGATAATTTATCTTTTTATCATGATAACATGATTATATATAAAAATACAAGGGGAATTCAAAAAAATAACTTATTGATTAAAAATGTTGATTTAATTTTATATAATTTAATTTGGTTTAATTGTACAAAATTACCTTTAATATAATAATTCAAAATGCATTGGAAACAATTTTTAGGAAAATACATGAATTAAGAGTAAAATTCATTTTACCTTAAAATAATGTAATAAATTTTTTACTTTATTTATTTGGTTAAATAAAAATAAAAAATTAGACCTTATAGAGAGTAAAAAATAAATGGAATCATTAAACCATTCCATTAAATTCAATACCAAAAATTAGTTTTAAATTTTAATAAAATATAACTTATCTTCACAAAAGTAAATATTAGGTTCCCAATTTCAAAATAAGGATATAAAATAATTTATTTTACAACATAGGAATAAATATGGTTAAAATACACATATAAAATATGATAATTTAATGTGTTGGAGAGATTTTAATGTTTTACCCCATGGTTTTAACCAAAATTTACCTCATTTACCAAGGTGACAAAGATTTACTATGGCTTTTTTTCAAAGTGACCAAAAAAAAATTTTAACCTATTAAATTATTTTAATCATAATAATTCCAAATATTGGATCCATTTTATTAAATATAACTCATATAATCGGATGAATTTAATTTAAAATTAAACTCATAAATCATGATGAAAAGAAGTTTTCTAGAAAAAATGACTTCTTATATGTAAAACATTTTTATACCCAAATAAAGCATAAAATGGATTCCAATGAAATTAGTTGGATTTTTTATAATATAAATCAAATAATTTTATTTTAAAATCATTTTTAAAAAATTAACTGTGTAAATTATTGAAATGAAAAGATATTTTTCAATAAAAGTTTTTATTTTTAACTATTCCACAAAAAATAAATATTTTCATAAAATTGAAAAAAAATCACTCAAAGACAATTTGAATTTGATAATTTCAAAATAGAAATTCATTTTTTTCGAAACAATTTTTTTAAATTTGTAGAAATTATTTATATTATTTATTCATAAAAATCATTTAAACACATTTTTGAGGAAAAGATGAATTTTTAAAGCATATAATGACTTTAACAAAATATATTTTCTTTACTTAAAATATTTATATATTTTTTAAAATTTGGTAATTAGTATTCATAACACCAATTTTAATTTCTACATTATAACGGTCATGTTTAAATAATATTATTTTAAATAGTATATTTTAGATGTCTTGACTAAGGCTTTCATGGTAAGTTTCAGATGTCCAACATTATGAATTCCCTCATTATAAAATTAGTTATTAATTTCCATGTGATTATTTGAGATTTTTTTATATCCCTGGATGAGTTATTATCTCTGAATATTATTTATATTGAATTATTTTTTCATAATTTACTATTTCCACATTATTTAATCTTTATTTAGCTTCCACTGTATGTGTATCCTTACTGCCCATTTGAGCTCCCCTCTTTCTTATGTTTCCTTTATAAAAGATAATAGGAAGTGTTTTATGATTGATATGAATGGTTATTATAAACGGAAATATGGTTTTCTCAAAGAATAAAATATATTTTATTTTATATTTTTATATGTAATGTGAAACTCAAGTTTGTTTATGGTTTTCCAAGACTACTAATATATTTGGTCCTTTGGTATGTGATTGCTTGTATCTTATTCAAATTTAATAAATTAATTACCATGTCTAACATTTTGGGGTCATAGTATTTATAGTTGGTATTATATAATGTTTAGTAGAAACCTTTGGAACTAGATTTAATAAAACAAATATCTTGTAAAGTAACTATTTGACAGAATTTGAAAATATTCCCAAAGAAACCAATGTTGGGATTTTGATATTGGTTATGCATAAATTTTCAAAAAAAAATTGTGTTTTACTATTCATGAAATTATACATTATGATTCATAATTTTATAATATAATCTAGTGTATTCCATTATTTAAAAATGGCACTTAGTGGAAGGAATGGAAACCCTGCCAGTGCATGTGATACATGTTGGGATTTCCCTCCTAAAAAAGATAATGAAACTGGATTTGGAGTTGCATCTGGAGCTAAAAAATTATAAATATATTGGGTTATCTAGATCAGTTTATTAGAAATATCCTTTCATTTATATAATATCTTATTGATATATATTGTTAGGCCACTTTATGTGTTGATAACCTCCATCGTTTAATGGAACTATGAATCCATTTGTAGTTGATCAATGGATAAGTTCATTAGAGAATATATTTATTTATTTTAGAAGTTATGAAAGGGAGAAGGTTCTTATGAATGTTTTTCATCTCTCGTAGAATGTGGATCATTGGTGGTCATTAATTAAAAACACTAAGGATGAGGAGGAAATAAAAATCATATACAAGAAGTATTTTAATTAAATTTTATTGGAATATTATTTTCCAAAAGAACAAAAATAAAAATAGGGAGAGCATTATTGAGTCTAATACAAAATAATGATGGGGTTTTTATAATGTATTAACCTAAATTTTCATGGTTATTAATACATTATCTAGACTATGCATGTAATCAAAAGAGAGGGATTGGAAATTTAATTGATAATTTAAGTTCATTCCTTAAAATGGAACTAGTCTACTAAGAATTGACATCATATTAGGTTGTAGTATCATGTGATATCAAGACAAAAAAAATAATTCCTTAATTTTTATTCTCTCAAAGGAAAGTAAAATAAGAAAATTATGGTAGAGAAAAAAATAGATAAGAAGAAAAAAGGAAATTTTGATTTTACGACATGTGATATTTGTATATGTAAACACCTTGGTACTTTCTTGAACAGAAAGGAAGTTTTCTATAAGTGTGGAGAGAATGAAAAAAAATATCATGATCTCAAGGGAAAGAAACAAGATTCTGGTGTATAATGATTCAATTATAATGTGATGGGGCACTATGAAAATGAATTCCCCAAGGGTTAAAGGAATATACCTTAGAATGAGATAAGGGAACAAGGTCAAGATTATCCAATTACTATAACATAAGTGAGATGATTAAATTACTTGTGTATTGGGAATTCAATAATTATATTGTAGATTTATTTTTATTAATGGTATTATAGTTATATGTATTATGGAACATCTAAGGATTGTCATACTGTATTTTTTCATTATAGATTTGTAGAATACGTTGAATAATATTGATGAACTATAAAAATTATTTAATTTAAAGGTTATATTTTATGGAAAAACACATGATTAAGGGAAATCTGACCCTTAATATGTTCACAATGTTGAAATAATAATTTTTATTTGACATAAATAAATTATTCAAAAAGTAAATGGGATAATAATAATGACCTTGTAACTGATTTCTGATTTGATTCATGTTGGAGTTTAATACATTTCATTAGATTTATGAAATATATTCGATAATCTGATATTTTATTTTAAGGAATGAGAATGGTGTTATTTCTTATATTCATGCATATTTACATTATGATCTACTTTATAGAGGATTAATGATAAATATATTTTTTAAATTTATTAGCATCATTTTTTTATTTTTGAATTTGGTCATACATATTTTGAAGGATCCATAAAGTTAACTATTAATGGAATGAATTATGATGAATTTTGGATATTAATTTTTTAGGTTAATGAATGATTTATCATATTGGATAACTAAATCTAACCATTTTATTTTTGCCAAATATTTAGAGAATGAAATAATGACTTGGGGATATTATAATTCATGAAAATTTCTTTAGGAAAAAAATATTTTTCATCTTGAATATCCATTTACTAGCATAAAATATAAACTGTAAATTGATCAACGAACAACCAAATGATGAGATTTTGCGTATTATATAGAAATAAATATAGTAAGTTTTATTATAAAGTTCTTTATATGGATATTAATTAATATATCAAGTTTAGGAAAATGAAATTAAATAGAAATGTTATCTATTTACATTTTTTATCAACAAATCAATGGCCTTTTAACCAATAAAATATTTACAGTCTTATGATGGTTAAATTTTTCAAGACCATGTTCTCTATAATTTTCTATCTATCCTTGAGAATCAGTTTTCTCTTCTATGTCTATATTTTCTTTTCCCATTAATTTTCTCTTATTTGGAAACATGTTCATGTGTTATTTCATATGACCTTCGTATTTATCTTTCCCACTTTTCTAGTGGAATTTCTATTAACCCTTTTTACGATGTGGGTTTTCCACAATGGAATTTTTAATTGAAAAACAGATCACAAGTAAAAATTGTGAAGATTCAATTTATTGCAGGGTATAATGTAAAAATCTATAATTTTAAAATAATAAAATTAGGTTTGATGTTGTATACAACTCTTAACACCAAGCTTAAACGAACCAAAAAATATTGTTATTTCAGTATTACTATTATAACCAATCCTGCAAATTAGTGAGTATGAATATTATTAAACAAATTATTAAATATATATATATATATCATACTAAATATAAATTGATTTATTAATTTTTATGAAAGTATTACTAAATTTTCAGTAAATTTATTTTATGCTTCAGAAATAAGTTTTCATAAAAAATGATTTCTATTTATTTTTGTGATAAAATATTATATTTAATTACTAGAACTTATATAAATTTAAATTTATAAATTTAATATCATTTATTAAATGAATATATCAAAATTACACTAGGGTAAATTTGTGGTGTTTTTCTAAATGTTTTTTTTCAATGAATAGTGAAAAATACTGCTTTTTATTTAAAACTGTATTTTTGTTCCAAGAAATTACAAAGTTACATTTTATTTTTAAATGGTTTAAATGTAAAATTATTTATATTATATTATTATTAATTAAATTGATTTAATTATAATTAATTTTAAGACAAATTTTATATAAAACCATTTTTATACATAAAATTGTTTTTCTAGAAACTGTTTTTCATTGCATTTTCATTTTTAATTAAATTAAAAAACTTATATTTATTTAATTTAATAAAATTTATTATTTATTTGGAATCATTAATCTCAAATATGGTAAATATATTCCTCTTATTTTTTCATATATGAATAGTAACTATGGTAAAATTTATCACCTTAGTAAAGGGGGGATATGGTTGATCTAGGTTAAAAATAAGAGATAGGGTCATAATTTTTCTTCCAAATTCATATTGGATGAATTTAATTAGACCCATATCACCTTATAATATAAATTTATATGTTTAATGGAACTTTTCCATGAAAATAACCAATATAATATTTAAATCAAAGAAAGGTACAAAATGTCACTCTCTAAGTTTTAAATATAGATTGTTTGTAAAAAATGGGATAAAAACAAGTTATGAAGGAATATAAATGTTAATTTTGTGAATAATTAAATTATATTAATAAATATAATTTTTTTAATGACTATATAATTACATTAAATTCTTTTCAAATGCTGATTTAAAATTTATTCAATTGATAGGAAAATAAAAAAATGATATTAAAAATATTAAAAGGGATAAAATTTGAGAAATTTATAGTGTTACACAAATTTTTTTTGATTTATATGAAATATTAGTGTGTTTAATGTGAATTATATTCAAAATAAAACTTTTAATTGATTTATTTGAATAAAAGTAATTGAACAGTTTAATAATTGACATTAATGAAAATTTATCGAAATATTATTTTACTAAATTAGCTAAAATAATTAAAATATTTAAAGAGAAAATTTTGGGTAAGATACAGTTTAAAATTTTATCCCTTTTTCATTTTTTGATCCATTTTTCCCTTATATTTTAAATTATTGACTTTTAAGAGTGAAAAGGATGTTACTACGGCTAATGTTAAAATAAGTTAATTAAGGGGTTAAACAAAAAAAGGGTTTAAAACACCACAAAAGTTGTAAAAAAATTATTTCTTGATGATATTTATACCATAAAATACAATATTTTTTAAATAAATAGCCATTTGGATTCATTTTTTTAAAAATTACTTTAATTTAATTTAATCTTTTTACAAATTCCCAAAGCACCCCTCACATCAATTATAAAAGTGCACGTACAACCTTACTTCTTTACACCAAATTGAGGCTTATATCTTGAAAAAAACCTAAAAAAATCTTATTACATTCCTCTAAAATAATATAGAGGTTTTTTTCATCCCAAAAGTTAAAATCTAAGACCTATAAGAGGATATTTATCAGTGTTCTTTCAAAGGAGAGATAATCACCTTAACTGATCACTTTCTTTTTAAATCTTTTTTACCTCAAATAAATATATAGTATTTATCATAAAATAATAAATTCGGTATAATAAATATAATTTAATATTATTATAATTATGAAATCACCATTATCCACCCTATTTCCTGTTAAATGGGAAGTGAAATTATCGCTCATGGATGTATATGCATTACTGTCTCCATGACGCAATATAATTTATTTTCAACAACCATATTTCATGGATGTATATTATGATAGTTTAAATGTTTATATATAATTATTATGACATAATCATATGCCTTTAATGATAATGTGACTTCTATATTCTTACCTTCTAATCCGTTGGAATATAACAATCTCACTCGTTCCTATGTGTAGACTACCGCCCCCATGAATCAATGTGATTTGTTTATCATTTCTAATTTACTTGGATGGTAATAAAGATTTATTTTATGAATTTATAACTTTATATGATATAATAATTATTATTTAAATGATAATTATTTTTTACCTTTATTTTGTTCCATCCATAAAAAATTTATATCATAGTTTATGCATACGTACGACCTACCATCTCAATGAATGATGTAATTCATTTTTCTATCATTAAATTTTACATATCAACCTAAATATGTATATAATAAATATATATTATAATTATATAACGAATAAAATTATTTATATTATGTAACTATGATCAAAGTATAAGGACTAAAACAAATAAACCAAAACATACATGAAAGGTGTAGTAGTTTTTACCAGAAATAGTTATTTTAATTGTTAATAAATGGGTGATAAGATTTTATAAGTAAATCATATAAGGCATGATATATTTTAATATGTATTTTAATAAGATATATAGTAAATATATATTTCTTAGACTAGATTTGTTGACACATATGAAGGAATTTTAACTTTAGGTAAGGATTTATTTCACAATCACATCACTATTTGGTATTATCTCTAATAGGGGAGTCTTTTCTTCCATATTCGTATTTTACAAAAAAAATAAAGAATATTTTTAATATCCTCCAATTATTTATTGAATAAATTTTCAAAAATGTTTTACCTTTAAAAAAAATTAAAGTAATCTACTTCTCATTTTCCAAAAAAAGATACTTTTTGGATTTTATCAAAAGTGTAAAAGGATTGTATTTAAATTATGTAGAATGAGTGTAATTTTTCACTATCATGAATTTCAAAAAAATTTGTGATTCAATTATAAGTTTACTTATTTATTTTTAATTAAATTGGTTTCTCAAATATGTTCAATGTTTTTATATTTAAAAAAATTATTTTCAAAGTAGAAAAGGGTATTCCCTCAAGAAATATTCGAGTAGTATATTTAAAGTATTTTAATATATATAAAAATTAATTGTTGAATATTATGTTAAAGATATTCTCTAATGACACCATACAACATATTTCTCTGAATGGTTTATGATCTTTTTGATTGGGGAAAGTATTGACATTTTGTATGCTTCTTATTCTAATAGAGAGAATTATTTATTATATGTCATATTTATTAAATTATATTTTTTATTCATTAGAGGGACGCATTGGAGATAATAAGTGGTAGGAGGGCTCAAATATATTCCATTGATTCATCTATAAGTCTCATGAGAGAAACATTATTGGGTTAGGGTTGAGGCCTTACCCATTAATTTTCATATTTCATAGAACAAGTCCTTGATGGTGTTTTCATATGTCTCAGCCAAGGCCTCGATGGTAAGTTTCAGATGTATATTATTTCGAATTCCTTCATTATGGAATCATTTATTGATTCCCATGTGATTATTTGATTTTTATGATATCCATGGATGAGTTACTCTCTCATGAGATTATTTTTGTGGGATCATTTGATCATCATTTAATTTTCTATATTATTTATTCATTATTTATATTTCACTATATTCATACCATTACGAGGCATCTAAGTTTACATATTTCTTATATTTTTTTCTCTAGGATACCAGAATGTTTTTAGTATTAATATGCGGGGATATTCTAAAGGTGACTATGGTGTTACCCAAGAAAATAATATGTTTTATTTTATGTTCTCAAATTTAATGTGAAATTCAGGTATGTATTTATTTTTCTAATAATATGAAACTATTCGGTCCTTTGGGGTGTGATAACTTTTATTTTGTGCCAATGGAAAAAAGTAACCATCATCTTTGAATTACTAGGGTTAGTTGACTTAAAAAAATAGACTAATCCACAACTTAGATCATATTTTACAACAGCACATAAGGCTACCTAATCTTTACAAAGCCAATTCCATAGTTATACATGGGAGAAATAAAATATATAAACTAAACATAGGAATCCTAGGATAAAATAATCTTCCATTTTTTTTATTGTATTACCAAAAGATAAAGGAGGTGTAGAGTTTCTTTCACTCTATGATTCAGTACAAGAGTTGGTGCAAAATTGTAAACAATTTAAAATACACACAACTCAAAAGTAAACAATATAGTTTATGAGAATGAAATAATTTTATGCAATAGAGTATGTTGTTTTGTTTTTCTATAGAATATTCTCTAACACTTGTTATCATATTTTGATTCAGAAAGTATACACTAAGATGGCCATTTATTCTTAAATTCATTATCAAAGTACTATAAATAACAGGGTGTCATAGAAGTTTGAAAAAAAGTAAATGTTTTCTGTTTTTGTTTAGGGAATGTTTTGATGTATTCGTGTTCATGTGATTACTTCCATTATAATTTTCACACCATAATTCATTGATATTTTAAAGTCATTTTCCAAAAAATTAGGCATTGATAAATCATCTTGAAGATCCTCATATTTTGACATCAAATCTAGTTTATTAAATGCTTCTGAGAGGAAATTAATTATATATAGAAATTTTTTGAATTAATATATTTATAGATATAACAATATAATACTTACCTTTTAGACATTTTATATTTAATGTTATCAGGTCATTATCTATAGTGGTGGTTTTTTTCAAATGTTCCATATCATCTTATATATTTGATTCCACATCGATATTTCTAGTTCAATCTCATGATAGGTTTTTCATTTTATCACTTATTATTATAGTTTCTCATATGAACTTATGGTCGATCATTTTTCTTTAAGTTAGATCTAATACCTTTTTGATATTGACTTCACTTGATCTTGTGGTCAATTCTTTACAAAAAAAATCCACAAATTACAATTTCTTCTCGTATGGAATTATGGTAACATGTTTGTTCATGTGTTCAAAGCAATTAACTTTTTGGTCACTTAGCTAAGTGTGTGGTTGATCCATTACATTGAAAATTTGATCACCGTAGTCCCTCCAGACAATGTGTGGTCATTTGATTCTTTCTTATAGTTACCTGGTTCTTTTTTCATAAATTCTTAATGGTTGATTAGGTGATCATGTAGTTGATTATGTGTACCATGCAGTCGATTCCAAACACAACAAAAATTAATTTACTTTCATAAAATAGAATATGGATGATAAATAACATAAAAATAATTTTTTATTATTAAAATAAGGAATTATTTGACTAATCGAACAATATCATACCCACGTATGAATGATTATGATAGATCCCCCACGATCGATGTTATCAAAATATAAAATTGTTAATTAAGATATTAATGTGTATATCGAGCATGTATATTCCCAACTGTATCTCCCATTATAATCAAAGTCTTTGATTATCCCTAAATACATCAAGTGGAAATGAATACTAGAGTGATCAATGAAAACAAATCCTATAATGATTCATAATATATATTCACACATGTGATGCACGATAGTCTTATCATCAACAACATAAAGTATATGTGTACATTGAATGTCAAGATTACTTATAGATATAGAATTTACATCTTTATCCATATCATCTCCTTCAATATCTAGGCCTAGAAATCAGTGTATAATAACAGGCCAGTCTCTATGGTTGGGTCAAATAACTATAACACCTAGAATATAAACTAAAAGAATTAATACCATATCCTCTAGGTAAATATCTATTTCTACCTTAGGAAAGTTTAATTTTTCAGTTGTAGTTTTTTATCTCTCAGTGAGGGTAGTAAGGAGGGGATGATAAAAAAATATAAAATCTGATATAATGTCACTGTAAAAACCATCACATCATAGGTATGGTATAATAGAAGGTGAAGGTGATGTTTAATGATAATGGTGTTCCTTATTCATGTTGACCTATTAACTCTCAGGGACTACTAGCACATCATGTGAAACATTTCTATACTAATTAGTGTATAGAGTGGTACCCTTTAACTCAACTCTAAAAAATGAAAAAAAAATAATAACTTTAAAATGTAAATACAATGTTATTGTTTATTGAATGAAGGATATAACAGCTATTTCAATAGTT
Organism: Viscum album; assembly: GCA_963277665.1. Lineage (NCBI taxonomy): Eukaryota > Viridiplantae > Streptophyta > Magnoliopsida > Santalales > Viscaceae > Viscum > Viscum album. Next base: position 1,351,394,926 of record OY728159.1, on the reverse strand, counting down.
AAATAAGTACTAAAAATCAAATAAGGAACTCATTTTTTTACGTACTCATCATGTGGATCAGTTTCTAATAAAATCATGAAATTTTACAAAATAAAAATTTGTTGTTTTAGAAGATGATGAAAAAATATTCAAGTCAAATTACAACTAAAATCATGGAACAACTTATATATAGTATAATTATATTCTTTAACATACACATAACATGTCATTTCTTACCACAACACAACACTTGAGTACACAAAAACTTGTTCATTCATTTACATAGAAACTAATATACAATAATTTCATGATCATTTACAAGTCATTATTGTAACATCAAATAATCCTATGATCATCAAAAAATCATTCTAGAAAAATTTTATGGATATTATCAATTAGTAGGCTTAGTTGTAGATCCTGACACCCTTATACAACAGATCAAATAGATTCATCATAGAGAAGAGATTAATATTTAATAACTAAACTAGAATTACAATGATTTTTTAGATAGAGGAATTATAGAAGAACAACTTGAGAATTGAAATAATTAAATCTTAATTATTCTTAAAAACTCAATTTCATCATTTTCCATTTATCTTTTTATTAGAAAAGTGGGTCTCATTATTTAGATATATCTTTCTTTAATTAATAACACTTTTGGTTCATCGTGAAGTTTCCAATATTTTAGGAATGAATCTTATAGTATCTGGATTAATTTCTCTTCATAATATATAATTTTGGAGACCTTCTATGTTCATATTATACAAATTATTCACTAATTTTAGAATGACACTAACATAGTTCACAATTATTCCCATGTATATTCAGATCATTTTTATGAATATTAGAATGAATTTTTTATTGATCAATAGTTCTGATATAATCTAGAATTATTTTTAGACATCATAAAAAATGTTGGACATAAAAAAACAACAACTATAAACAATTATAATGGTTGATTCAAATAATATGGAAGATGGCTAGAGTTTATTGGTCTTGAATATAGAATTATTAAAATAGTTCATTACATTATATAGTCTAGTGGTAAAGTCATTAAGGGGTCTTGTGGAGGTTTCAGGGTTGTGTCTCTCTAAGTACTTTTCAGGAATTACTAGATTTTCTTTATATTTTACCCCTCCATAAAACAATGTAAATATAAATTTATATCTTAATAGTTATCCAATTTTTTTAAACATGAAAATTTTACAAAAAACTAAATTTACAACTCTAAAAAATTTTAAATCCTCAAGACCTTTTATTTTTTCGTGCAATAAATTATCGTCCCTAAGAATGAAAAATCATTCATGAATTGTTAGGGAATCACGTCCTATTATGACCTTCTCTGTAACATATGATAAATCTTAGATGTTGGACTTGTTCTTGAGGAAAATATATCATATTTGTAATCCATCTAGACATTGGTTTAATTTTTATTCATAACCTACTAATGTCATGTATCAACATAGGTAGTTCTTCAAGTATTGGTAAATGTTGAAACTACCTAATAGACATCCATTGTATACTATAACAGATATTAATAGTTTCAATATAGTTCAATGGATCAACATATATCTCCCAAGATATTTCCATAGATAACATATCACAATGATGTGAGCACTTGGAAGTAACAATGCCTGAATGTTTCTAAAATCATAAATATTCCAGTCCAGCAATAACATCAACACATGACCACTACTACATGAGTTAGATTCACAATATTATCACATCAAATTGACTTACTTCTTAGTTAAAGAATTACTCTTGAAAATTGATTTTTTTTCAATGATCTTATTAATACCTCATTGAATGTATCATCTGTATTTCAACCCTTGATGAATCTCATCAATAGTTTCTCTTCTTATTTCTACAAAATACTTTACAATTTGATAAACTATCTCCAGAACTATGCCACTTATAGGTAACTTGTGAAGCCCCTTTAGGACACCATTGATATACTCAACAATTCATATGTTCATGTTCTCTTACCTATCCACCCCCCATCATAAGATAATGTCTATTTTTACTTTGGAATCAATATAATGTAGTCATAAACTCCCAAATTATCATTAAAATTATTTCCAATAACTGTTAAAACCTTTGTTGATCTAGCTCATATACTGGACCAAAGTGAAGATATTACATATAAATTAATATTATCATCACATTTACATAATTAAAAATATGAATAAATTACATATCTTTCTTTGTGATGTAATTCTTTAGATCATCACCAGGAAAAAAAATTTATACATTTCTAAAACCTTGTTTAATGTAGTAATATGATATGTATTTTGGGATATGCGAAAAACTCAGTCTACATTGATTACCTCCCTGATCACCCTAAAATGATCATATATCAATCATACAAAAAATAGAACTTTATTAGAATTTATTTGGAGGGGTTATTCACATCCCCATTTAAATTTGGTTTTTGTATAAATTAATTTTGGTTCTCCCATAACCACTTAAAAATCAGTATTTAGAATCATTTATATGAGAATCAATTCTATACTATACATGTTTTATTTAAAAATAATAATAAATTAGAATGATTTATAAACTTCTAGTAATATAAGATATAAATAGTGATTGATCACCCCCTAAAATCTCAAAAACATGCAATGATTAATAAACCCCTTGGTTTTTTGGATTTTTTTAACATATAGAGTATATTTTAGTGGCAGTTCCCACATCACTATCAATAAATTAGTATTTACTAGCATTTTAGAGGAAACATCCACTAAAATATACCTAGATACTAAAAAAATTAAAAACTAAATTGAGGGGGTTATTGACTATTTCTAATCTAATCAATTAGAGGAGGTTATTAACACTTATATTTTTTTTAATAAAATAGAATATAATATAAATATAATTATATTATATAGACACATTATCTAAATGTATTGAATGATATTTTATAAGTATATTATTATATAGATATTTTTATAAATATATTAAATAAGTAATTATATACATTATATAAATAAACATGTATATATATAAATTTGTATTAAAATATATTGAAACATTATATAAATATATTTATAAATATATAAATATGTGTATATCTTTATACATAATATAAATGTAATTATAAATATATTTACTCAAATATATATAAATTTCATGAGCTTCCCCCACTAGGAACCCCTCACGAGCCTACGATGAAGGTGAGAGTGACCCCCAAGACTCACCTCCAATAGTCCTCAAGTTAGATATTAGCAAAAAGGGTCTAAAATATGAAAATGGGAGGAATCCTGATAATACATAAATAAACCACCAATAAATGCCATAATACAAATAAACCAAGATCCACAAAATACCACAATGGAAGAATATGCTGGAAAAATAAAAATCTCAAGATTAAAAAACTAATAAAATTTTAGGTAGAAAATTAACAACCAAACCCATGCTCTAAGATACAAGAGCCTCATCCCAGTTGGTGAGGAATCAAAAAGCACATCCAAGAGACCCAAGTTCAAAACCAGGTGGAGAAATATTTCTGGTACTGTAGCAGCACTATGCAGGCACTGTAGCAGGTATTGTAGCAGGTTCTATTCTATACTGTAACTGTCATAACTATTCGTCTATTTGGGAATTTGGGCCACCGGTTTGGTCCTCGGGTCCTTCAAGGCCTTCATGCCACCCAAGTCCTTCAGGCCAATAAGGCTTTCGGGCCACCTCAAGGCCATAGAGCTACCTCAAGGTCTTCAGGCCACCTCAAGGCTTTCAGCCCACCTAAAATTGTGCTTAATGGACTAGGCAGACTCTACAAGAAGCAGACCTCAGATGATGATTCAGAGCAATCGTATTCACCAGTCCAAAATCTAACAGATGTGGAAGAAAGAGAGGGTATGGACTTTCCATCAAGACCAACTTGTGCATGCATGGGAAGCCTATCCAAACATCCATGCGAAGGTGGACAGATGATATCATGATGCATATTCTAAGGAGGAGTGGTTCTATGTAGTTAAAGTTTGGATATTTCTTCTAATACCTATGGGCCATGAAATCTCTAAGCACATGGGCCTGGTAATGGTTCTCCCTTATCCCTTGAAAGGTGGGCTGTCAAAAATCAATAAAAAAGAAGGCCTACAGGCCATTCATGAAAAACCCAAGCTTCAAGATGGTATTGAAAATCTAAGTCCCCAAACATTCCCTAGAAACCATAAACGAAATTTATATATATTGAGGTGATCATAACTTGTATACCCAGTAGTATCATACTCAATACCTCTCATAAAAATGTGGAAAATCATAATAATTCTATAATTACAAAATAACAGATGCAACTTGTGCTTATCAGGTCAACTATCACCCGACGACATTAAGGATCAATCACCAAGTATCACATCTATGTGATGTAACATAATATCAAGAAAATAAAAAACTATAACCCCAAAGAAACTTCCCCACTAATTTTCCACTCTCACGCCCCAATATCAAACATCCCATACTCACTCTATCCAATACTAATTTGATTTAGATCGCAACCCTAACTACCCCTAACTATGAAAATTCTAATATATTTTGTTGGAATTAGTCCATCCATAACACAACCACAACCTTTCCACATGTCTCATCCACATCATCATTATAATTATATACCCATACTTACACATCAAATATCTATTATAGTATATTATTATGAACATTAATTACATCAACCTCATTTCAAACTCCTAACATGAATGACCCCAACCATATCTCATCACATCATACATAGAAAAAATTTAGTATACCACACATGATAGGGAGAGTGGGGAAGAGGTGGTAGCCATCCATCGTTATTCTCCAATTTGGATGTTTAAAAAAAACATGGAACCCAATAAAATTTGGAATTAGTAAAGTTATCCATATCTGGTGGGGTGTTTAAATAAATGACACAAAAAATATAAGTGTATATATATATATATATCCATACACAAGCCTCACTTATGAGGTTTCACACTAATAAAACACCCTCAACCCATAACTTTCACCACACTACCATCACCAAAAACCCTCTACACTACCAATTATAACCCCATTAACCAACCCACATACCGATATAAAACTTCCATTACAAGTATCTATAAAATCCTAGTTAATTATTCTGTTTACACATTTCCAAATTTTATGTTAATAGCCTTGTTACATTCATTACTCCATTGAATTATATATTTAATGAAAACCCACTTTAATCTAATACATCATTAATTATTTTTAATTATACTTTAATAAAATTGATTTATATTTTACCCATATCCCATTATTCATTCTATTATAACCCACACTCGTAACCAGGTCCATCATTATAGTTTACATTCCCTAACTACCAAGATACTATAAAGAATGATCATATAAATCATCAATACCATAATCCCATGATTATCGTGGAATTCTCTCTTAGTAACCCAAGAAAGGCTACCAAAACTTCCTAGAATAACCCACACTAATATCCCATGTTTTATCAACTAAACAACACAAAACTAACCCATAGTTCATCACATGTTGACCAATATAGCCTTACGACCCCACATATTACTAATAAAACTACCCTGCTGCTCAACACACGCTTAACAATGACTCTAAATTCAACCATATAAGTCACCACATAACAACCACAACATAACCACACAAACCTATCCAAAAATATATTAATAATGAAACATAACCACAACAATAACATAACAACCAATTTTAGAAATAACCATTAACACAACCCCTTTATTTTAAAATAAACATCATTATGGTATCATATTTTCAACAAAAATAGTTCAATAGACATTATAAAGTGGTTATCATTTTAAAAAATGTGATTAAAATAAAAAAACCATAACATTAACACACAAGGATTAACTATAACAATGATTTTTATCATCAGTAATAAGAAATCATAAATCTCTTGAGAAATATCATAGAAAAAATTAAACACATACGATTTACCCCATTCCCATCATTTTAAAATGGTTAAATCTTTATATTTATTAGGAAAATATATAATCCTCACCCAAATAAGAAATCAATTCCAATACCACAATTAATAAAAATAAGGGAGATTTCTTGATTCCACTACCTCAACCGAAGATTGAATTTTTTTTATATTTGTAAGATGGATAAGATATGATCATAAGATTGATATCACACTAAGAAAAACATAGAAAACAAAAATAACAATATCCATCATCAACCTCCTACCTAAAAATCTCACAATACAAACATTTAACATAGTAAAACCCTTCTATTAATAATTAATAGAGATAATCCCTGGATGAAATGGGGAGGACCCACATTGGATCAGTAATGATCAATGTTTTAAAACAACAGGATAAAATAAAATCAAGGTGCTGAATGGTATCTTAAAATCACCTTAGAATCACCCAATTTTCTAGGGAAATAAAGGTGAATGAATGGGATTTGGGGGAGCCCAAAAAACATAACTAGGATATAAAAATATGTTCTCAATATGCCACAGGACCTATGTTTTTTCCCAAGACCACAGTGTATCCCACCATGTTATGTCACAATAGGCCTTAGTCCAACTTCCACCTGGTAATAATTTTTTATATCTCTATCATATCCTATAAAACCCCAAAAAATTATGATAATAAGTGTACCTCCATGGAATAGAATCCACACTCTCATACCATCCAAATTTCATCATAAGTGTCACACCGTAGTAACACATAAAAGGGTAAGTCTGTTAAATAGACCCCTTTGAACTCCATGTCGAATCCATGAGTATTACACAAAAACCTCACATCTAAAATTTTATCCAGATCATCTCGTAGTCACATCCATAACATAACCAATGGGCTATGCTGCATGGGTCCATGTGATGGTAGGACCACTGAATTTTACTTCATATGTACCTATGCCACAACTCACATTGTCACATTGTATCCAGGCCTTCCAATATTCCCCTTATGACACACCACATACCGTCATTCCAAAATCCTATCTTTGAGCTAACATTTCATCTCATACACCACCTTCTATTCCTCAATCCTCTTTCTAGAATCCTTAATGTAAAAAATTCACAAAGTAATGGTTTATTAATTCATGAATATTACATGAAATACCTATAAAACAGTTATCACATTGATAATGGGAAACCAAACCCAAAATGAAACCCTAACCACTGAAACTTCAAAAACTCCCCTAGGAGATATCGCTCAAACCTGAAGATGTCATCCACATGGCACAATAATATTGAAAAGGAATAATTTAAACAAATCAGTATCAAATCAGTCATTATATAACCAAACAAAATTGATTAAAAATAGGTCAGGATACTAACTTCTCATATGAATTGATCATTCCCATCAACTCTCCTCGACACCACCATACCTTCGTAGAACCCAAACCAAATGAATTATCACCTATAAATTACCTCATATTAATGATCATGGATCTCAAATATCCCCACAAAAAAAATGTATCATCACCCAAAATATCTAACTCTCCCCAAACAATGATATGATAATCATCGTGAATATATCATTGGATCTGTGACACATGGAAAATGTCATTGATCATCAATAACCATAGAGGGATCTCCAACTGGTACACCACATCATCAACACATAGAAAAACCTCAAAATGACTGATAAACTAGGGAGAAATCTTAATCACATAGCAGAAACAAATACTAATCACAATGAAGAGAAACCCCCAATAACAAACGTTCACCATCCTAAAACTCCATAGGTCTACATCATTAATCCACATAAGACTTATGAAAATCTCAATCTTGCTTCATCTTCTCCAAAAACAACTAAATAATATTTACCATGCTCTATGCCACATATGGAATAATGACCACTAACTCCACGACCTTTTTCCATCACAATATAGATCAATAAGGAATCCCAAAAAATTACTATAATGGATCCACACCAATGGAATAGTGTTATTTATTTTTATAACCAAGTGTAAGGGCTTCATCCATGATCCACTAAAATCCATAACACAAGTGTAAAATGTATACAAATATATTTGTATGGCCTTCTCGGTTTGCATATAAATCTAAGGATTAAAATATATGATAAGGTACAATTGGGTTCCAAAATCATACTATAATTGTATCCATAATAATGATGTAAAATCAAGATCCTGGTAAAAAATGATGGTCCTTGGTATTCCATGAATCTGCACCACCTAATCTATATACCACATTCCCAAGACCTTTGTAATACCTAACTCCATAATTTCAATGAAGTGATTTGAATTTATCAATATATCCATTATCACCCAAATTGAATCGCATCCTCCATGGGTTCACGGTAGAATAATGATGAAACCCATCGATATATCCTCTCATTTTAACTAAAGGACTTTTAATGGTTGAAAACCCCACATGGAATATGATGTGACACCTTCTCCTATTGATTGACCAAACACCATGATACAAACATTTCTAGTGACCACTTCATTCATGACTATAAATAAACTCTTCTAAAGGTATGATACATTTTATCCACACTAGGTTGCACTACTACTACTGAGTTATGAAACTCATAGAGAACCTCCATGTGCGTTGTCGATTGAATAAACAACCTTCCTTCAAATATCATATGATGTCAAATATCCTCCAACAATCCCTTCATAGAACCATTATGGATGATTCTATCCCTCATCACCTTTTAATTTCACTCTCCCAAATGACAATCCTCTACCCACTACAACAAGGAATATCACACTAATATATAAAATAAGAAAACTATAACACCAACCTCTTTTTCAGTAAGATATATCGCATTAAGCTTGTTTATCCCTCTCTAAACATATTCAGATCCCTAAAAAATGTCTCCAAATGCGTTTTTTCTCAAAAAATATATAATAAATTCCCTTTCCATAGGGTATAGTAAATATCAATGTTATAGTATTAGAGAGACTTTACCCACCTATGTTGTTTCATTTTCATATACCATAGAGAGAAAACGTACTACATGTTTTTTGATCTATTAAGACCACAAAGACATTATCTATAATGTAATGTATAAGGACTCAACCTTAAAACATTACATAATATTGTGTTTTAGACAAGAACATACATTTTTACATTATGAGGATATTTTCGAGTTTAGAGTTTTAAATAATTAAGATATTGTACATACATAACATACCACATTAATACAAAGATGGTACTACTAATAACAGTATCCATTTTTTTAAATATAAAACATTAATAATTAAAGCATGATTTCTTTAAAAACACTTCATATAAATCATCACAACTCACTTATTTCTAATAACCATTCATATATATTGTAAAAAACATTTTAAAAACTTGGTATGAGTATGAAACTCAATAAGGGATATAAATAACGAAATCGTTAGTCAAGCGATTATATAAAAACCAATAAAACCCATAATCATAAAAACTCATATGAATAGAAACATCATGTAGTTTCTTTGGGAAATATTTACCATATCACTCTTACAATCACCTTTACATATGGAATAACCATTTGGTCAAATTCCACCTCTATAGTACCCAATTCAATGGAGAGCTATAATGGGGATCACTCGTCATATCTTGAGCTATAATGGGCGCAACGCAACATATCTTGAGATATAATGGGATCAACCCAACATATCCTTAGCTATAATGGGATCAAACCAATTTAAATAATGTATAGGGAACATATAATGGTAATAAATTATCTTTAAATCAGAAGAAATCATTTGTTCAAAATACATAAAAAGAAGACAATCCCTTTGAAATTTATTAAAGAGACTTTTAAAAGGATTTTAAAAGGAAAGTCCCTTAAGAATATAATCAGACTGAGAATTAATATAATGGAATGAAAATGTGTATAAATTGTAAATACACATAATAAAACATAATATAAACAAAAATTAATCACATCAATAATCTTAATACAACATAATTGATAAAGTAGAAGGTTAACCCAAAGATTGGAAATTAGGTAAAGAATTCACTTACCTCGGGTTATTCCTACTTAAAAAGTGTTTAAAACTCTTGTATAATGGTTAACATAGTGTTACTAATATCTTAATGAAACATATTGATGTTTATAACATCATATATGATAATTTTACGACATCATATTACACATTTATTAGTAATATTTTGTTATTTACATTGTTTTAGGTGTGTTCTTTACATGGTTTCCATGATTGGTTCATGATAGATATTCTTGTTGATTGGAAGCAAAACTCAATAATTGGAATGGAATGGTATTTATATATTTCCATAAACAAAAATTATACCATTTATCATTTTTAATTATTACATGAGGATGATTCATAAGGTAAGAAATTATTGATATTTGTTTAGTCCATTTTGGCAATTCTTCGATCATAATTAACTCATTTTGTTTTATAAATTAATCACATGTATAAAAAATGACTAAGAACCTTATATAAGATATAATACATAAATAATAATCTGGTTCAACCATAAATTTTTTTTCATGACTAGAACTGAAGGAAGTAAAAGAAATTTAAATCAAATCGTCCATGATGTCGAAAATTCGACACATCACAGTCGGTGTTTTTATTTCTTGAATAAAATGGAGAGGAGAAGAAGTATAAGGTTTAATATTCCATAAAAATGATTAAATATAGAATATTTAAGATATTTTATCCTTCATTATTCTTGGATAAGAGAATATGGGGAATGTATAAGAAAATAAAAAGAAAATAACTCGAAATAAAAGAATGATTGAGAAATCCCTTATGAAAAATCGACAGCCTAACAGCTATGCAACATGGTTTTAGAAAACATTAAAAATAGAGGGTACATGGGTCACCCATAAATAAATGAATCTTAATAAAGTATAGAGATATAATAAAATAAAAATAAGAACATGATATAGAAACTTGAAAGGTATACCACATTAAAAAGAATTCTAATGTAAAAAAGAAAGAAGTTGAGAATTCTATTACCTTGTAGAGTAACTCCTATGACATGATGGATGGGACCTTAGAATATTTATGACACCTTGGGAGGACTACTAGTTAGGTAATAAGGCCAAAAATTCATTAAAAAGGAATTTGGAATGAATGGAATCAAAGAATGGGTTGGTATTTATAGCTAAAGTGAGGAAGTATTTTATTAATTTCCAAGGGACACCTCATTAGTGGTTTTTGCAAAACCATGGGATTTCCCATAGAATATTTCCATGTTATTAGCCACTTGGGACACCTCATAAAAGTTTTTTAATGTACACAAGTAAACCAGAATTATTACATCATTAATGATGTCATTAAACACACCGAAACTCAAACTATATTTTTTACTATTCACCGAAAATTCAATTATTTCAGAAAAATATCAAAATTTCACCCTAAACATTTTCCGATGTGTAGAATTAAAAAATGAAATCCATTTTTTGAAAATAATTTTCATAATATTATTAATTTAATTTTTAAAAAAAATCATAATTTATTCGAAAATAATAGTTTTAAATCTATAACTCCTTTTTTGACACCTTGCTAAATTAATCAACACATCATTATCTTTTAACCTTAAGAAAATAAAATAATAATAATAATTACTCTTCATTAGGGTCATACAACGATTTATAAGGGTTGGTTACTATTCACTAAATAAATCATGTTAGTTCCATTATACTCTAAATAACTCATGGATAGATTACTGTTTTTTTTAATTCAAAACATAGAGGCTGAAAATTTATGTTTAAAGCCTAGTTATAAATATCTACTTAAATCAAAGTTTCTTGCATTTCAATTTATTTTATTAAAACCTTAGAGTGTGACATTATCTCCACCTTCTGTAAATTGCGTCCTTGCAATTTTATTTACTCATCAAAAAAGTGGGGCTTCCTTTCCATCATAACATTATCATATTCCCATGTTTCTTCTTCAACCATGTGGTTTCTCCACAAAACCTTTACCTGGAGGTTTACCTTATTCTACAATACCTTTTCTCTTTAATCAAGAATATAAACTGGTTTCTATTTATAATAAAGGTTCCCTTCTAGATGAACTACTTATGGGATCAAGACATGAGATGGATATGGAACATACTTTCTCAACATCAAAACATGAAAAACATTGTATACTTGAGATAAATTTGGAGGTAAAGCTAATTAGTATACAACTAGTCCAAATTTATCCAGGATTTCAAAAGGACCAATGAACTGTGGACTTATCTTTCCATTCTTACCAAAATGAATCTCACTTTTCTAGGTATATTTTTTAAGGAAAACATGGTCACCTACCTCGAAATAGAATCCTTTCATTCTTTTATCTACATAACTTTTCTGCCTGATCTAAGTTTTCCTCATGTGTTTCTTGATTATCTTCACTTTCTCAGCCACTTCCTCTACCAACTCTGGTCCCATCAACTTCCATTCCCTAACATCATCCCAAAAATCTAGTGTTTGAAACAACTTCCCATACAATTCCTTAAAAGTTTCCATCTCTATACTGGGATGAAAACTATTATTATAAGAAAACTCAACTAAAGAAAGATGTTGATCCGAACTTCCTTGGTAGTCCATTGAACAGGCTTGAAGAATATCCTCTATAGTTTGAATCATTCATTCTGACTACCCATCTAATTGAGGATGAAAAGATGTTCTAAAATTTAATTTTGTGCCCAATGACTTCTAATGGACCTTCCGAAATTTATAAGTGAATCAGGGATCCCAATCAGATACAATAGAATGAGTAACTCCATGTAACCTGAAAATATCTCTGAGGTACATTCGAGAAATCTGATCCAATGACATTGTATATTGAATAGAAATAAAATTTAATGACTTTGCCAGCTAATCAATAATAACCCAAATCACATTATTACCTCGAGAAGTCTTGGGTAGTCCCACCACGAAGTCTATAGATATATTCTCCCATTTGTACTCTGGCACTGGAAAAGGATGAAGCATCCCCTTCCGTAACTACTGCTCTGCTTTAACCAATTGACATGTCAAACATTTCACAATAAATTCTGCAATATCCATTTTCATTCAATCTCACCAGAAATACATTTAAAGGTCTATATACATCTTAGTACTTCCAAGATGAACTAAAAATAGAGAACTATGAGCTTCACACAACAGATATTTATTTAATTAAGAAACACAAGGAACACACAACCTTCTTCCAAATCTTAAAACACAATCTTTATCAAGGTTATATTCTGGAAACTTACCAATTTTGACCAATTATAATGGTCTTCCTTCTATGCTTTCTTAATTCTATCTGATAATTATGACTACAATAAAACCTAAAACCAAATTTATGTATTCCCTACAGCGTCAAATTCTAATCCAAAATTTATTAAATCATTAATCAAGGGATCATGTTCTAAACATTACATGGTTAATGATGCATGATGTATTTGACTCAAGGCATCCACTACTTTGTTTTATTTTCATATATGGTAATTGATCAGGAAATAATAATCTTTTATCAATTCAATACATATTCCCCACCTCATGTTTAATTCCTTCTAAGTGAATATATACTTCAGACTTTTATGGTCAGTATATATTTCACATTTGGATCCATATAAATAGTGCCTCCAAATTTTCAAAGCAAAACCCAGAGCATCAAATTCCAAATCATGTGTGAGATAATTTAACTCATGAGGTTTCAGTTGTCTTGAAGCATAATAAATTACCAGATTATTCTTTATTAGAACACAACCAGGTCCCTTAAATGAATCATCACTATAGATGAAAACTCTCCATTTTGAGAAGGCAAGGCTAAAATTTGAGCATTCACCAATCTCTTATTGAGTTCCGGAAAACAAATATCACATTATTTTTTCCCAGTAAATTTAACCAATTTTTCATGTTAACTTAGTTAGTGGCCTAGATAACTGGGAAATTTTTTTAACAAATTGTTGGTAATAACCTTCTAATCCAAGAAAACTATGAATCTCTGTAACATTTGTAGGTCTTGGCCATTCATTAACCACTTTTTTGCAGGATCAACTATTATTCCACCCTTATTTAGAATGTTCCCATGAAATGAAATTTTTTGCAACCAAAAATAACACTTTCTAAATATTTCATACATTTTCTTTTCTTTAAAGGTTTTAAAAACAACCCTTAGATTTTTTTCATGATCCTCTTTACTTATAAAATATTCCAGAATTTCATTAAAAAATAAAACCAAAAACTTTTCCAAAAACTCATGAAATATTCTATTCATAAGGCCCATGAATATATTAGGTGCATTAGTTAACCCAAAAGGCATAAATAAAAATTCATAATGACCATATCTAGTATATAACGCAGTCTTTAGGATGTCTTCATCCTTTAATTACAACTTATGGTGCATCGGCCTCAGTTCAACCTTTGAGAAACACTATGCTCCCTAGATATGATCAAACAAATCATCGATATGAGTTGAAGGATACTTTTTTTAATAGTAATGTTATTAAAGGCTCTATAATCGATGAAAAGTCTCATTGTACCATATTTATTCTTAACAAACAATACATGAGAACCCCATGGTGAAGTGCTAGGTCAGATTAATCATTTATCTAATAATTCCTATAACTGCTTTTTTTAATTCTAGAAGTTCTATTTGGTCCATTATATAAGGGGGTTTAGAAATTGACTTAGAATCTGGAACAAATTCAATAGTAAAATCAACCTATTGATTAGGAAGAAGACCAGAAAAATCATTAAGAAAAGCATCTATGTATTCATTTACCACTTGTACATCATTAATCTAGATAATTCCATTATCTTAAAAAATATGAGCAAGATAACTTTCATTTCCATACTTTATCAGTTTCATAGCTCCCTAATATGTTATCAATGTTATGGTTTCATTCTTGTACACAGACTAAAATTATTTTTGAAAAAAAATTCTTTCTCTCTAAAATCTATCTTAACATGATACAAAAAAATTCATTCCATACCCAATATAACATCCAACTCTACTAGAGGAAAAACAAAAAAAAATTAGGTAAACTCATTCCATAGACAATTATAGGTAGATTCTTATAATTTATTTTGGCCAAAATATTTCCTCTAGGTGTTTTTACCATGTGATTTGGTTACATTTCATGAGGTTGAATTCCCAAATTTTCATAAAATTTAATATAAATTAAGGAATGTGTAGACCTTAAATCAAAAAACCCATTTTAGAAATCTATAAATATAAGAAATGTACCTGATACCACCTCATTTGATAGTTCAACATCTGTTGAAGTGGTTGAAAATGATTTTACCAAACCCTTCCGCTTCCAACTTTGTTGATTTCTTTCCTGAGTGACTAGCTTTGAATAAATATTTGTAAAATGACCCATTTCTTTATAGTTTTAGCATCTCACCATCAACTTCTTATTAATTTTTGGATCATTTTCCTTGAAATCGTGAGACATGTGTCCAAGAATTCCAAATCAGTATCATTTCCCATAATTTACAAGTCATTCAACAGGATTTATTATACCACACTTTTCACAGGAATAGAAGTTGATTTTCTTAACTCCTGATTTCTTTGACGAATTCTTACCCAAATCCTTCCAAGATAACCTCTTCTTATTCTTTTCATCACGAGGAACATACTTGTTAGAAAACTCCATCTACACTTTTTTAGCTCAATACACATGTTTCTTATTGTTTTTAAACTCTCGTGAAGCTAATGTTCTTCGCAAAAAAGTTTCAAACCATAGTAAAATCTATTAATTTTACTATCAAAATACCAAGTAAATTATGGTACGTGCCTAGATAGTCTTATAAAATTTTATTGATATGCTGCCATAAAATCATCATTTTTCTAGCTTATTTCCAAGAACTATTTCACCATTCTGAGTTGAACATTTTTGGGAAAATATTTTTTCTGAAAAAAAAATATTAAAATAGTCCAATTCCAGACAGCCAAGATCATCTCTTTCTCTCATATTATTAACTAGACACCACCATTGATCGGCTTAAACTTCCAAATGATAAATGGTTATTATTCCTTTTTGTCCTTCCAAACATCTAATGACATAAAATATCTTTTCTAGAGTATTGATTCATCCTTTGATTATCACTGGATCTGTGGTTCAAATTATTGATGGAGGATGTTGCCTCATAAAATTCTACACAAAATACATGTTTCTTCATGGTTGATCATGTTAATATCTATCATAGATACCAACCAAATTTATTTCTGGATTCAACTTATCCATTGATGTCACAAACTGCTCAGTTCTGGTTCCCACCATTTCAGGTTGCAGATTCATAGAGACATTGGCCACTTGGTGCCTTCCTACTTCAGCTTCCATATTTCTTATGCATTAAAACATTCTGAACAGACATAACTTATATGAATCAACATGGTAATCCTTAAATCATATAACATTTTGAATTACTATAGAGTAAAAATCAATTATGGTATTCTTTTAACATCATCCAAACCCCTAAAGTTATCCAAACCTTCCTTTGATACCAACTATAAGAACACGGCCTTAAAATGTTACATATTCCTGATTTTTAGACAATGACATATATTATTACACAATGAGGATCTTTTAGTGTTTATAGTTTTAAATAATTAGGATATCTTACATACATAACATACTACATTCATACCAAGATGATACTACTAAAAATAGTATGAATTTTTTTAACATATAAAACATTAAAACTTAAAACATTATTTCTTTAAAAACACTCCATATCAATCATCACGACTCAATTATTTCCCTTACCCATCCTTATATCTCTGGAAAAACATTTTAAAAACTTGGTATGAGTATAAAACTCATTAAGGGATATAAATAACAAAATCATTAGTTAAGTGATAACATAAAAACCATTAAAACCCATAATCATAAAAACTCATATGAATAAAAACATCATGTTGTTTCCTTGGTACATATTTAACATATCACTATTACAATAACCCTTACTTATGGAATATCCATTTGTTCAAATTCTATCTCCGGAGTACCCAATGCATTGGAGAGCTATAATGGGACTCACCAATCATATCTTGAGCTATAATGGTCTCAACCCAACATATTTTGAGCTATAATGGGATCAACCCAATATAAATAATGTAAAAGGAACATATTATGGTAATACATTATCTTGAAACCAGTATAAATCACTCATTCCATATACATATAAAAAGATAATCCCTTTGAAATTTATTAAAGATACATTAAAAAGGATTTTAAATTGAAAGTCCCTTAAAAATATAATTTGAGGGATAATTAATATTATGGAATAGACATGTGTATACACTATAAATACTCATAATAAATCATAATATAAAAAAATTCATCACACTAATAATCTTAATAAAACATAGTGGATAAAGTAGAAGGTAAAGCCAAAGATTGGAAATTGGGTTAAGAATCCCCTTACCTAAGGTTCTTCTTACTTAAAAAGTGATTAAACCCTCTGTATAATGGTTAAAAGAGTGTTATTAATATCTTAATGAAACATATTAATGTTTATAACACCTTATATTATCCTTTTAAAACATCATTCGATGAATTTATTAGTAATATTTTGTTATTTACATCGCTTCGAGTGCGTTCTTTACATGGTTTCCATGATTGGTTCATGATAAATATTCTTGTCGATTGGAAGATAATCTCCAAAATTAGAATGAAATTGTATTTAAATATTTATAGAACCATAAATTATACCATTTATCATTTTTAATTCTTACATGAAGATTATTCATATGTTAAAACATTATTGATATTTGCTTAGGTCATTTTGATGATTCTTCGACCGTAATGAACTCATTTTGTTTTATAAATTAATCACATGTGTACTAAATTATTCCATAACATTATATAATATATAATACATAAATTAGAATCTGGTTCAATGATAAAACTTGTTTCATGACCAGTATTGAAGTAATTAAAATAAATTTAAATCGTATCATCCACGATGTCGGTAAACCGGCACATCACAGACGATGTTTTAATTTCTTGAATAATGGGAGAGGATAAGAAGTATAATAGAGAATCTTCCATAAACCTGATGAAATACAAAATATATAAGATAATAGATCATTCATGCCTCCTAGATAAAGGTATATGAGGAATTAATAAGAAATGAAAAAGAAAAGAACTTGAAATAAAAGAATGGTAGAGAGATCCCTTACGAAAATTCATCATCCTAACAGCTATGCAACATGGTTTTAGAAAACATTTAAAAGAGAGGGAAAATGGGTCAACCATACATAAATGAATAATAATACAGTATATAGATAGAATAAAAGTTAAATAAAAACATGGTATAGAAAATTGAAAGTTATACCACATAAAAGATAATTTGAATTGAAAAAGAGAGAAGTTGAGAATTCTCTTACCTTGTAGATTAACTCCTAGGACATAAATATTGGGACCTTGGTATATTAAGAAAGCCTTGGTGGCTAATATGGAGTTAATAAGTCCAGATCATCATTGAGGAAGAATTTGGAATGAATTTAATTAAGTAATGGGTTGGTATTAGTAGAAAAAGTGAGAGAATAATTTATTAATTTCCAAGGGACACCACATTAGTGGTTTCTGTAAGACCGTGGGCTTGCCCGTGGTATTTTCCCATGGTATTGTTCACTTGGGAAACCACAAAACTTTTGTTACATTACACAAGTCTACCAGAATTATTACATCATTATTACATCATTAAGGATGTCATTAAACACACCGAAACTCAAACTATATTTTTTTACTATTCACTAAAAAATAAATAGTTTTAAAAAAAATCCCAAAATCCACCATAACCATTTTTTATGTGTTTACTTATAAAATTACCTCTCTTCTTTGAAAATAATTTTCTAAATAATATTAGTTTAATTTTTAAATTAAATCATAATTTATTTAAAAATAATAGTTTTAAATCTATAACACTTTTATTAATACCTTGAAAATTTAATCAATATCTCATTTTCTTATAAACATAACAAAATAAAAAAATAATAGAAATTACTATTCAATAGGGTCATATTACTTTTAATATTACTATTTTTAAGGGTTGGATACTATTCACTAAAAGTCAAGTTGGTTCCATTATACTCCAAATAACTTACTGACCATAATTGTAGATGACTATTTTTTGAAATTCAAAACATAGAAGCTGGAAAATTATGTTTAAAGGCTAGTTATAAATATCTACTAAAAACAAAGTTTATTGAATTTCAATTTATTTTTTTAAAACCTTGGGCTTTTACATAATGTCTCCATATTTTCAGAGTAAAATACACCATTTCTAACTCAAGATCTTTGGTGGCATAGTTATGCTCATGGGGACATAAATTCCTAGACCTATTTGATATCACTACTCTTTGTTGTATCAATATAAATCCAAAACAAAAAATGAAAGTTTTATAGAAAAAAATAAAACATTACTCCCTCCTTTTAAAGATAAATTAAAAGATAACTAGTCAACCTATCTTTTATGTATTCAAACTCTACTTGGCTTTGGTCAGTCTATAAGAAAGCCAAGTCCTTCCAGGTCCAAGTTTTTAATGAGGTTGTGCCCTGGGAGAATTTGGATAATAACCTCTAATAATAGCTCTTGAGAAACCATAGAACTTGAGAATATTCTTGTATGTTTCAAAAGAAACAATGACCCTGGTCTTAGATGGAGCAACAACCACTCTCAGTTGGGACACTACATGTCCTAGGAAGTTCACTTCTCATATCCAAAATGCACACTAAGAAAAAAAAATTATAAATAAAATGGTGTCTAAGGACCCTAAAATGTACTTAATGCCCTCATAATGATTCTAATATTAAATCCAATATATGATTATATTTTCAATGAACAAGACCACAAACAAAACCAAGAATTTATTGAACACAGTTTTCATGAGTCCCATGAACATGATAGGGACATTCAGGACCCTCGATAGAATGACCATAAAATTGATGTTCCTATATAAAAACATGAAAGTGGTTTTCAATATGTGACTCTAAATCTCATCGGGTGATATACATACCAAAAATTAATCATTGAAAATAAATAGCTTTCTTCAACTAGTTTAATATATCATTAATCCTCAGAATAAGGTAATAGTTCTCTAATTTTCCCTATTTTATGATTCATAGTATATACACAACCTCATACCACTATACTGCTTCTTAATGAATAATATATGAGAACCCCACTATGACATATTAGGAATGATAAATCCTACTTTCATTAGTTCATCAACTTAAATCCTCAACTCCCATATCATTGAAGGTGTCATTTATTAAGAATCCATCGAGATCAGAGATGCATCAGGCTATATCTCTATCTAAAATTTAATATCACATCAAGGGGGTAAAGACACAACCACCTTAGGTAAAACATATGGAAAATCCTTTATAGATATGGGAAACTCTACTACATGTACCTCCATTAAACCTAATGACAAGGACACTAATTGGAACAGAAATGGATTTGAACATCTACAACCCATCTGATTCTATAACTCTATAGAAAACATCATAAAGTGGCATTCCTCATCTCAAAACACAAATATTATCTAATAATATTCAGTAACTACACCTACAAAATAGAACCAAACAATGTTGATAATGAAATCATGTGGTTGTATCTAAAGTAAAATTAAATCCACTATTAATTGATACTTCCTAATCATCAGCTCACAACCCCGACACACATCAAGTAGGTTCATCTGACCTCCAATTATTATAGTCAATTCCATGTATAGTGAAAGCATCTCAACCTTGATTCACATGACATAAAATAATGTGTGTGTAATAATGTAGTGTGAATCTAAAAAAATAAAAAAATCATAATTTTACTTAAAAGATAAACAAATGTTACCTAATCTGATATATGTCCCCTCTATCATGGGAATATCTATAACATGAAATTTTACATGATATATTATCTACCTCACTACAAAAAACAATCTCCATGGTTTTCTTAACCTTGTATTCCTTTGGGTGGGGAACATCATAGTTCTAACATCTACCCTCTCCTTCTCCTCTCTATATAAAATATCCCCAATACACCTACGGATGACATGTCCTTTATTGAAAAATATTTTTATATGATTGATAAGGTAGTTTTCCTCTCATACCATGCTATGCCCCAATAATGGTCAGCCATTGAGAATGCCAATGTCAATGGGCATCACAAAAAAATAACACTAGGGGAAATATCCCTATGATGGCATGAGAACTTTTTCCCCCATAGTATCAGGAGAAAAAAAAATAGGTGAGGCCGAATCCTACCCATATAAAACCTCAACTGACCTGACACTTGTGATCCACCACCAACATTCCTTCTCCTTGAGGAACCCTAATAAATCCCCTCTATATATGACTTTGGCTAAGAATTAATCCTCTCATCACCCCATCCTTATTAAACTCCTCTAGATATTTAGGAAAATTAAATGGGGGTACTATATAACGAATCACAAGATAAAATTCCTCCTACAAACACATACCTCTAGAATACTTATCCACAAAAAGATTAAGAAAAAATAAAGAAGATCCTTAAACATAATCTCATGCTCTGACACCCTCAAGCCTCATGATAGATAAATAAAACCCCGTGCCTCTTCATCACCTGTATCATCAATGATAGAAACTAGGTGTGAAACTAACAAAAAAATTCAACCCATGAAACATATTCCACTTTTTTCTCCCTTCGATACAAGATCTATCACTCCCATATTGCTCCCCACATCTGACTAATGGACAAAATAACTAGATATTCACCCCTAGATCAAATTTAACTCAAATAGATCTCAAGATCCTCCATCAAGTACTCTTTCTATAAATAAGATATAATCCTATCATACTTTTCTAGTCCCTAATGCTAAAACTCATATAATATCTTCCATTCCAGATCATCCTCCTTAACTAGATCATCCCTCTTATGGTCAACTAGGCTAGCCCACTAAACCTCACTGAAAAAAACACCACGGGGATGGTGATAGACCAAAATCACTATAAATATGTAACCAAACTCTTAATACCATTTGCATGAATTTTATTTAATTAATTAATTTTATTATATTTATTTAATTTCCCCATAATACCCCATTTCAAACACAAATTAAAACCAGTATGATTTGTGTACCTATCCTAGGTCACTACCTTGTAAGAAACATCACTTCACTTGTTTTTTTAGAAGACTAAATGTCCTTGAATTATATTACAGTGGGCATAAAATCTCATTTCCTAGTCAGGTCTCCTTGCTTTATGTCATGAACCAATATCATATTGTATTATTTCCTTAACAACCAATGAAATATTCACCTATAATTAACTCCAATCATAATTCTATCTCCGAACCAAAATCTCTGAAACCACTCTTTGATGACCCGAGTCCATGGGTAACCCCTTCTAGGCCTATAGTAAAGATGAGAGTGACTTTTGAGGCACACCTCTAATAGGCCCTAGTTTGGAAACTAGCACTAAGGGTTTAAAACATGAAAATGAGAGGCATTACCAATATATAACCTTGTAATATATAAATAAACCACTTATCAACACCATAATATAAATAAACCAAGATCCAAAATAATTAAAAAATAAATAAATGTGTCTCGAAAATTTAAAATCCCATGATAAAATAGCAATAATGTACTTGGTAGAAACATCATAGACAAACCCAGGCTCCAAGCTAGTAATTTCCAAATTAGTCACCAAGCTCAACCCAGAAACCTAAAAATATATTATATATAATGTTAATCATAACCTATATATTGATTTGGATTATACACAAAACCTATTTTGAAAATTTGGTAGAATCATTAAAATTATCCAATAAACAAACAGAAGAAACAACTAGGGCCTATTATGTTAATTACCACCCTACCTCACCGAGGATCACTTACCATGTATCATATCTAATTGTAATAACATAATATAAAGAACATATTAAAATAGGTTCTCAGCATTCACTTCCCTATTAATTCTCTTCACTCGCACTCCAACATCAAATTTCATGTGCTTGTTCCCCCCAACAAAGATAAAGGTCTGGTTATAACCCTAACTACCCCAACCTATGCAAGGTACAACATATTATGTTGGTATCAGTCAATCCATACCACAACTACAACCATTCCACAATACTCATCCACATAATTCTCATCATTCTATATTCATAACAACACATCACATATTAAATATAGTAGGTTATCATGAGCATGAAGAACATCAACCTCATTCTATTCTCCTACCATGAAAACCCCCTATAATATATCATAAAATCATCCATATAACCAACCCAATATATCTAAATTTGTTTAGAGAGTGGGGAAGATAGGGATCCAGTTATTTTTCTTCGCCAACCTAGATTTTGGAAAAAAAACAAAGAACCCAAAACAACTGGGCATTGGTAATTTTTTCTAACTTATCTAGGTTTTGTAACGAAATCACAATATATATATATATATAGCCACATGAAAGGCCATTCTAAAAGGTTCCACACCAATATAACAACATCAAATCCCACAATAATCGCCATACTACCATCTCCACACACCACTATTGATGACAACTATAACACCACCAACCATCTCACTTTCTCATATAAAATAGCCATTAAAAACACCCAAAAACCCCAAATAATCATGTCATTATACCATTTCCATATTTTTCATTACCATCCATGTTATATTCATTAATTAATTCAATTCCTTATTTACTGCTTTCAGCTAATACCCACATTAATTTCTTCTAATTCCACTTCATTACAATTTATCTATATTTCAGTCATATCCCATTAATCATTTATTTATAATCCACATCTATTTACAATTTTATAATTATAATTCACATTTCACTGATACAGGGTGAATATAAATAAAACCCACATAACATGGCATTTCATCATCACATGACAATCCTTGCATTCCCTCTTCCCAACCCAAATGAGTCCACTATAGCTCTGTGGCACAACACACACAACATCCCATCTAGTATCATTCAAATATCATAAAAACACCCCATAGTGTATCCCAAAAAAAACAATGTGGAACTGCTACCCCACACATTCCAACCAATATATCTCTTCTTCCCAACAAAGTCCAACCAAATAATATGAACCCAACCATATAAATCACCCTATAACTATCCCTATATAACAACACACACATATAAAAAACAATAAATAAGTCCATGAAACTTAAACAAGATCACAACACCCAATTTATATAATAATCACTACTACAACCCATTTGTTTTGAATGAAAACTAATTTCAATGTCATGTTTTTTTCACAACCAGTTCAATTATCATTTTTAAGTGATTATCCTTTTAAGAAAGGTGATTCTAATAAAAAAATCACAACATCAATGAAGAAGGATTAATAATAATAATGATTTTCAAAAACAACAACGTGAAGGCATAAATCTTATGTCTAATATCACAAAAATATGTAAACACATGAAATTATCAACTTTCCAATAAATTTCATCATGTATGGTTCATTTACATAATTAGGTCAAACCATAGTCCTTGTATAAAGAAACGAATCATGTTAATCACACAATTTACACAAAATAAATAAGTGTTCATAAATCCCCAACCTCAACTAAGTCTTCCCAGTCCACTATGAAATAAGAAGATAAGAAAAATATTATCAAGAGATCGAGATCACCTCAAGGAAAAATTCAGTAACCTAAAGCACAACATACATCATGAAGCACCCACTTCAACCTCACGCAATGAAACTATGTCCCATAGTCACAATATTTTGTGGATTATAAATGAATTAAAAACCAAGAATATAGGGGGGGACCCACCATGGATCACCAATGATCAATCTCTTAATTTTGATTATTAAATCCAAGGAAGAGAGGATAAAAGACCTCCTAAAATCACCCAAGAATTTCTTAGGAGTTTAGGGAAATAAAGGTGAATGAATGTAATTTGGGGTATCCCCCCAATTTATAATCATGCTATAATAATAGGAGATCATAGTGGAAGGCATTGTCCATTCCAAAACACCTATGTTTTTCATTGGACGATGATTAAACTCACTATGTTCTGTTGTATTGGTCCACCATCCAAATTATCCTCAAAAACTATATAGCATATATCCCTCAGATCATATAAACCCATGGACATAAAATTAAACAAGGGGTTCCTCCATGATATAAAATCCACACTTTAGAACTAGCCACACCAAAGAGGCACTGAAAAAGGGATGGTCCCCTAAACCTACTCATCTTAACCCTGCAACATAACCTTGAGTACTACATCCCAACTTCATGAACTACACACTATCCCGGTCATCCATCAACCATGACCATCACACAATAAAAGGGAAATTCTTCAAGGGTCCCTAAGATGTAAGGTCTAGTTAATCTGATCTCTCAGGTCCTTATGTCACAACTACCATCACAACACCACTTCTAGGCCTTATATCAATCCCCTCACATTGCATCACGTACCTATATGAATTAATCCTATCTTCAAGCTAAAATATCAACTTAAACACCACCTTCTCTTCCTTAGAAATCCTTCCAAGATATCAAAATCCCAAAAATGTGTAAAGAAATGGGCCAAGAAAGTTAGGATCCTTATAGTAAATATATAATTTAGTGTATACATATTATATATAGTATATAAATGTATTTAATTTTTTGTATATTATATATATTAATACAACTAATATATAATATAAATTTATTTAATTATATTCATACAATATATTGTATAAATATACATTTGTTTATAAGGCATGGGGATATTCTCAGGGATAAAAGAAGATTGGGGAGGCAAAAAATGTCTTGGTTCAACATAATCTGGTTTTGATTTCTATATAGTATCATCAAAGTGTTAGGCCACCTCTTAGAGATGGTGAATTGGATTCTATGAATTTATTGGTTTGAATTTCATTAGGTGGATGGTATTATAAAATAATTTGAAAGTATACTAACTGGTGTTTTTCATTATAATACAATGTATGAACCTGATCAACACATGGACGATAACCCTAATAGTCCCAATGATCTTATGGGTGAATTTAAATATGGGAGGATGAAAACCTCTCAATAAACACTAAGTTGAACTCATAGTATAGACTAAGGGGAATGTGTTGGTGCAGCTGGAAAGGATGAATGGGATACTACTCTACTTGTTGCATCTATAGTGACTATTGGGAAACCTCTGAAGATGGGACAGACTGATGCCATGAATAGTGGGCCTGATAAAAATTTTGAAAAAATGTTCACATTTATTAGCTACCCCTCATATTAGTATGATAAAATGAAACTAATATATAATATTTTTTAAAAATACATGATTAAATAATGTGAGTCATAAAATGATAAAAACTCCAAATGCAGTAACCCACCAAATATTAAGTGTGAGAGGTCACCTATGGGCCTTAGTGATTCTATGGATGAATGGTTCACCGTCAATTCAAGTTCATTTATAAAAAATTGGAACCGTGGTTTTTTATCCTAGTTTATTACCATTATGTTTTGTATTTTGTATCTTCTAATATTTATAAAAAGATCTGATACATCTAATAGATAAATATTTGGTATCTATCCTAGAAATACAATTTCCACGTTCAGGGAAAATCTTTTCAAGACACAATTGAGGTGAAGGAGCATGATAATTCTTGTCTTCAAGGGATTGATCTCAAGTATGCTTAACATCAAGAACTGAAATATGGTATTATTATATAATGAAAATATTTATATTTTGGGTTTAATGACCCCAATGTTCAATTAATGATAGGTCAGGGCTCTAATCCCCAATGGATGGAAACATCATTGGGTTCAGATGATCAAACTAATCAATGGAAGCATCATAAGCAATAGAGGAGAGGTCAACACGTGAAAAATCAGGGTGGTTTTCAGAGCATGGAAAGTAGACACATAACAAGATGATCTATGTAACCTTTTTAATGTAGAAGAATGTATATATCAATTGTGATTTGGGGATTTTTTTTCTAACCCTTGTTTCTTGGGGAGCTTTTTTCTTGGCATTTTGTTATAGTGTCTTGTCACTATTTTCACATGACATCTCCCCTTGTTCTGTTTTCCCTTTATTTTAATAAAATTATTCATGGGTTTTGGTTACCAAACTCATGGTTCGAGGCCGTTTTTAACTATATATATAATTATATTATATAAAAATATTATATATATATATTAAAATACATTTTATAAACATATTATATAGATATATTTATAAAGATATTATATAAATATGTATCTATGTAAATGTATAAATAGTTTTCATAAATATATTTATAAATATATAAATATGTGAATATTTGTATACATATTATAAATGTATCTATACATACATGTGTAAATATATTTATTTAAATATATTTAAATATAAAATTTAGTGATAGTGTGCATAAATATATATATATATATAATGAATATATATATATATTAATTTACATGATATAACTATATTTATTTATGAACATATTTATTGATATATATATATTACAAACTTATATATGAATATATTTAAACTTTTATTTATATATTAAATTTGTTTTCATTTAAGTATGTATATATATATTATTCTATATTTTGTAAATACATTCCATATTTATATTTATGTATATATATATTTAATATATAATATAAATTCATATATGAGTGATATAAACCTATTTGATAAATTTATAGAATATATAAATGTATAAATATAAATTTATTTAACATCATTAAAATGTATTGGAATATAAATGTATTTATTTAATAAAATTATATAAATAAATTTAAATAAATTATATGAACATGTTATATATATATATACATTATATAAATATTTTAAATAAATACATATATACATTATATAAATATGTGTATATTTGAATACATAATTTAAATTTATTTATAAATATATGTATAAATATATTTATTGAAATTTATGAAAATATATAATTTAGAGGAAATTCACATATATATGTGTCTATATATATATTAATATATTTAAGTATTTTAATAAATATATTAAATATATATTTGTATAAATTACATAACTGTATTTATAAATATGTGTATACATATATATATATATAATTAAATTTCTAAAATACATTTATATATGGATTTATGTATAATTTTATTTATATATAAATATAAATATAAAAATTATATTATATATATTATATTCAATAATTTATAAATATATACCACATTTATATATGTGTACATATTAATATAAATATATTTAATATATAATATAAATGTATATAATATAAATTGTAACATAAATGTATTTGGTAAATGTATTTAATATCATATAAATGTATTAGAATATAAATTCATATTATAAATATGAAAACATCAATGTCTATAAATCTGTATATATAAGTTATATATTTAAATTTATTTTAATATATTAAAAAGATAAATTTTCTTTGTATAAATATATATAAATATAGAGATTTATATCATAATAACATAATATAAAAAAGATTTAGTGGCACATTACTCCAAATTTAGACTCAAAAATTGTGTGATCGAGTCACATTGGGGGTTATTTTTATTATGGGGTTTGGTGTGTGTGGTTATTGCATGCATTTGTATATGATTGGCAAGGATGTGGTGCACATAGGTGAGTTAAGGTATAGGTGCACCTGGAAGGTGGGGTCTTAGGTTGGAGATTTATTATCATTTTTTAAATAAAGAAATATTTTGGGCAACTGTTATTAAGAAAAAAAATTCAAATAATATAGATGTGATTTGAAACTGTACCAATGCATACCACACCCCAAGTCTAAACCACCACTAAATTATTTACGTTTTACAATAACCTTTTTACTGTTAATGGTTGTTTGGAATATTATTTTTTCATTAAAACAATATTAAAGAGTAAACACCACTAAATTTTTTAACCTTAGAAATACTTGAACAAAACTTTCACCGATAATAGTCAATGGCCACTTTAGTGTCGATTTCTCATAACCACCAATAATTCATTCAATGAGGATTATAATTTCCATTGATGGTAAAAATAACCTCCTCTAATTATAAAACATATTTGTAGTGGTGACCTGACCATCACCAAGCTTTGCATTTTTGGACTGTAGACTGGTCATGCCATAATGTGACCCTCAGAAGTGCACCCAATTGATGGGGACGGGTCATACCAAGATTTGGGAATTTCATATAGTTTTGGGGTTTATATATATTAAGAAAAAGATAAAATAAATTTACTAAACATTATTTATTTGACTTATTACCCATTAAGCCTCATTTTTTACCCATTTCAAACCCCTGGCTCTTCTACATCACAAACCATCCTTCCCCTTCCATTGCCACTCAATTTTTATAGGTTTTCACATTAGAATCACCGAGATATCATCAAGTAAGATGTTAATTCCTTCTTTATTTCCTCTATTATATACTATTTTTTATTTCTCTATTCTCTAATAGCTATAACAACCTACAAGTTTGGTTACTCGATTCTTATGGATGATATTTTGGTGTTTATGGATCATATTTTCAATTTTAGGGCTCCATTCCCTTCAATAGTAAATTATCACCATTGGAAATTGTATTCACTAGATTATGGTAGGTTCTTCTATGTACACCCTTTATTGAATAAATATTTTGTGATGGGATTTTGAAAAAGGAGTTTTAAAGTGTTTTAAGAGGATAAATTTTCTTCTTTAAGTACTATTTTTCATTTAAAGTGATTTTCTATACTCTTCATGTATTCGGATTATTAAATTGTTTTCAAAATAATTTTCTATACAAAAATAAGATTTCCTTGTAAATTTTTTAATGTGATTATTCTATAAAGCTAGTATTTAAACTTGATTATCATTTATGGGAAAACCTGGTGCATGGGTTAGTGTCTTAGGGAAATTGAAGAGGAATTTTCCCACTAGTTTCATATATTTCCAAAATTATTATAGTAATATTATAATCTATAATTGAACTCTAGATAAAGAATAGTATGTGGTGGTTATTATTCTTCCCTTTAGGTGTGTTTATTTCCCCAAATAGTGAATGAATATATATATATATATATATATATATATATTATACCTTGACCTTATTGACCTTAGGGAGTTTTTATAAAGTTATTTTCTTTTAAAATGTCATTACATGGCCTTTATTTATCTATTTTATTAAATTAACAATATGTTTCATGATACTTGTTTTCTTTTAAAATGATTAAAGTTGATTTTTCATGTAATTATATTTAAAATATCATGAAATATTTTTTTCTTACAATGGATGCTCATTAAACACTTAGTCAGATCCTACTGGGATTTTAATTCTCACACCTTAAATACACCCAATGTATACATATAAACCTATGTTTGTCTAACACGTGAAAGGGAATGGATCTTATTATAAGTAATAGGTATTAAATCTATATTATATATGTTTTTTGGATATGACATGGTGGAGATGAGCTCTATGGTCACAAATTCATGGGTATTAGATTATGTATTTTATTTTTTGTTCATCTTGTAGCATGTTTGTACTTGTTTGGTATCACTTATTCAGTTTCCCACCATGTCACCTTAAATTATTGATTGTTGGATGCATTTTTATAATTTAGATTAATATTATCATGTTATGGTTATTATTATTATTTTTATTCTATGTTATTTTTCTGTGGTTGATATTTTTATTTTTATTGGTATATATAGTGTACATGACCCACCAATGTTTGGAGAGGTCATTTCAATTTCTTGGTTAGGACCCATTTTTGGACTATTGGGTGGAATTCTTCCCAAAAGGTTTTCTGGATTCCAAGGAACTTTTTTCCAGCCTTTGGGTTCAGGAAAATCATTTAGGCCTTATTATAGACTAAATCGGATGACAGGTCAGGGGTGGTTCAGGTTGGTTTATAATAAAATGGTATTTAAGACCAGTTTTTTATTTATGATATTTGGGATGTCTTAGTATATAAGATATAGGATCCTCAGGAAGTGATGGGTAGGTTGATGGTGAGTGTATGACCAACAATCAATATAAATATACTTGAGTATCCATGGGATGTTGGTATATTTTAATTCTAATTATCTGTTGAAATTATTATTTTTTATTTTAGGTAGGGTTCATGGGCGACAGACTATGCACACAGACCTTGCATTATGAAAGGGTATAAATTTTTTTATTATAATTCCTTGAATTATTAATTTGTTTAATAAATGTTTTCAATGGAAAAGTTATTTTAATTACATTTGGTAATGGTTTTCAATCATTTTTTATTTATTTAAATATTATTCCCCTTCGAAGACCCCTAGTAAACCATCTAGAAGGGGACATAAATATTTTTCATGGGTGAATACACCTATCGATCATAATCTTATTGATTTAGTAGTAATAATGGTTTAATCTAAGGTTCAAGGAGTAGGTAATGGTCTACGTCGGCTTTAGGAGTTATTTTCAAGTCTAAGTTAGGAAAATTATCGATACCATGAGTTTCTTCTCTATTATACATCAATTTTTTATGGTAACAATGATCCTGATAATGTGAAATACTAATTAGAATATTGGGAGGATATTTTAATTTCATAATACTTTTGAATTGTTTAAATTGAAATGCACCTCCTTATTACTTAATACCATTGATTCAAAATGGTGGAAGAATCATGAGAGACTTTAATGGAAATATTTCAATGTGATATTTACTTAATTGTTTTATTTTACACTATTTCACTTGTAAAATACGTGGAGTTTATACGCCTTTAGTAGGGTCACTGGACTATTATGAAATATTCTAATTGATTTTAGGATATTGTTAATTTTTCTTCAAAAATATTTTTTAATGCTGGATTAAATTATATTTGATTTGATATGGGTATCCAAAAAAATATGTAGTCTCAAGTATTTCTAATAAATCATTAAACTTATACATGAAGTTGTGGATTGATCATTTATAATGGAGATTGACCAATATAGGATGTCCATGATGATTGATGTCTATACCAAGCCTAGAATTTGTGATGGTGATATTTTTGAAAGAAATTTAATGTACGATGAATCTGGAATAGAAATTTGTGGTAGATCGTAACCACTCTCTTTGTTGGGTGCCTCTACCCCCATGGGGAGCAGGACCCTTGTTTTACATAAATGTGGAAAAAAATTCAACATAATTGTTTTCTCATATACACTAAAAATTTTCATGGTTAAGGGTGAATTAGGAACCTTCAAAGGTTTGTATAATTAATATTTTAGTATGGATTTTTGTTATATTTTTATTCCCTAAGGAATCTCAAGCACAGTATGATACATTCAAATCAACAAGAAACCATACTTATGAGAATCTAGGAATAAACTGTTCATTATATGGACAGAGTCAACAAAGAAATATTCCCTAAGATAGTGGTAGGCCAAATAAATAGGCTAAAAGTTGGTATTTTCATATATTATAGTAAGCTTACATGGATTCCAAGTTGGGACCAGTTATTATGAGTGGTACCACTCTCATTTAATCATCTATAGTATTTATTTTATTTGATACAAGAATCTACAACTCTATAATATCTTACCATTATATGTATATATTGAATATTATATTTCATTTCATGCTATAACTCATAGGGATATCATATCCTCTTGAAAATTAAAAGGAATATGGATTTTAGTGCCAATTTTGTTTCATTTCCATGTTTGAGGTGGAATTTTCATAGAATTTTCTTATCCTTGAGATAGAAATTTTCAATATAATATTTGAAATGAACTATCAAATTATATTCAAATATTGTATTTTTTTATCATTTAAGTGTATCCTTTTCTAACCTTTATGGAGGTTTTCATCTATTTCAAGGGGAATGGGATTATAAGGGATGTATTTTTTGAAACACTAACTTTTCATTTTCCCAGGGATTTGAGGTGTTAAGGGGTATTTTTGAGGTGTTCCAAATATGAGAGTTGATCTTTTTTTCTCTATACATTCATCAAACCATGGTGGTAGTAATTAATCTTAACATTTTTAGTGCTTCGTGCGCTACGAGGTCTAAGACATCCATAGTAAAGGCCATTTTATTAGATAGTATCCATGTGGGAAACAATGACCAGTAAAAATACACAATGTTACCTATTTTTTGTACATGGGGTTTGAAAGGTTTTCATGTATTAAATGAGGGTACTAAAACACCCAGGTTAGTGGGTATGGTGGTGTGTTGAGGCAAGGTCGAGTAGACAAAGTTAGAGTGGAATCATATAGAATGGTCTCAAAATTCCATGATATTAGATGTGGTGAGCTAAAATGGTAAAGGATTTTATCTTGTGCCATTTTTTGAAGTCGTAGTGGCTCCTTGGGAATCAAAAAATGTCCTCTATATTGTGGTTCATAACATGGTTCTAGTCAAATATGTTTAATATGGTTTTTATAAATCATGTGAGATTGGGGATAAAGTGTTTCAAACACCTATAAACCTATATTTCATATTCACTAGAGGCATCATGACTCTAGTTAATGACACCATGACATAATGGAGTAAAATTAGGCTTTCTTTATAAATATGGGTTTCAGTATTCCTTGGTTCAGTTTTTATTCTCACTTTTTTAACCATAGTTGACCCATGTCCCTCTCTACTCTATAAAACCAATTCTCATAAAGTTTTAATCCTATGGATTAATAAGGATTGAAATCTATTGAAATAATACCCCACCTCTCTTCCACTTCTTGTCTTCTTCATCATTATTTCCTTCTGTAATTCAATGTAGAAATATTTCTTCGGTTTTTTATCGAGATTCAAGCATCCATTAATGGTGGTTTTTTGTGGTTATGTTCTAGTGTGGTTTCAATAATACAAAATAGGGTTTTATTATCTCTAAAAATAACCTTTATTAGTGCTAAAAAAGCACTGATAATAGAAGCAATATTAAAAGGGGGTCCCTTTTTCACTGCTAAAAAAACTGATAAAGGCCCCTTTTATCAGATCATATTTAAAAGTGCTGATAAAAGTAAAAAAATTGAAAAAAAATATGTAAATATAAGGGAACCCCTTTTAATAACTCTTGACCCCCCCCCCACAACAGTGTTTGGAAGACCCACCTGTGTGTGCCCCTTCCACCACTTTAAGAGTTATAGGCATACACCTCTACCGTTTAACAGTGTTAGCCCCCCCCCCCTCCACCCACCTGCAAACCCATGCCTCCACTTGGATTTGAACTTGAGACCTCTCCTTTGCATGCCGGCACCATTACCACTCTCTCATCCTATTTTTTCTCCATTTAATGATATATCTATTTATATATATACATAGTTGTATTTATTTTTATATTAATATCTATTTATTTCTATTTAATTATTTATATTTTTAGTTATATTTTTTTATCTATATGTTTATTTTTATATTAATATATATTTTCAGGATTAGTTTTAAATACATTTATAAAAAAAATTGTGTGTTTATAAATAAATGAATACATATATACAACAAACATTCACGTGTATATATATTATATATATGTGTATCTTTAAGTATAATTATAAATATTTATATATATGTACATATATTATATATTTATATGTATATTTATATGTTATAATATATAGATAATATATATATCAGTTTGTTAATACACACACACACACTGATACACACACACACTGATACACACACACAAATTATAAGGTATAAAAATATTCATATATTTTTATTTTAAATAAAATATATACTAGATTTTATTTAGATATAGCTTATATATTGAGAAATATATTTTATATATAAATATGTTTAATAATTTATTTATATAACTAATTATTTATGTGTGAATATATAAAAAATATGTATGTATTGTTATATATTTGATTATAAATAACTATACATTGTGAAAAAAAATTAAAATCCATAATATCAATATGAATGTAATACCTAGAAATAAATTCAGTTCTTACTGAAAAAGGGAAGCAATTCCCTCTTAAACGAGGCTGAAAATCCATCGAATGTTAAAAATTGTGGGTACCCTGACTAAAAACTCAGTTTTGGAGGCCATCTGACCTTTTTTTCTTTAAAAATGTTACTGAGGTTTACCTCTTTCACTAAGGGTGTATAGCTTTTCACAGACTTTGATTTGATATGTAGTAGATCTCAAATGAACAATCAAATCAAAAGTTATGGAAATTTTAATTTTGAGTTACTTTTTCAACTTATTTTAGAACTTTTATAATTTTTTTGATTTTATGTGTCATCAAATTATTATTAAATTATTATAACATGATATTAATTATAAAATTATTAATTAATAATTATTTTTAAAATATTTTACAATCCATTTTCACTAAATATCTTATATATTAATAGTAAATTTCCATTAATACTTATCTAAAACATATTTAAAAATATATATTATATTTATATAAATATAAATATATTTATATATTATTAATTATTATTATTTTTGAAATATACTCTTCATCAGTGATAGTAAAGAAGGTGTTGATAAAGACCCCCCCCCCCCACTCTATCAGCGCGACTAAAAAAGTGTAGATAAATGGGTCCCCTTTAACATCTCAAAAAATGCTGATAATGAGGGTAACTTTATTAGTGCTTTTTTTGCACTGTTAAAGGGTGGAACTATGAAAACCCATTTTTTTAGAAGTGTTTCCTTTATGTTTGGTGTTGTTTGATCCTAGATTTTTCTATTCTTGTATGGTGGTTCTTCAAAGAATTTAGTTGAGGAAATAGATTCATGACTTCTTCTTAATTTATGTGTAATTGTGTGATTACAATTATTTATTTTCATTAGGTGATGATGGAATAAACCTAATAATTATAATATTCCATAGAATTAAGAATTTTAAGTATAAGGATCTGAATGAAATTATCATACATTGTTTAACTATGTTAAATGGATCATTATAGTTCCTAGATATTTCATACTTAGATTGTTCTGATTTTTCATTCCTCCTTGGAAAAGATGATAAGTTTGGAATTGGTTAACCAATATAAAGATGGTATGATTTCTGGTCAGGCCGGAAAATATTATATTTTTTAAAGACAATCCTATATATATTCTTTATCTTCTAGGATTTCCAGTCTAAGACATCTCATTTAATTAGGGGAGTATAAATCTAGATCTCATCAATGCTACCCTTAACACCAATTAGAAAACCATTAATGAAAGAATTCACATGGTCAATGAACCTGGTAGTTGTGTTTTCACAAAAAGAAACCTTAGGGTTATTCAACATGAGGGGGTTTCATACCTTAATTAATCCAACTCTGGAGACTATGGAGTGGATGAGTAGACTATTTTGCAAAGAGATTCCAATAAAGATGAAATTACTCATTTGGGTAATTATAAACAAGTATCTACTGACTGATAAAAAATTTCAAAAAATTGGAATCCATATAGAATTGCATTACAAGTTCTGTGAGTCCTAAAAAATGGAGATATCTTGGAACTATATCTTCATAGTAGATTGGTAAATTTTCCCTTAGGCTCTCATCAGCTAGAATCTTGACATTCCAATGTAGGGTGGTTCCAACATGAATATCATTACTTCCTTGACCATGTGGTGGAGCATAGTTTCATCAAAGTCAAATATCATGGAATGATGTTTACTCTCATGTGTTGGGTTTTATGAGAGGTTATGAATAAATTGTGGGGAAGAATTCATATCTCTATACCATATATTCAGACCCATGTGTTATCACTAGTGTCAAAAATGGGTTTTATATTTTTAGGTGGAAGCTATGTGGTTGCTTATAGGGGTGATTATATGAGGCTTGTTTATCACCAAAATTAATATTAGGTTCATCAAATGGAGATGGATCAATTAGAACCCACGTAGTAATAGTTTTACGCTCAATATTTATGGGTAATATGCTCAAGGTGTTATGTTAGGGGGAGATCTAGTTTTAAATAAAATAGGTTTGGTTCTTCCTGGTTTCAACACTTATTACAGGGAGGCTAATTCTATAGGGGTATAGATAAGAGCACTCCATAGTGATATCTCTATGTGCAGGCCTTTCCACATCGCTATTAGAGTGGGGGAATCATATTCAAAACATCTTTTTTACTCCCACTATGTGACACCAAAGCATCATGGTATCTCATATACCTCATCATAAAATGATTTCTCCTCATTGGATATTGCATGGAGGTACAACACACCTGGATGGAGGGAAACATGGCGAATATAATCCTAGAAAGTAAGAGGGGCTCTAGAAAAACTCTCATTCTTTATAGTTTTATAGGTTACTTACCACATGATTTTATTATTATTTTCAGTGGAGTTTCATTAGGCCTTCATTATTTCAGACCCCCTTGAGAATTTTGGCTCTGATTATATTAAAAAGGAATAGTATGAATGAATGATGAGAGAGACATGTGAAAATAAATTATTTTTCTTCTTTGAAAACATCTGAATATAAAATATATGTTTGAAACATTTATATGGTTGATTCATGTACATTTAAATCTATTTAATTTAATTTTTTATAGATAAAACCTACTTATAATTAAGTTATTAGATGAAATAGGATAATGGGTAAATATTCTTGTAGAAATTAAAAGTTTTGGGGGTTTTTGAGACCAGCCTTTATCACTTGGTTGTCTTCCTTATTGTGATGGCCATAGTTTCTCCATGAGTTTTATATACCAAAAATACAATTTCTACCATATATTTACATTATATTTTTTGATACCATTCTATGAATTATTATGAACCTACTATAGTTGGGATATTAGGAGGGGATAGATAGAACAGGTTGAGAGATGGGATTTCTCGTTGCATATTTGTAGATATGGGGTTGATATTGAGATGGATGGAACAAGTTGATAGTTGGGATTCCCTATTTTTATATTATTTTGTTGTGTTATTTATTTTTTGGTAGGTATGGATTAAGATTGTGGCTTTCCCATTTTTATTAATGTTTACTTCTTAGACTCTGGTGCTCTTGATGGCCAATTGTTGTGATTTCTAACTTCCTACTACAATTGGACTATGCATCACAAGTGTATATTCCTCATGTTATTTTTGTTCAACTCCTATGATACATAAGTTATGGAAATGTAAATGAATATTTAATAAAACCATGGGATTTGGTGTTTCTAATAGTTGTAATAATATGATATATTAAACAATTACTATGGGATGGTTGAAAGAAATGTTCTAAGAAAATGGGATGTAAATCTTGATTTTAAATATGAATTATAAAATCACATTGGTTTGTTAATGAAATATAATTACTAAACAAATATTCATAATTTGGTTTATAAATGATTGGCAATATTATAAATTCCTAAATGAAATTATTTAATGCTTAATATTGGTTCTTTTGTACTTATATGAAATCAAGTTTCTTATATCTTAGTAATTGCAGTCAAGTGTCATGTGGGATGATAGTTGTAGTTTGAGTTTAATTCTATGTAATTACCCATCATTGGGTTTTTTCATATACTATTAATTATATTTTTTATTTTTTATGATTCACTACCTGATTTGGGTGGGAATAGAATGTGTAAATGTTTTTGGTTTTGGGTGTTTTCCCCAATATCTAGGTAAGTGAGGGAATTAATGGTTGGCTACTCCCTCTTACCCTCTCCCCCTTTATATATATAATGATGTGTAGTTTTATATAGGATGTAATGGATTAAGGTATATGGTACATGTCTACATGACTTGTGATGGATCTTAATATTACCCTACATGTGTATGAAGGCAGTAGTGGGTTGAGATTATAACACATATGTGAATTCTAGCTATATTGACTGTGGTTAATATTGGTGTACTTGTGTGGGTTTTCTGTATTTTGGTATAATACATGACACGTGGGATATGATAACATTCATTATTGTTACTTGGTTATGGATATGAAGAGATGTGACTACAATATCCTTCCATGGGGTGTAGGATGAGGTGATGATGTTGTTTTCTAACGGGTTAGATGACTTATATGAGGTATTAAAGAATGAAACATTATGTTTTGGGAAATGAGAGTGAAATATAGTGGGGAAGAAGATGTTGGGTGCCTTTCACCTATATTCTCTTTTAATATTATATTACCTACTTCTATGAATTACTCTTGAGTGTACCTTGGTGATGATGAGATATCGTTTTACCTACTAAGATAGTGATTTCATTTCTTTTATATATTCATTATTATTTGTTTTGTATCTTTAATAATTTCAATATACGTTTCATAGAGGATCCCAATGAGTGTAGTTGTATGATCAATACACACACACAGTAACATATATATATATATATATATATAAACAATCTTTCAGTTCTACAGGAGTTGGATAGTGACCAAGTTGGGTGTTACTATCTTAGAGTGGTTGTTCAGGGGTTCTTTGAGTTCATGGTCACTACTTCATAATTTTTCATGGTATTTTATATTTTTACACATTTTATGAAACCACATTCATGTGTTTTGATGGTTTATTAATTATCTATATTATGTATTTTGTTGGTGAATCTTATCTCTTGTCCTTAAGATTATATATTACAGGCAACTCCTCCCATTAGTTTGTATTCTACAACCTTTGTGTTCATCACAAACATGGGGCATATTATAGGTGGGGTTTAGGGGTTACTCCTCTTCACTTCTATCCTATGAGGGGAACCAGTTAATGGGGTTGATGGTATAGTGATTTCAGATGTAGAAACTCTAGTTTTTATACTTAAGATGATTTAATATTTCAAGGAATATTTATGAATCCAGTTGATGATTCATCATGGGATTCCAAGTCTTAGAGAGCTTTAGCTGGATGATATTAAAAATATTAAATATATTTTATCATGCACATATTTTTTCTGTAAAATTATAATAAATACAGATTGGAGTCTTATATCAAAAATATAAAACCACGGTTGAGTTTAGAAAGTGAGTTTTACCCTAGGCATGAAAATAATTTTGTCAACATACGATGTCCTATCAAAGATGACCATTGGAGTGGTGTTAAATGAAGGTTTAATATTTTAACAAAATTAAATTAATTACACACTTTCCCCTTTTGTTTCCATGTATGGATAAGAGAGGAAATATACCCTTGTGAGATAACTGACCTAAGACCAAACTAACTTGAGGAGGTTCCACTGAACCCTATTTTTTGATAATGATCACCACTGTATTGAGGTGAAGTTGGTTCTGAGCATCATTTCTGAGCTTAAGCATTGGAGTTTCACATAATGTTTGAATAATTTCTGATATCTATATCTTTATCCCCTTTAATATTTTTTATGGTTTTAGAGACCTTTTATAACTTCTTGAGATTTATAGGTGTATATCTGTGGGTGTAGGTGTAAATAGGGTAATTTGGGTTGTGTCACAGATAATTACCATTTATAATTCTTAATCACATGGCATATAGTGCTGGAGCACACACTATGTGTTATTCCCATTTGAAGATGATGATCTTTTGGGACTACACTCCATATACTAGGGTTACACACCTTGTAGTGAGCCTAGTACATGTGGACAAGGGCATGGCCAAGGATTTCATAACAAGGTACATGGCCATGTGGAAGTAGAGATCCAGGTATAAGAGCATGGGAATCCAAACATGGTCACGGTTTTAGGACACTTCCAATTATTCAAGTAGCCAAGACACATTGTGTACCAGGGGGACACACTATGTGGGATGTCCTAACCAGCTGATGATATATGGGTGAGGACAATCTTATGATATTGAACAAGGTCACACGTCATGTGATATGAAGCACACACCATATATATTTCCACATAAATATTGAGTACCATTATGTGATGTGTTCAGGGTTCTAGTTTCTATATTCATATTTTTTATTATGGGTACACACCATATACCACCTAAAATATTTCTACCTCATGAATTTATATCTTTAGGAATCATATAGAGGACCATATCCATCCTATCCTCATTATTTTTCTATATTTCATGTAGTGGTGGACATGGTTTTTGTGTTAGATATGTGATGTGTGGTAACATTTTTGGATCACTTCTGTTAGTAACATATGGACCAGTACCAGTTGAGCGAGTTCCTTTTCATGATACCTGTGAGGGTACAACATGGAATTACATCCTTAGTGCAACACTGTGATCCCCTTGATATGATAATCTTGGATAGAGTTAGTGTATCCCATCCTGAGGCCGATGTGTGATCCTCTATCTTATCGAATTATCTACGTGGGGTTTGTGGTATCGACATGACCAACACTACATATGTGTATATCCCTTATCTATCATGTTGACCCAGTAGGTTCTGTGGAATCATCGGGTATACGATCCCCTAATTGACATGTGATTTTAGTATACTTTTTTGTATTTTCATTTATATGATCACCTATTTAGCAGGTTTTTCTAGATGGGGATCATTTAATCATCATGTCTAACACTACAGAGGTCATAATACCCTATATAAGAAATATGATCTTTAGGGTAATAGTTTGGGTTTGTGGTGTCCCCCAATGGTCCTGGGTGTGATCTCTTATATAAGATGAGATCTTACGGGTTTATAGTAGGTTTTGAGGAGTCCCCCAACAGGGATGGATGAGATCCCCTATCTGAATATTGAAAACCACTAAGTCATAGTGTGACTTTCATAATGGTGATACTCAATGAGCATGTTCTCTTGGGTGTATTTCACCTGATATCTTTGGGATGTGACATCATCATAGTGATACCTAATTAATGATATCACTTAGATGATTTCCATCAGGGATGGAAGTATTGTTCCCAATGAGTGATATCTCTTATATGAGAACCATATAGACTGGTGTGGCTCATGGAGTGATTTCTCCTCAATGAGCATTACCTTTGAGCCTTGAGTCGAATCTTGTGGTGGGATGTGAGGTTAGGACCCTATGATACTTAGTGTCTGAGATGAGTTTATCTAGTTTACCCATTGACTCATTGTAGTGATGAATGCTAGAAATTCCATGTAGATATGAACTAGACTTTTCTTTTATATCCAAGGAGTATTTGGGATGGGGTTTTTTATTCTCTCTCACATGGGTTCCCCCCTATGTCTTTGGGTGGAGAATAATTTTTCCTTATAGTTTCTCACTTTTATTTTTGGTTTTTAGGGAGCCTACTAAGTATTGTTATACTCAGCCTTTCATGGGATCTTCCCACATGTGTCTTGTCTTGTGCAAATGATGGGGCTTTTGACAGAGTCTTGGAGGACCTAGAGAAGGTATAACATAGAGATATAGATAGAATGAGGTGTATACTAGTTTTTTCATTTGATATCAGTCCCTACCTTCTGAGAAGTTAAAACATGTTTCTGATTTTTGGTGGGCTTATATTTCCCCCTTTTATGATTTCAATACTTATTATATACTCTGATTGTGGGATATGTGTATGCATACATTTTTTTCATTTTTTTGTAATCTATACACTATTTTATGGAAATGTATGTTTGTGCATGCATATAAGTATGATAGGAAAAGGCCTCACATGTGTGTTGTATCCCTACTTTGTGCTAGTTACTAGCCCTTGGCCTATTCGAGATAAGATTTGGGTTGTAGCGGATCAACCTTCCACTGGCCAGGTGGGACCCAGTGGGTTAGGTCATAATAGAGTGGTATAAGAAAATGCCTTTCCTTAAGACCAGATTAGTTTTCTAGTTATGATCTTGGTTTGGGAATTATGTAGATAATGTTGAAGTTTTTAGAGTTTTTATTTCAAGATAGGAACACTAGTATTGGTGCGATGGATGACATATCCATTCTATAGGACTATAATAACCCGCTTTTTGACTCAGAAGATGTAGAAATTGGTTGTAGTAAAATTTTGGTACATGTATCATATATTACTGGGTTACAGGTTCCATGTCCTTCTTGAGTCATCTCCCCAGATATGATCATTGATTTGGGTAATTCTTGATTATATTGTAGTATTTCCCAATGAAAACATGCAAATAGGATTCCATTGTGGGATTTTGATGATGAATTTCCCAATGATGAGGCTTTGGTGCATGGTTTTGGACATGAGGTGGTACCACTAGGTTGTTTTCCAGTCGATACACCGCCTGTTGAGTAGAAGGTTATGACTTTAGTTTAGGCTAATGATGTGTGTAGGCTGAGTGATATGCATGAGTTTCAACAGTAGATACCTCATGGGTATTGAGGTGATCCATACCCCTAGGCATATAATGACTAGCTTGAGGAATTCATGCATGCTTTCCACCTTGTGAGGACACCACCCAATTATATGGTGGTCCTCACGACGAGTATTATGCATGGCTCAGTTAGGTGATGATGGCGTCTAGTGATGCAAACCCATGACGAGACAATTCCCACATGGATGGAGTTTGAATGTCTCTTCAAGAAAGGGTTTTATCCATCAATGTTATGATAAATACATATCTATGAGTTTCAGTAGGGTATCATAACCATGGTGGAGTCTTTGAAGAGGTTAAAAGACCTTTCAAGATATCCCATGGATATGGTTTGAGATATATATTACCAAGAAGGGACCTTTGATTATGGATTATTATGAGATATCAGGGCTTTAGTAATATTACTGTGCATTCTTATTTATGCGGGAGTTCTCGAGCGAGCCTTGGTAAAGAATATATTTATGGATGAGTAGACATTGACTGTTGGTATTGGGAACAAAAAAGATGAGACCTTTGTTACTGGTAATTGATGATAGGATTGGGGATCTAATCATGTGAGAGGATTTAGGATATTATCCCAACAAAGAGGGTCTATGGCTCATAACTTC
This sequence comes from Viscum album, assembly GCA_963277665.1. Classification (NCBI taxonomy): domain Eukaryota; kingdom Viridiplantae; phylum Streptophyta; class Magnoliopsida; order Santalales; family Viscaceae; genus Viscum; species Viscum album. The sequence goes on along the minus strand of OY728159.1, from coordinate 1,351,351,459 downwards.
CATACTAAATCTGGTCAGCTATGGGAGAGGTGGTGTTTCACTTGTGACGAATGGGTACATCTCATGTGAGATTGTCTGAACCCCCATGATATTGAGATGGAGATGGTTGGTGGACTACCCTAGAAGAGACATTAATAGGATCATATAGTTACAACTGATGGAGGATGTGAGAGATGAGTGGGGAGAGAAGTCGGTTGTGAAAGATGATTTGATATATTTCTACAACCACACCTCGGTGGTCCAACATAGGCTTAGGGAGATAGAGTATGGGAATGAGAATAGTTGTAGGTCATAGAGGCCTATGATCTAGAGGCTCCAAAGAAGATTAGTGGTATAGTCTATATCCTTTATAATTTTAAATTATTATTGTTAGATCTATGTTTGAGACACACTTTCTTTTCCACTCTTTGATTGAGGATTATCCTAGGTGACATAGGGCATTGGTATAACTATGTGTTGGTGATGTTTAACATGGATTTAGACTCACAAGAAATAGTAACACTTCCCCCATCAAGATGAATTCATGTGATGTGATAAAAAACCATCTGTTTGAATTAATTATGCCCAAAGAGGATAGTTTTGAGGTGCAGTAGGAAAGTTCTATTAAATTGATTGTTTAGGGTAGTTAGTGTGTTTCTGTTCGAGAGAAGATCCAAGTTTTGAAAAACATGTGGGTGAGTAAAAGGTTGAGATTTAGGTATAATAGGCTTTTATCTTGGAGGCTCTAGTGGGGTATGAGTTCTGACATGTTACCATACCACCATAATGATTGTAGGATAGAGTCATGAGCCAGTTTTCCATGATTTAATCCCATTTTCAAGGCCTAAATATACTAGTGGAGCATTTTTTATCAACCCTTATACTTAGAGTCACCATTATAGAACATCAAAGGTTTTGAAATACTATATTTTGTTTGACCCAACTATTTTTGTGGGAGATACTTTCCTAGAACCCATAGTGGTAGTGAGAGGCCCTATGGTGCTATCCTCAGTGTGGAATTGTTACATAATAACTAGGTTCAGATGGTTTCAACCCATGGGTTTGGTAGTGTTTCTGGATATTAGGATGGAGTTTTCCTCTTTTTCAGAGGAGTGATCCCAGGCTAAGTAAGATGAGGTCATATGTGTGAATAGACAACCGAACATTTATTATATGTCTATTATAACCCATGGAGTAGTATTGTTACTATAATTTGGTTTCCTACTTTAGTGTTGTAATTGAGGATATTTATCTGAGGATTTTTTGGGTTCACCTCCCCACTAAGAGTTTTATTATACATAGGTTGGTACCTATGGAATGGACTGATATTTTCTTTATCATATCTTTTGAACCCTATGTATTTTTGTGAGTTGTGGTGAAATTAGAGGTTTGTGGAATGAGGTCCTAGTAATACCCAGTGTGTACGCTTGGAAAACCCTATGTTTTTCATTGGTACCCTTATACACTCAACATTAAAGATTCACATGAGATTCTTGATTATTATGAGACATGTATCTATTCACTATTTGTTACCCAGTTTATTTTATGGTGAGGTAGGGAGGAAAAACTAGAAGATTCTGTTCGTGAGGTCATGTGGGACTGTATATCTACTTGACACGTTCTTGATGATTTTTTCAGAGGAGAGTATGTCGAACTTATAAGGATTTATGTTGGCACCATTGTATCTACAAGGTGAGGTGATGAGTAGTTTTATTCCATGAGTAGTACAACCAAGAGTGGGTTGGTGGTCCCATGTAGAGAGAACCATTCAGGTTTAGGACAATGTGATTCTAGTTATCATATTTTCAAGATTTAGTTGTTGCTTCACCATTGGAAAAGAAAAATTTTAGGACATTCTCATGAGGCCCTATAGGTCATCATTATACTAGTTAGAGCCAATGGAAAACAATGTTTTTGGTCCCATAGTTGGTTCTAGTAATGGATGTATAGGGATAATTTCATCCATGGGGAGATAAGGCTTTCTATATTACACTCGAATAAGTGTCATGTATGAGAGGTGGTGTACTACTAGACCATGAGACAGAAGACAGATCTGGTTCTTGTTATTTTCAATATGTCATAGTTGAGGAGACATGTGCACTCTCGGTTACACTATGTCGATCTGTTTTGAGATGGATGGTAGGTGTGGAGTATCCTTTTGAGTTACTGGATGGTTTGGGGGTTATAACAAGAGAGGACCCTTTTTAGGATTGTGGTTCCCCTGAGTTCATGTTGGTAGATAGCACGAGAACCCTCAGGTGAGATCACTATCATGGGGATCTATTAGAGAGTCTAATTTACTCACTTTTTCTATGTATGTCAATTTTTAGGATGAAAATATTGAAGGTGGGGAGAGTTTAGTGACACCTGTTTTGTCAGGTAAGACTTTGGAATATTGATAGGAATATTTCTCAAGCTAGGAACCAAGTCGGTGTGGGATTTTGAGGCTTGAAGAGCACTACTATAGTGATATTAAAAATATTAAATATATTTTATCACATGCACACATTGTTTTTAGTAAATGATGAATAACATTGGATTGAATTCTCATGTCAAAACTCCACAGTTGTTTACAGAACACAAGTTTTACCCTAGGTTCAACATAATGTTTTTTAGTTTCAGATGTCTGGTCGGATATGATCATTGGTATGGTTTCAAATATAGGTTTTTTAATTTGATAAAATTAAATTAATAAAACCCATTCCTCTTTGGTTTTCAGGCATCGAGAGGGGGTTGGAGGACCCCCCCCCCCCTTGGGCGATGGATGCCCTGGGGCTGAACCTAGGCAAGAAGGTGTTCTCAAACCCTTTTTTGATGTCAATAATCACTAGATCGTGGTGTATTAGGTTTTGGGAATTATTTTCAACCCGAAGGTTCGTCAATTCACCATGAGGTATGAATAGTTATGGTATTTATGTTCATATCATTTTTTATGCATTTTTTATGTTTTTCGAGAACTATTATGACTTTTAGATATCCCCTAGGGGTAGATCTATGGGTTTTGATGGTAATAAAGGAGTTTTAGGTGGATCATAGAGAATTACCATTAATTATTCTTAATCAGATGATGTGTAGTGTTGGATCACATGTTGTGTGTTATTATCATTTGGGGAAGATGATCTTTGAGGAATACACATAGTGTACTGGGGATACACGATGTGTAGTGATCCCAGACCGTGTGGTCAAGGATATGGCCAAGGATATTATGTCTAGGGACAGGGACATGTGGAATTACATGACCAGGTATACAATCATGGGTTGATGAACACGATCATGGGGTGAGGACATGAAAAATAACCATCTTTCCAAGATGAATCATGTAAAGAGGGTACACACCATGTGGGGAAACATGGACAGCTAATCTTTTATCATGGAGGACATGCCCAGGAGATCGGATTAGGTCACACCCCATGATATATGAGGTACATGACATGTTTATTCCCAAATATAGGCGAAGTACCATTAGGGGACAAGTCTAGGGGTAAATTTCTTGATATAAAGAGTGTATTATGGGGACACATAGTTTACTCCCCTGAGAGTCTTATCCCTCACACATCTCCATCTTCAAGAATCCGTTTGAGGTTTATGAGTAGCCTATTTTTAGTAGTTTTCATTGATGGGTTTGGGGGTTGCTAAGGTTTTTTCATTAGAGATGTGACATGAGGTAATTTTGTGGATCACTTCTATCAGAAACGTATTCATGAGTATCAGTTGACTGGGTTCCCTTAGTACATCCCTATGAGGTTATAATGTGGTATTACATCCTCAACACAAGATTGTGATCGCCTTGACAGGATGAGCTTAGATAGATTTGGTGTATCCCTTTAGGAGGCTGGGGTGGGATCCTTAACCATATCAACTTCCCTATGTGGGGTTTTTGGTATTTCAATGACCAAAACTACATTAATGGTGATACCTTATCTAGAAGATTATCCAAATAGGGTTTTGGAATCATCGAAATAAGATCCCCTACTTCGCAGGAAATTTTAGTAGGGTTTGTGGTATCATTATCTATATGATCCACTACATAGAAGGTTATTTCATATGGGTATCATGGAATCCTAATTACCAATACTATATAGGTGGTGATCACCTATATGAATGATATGATCTTTTGGGTACTATATTAGGTTTTTGGTGTCCCTCAGTGGTCCTAGGTGTGACCCCCTACCTGCAATGAAATCTTTTGTGTTTTTAGTAGGGTTTCAAGAGTCCCCCATCGGGGATGGGTGAGACCCCCAATATGAATATAAAGTTCCACTAAGTCTCCATATAACTTTATTCTTGGTAATAATTGTAAAGACTCGGAAATTTCAAGGAAATTTGTTTCTTAATTTTCTTTGGAATTTTACAAGAACACAGTTTCTGACAGCGCCTGATTCCGAGGCCCGGTGTGCCCAGAATCAATTTCCGAAGATTGGCTCGGGTACGTTCTGTGAACGAACGAGTGGGAATTTCTAACTTTTGAACTGGTGCCCGGAATAAAATTCCGAGGGCACCGATGGAACCGTAGCGCCGGTTTTTTTCTTAGGAATGCCTTTCCTGGAGTTGCACTTGCTTGGGAGAAGTTGTGTAATAAGGTTGTGGTTTAAGTGTAAAGAAAAATAAAATTTGTGTTACAAATTTTATTTATCTTCTTAAGTGGTTATATCCTAAGTGTGGAAGTTGGGGTGGAATCACAAGTTCCTAACTAACCAAGTGAGGATTAAGGTGGGGTGGGGCCCACACGATCCCCAACCCTTCACCTTCCCCTTAACTCTCTTCTACCCCCCTTAAACTCCCTTGAACTTAATGTGCCAAAACCCCTCAAATTCCTAACTCCTTAAATTCCTTAACTCCCTTGAACCCCCCCCCCAATTAAATGTGACTCTTCACTTCCACCTTCATTAATTTTGGAGCCTCTCCACCCATTAATGAAGGATGTAACTTAATGAATTTGAATTATTTTGAATTCATTAAGCTAACACTATAATAAGGTGTGTTGTTTTATTGTTTGGGGTTGGCTAAATCTTTGTGATAGAGTCATGGAAGGATTGAAGAGAATTCCACCCTCGACGAAGAACACGAAGGACATTTCCAAACATGGAACAATGTCTTCTCGACGAAGAATGTCTTTTCCAAAGAAGAATGTGAAGTTTCCAACGTCGATCCCTTCTTGGATGCCTCATTCCCACTCCTTCCGGAATAAAGAAGGGAGCGCCTTTCACGAAGAACGCTGACGTCGTCAACGGCTTCTCTTTTCCGATGTCGACGAATCGTCGCCGCCTTTCCGCGACTTCGTCAACACATAACGAAAAGCGAAGTAGGGGTTTGTTGTTGCTTTATTTAATTATTTTCCGTTCTTGGTTCTAGCATGACAAACTTGAGGATGAACGTTTAAGTGTTATCGTCTAACGAGAGGGGGACCGGACCGCACAAACACGGCCGAACCCCCCTCCTTTGTTCTTGAATGTTTCTTGTGGATGAAACGAGATAGCTTGGTGCCGTCGCACCACGCGGGAATCACACGGAAATTATTGTGCGGCACCGTCGCGCCGCGCCGTGGAAAGAATTATCATGAACACGACGCCGTCGCGCCGCGTCGAAGGAAACCGAAGACGCCGCGGCCGGAGCGGGGCCGCGGAAGAGGGGCACGGTGCCGTCGCACCGCGCCGGATGACGAAGGCCGCAGCCGGTTCCAGGCCGCAGCCGGTTCCAGGCCGCGGCGGATCGTGATGACCGGCGGCCAGCCGGGCCGCCGGTGCCGGAAGACGGAAGAGGACCGGCCCTTGCCGGTCCTGTTGACAAGAAGTCGGCCGGCCAGGTCGGGCCGGCCGGGTTGGTGGAAACCGGGGGAATTTAATTCCCCCGGGAAGTTATTTGGCCCCCCATTATGAGGGGGGCCGGTTTCACAAAAGGGGGGGGGGGGCAGGCGGCCCCCCGTTTCCAGCAAGCTCGGCCTTCGGGCAAGCTGGCAGCGCGCCCAGTGCGCTGCCTTGCACCGAACCGGCGCGCCGGGCCACGCCGGGCCGGGCCGGGCTGTGCCAGGCCGGGTCGACCCCGTCCGGGGCGGGTCGACCCGGTTCGGGCCATCCGGGGGGTCTCGGGCCGGGACGGCCCGGGCCCGAAACCCCCGTTACCGAGCGGTTTGGTCAAATGCCCGTATCTTGGGCTACGGGCCTCCAAACGACTCGCCGTTAGCGGCAACACGATCCTTGGATCGAGACGGTCGTTTCGGTATACTATACTCAAGGTGCACCTTCCTTTTCGGGAGCCTATGTGGTTAAAACCCCGTAGTTAAGCGTGCTTGGCCTAGAGTATTGACCAGGATGGGTGACCTCCTGGGAAGTTTCCCAAGGTGAGTGTGAGACGAAAAAGCCAATAACTCTCAGACCGGGCGTCCGATTGACGCGCCGTCTATTGCGTTGAATTCCTGTTGACGATACGAAACTTTTGGCATCCTCCGCCCGAGTTTTGGATGCAGATGGATAGTGGCCGGGTTGGATCGCACCGAAATCCAACCGGGCCCCTGGAACGGAAAAGCTGATATCTTTCTGACAGAACCTCCGTTTGACGAACCGTTAGCGGCGTTGGTGATCGCGTTGAGAAACGGTCCCTATGAGTTTACCCTATGAGAGTTTGGGGTACATTTGAGATACGGCCGAGTTTGGCTCGCTCACGAAACCAACCGGGCCCCTGGGACGAAAAGGCTAATAACTCAAAGATCGGGCGTCTGATTGACGCGTCGTCTGTTGCGTTGAGACCCCTATGATGTGGAGGTCCTTTGAGATACATCTTCGTGGGACTTTGAGATACTTGGAGTATCGATCTGTAGCTCGTGGAGCGGACCCTCCCAGTGACGAGCGTGCGGAGTACGGAGACCGTGTAGCTGGCTGAGACCCGACGACTGCTGATCGAACGACTCGGTGTGTTACAGAGGTGCGCTTGGTTGTAGCGGCACATGGGAGCGCTTGGTTGTAGCGGCAGACCCACGACAGAGGTGCACTTGGTTGTAGCGGCACATGGGAGCACTTGGTTGTAGCGGCAGACCCACGACAGAGGTGCGCTTGGTTGTAGCGGCACATGGGAGCGCTTGGTTGTAGCGGCAGACCCACGACAGAGGTGCGCTTGGTTGTAGCGGCACATGAGAGCGCTTGGTTGTAGCAGCTGGCCCGCAGTACTCGATGGGTGGAGTTCTTCAGCAGTCTTAGGTTAGTGAGAAGTACCTCAGAGTCAGGACAGGACCACTGTACACTCCAGAGACGGATCTCTTCAGCAGTTACGGTTTCGATAATGAAAATCCTGGTTTGAGTTGAGACTTTTGACCTTGTGTTTACCTCATGATTGAGATGGGTCACTTGCTAACTTAGGTATATGTATGGGCATATACCCGGGTAGTGGTTATCCGTTGATTTCACAATCCTTGTGTTTCCTCATGATTGAGATGGGTTACTTGATAACTTTGGTATATGTATGGGCATATATCTAAGTAGAGGTTATCTGTTGAGATCTTCTTTGTGGTTATCCTTGTTGGTTTAGTGAGACCTTGAGGGTCTCGGGGTCCCTACTGAGTATCGTTATACTCACCCCTACACGGGCTATGCCCGCACCTCGTTGTGTTGGTTGCAGACGACGGGCAGTGCTGACAGAAGCCGAGTGTTCGAGGATTGGACAGTACCTGGAGGTGGACTATACGAAGAGATGGTACCCGGAGGAGGACCTCACGGAGAGGTGGTACCCAGAGGTGGACGTGACGACGAGGCGGTACCCGGAGGTGGACCACTGGGCGAGACATACTCGGAGCGGACGGCGGGACCTGAGGAGCAGAGGAGCTATATGTACCCACCATTCAGGTGGGATTTCCAGTGGACAGCTCGGCGTAGCAGCTTTACTTTTCATTTTTTGTTTTCCCTTTCGAGTTGTACTTTACAGTTGGGCTTGTATTTCCGGCCCCTTTTTACTTTCCGCACTTACTGTTGTACTCAGTTTTTACTTAGTGTTTACTTCTTCCGCTTGTACTCTGTGGTGCTTGTTTTCTTTTATAAAGGCAATGCCTTCCCAGTTATCGGGATTTTACGCCTTTGGTGCTAGTCGCCAGCCCCTGGCCTATGGAAGGCGGGCTTGGGGTAGTCACGGCACGGGCCCCGAGGACGTGTCGTGACAAATTGGTATCAGAGGAGTTCGGTTCTACCGCAGAACTTATAACTCTGATGTTTCTTTCTGTGAAGCAATAGTGTTAAGGGTACCAAGTGTGGTTTTCAGTTCATGGAGTCCAGTGTTGGTGCGGCGTCCGACGTATCCGTACACCAGGACCCTGACTACTGATTTCCAACTTTGTACACAAAAACACTGATTGCGTGTGTGTTTCCAAAGTTTTAAAGTCAGCTCAAACCAGGTCAGCTCACCAGGTATAAGACGTTGACCGTGTCGCATCTGTTCAGGATGTCTCCACGCAGACAGTCAGTTGGAGTTCCGAGAGAGTACTCGATGACGGCTCACCGAGCGACGAGGATCTGGTGCAGGGCCCTTTTTACTATGTTGGAACCCTCGGGTGGTGTACCAGTAGCACCAACACCCTTTGGGCAGCAGATGCCAACGGCTATACTAGCAAACTGTGCCCGCTGGCAGAGCGCGTTGCACGAGTTCCAGTAGTAGAGGCCTCAGAAGTTACGAGGTGAGGTAGATTTCCAAACAGTAGAGCAGTGGCTGGAGGCGATTGCTAGAGTTTTCCGCCTAGCTGAGACATCAGTAGAGTGGATGGTGGACTTGGCCACTAGTGTTTTCCAGTTAATGACCATGAGGATGGTCCGCATAGTGATGAGGCTTCGGTACGTGAACCGATGCCTGAGATAGTGCCGTTGGGTAGTGTGTCAGCTATACATCACTACTTGTTGGTCAACAGTTACAACCGGCGGTATCGGTAGGTGACACATGTAAGTTTACTGCCTTACATGTGTTCTAACTTCAGATACCCTCATGTTCCGAGGTGAACCTGACTCATAGGCGGCTGAGGACTGGCTTGAGGAGGTGGCCGAGAATTTTCTAGAACTTTTATAGTTTCGGCGGGACGACGTGTTGATAGCTGAGAATTCATCGAGGCGTACCGAACATATCAGGTACTCGATGGAAGCCTTTCAATCAGTGCAATAGAGGTCGGACCTCTGAGCATGGTATGTTTAAGGGCTTCCGAGCCATCACCTTTTCTCTATGCATTTCTACTTAGGCTAGAGTGCTAAAAGTAAACCCTGGGCAGCACAAGATAAACTCGTGCATGGGAGGGTGTAGCCGATCATTCTTGGGTCGGCCAACCTTACCCTCATGGCAGCAGGAGTTTTGAGTTTCATTTCTAACCTAAAAAGGGAGACCTTAAGAGTTTGAGGATGGCGACCATGTTCTTATACAGGTCTCACCTCGACGAGGTTTACGGAGATGTAGCCGAGGCGGCAAGAGATCTCCGAGGTTCAATAAACCTTTCTAGGTCCCCAGCAGGGTAGGCGAGGTGGTTTATCGCTTGACCCATCCACCTCAGTTACACCAGGTGCATGATAACTTTCACGTAACTCAATTGAGGAGATACGTGCTTGATACTTCACACATCATCGACCTCAGGAAGTTGGATGTCGATGATAGAGTGACATGCACGGAGGTTCTAGTGGGGATCAAGGATAGACAGGACCAGATCCTACAAGGATGATCGATTCCTTGGGTGCACTTCCTTTGACAGTACGGGAACCTCCAGGTGAGCACATGGGAGCGGAAGGCTCGAATGCGTGCTCTGTACCGCTTTTGTGACCCTAGTTTGTGATGAAGCTTTACGGGGACGTAAAGCCCTGAGGTGGGAGTAATGTAAAGACCCGGAAATTTCAAGGAAATTTTTTTCATAATTTTCTTTGGAATTTTACAAGAACACAGTTTTTGACAGCGCCTGATTCCGAGGCCCGGTGTGCCCAGAATCAATTTACGAAGTTTGGCTCGGGTACGTTCAGTGAACGAACAAGCGGGAATTTCTAACTTTTGAACCGGTGCCCGGAATCAAATTCTGAGGGCACCGATGGAACCGTAGCACCGGTTTTTGCTTAGGAATGCCTTTCTTGGAGTTGTGTTTGCTTGGGAGCAGTTGTTTAATAAGGTTGTGGTTTAAGTGTAAAGAAAAATAAAATTTGTGTTACAACTTTTATTTATCTTCTTAAGTGGTTATATCCTAAGTGTGGAAGTTGGGGTGGAATCACAAGTTCCTAACTAACCAAGTGAGGATTAAGGTGAGGTGGGGCCCACACGAGCCCCAACCCTTCACCTTCCCCTTAACTCTCTTCTACCCCCCCTTAAACTCCCTTGCACTTAATGTGCCAAAACCCCTCAAATCCCTAACTCCTTAAACTCCTTAACTCCCTTGAACCCCCCCCCCCCCCCCAATTAAATGTGACTCTTCACTTCCACCTTCATTAATTTTGGAGCTTCTCCACCCATTAATGAAGGATGTAACTTAATGAATTTGAATTATTTTGAATTCATTAAGCTAACACTATAATAAGTGTGTTGTTTTATTGTTTGGGGTTGGCTAAATCTTTGTGATAGAGTCATGGAAGGATTGAAGAGAATTCCACCCTCGACGAAGAACACGAAGGACATCTCCAAACATGGAACAATGTCTTCTCGATGAAGAATGCCTTTTCCAAAGAAGAATGTGAAGTTTCCAATGTCGATCCCTTCTTGGATGCCTCATTCCCACTCCTTCCGGAATAAAGAAGGGAGCGCCTTTCACGAAGAACGCTGACGTCGTCAACAGCTTCTCTTTTCCGATGTCGACGAATCGCCGCCGCCTTTCCGCGACTTCGTCAACACATAACGAAAAGTGAAGTAGGGGTTTGTTGTTGCTTTATTTAATTATTTTCCGTTCTTGGTTCTAGCATGACAAACTTGAGGATGAACGTTTAAGTGTTATCGTCTAACGAGAGGGGGACCGGACCGCACAAACACAGCCGAACCCCCCTCCTTTGTTCTTGAATGTTTCTTGTGGATGAAACGAGATGGCGTGGTGCCGTCGCACCATGCGGGAATCACACGGAAATTATTGCGCGGCGCCGTCGCGCCGCGCCGTGGAAAGAATTATCATGAACATGACGCCGTCGGGCCGCGTCGAAGGAAACCGAAGACGCCGCGGCCGGAGCGGGGCCGCGGCGGAGGGGCGCGGTGCTGTCGCACCGCGCCGGATGACGAAGGCCGCAGCCGGTTCCGGGCCGCGGAGGATCATGATGACCGGCGGCCAGCCGGGCCGCCGGTGCCGGAAGACGGAAGAGGACCGGCCCTTGCCGGTCCTGTTGACAAGAAGTCGGCCGGCCAGGTCGGGCCGGCCGGGTTGGTGGAAACGGGGGGAATTTAATTCCCCCGGGCAGTTATTTGGCCCCCCATTATGAGGGGGGCCGGTTTCACAAAGGGGGGGGGGGCAGGCGGCCCCCCGTTTCCAGCATGCTCGGCCTTCGGCCCAGCTGGCAGCGCGCCCAGCGCGCTGCCTTGCGCCGAACCGGCGCGCTGGGCCGGTTCGCCACGCCGGGCCACGCCGGGCCGGGCCGCGCCGGGCCGGGCCGGGCTGTGCCGGGCCGGGTCGACCCCGTCCGGGGCGGGTCGACCCGGTTCGGGCCATCCGGGGGGTCTCGGGCCGGGACGGCCAGGGCTCGAAACCCCCGTTACCGAGCGGTTTGGTCAAATGCCCTTATCTTGGGCTACGGGCCCCCAAACGACTCGTCGTTAGCGGCAACACGATCCTTGGATCGAGACGGTCGTTTCGGTATACTATACTCAAGGTGAACCTTCCTTTTCGGGAGCATACGTGGTTAAAACTCCGTAGTTAAGCGTGCTTGGCCTAGAGTAGTGATCAGGATGGGTGACCTCCTGGGATGTTTCCCAAGGTGAGTGTGAGACAAAAAAGCCAATAACTCTCAGACCGGGCGTCCGATTGACGCGCCGTCTGTTGCGTTGAATTCCTGTTGACGATACGAAACTTTTGGCATCCTCCGCCCGAGTTTTGGATGCAGATTGATAGTGGCTGGGTTGGATCGCACCGAAATCCAACCGGGCCCCTGGAACGGAAAAGCTGATATCTTTCTGACAGAACGTCCGTTTGACGAACCGTCAGCGGCGTTGGTGATCGCGTTGAGAAACGGTTCCTATGAGTTTACCCTATGAGAGTTCGGGGTACATTTGAGATACGGCCGGGTTTGGTTCGCTCACGAAACCAACCGGGCCCCTGGGACGAAAAGGCTAATAACTCACAGACCGGGCGTCTGATTGACGCGCCGTCTGTTGCATTGATACCCCTATGACGTGGTGGTCCTTTGAGATACTTCTTCGTGGGACTTTGAGATACTTGGAGTATCGACCTGTAGCTCGTGGAGCGGACCCTCCCAGTGACGAGCGTGCGGAGTACGGAGACCGTGTAGCTGGCTGAGACCCGACGACTGCTGATCGAACGACTCGGTGTGTTACAGAGGTGAGCTTGGTTGTAGCGGAACATGGGAGCGCTTGGTTGTAGCGGCAGACCCACGACAGAGGTGCGTTTGGTTGTAGCGGCACATGGGAGCGCTTGGTTGTAGCGGCAGACCCACGACAGAGGTGCGCTTGGTTGTAGCGGCACATGGGAGCGCTTGGTTGTAGCGGCAGACCCATGACAGAGGTGCGCTTGGTTGTAGCGGCACATGAGAGCGCTTGGTTGTAGCAGCTGGCCCGCAGTACTCGATGGGTGGAGTTCTTCAGCAGTCTTAGGTTAGTGAGCAGTACCTCGGAGTCATGACAGGACCACTGTACACTCCAGAGACGGAGCTCTTCAGCAGTTACGGTTTCGATAATGAAAATCCTGGTTTGAGCTGAGACTTTTGACCTTGTGTTTACCTCATGATTGAGATGGGTCACTTGCTAACTTAGGTATATGTATGGGCATATACCCGGGTAGTGGTTATCCGTTGATTTCACAATCCATGTGTTTCCTCATGATTGAGATGGGTTACTTGATAACTGAGGTATATGTATGGGAATATATCTAAGTAGAGTTTATCTGTTGAGATCTTCTTTGTGGTTATCCCTGTTGTTTTAGTGAGACCTTGAGGGTCTCGGGGTCCCTACTGAGTATCGTTATACTCACCCCTGCACGGGCTATGCCCGCACCTCGTTGTGTTGGTTGCAGACGACGGGCAGTGCTGATAGAAGCCGAGTGTTCGAGGACTGGACAGTACCTGGAGGTGGAATATATGAAGAGATGGTACCCGGAGGAGGACCTCACGATGAGGCGGTACCCAGAGGTGGACGTGACGACGAGGCGGTACCCGGAGGTGGACCACTGGGCGAGACATACTTGGAGCGGACGGCGGGACCTGAGGAGTAGAGGAGCTATATGTACCCACCCTTCAGGTGGGATTTCCAGTGGACAGCTCGGCGTAGCAGCTTTACTTTTCAGTTGCTGTTTTCCCTTTCGAGTTGTACTTTACAGTTGGGCTTGTATTTCCGGGCCCCTTTTTACGTTCCACACTTACTGTTCTACTCAGTTTTTACTTAGTGTTTACTTCTTCCGCTTGTACTCTGTGGTGCTTGTTTTCTTTTATAAAGGCAATGCCTTCCCAGTTATCGGGATTTTACGCCTTTGGTGCTAGTCGCCAGCCCCTGAACTATGGAAGGCGGGCTTGGGGTAGTCACAGCACGGGCCCCGAGGACGGGTCGTGACAAGAATCAATGATCCTGTTATCTCGGTTGTATGCGAGTCGATATTGTAGAGAACCGAAGCTTGACGTACATAGATATTACATTACTTTTTCGGAATACATAATTCATAACAAAAACAAACACACAAGGACCGTAATATTTTAGTGTCTTTGGAAACTTGGAATGTAATCTTCTAATCGTGGTGAAAGATCTTCAACATCTCCAATAAAGATCTTCCACTTTTTGTTTCCTTACCTAAAACCTTTCTTTTAATCCTGGGGGAAAATAAAAAATAAAAAGGGTGAGCTCAAATGCTCAGTAAGGGTAAGCGTGGATATAATAAAACATACCATATAAATTTGAACCTAAAAACATGAAAATAATGTTTAAACATCAAAATCTTGAGCAACGACTTAAAACATGGAAGTACATAAGGCATAGATCATAATGGAACATAAATAATGATAACATATCATGGGAATAAAACATGTAATTGTGGAATCCATTAAGCACATGTAATGATTTCCATAGTATCCAAGGCATTGCTGCCAAGACCATCTTAGTGGACAAAGTCCTTTTCTGAATCGAGTTCACTCCTTGTTCCAGTCCTGTAATACTGAACCGGATTGACTTACTGTTCTAGTCATGTCTATCTCATGAGATATAAATCTTTACACAATGCATTGGAGGGAGATATAGGTCCCACCCATCTCATATTGAAATCATTCTTTTGTGTGCCACAATATAAACATAAATCATTCATCATAACCCAAGAATAAAATGGGTTTCGTAAACATCATTCCATCATAACGTAATCCATAAAAAAAAATTCGATATCATTTCATCATTAGAAAAGTGAAACCATGTAAATCATAGAGACGTGATACTTGAACATACACATGTGAAATATTGTCATCTTAGGTGAAAATGGTTTTGATAAAACACTCGAAATGAATTCTTGAGGAAAATGTCCTTTTTTCTTCAAAATCATTTTCGTATCACAAAATTTCATGCAATTTTAAAAGAAAAGTATTCTATTGAAAATATTCATGAAATCTTTTGTAGGAAGCTTCATGAAAATAAGGCTTTATAAAACCACAAAAATCCTTTCATGTCGTATGCGTTAAAAAAACATTCTTCTCGTACTTTTGTCAGAAAAGTCAAAAAGTACCTTGTAGGGTAAATAAAAGAAAGATTCCTTCCATACCATGGGGTAAAAGTCAAAATGGGTAAAAAGGACTTTAAACATACATGAATACACTTTTATAAAACATGGACATGGATGATATCAATAACCCCTGTAAATACTTACGAATAAGCAATCTCAGATAAAAATGAGATTTGCAAAATTATCCCTTACCTTAGGTCTGATATGCTTTGTACGTATCCAAAACTCCTGTATAATGATTTAAATAATGTCATTGACTTATTACAGAATAATATTCATTGTTATGATATCATGTATGTTTCACTTATGACTTTATATTACCCGTTCTTTTTGTAAATTTCATGTTAAAGCAGCGTTTTGGGTAAAATCATTTCATTTATCGTATGTGTTTCGACCTGTCATTCTTGATGTTATTACTTATATCTTAATTTAAATAATTCCCAAATTTAAAACATGATTTATATATAATATATATTCATCATATACATATATATATTATATATCGATAAAATAAATGAAATACGCCATTCATGGAGAGGGTAGGCCGTACGTACGCATGAACGTTGTTTTCGTTTCCTTATTGAATTGAATGAAACTAAATAGATGACATAAATATATATATACATAAATCCAGTAGCATTATTATTTCATATATTTCATTATTATTCATTATATAAACTTTATGATCATTCTTGTATGGTTAACATGGAGAATGAATCTCATCGCGTCGTGGAAACGGTAGTCCGTACGTACGCACGAGCGATGATATAGTTCCCATAATTATTGAATAGAATTTTATTGGATGGTATAATATATCAGAATAATTATGATGTTATAATAACCATATATAGTTATTTTTTACCCCATTACACCCATCCATGTAAGGTGTTGGTGGAAAAATAGATTTCACCACGGCGTGGAGACAGTATTCCGTACGTACGCACGCGTGGTGATTTCGTTTTCTGTAGGATGGATATATGGTGTAATAGGGTTGTTTCATAATTATAATAACATATCAGTATAGTATTTATACTGATGTTATTACTTCATAATGAAACAACTAAAGAAGAAGAAGTGGAAGAAGAAATAGAGTTGAAAGAATCGGTAACGGACATTACCTCTTCTTTGAAGCACCTCTTTGAGACCTCCTCTTAGGGCACTAAAATTGGTCTTTAAAGAAGGAAAGAACCTCTTGGATGTTTCTATGGAAGCGGAGAAGAAAATTTTTTAGGGTTTGGCCGAGCATGAAGGCTCAAAGTGGTGTGAGGAAGAGAGGGAGGATGTGCCCTTTTATAAGGGAGGAGAGGGGCACCTTTGGAAAAACTAAAAATATTATTTTATTATAGAGACATATTCGGTTTTTAATAGCTCCAAATTTATTTATTTCGAAGCTAATGTGGGGATGGGTTGAAATCCTCTCATCCAATTAAATTTAGACAAGTTTAGGTGTCTATTTTAACCTTATCATTTAGATTTAACCTTAAGTTAAATAATTTTACTTTTACCGTGTCTTCTTGTTTTCTTACACTATAAAGTTAATAAACTTACTATAAAATCCAAAATAACATCAATTTGTTTATTATATATATAACCTTATCTAAGTCATTTGGCCGAACCTAGGATTTTTAGGAATAAATTTACAATTAATAATATAATATTTTTTAAAAAAACTATTTTATGTCAATTTTGACACTATTTGGTAATTGATTTTTGTGAAAATCATAACAGAATGATAAGTTATAGAAAAGTTTATTAAATCAATACTAACATGTCATATTAACCTAGAAAATTAGTGTAATTCATAAAAATCATAAAATTACATTTATTTGGGTATTTATATCATCAATTATGTCAATATTTCATTAATAAGATAATTACTGCATCATCTTTGTGTCATATATAAATTCAGTTATTTAATGTATAAAAATTATAAATAAAATTCCATTATGTAAGAAATATTTTTATATTTCTAATGAATATTTATAGTTGAATTTATATTATGTATAACCCTATATTAAAAATGATTTACTTATAAAACATTGATTTTTACTATTTTAAACCTTCTTTAAATAAATTAATAATAAATGTCCTAATCTAATCCAAGTGGACCTAAATGGTCATATTTTATTCCTAAGGTTGTTTTCAGTCGAATTACACTTATCCAATAGAATTAAGACATGTGTTAGGGTAATAATAATATCATTTTTACCCTTAATTACCCTATTTACTTTTAACCGTGGTAAAAAAAGTAAAAAGTTACTACTCACCAAAAATTATTTTCATCTCATTGAAACACGTTTTAGTCCCTTATATTAACCATGTCTCTCGGATTTTCGAAATTCCACTCACAGAAGTGGTAAAATTATGTTTTATGAAAAATTCAGTTTTTTTAACTACCACTTAGTGGGTTCACTATTCATCAAATAAATGAATGTTTCCAGAAAAATACCAAAAATTAGGCCTAAGCTATATTTGATATTATGAATTCAAAAATGATGACTATTTTACCAAATTAAAAACATATCAGTTGCATTAATTAATTTAAAAATTAATTCCCGTCGTCAAAACAAATCGCGTGTTTTTAAGAAACAATAACTATCAAAAGATTGATACTTGTTTATATCCAATTTCAAAGTGAAATTAATTCCAATGAAAAAAATTGGATTAAATGGTAAAAATATATTATAATTACACTTTAAAACCAATTAAAAAGATAATCTAACCATATAAATTATTGTGATGAAAAAAGTTGTTTTTAATTAAAATATAGCGTGTTTTTACTATTCATTAAAATATAAAAGTTATCAGAATAATATGAAACATTTATCCAAAGTAAATTTTTATACACTGATTCCAAGGAAGAATTTTATTTTGTCAAATTCAACTTATAGACATGTCAAAAACAATATTTAAGGTGGGTGCGCCATCAAAAGGTTGCAAAACTACATTTTTTGAAAAATATTTATTTTACTCGAAAAATTGATTTTGTTCTCATACCATGTTCTAGAAAATGTGTAAGATGAATAATAATGTTATAAAATTCAAAATTTAGTTGATACTATTCATAACGTCTAGTTCATAATAATATTATAACTATATATCATTGTTTAGTGAAACATGGTATTGCATACAACACATGTTATCGAGGAAAGTTGTGATTGCGTGTAATGCAAGCCAAGTCAGGGTTGCGTGTTGTGCAAGACTCCTCTGTTGTTTCATATAACATAATCCAACCATATTTCATTTATACATTGAATATATTTATATATATACACTATCAAAATTGTGTGTAACATGATCCAAGAATAGTGTTGTGTATACTGAAAGCTCATACGGTGTTGCGTGTAGCGAAAGGTAAACTTGTTGTAGCATACAACACAAGACATCAATGATATTAAAAGAATATTTTTCATAAAATCTCGGGGTGTTACATTCTACCCCCCTTAAAATGAATTTCGGCCTCGAAATTCGTCAGGGTTATAAATGGTTTACTACTCGGAAGTTTGTTTAATAGAAACCCACATTGTAAAAAGGAATACCAAAACATGGCTTTAGAAACTAAAGTATGAAATGTAACGGTTACCCAAATTAACTCATCATTGGGTTTCCACGTATGAGAACATAGGTGAAAATATGGATATGGAAGAAACATCTAACCATTATGTTCTGATGGAGAGTGGTAGAGAACATGGCTATGAAAAATCCATCAATCACAAAACCGTAGATTTGTGATGATCTAAGGAACCATCTGATTCATCAGATATAAAGGCACGAGGACAACATTTTTTGTTTTCAAGATCATTTCCCTAAAGTTGATGAAATTGGAAATAGAAGAAATACTTTCGTGATTTTGGTACAGTCTCACCGTTGTTCGTTCTTTGTAAAATTTCCACTTCATCTTTTAAAGAAATGAATTTGAATTTTTCATTCGTGAAGTGTTAGCAGATCATGTGATAGAATGATGGGTCATCCCATCTGTCTCAAAAAAAGGTTATAAAATTTATCAAAAATACATAAGTCCATCTATAGTGAGATTAATCATATATAGTTCCTAAAATGGACTTATACTTCATATATCATACTGATTAATATAATAAAAAGAGTTTCTACTAAACAAGGAATTCCTATAGGCCAGTGGTAGGCAATAAAGGCCAGTCGCACTTCGGTTGTGGGTTCGATTCCCATAGCCTTGTCCGACGCGATGAGCTGTCGCCCGTCCTGCAGGTTGTCCTTTTTCTAAAACTACATTACTATAGAATCCCATCAATAATATCCAAAAAAATTCTATCCTTAAACAATACTAACTTATGTCCAACATAATCCATTCCAAACTTTAGTCTTATCTAAAATACTTCGGTCCAAGTTCATATTATAAAGAAAACGATTACTTGAAATGTCATCAACCAAGCACGTGAATACCATCATTTATCCCCCATATATCTTGTTGGTCAAATTCCAATCATGTGAATACCTTAATCATGTATTCTCTTAAATAATGAATACCCATTAAACCTTAGTGAAAACATGAATGCTGTCAAAAGTTAACTCTTTCCACATAGAAAAATCCAAAAATTCTATATACTCAAACCATGATATAACCTTCTCCTTATATCAGTCATGAGCTCATGAATACTATCAAACATTTAATTTTCTCCTTATCCCTTCATTATGCGTATATCATCTACTTTCAAAAAATATATGAATAACCGTTCATGGTTACTGGTACCATTAATCATACACTTTCAAAACATAAGGAAAGACAACAGTGTAACAATCCTTAGATGTCTCTTTATTTCATAGTACCATGAGATTACTTATACAACATTACACTTCATAAACATGTAATCATTCCACTACCTTCTTAAACCATTGACCGAGCTTCAAAAATTCTTTCATCTCACATATCATTTGTAGTCTCCTCGTCATCATCAACATAAATACTACCCATACGACCGTACTGATTCTCTTCATGAGACTTTCCTTTAGGGCATTGGTTTGCATAATGCCTGTACATTCCACATTTAAAACATTTAACCATTGTTGATGTCGTAGAAATACCATTATCCTCATCCATGGTGTTAACTAAACCTTTTCCTTTGCACTTACAGGCTTTGTTTCCTTCTTTTCCACACCCAAAGCATCTTCCAGTTCCCTTGAAACAATCTCCCTGATGCCTCTTCCCACATTATTTACATGAGGGAAATTGAACTTTCTTTCCTCTATTATCATCATGAAACTCCATCTTTCTCTTATTATCTGAGTTGGGAAACTTACCAAAGTTGAGATTATTGATCATATTATGAGATTGCTGATTAGGCATAATAATGATGTTTGGACTTCCAAATCTCGTTTCATTTTGTTTCTCATGAATAATATCATTCCATTGTCCGTCACATCCTCCATTATCATGAATCTTCATGTTTCCAGCCATTTTCTAAAACCCAAAAAGAATAGTGTGAGAGGCAAAAATCATGATAGGGAAAACAACATAGTAAATGGGGAGTTCCCTCAAAATATAACATAATAGGTTAAATTATAAGATCTTTACCGTAGTTCTAGGACAATATCCTATACATATACTTATCCTTAGGGACATCCCTAGACATACCTTAAAAATATCTCTAGGGATCTCACTAACGTTTTCGCATCCTAGTTTCCAAAGGTTGACTAAACATTTCCTCTGATACCAACTGTAGAGACCCGAAGCTTGACGTACATAGATATTACATTACTTTTTCGGAATACATAATACATAACAAAAATAAACACACAAGGACTGTAATAGTTTAGTGTCTTTGGAAACTTGGAACGTAATCTTCTAATCGTGGTGAATGATCTTCAACATCTCCCATAAAGATCTTACAATTTTTGTTTCCTTACCTAAAACCCTTCTTTTAATCCTGGGGGAAAATAAAACATACAAATGGTGAGCTTAAATGCTCAGTAAGGGTAAGCATGGATAAAATAAAACATACCATATACATTTGAACCTAAAAACATGAACATAATGTTTAAACATCAAAATCTTGAGCAACGACTTAAAACGTGGAAGTACATAAGGCATAGATCATAATGGAACATAAATAATGATAACATAGAATGGGAATAAAACATGTAATTGTGGCATCCATTAGGCACATGTAATTATTTCCATAGTAGCCAAGGCATTGCTTCCAAGACCATCTTTGTGGAAAAAGTCCCTTTCTGAATCGAGTTCACTCTTCGTTCCAGTCCTGTAATACTGAACCAGATTAACTTACCATTCCATCCATGTGTATCTCATGAGATATAAATCTTTACCCAATGCATTGTAGGGATATATAGGTCTCACCCATCTCATATTGAAATCATTCTTTCGTATGCCACAATATAAACATAAATCAGTCATCATAACCCAAGAATAAAATGGGTTTCATAAACATCATTCCATCATAATGTAATCCATACAAAAAAAATTGGATATAATTTCATCATTAAAAAATTGAAACCATTTAAATCATAGAGACATGATACTTGAACATACACATGTCAAATAATGTCATCTTAGATGAAAATGGTTTTGATAAAACACTTGAAATGAATTCTTGAGGAAAATATCCTTTTTTTCTTCAAAATCATTTTCTTTTCACAAAATGTCATTCAATTTTAAAAGAGATGGATTTTTTTGAAAATAGTCATGAAATATTTTGGAGGAAGCTTCATGAAAATAAGGCTTTATAAAACCACAAAAATCATTTCATTCCGTATGCGTTAAAAAAACATTCTTCTCGTACTTTTGTCAGAAAAGTCAAAAAGTACCTTGTAGGGTAAATAAAAGAAATATTCCATCCATACCATGGGTAAAAGTCAAAATGGGTAAAACGGACTTTAAACATACATGAATACACTTTTATAAAACATGGACATGAATGATATCAATAACCCCAGTAAATACTTACGAATAAGCAATCTCGGATAAAAATGAGATTTGAAAAATTATCCCTTACCTTAGGTCTGATATGCTTCATACGTATCTGAACCTCCTGTATAATGATTTAAAAAATGTCATTTACTTATTACAGAATCATATTCATTTTTTATTATATCATATATGTTTCACTTATGACTTTATATTACACGTTCTTTTGTAAATTCCATGTTAAAGCAGCGTTTTGGGTAAAATCATTTCATTTATCGTATGTGTTTAAACTTGTCATTATTGATATTATTACTTATATCCTAATTTAAATAATTCCAGAATGTAAAAAATGATTTATATATAATATATATTCATAATATACATATATATATATTATATATCATTAAAAGAAATTTAATACACCGTTCATGGAGACGGTAGGTCGTACGTACGCATGAACGTTGTTTTCGTTTCATTATTGAATTGAATGAAACAAAATAGATGACATACATATATATATACATAAATCCAGTTTCATTATTATTTCATATATTTCATTATTATTCATTATATAAACTTTATGATCATTCATGTATGGTTAACATGGAGAATGAATCTCATCACATCGTGGAGACGGTAGTCCGTATGTACGCTCGAGCGATGATATCGTTCCCATAATTATTGAATAGAATTGGAGTGGATGGTATAATATATCATAATTATTATGATGTTATAATAACCATATATAGTTATTCTTTACACCATTATACCCATCCATGTAAGGTGTTGGTGGAAAAACAGATTTCACCACGGCATGGAGACGGTATTCCGTACGTACGAACGTGTGGTGATTTCATTTTCCGTAGGATGGATATATGGTTAAATAGGGTTGTTTCATACTTATAATAACATATCAGTATACGAGTTATACTGATGTTATTACTTCATAATGAAACAACTAAATAATAAGAAGTGGAAGAAGAAATAGAGTTGAAAGAATCGGTAACAGACATTACCTCTTCTTTGAGGCACCTCTTTGAGACCTCCTCTTAGGGCACTAAAATAGGTCTTTGAAGAAGACCAGAACCTCTAGAATGTTTCTATTGAAGTGGAGAAGAGAATTTGGCAGGGTTTGGCCGAGCTTGAAGGCTCAAAGTGGTGTGAGGAAGAGAGGGAGGAGGTGCCCTTTTATAAGGGAGGAGAGGGGCACCTTTGGAAAAACTAAAAATATTATTCTATTATGAAGTCATATTTGGTTTTTAATAGCTCCAAATTGATTTATTTCTAAGCTAATGTGGGGATGGGTCAAAATACTATCATCCAATAAAATTTAGACAAGTTTAGGTTTCTATTTTAACCTTATCATTTAGATTTAAACTTAAGTTAAATAATTTTACTTTTACCGTGTCTTCTTGTTTTCTTACACTATATGGTTAATAAACTTACTATAAAAAGAAAAATGAACCCCAAGTTTTTTATTATATATATAACCTTATCTAAGTCATTTGGCCAAACCTTATATTTTTAGGAATAAAATAACAACTAATAATATAATATTTTTTTAAAAAAACTATTTTATGTCAATTTTGACACTATTTGGTAATTGATTTTTGTGAAAATCATAACAAAATTATTAGTTCTAAAGAAGTTAAATAAATCAATAATAACATGTCATATTAACCTAAAAAATTATTTGAATTCATAAAAAGCCTAAAATTACATTTATTTGGGTATTTATGTCATCAATTATGTCAATATTTCATTAATAAGATAATTACTGCATCATCTTTGTGTCATAAATAAATTAAGTTATTTAATGTATAAAAATTATAAATAAAATTTCATTATGTAGGAAATCGTTTTATCTTTCT
Organism: Viscum album; assembly: GCA_963277665.1. NCBI lineage: Eukaryota > Viridiplantae > Streptophyta > Magnoliopsida > Santalales > Viscaceae > Viscum > Viscum album. Next base: position 1,351,327,875 of record OY728159.1, on the reverse strand, counting down.
AATGAATATTTTTAGTCTAATTTTTCTTATATATAACCCTATATTAAAAATTATTTACTTATAAAACTTTGATTTAAAATATTTTAACCCTTCTTTAAATAAATTAATATTAAATGTCCTAATCTAATCCAAGTGGACCTAAATGGTCATATTTTATTCCTAAGGTTGTTTTTGGTCGAATTACACTTATCTAATAGAATTAGGACATGTGTTAGGTTAATAATAATATCATTTTTACCCTTAATTACCCTATTTACTTTTAACCGTGGTAAAAAAAAGTAAAAAGTTACTATTCACCAAAAATTATTTTCATCTCATTAAACCACATTTTAGTCCTTGATATTAACTATGTCTCTCAGATTTTTGAAATTCCACTCACAGAAGCGGTAAAATTAAGTTTTATGAAAAATTCAGTTTTTTTAACTACCACTTAGTGGTTTCACTATTCATCAAAAAAATGAAAGCTTCCAGAAAAATACCAAAAATTAGGCCTAAGCTATATTTGATATTATGAATTCAAAAATGATGACTATTTTAGAAAATTAAAAACATATCAGTTGCATTAATTAATTTAAAAATTAATTCCCGTCGTCAAATCAAATCGCGTGTTTTTAAAAAACAATAACTATCAAAAGATTGATACTTGTTTATATCCAATTTCAAAGTGAAATTAATTCCAATGACCAACATTGGATTAAATGGTAAAAATATATTCTAATTACACTTTAAAACCAATTAAAAAGATAATCTAACCATATAAATTATTGCGATGAAAAAAGTAGTTTTTAATTAAAATATAGCGTGTTTTTACTATTCATTAAAATATGAAAGTTATCAAAATAATATGAAAAATTTTTCCAAAGTAAATTTTTATACACTGATTCCAAGGAAGAATTTTATTTTGTCAAATTGAACTTATAAACATGTCAAAAACAAGATTTAAGGTGGGTGCGCCATCAAAAGGTGGCAAAACTACTTTTTTAAAAAAATACTTATTTTACTCGAATAATTGATTTTGTTCTCATACCATGTTCTAGAAAATGTGTAGGATGAATAATAATATTATAAAATTCAAAATGTAATTGATACTATTCATAACGGCTAGTTCATAATAATATTATAACTATATATCATTGTTTAGTGAAACCTGGTATTGCATACAACACACGCTATCAAGGAAAGTCGTGATTGTGTGTAATGCAAGCCAAGTCAGGGTTGCGTGTTGTGCAAGACTCCTCAGTTGTTTCATATAACAGAATCAAACCATATTTCATTTATACATTGAATATATTTATATATATATATACACTATCAAAATTATGTGTAACATGATCCATTAATAGTGTTGTGTATACTGCAAGATCATACGGTGTTGCGTGTAGCGCAAGGTAGTCTTGTTGTAGCATACAACACAAGACATCAATGATATTAAAAGAATATTTTTCATAAAATCTCGGGGTGTTATAGATATAATGGGATATGCCATCATCTTAGTGATACCTGATGAGTGATATCTCCCAGATGAGTTCTATCAAGGGTGGAAGAGCAATTCCCAATGAGTGATATCTCTCAAATGATATCTCTATGGGATGTTAAGTCTCATGGAGTGAGTTATCATAGATGATAATTAACTTTTATCCTTAAGTAGAATCTTATGGAACATTGTGAGGTTGGGACCTCGTGATACTTTGATTATGAGACAAGTATATCTGGATTATTGTGGGATTCCTTGCGGTGATGTATGATGGAAATACCATGTAGAGAAGATATTAAATTTCATGTATAGTTGAGGAGCATTTGGGATGGAGTTTCTTCTTCTCTACCAATTCTATCTCATTATCTTGCTTGTGGTTAAGCGGGTTGTTTCCTTTCAGTTTCTATCAGTTATTTTGATTTTTTTTGGGTTATTAATGGGTATCTTTATACTTATCCCTACATGGGATCATCCCATACATATCTTGTAACACCCCAAGATTTCGTATTATGTTATTTTCTTTAAAGTATTTCAATGTCTTGCGCTACATGCAACACCAAGTTCGAGCGCACCACGACTTACCAAACTATCCATTCAAAAAGAAATTATGAATATTATTAACTGAATTTAGAATAATCTATATAATTTTAGAATTAATATTATGTGTTTTTTTGACATAATGTAATAACAAATTCATTTTTTATATAAAAGAAGTGTATTTCAAAAAATGCAATTTTACCACCTTTTAATAGCGAACCCTTTTTTTAAAAAATATTTGACACTTTTATATATTCAATTTAATGAAATTAAATTCTTCTTTAGAATAGTGACATAAAAATTTAGTTTGGATAGTTTTTTGGTACTTTTTTGAAAATTTTCATATTTTGATGAATGGTGAAAAATATTATGTTTTAATTAAAAACAACTTTTTAATCAAAATCATTTATAGTGTTAAATTAAAAATTTGAATGGTTTTTAAGTATCATTAGATTATATTTTTATCATTTAATATAATTTAAGTCATTGGATGTAATTTCACATTTAAAATGGACATAAACAAGTGTCAATATTTTGATAGTTATTATTTCCTAAAAACACTCTTTTTATTTTGACAACGGGAATTAATTTTAAATTAATTTCTGACACTTCTCTGTTTTGAATTTGTAAAAATTGATTCCATATTTAGAATCAGTATGTCCAAATTGTGTAAATAGGTAACTTTTATTTTAAGACATTATGAATAATTATTCGGTAAATATTTTATTTACCATGATTAAAGGGTAAATCTGGTAAATAAGGGTAAAAAATAATATTATAATAATAATAAATTATCCTAACACATGTCATAACCCTATTTTATAATACATATGAGACCATGGACATCCTTGGGTCGATTTTGGTACCCCATGGAGCCATCAGGGAGTGATAATGACAGTTTATATTAATTAATCTAAAGTAAAGACAAAAATAATGAAAGCATGAATCTTTTAGTAAAATATTTTTATATAGGGTTATATAATTGATCTCTTTGACTATAAAAATTCATTTGAAATATAAATTAAATTACTAGATGATTATATATTATTTATAATTCTTATACATAAAATAAATATATTTATTTATGACATAATAGTTATGTGGTATTTTCCTTATTAATAAAATAATCAAATAAATGATATTGTAAATGTTAAAATAAATATAATGTGATGTTTTTTATGCCATAAACAAATTTTATAGGTGAATATGAAATTTTATGATTTATATAATGTATTTTTTTCTAATTGATAAGGTTTTCTTTACTTTCACAAAAAAAGAAATACCATATAGTGTAAAAATTGACATAAATGAGTTTTTAAAACAAATACAATATTATTAATTGATATAATATTCCTAAAACTCTAAGGTTTGGCCAAAGGACTTATATAATAATAGATATGTCATTCATGAACCACTTGGGTTTCTCTTGTCATTTTTTAGTACCTTAATTAACAATTTATTATAGTAATACAAGAGGACATTGTAAAAGTTAAACTTTTTAACTTAGAGATAAATCTAAAAGATTGGGTTAATATGGTGACCTAAACTTGTCTAAAACATATTTTTCAGAGGATTTTGACCCATACCCACCTTATCCTAGAAATAAATCCTTTTGAAGACATTAAAACGGAAAATTATTTTATTATAAAATAATATTTCAATCTTTTCCTAAGGTTCCCCTCACCTCTCTTATAAAAGGGAACTTCCACTTATCTTAATTTCACACCTCCAAATCCATTTGACTCGGCCAAACCCTGCAAAAATATCCTCCTAACTTCCCTCACAACAACTAAGATATATTAATTTGATCAAAAATCCAACATAAGGATCCCTTTTGATCAAATCAAAAGGAAACACCCGAATAAGAGTTAATAATTTCACCACCCTCTTTCATGTTCTTTTCTTCTTCCACATCCTCTTTCTTTGTTTTTTCCATACCAAAATAATAAATCCATTACCTTCTACATACTGTGATGTTATTATAAATATGGTATAACCATATTTTTTATTCTATCGGCGTAGTTTGTTATTCAAACACTTCGTTATTTTTATGGGTATAAAAATGAGTATAACTGATGTAAATAATAAATATAAAATGTTAATGATTCTATATATATGATATAACATCCAATTACATACGATTTCTCCATCAATATAATAATATTGTCGCTCGTGTGTACGTACGGATTACCATCTCCACGAACGCGATGATATTCATTTCTCCATCATAACAATTCAAGGATAATTTTCATTTGATGATTAAAAATAATTTTTAAGAACTTAATATAATTTTTTATTTTATTCAAATACATCCTATATATATAAAACAAATATTATGTAATAAAACATATAATGGAAAATTAATCAGTTAACAACCAAAACAATGATACTACTAAAATATCATTAACAAAGAAATATTAGAAGATCGTATATGATATAATATTTTTGTGTTTGATTCTTTTATAATTTAATAACAATTATTTAACCATTATACAGAAGGTTAACCTACCCTATACTATGAAAAAGTACAAGGTAAGGGGTTTCTTATCTCACTTTTAATTCTGTGAGATTTCCATTATTCACCACTTATTTATTGAATGTAGTGTATTTTTTACTGTCATTTGATATATATTATCATTATTCTCTTTATATTCATGGTATTATATGATTATTTTTGTTTTTATTAAATTTTGGTCATATTACTCGATTTATTACAACATGGTAAGCATTTTTCATCTCAATTTTATTCCCGTGAGATTCATGCTCTATTTTCCACTATTATCTTTTGTGTGGTGTATGTACTACCCATGATTGTATTGTTTGCATAATATAATTTAATTTATGGGTATTTAAATCATCATTGTATTATCCTTCTTCCATGGGGTGTATCTTTCATAAGTTACCAAATCGGTAAGGGAATTTCAAATTTCAATTTCCACTCATTCGATTTTACGCAAACTTTGTTGATTACTATACTCCAAGATTATGTGAGAAATAACTATTTATTTACCTATGTAGTAATTTACACTCCCCTTTGTGTGGATATACATTTGATACACATAATAACTCCATTGATAAATTCTCAAGTCATCGATATAAACTTGATAAGAGTAATTTTACCTCAATTTCTATTCATTGAGTTAAACATCCAAGTCATTGGTGTTGTTTTTACAAGAATATGTTTGAATGTACTCTAATTGATTTACACTTAATATCCAATCATATTTAGTGTATTTATATTTTTCACACAAAATTATGTCATTGATTTATCCTTAACCTAAGGATACGGTCTTTATAAAGGAATTCATATCATCTTACATTCCAGTGAGACTTCTTTGTTGTTATGCACCAATTCACTTTTATTTGGTGTATATATTGTTATTGACATATTATATCATGAATACCTTTATTCTAATGATATAATAAAGTTTTTATTTCCTATATTATTTGTGTTCAAGCATCTTTCATTTGGTAAGGAACTCTAACTAAAATATTATTTTAAATGTTTTAAAGATTTATTCTTCTAAACCATTTTCATTAATGTCCATGTTTTCAAAATGGTTTTAAGGATTTATTTATATGGATAAGAATGTTTGAAAATGTCAATTCCTTTCAAAATTTTCAAAGTGTTATGGGAAACTTTGATTCTAAACTATCTTTTAAATGACATCCTTTATAAATTATGTGACTCTAAAATGATTTCACGAAAAAAGGATATTTCTGTCAATATTTTTACTGATCATTTTCAAATATTCCAACATCCTTTAAGAGATATTATTCTTGATCGAGGTTGATTTATTATGATAAAAATCTTCAATATTGTATTGATGGTTTTATGATATGTTCGATTGTGGATGTGTTATTTTTATACCATTCATGGTTTATGGATAATGTATTGGAATTTCGTATTCTAGTTTTAATACGAATGTCACTACTTGAAAATAAAGCTATAAAAACGGTTTTCAACCATTCGTATAGGTTATAGAACCGTTGGTATAAATTATACCAATTGTTTTAGAAACCATAGCCCAGTAATCCATGACAATAGACATATACCAACGGTTTGAGATAAACTGTTGGTATATGTGAAGAAATCTACTCTATACCAATGTTTTTATAAAACCATTGGCATAGAGTTCTTATATAGCACATATACCAATGGTTTCAAAACTGTTGGAATATCTTTTTTAGTCTTCCATTCATCCCTATACCAACGGTTTAAACCATTGGAAACGGTTTATTACCAGCGGTTCTGAACCGTTGGAAAAAAATACATACAGAACCTATACCAACGATTTAAAACTGTTGGTATGGGATTTGTTGTACAATTCACAGAGCAGCCTGCTCTGTGTGCTGCTGTGTGAATTGTACAGAATACATAGAATAAAATACATAATAACGATACATAATTAAAAACTGATAATTATAAGGATAGTTAATTTAATAATAAAATATGAATACAATATATTAAAAACTGAATATGTAATTATATGTGATACAAAATTAAGAATACATAAAAAATTGCATATTTATAACACATACACGATTGAATTAAAAAATTAGAACCTAATAACCCAAAATAAGGAATTGAATAAATGAATTCAACCAAAAAAAATATAATTTCATGGTTTGGGGTGGGTGTCTTTGAACTTAGTGATGATGATAATGGGTGTGTATCAATGAGCTTGTGTGAATTAGGGAATATAGTAGTCCTTAGTGTATTAAATGTCATGTGTTTTAGAATAGGGGTAGGAGTTCCTCACATGAGAAGTGGATTATGTGATGTTGGACCATGGATCGTTGTGCTAAAGTATCAACACAATACAAATACGTATGGTCAGTTTTCCGTATGCCAGTTTCTTTTTTTTGGAAAAAAGATAGTTATCATTGATGACAAAAGTCGGCAGATGTAAAAGTGAAAGCCATGAAGGAAAGTTGTCCAGCCATAGATGGTTGGCATCGAATGGGCCTGAGGCCGCAAGTTGATGGGCTGCATTTTTTCCTTCCCTTTTGGTGAAGGAGAAGATGAAAAATGAGAAGCATTGGAGAAGTGTGAGAATTCTTCTGATGATGAGGCCAATGGACTGGAGTCCACCGTCTTTGTGATTAATAGCATCGATTGTGGTGAGGCCGTCAGACTCAATGATGATATCAACCCACCCATGGTTTATAGCGAGCATCATACCAGTAAGGATGGCGGTGGCCTCAGCCACAACAGGTTCCCAGAATGCATGGGGTGGTTCATATTTTTCCATAATGATTTACCCCAAATTGTTTCAGGCCAGGAGGCCAAGGGCAATGATCCCATCCTTGAGGGGAGATGCATCCACGTTGATCTTAATAATTATTTCCATTGTAGGATTCCAATTAGAGGGGTATGAGGGGGTAACCCCTGGCATATATCGTCCCTTGTGGTCCTTCCATCCCTCAATCCATGAGGTGGATCGTTCAATCCAAAATTCAGGAGGTTTATGAACGTGATGAAAAATAGCATCATTGTGCCAGATCCAAATGATCCAGGCCAGGGTGAAATGTGAGCTTTCGTTAGCCATTGATAGGGAGGAGAACCAACGCATCAGAAGATCGGTTAGGTCGGAGACCATGGCCAGTGGTGCACCTGGCGTTGGAACCCATTTATTCCACATTTCCCTAGCTCTTGGGCAGTGAATGATGGCATGCAAAGGGGTTTCTGGAATATGCGAGCCGAAAAGGCAGAAATCGGCACTGGCCATATGTCGATAGGCGATAAGGATCATAGTTGGGAGGGTACCTATGCACACCTACCAAGAGAATTGGAGAACTTTTGGGGGGATGTTGAGCGTCCAAATCAAATTCCAAGGTCCCTCCACCTAGCCGACTGAGTGGTTTCCAAGAGCGAATCTATACCCAGATCTCACCGTATACTCTCCTGAAATGTCATTGATCCAGAAGAGAAGGTATGGTCCTACATCCGAAACCTAGGGAATGCCCAGGATTACTCTTTGGTCTCTTTCATTAAACCAATTATGAATCTTTTCTAGACACCACCCCGGTCCCTGGTCAGAAAGCAGGCAGCGGACAGTGGTGTCTTCAAGACCTGGTTGGGTGGGGGATGTGGCCCTCATGCCTTCCTTATTGTTCATCTAGGGAACATTCCAGATATTGACAGATGAGCAATTACCAATCTTCCAGCCTAGCCCTTTTTCGAGGATATTATGAGACCCCAAAATGCTTCTCCAGAGGAAGCTAGGGCGAGGACCAATAGAGGAAGCAAGGAAGTCTGTGTGGGGAAAGTACTTGGCACAGAGAACCCGTGAACAGAGGGATGATGGGTGGTTAACAAGGCACCATCCTTGCTTGGCCAAAAATGCATCATTAGAGAGAAGAAGGTTCCAAAATCCCATCCCTCCCTCTATTTTAGGTTTGCAGAGATTCTCCCAGGCCATCTAGTGGGGTTTATTCCTTCCATCATTGTTCCCCCAGTAGAAGTTGGTAGTGTGTGAATGGATATGGTTGACGATGGCCTTCGGGATCATAAACAGGGACATAAAATAGCTGTGGATAGATTGTATGACAGCTTTAATGAGGGTCTCTTTTCCATCTTTGGACATTTTTTTTGGGGTCCATCCTTGAATTTTTTTATCAATCCTGTCCACAAAATATGCAAAAATTTATTTTTTGTACCGGCCAATCACCGTGGGTAGCCTGAGATACTTTTTGTGTTTTTCAACCCGATTGATGCCTACAGATGCGCACAACTCATCTCTCTTGGGAAGGGGCACCCCTGCACTGAATGAGATTTCAGATTTGCTATGATTGATTGACTGGCCAGATGCCCACTCGTTCTGATGGATCGCTTGGCTGACCACCCGGCATTCATTGATTGTTTCTCTGGAGAAAAGGAGGTAGTCGTCGGCGAAAAATAGGTGTGCCACTAGTGGGAAATCAGAACAGACCTTAGCCCCATGAATAGAATTAGAGGATGCAGCCCTGGAAATAAGGTGAGAGAAAACATCAGCCACCAAAATAATGTGAAAAGGGTAGAGGGGATCTCCTCGGCGCAGGCCCCGGGATGGGGTGAATCCTCTGGTCCTCTCCCCATTGATCTTGATTATTAAGGAGACGATCGAGATGTAGTTCATAACCATATCATTCTATTTAGAGAAAAATCCCATTTTCATCATCACAAATCTGAGGAAGTTCCATTCCACCTTGTCGTAGGCCTTAGTCATATCCAGTTTCCAAGCCATGGTTCCTCTTTTCGTGGTAGTGTGTGATTTCGTAGAATGGAACACTTCGTGGGCTATAATAGCATTATCAGTGATCATTCTCTTGGACACGAAAGCGCTCTGGTTTTCAGAGATAATATCAGGTAGCCAAGGTTGCAGCCGGTTGACAAGGATCTTTGAGAAGATCTTGTAAGAGACATTGCAGAGACTGAAAGGTCTAAAGTCAGGGATCACAAGAGGTTTCTTGATTTTGGGGATGAGGACAAGGACTATTTCATTGATAGTGGCTAATCTAGTATTCCTCGCCCAGATATTTTTTAACATTTTTCAAATTTCGGGACCGACAATGTGCCAGTATTATTTAAAAAATAGGGTGTGGAACCCATCCGGTCCCGGGGCCTTAGTGGGATTAATGTGTTTCAGAGCCAGGTGTATCCCGTCATCCATCACATCTTTAAAAAGCTGCCTATTGATCTCTTCGGTGATCACTGGTCCATATGCCAGTTGTTTTTACTTAAAATGATGTTTATTTTAAACAAAATAGAGACAGTTAGTGTGATACCGGCCACACCGTGCCTCGGATTGAGGCGGGGTTGACTCGTACACGTCACATATGACCCATGGATCGTTTTCCTAAAGTATCAATACAATATTAATGCATTTTGTTGGTTTTCTGTATGATATTTGTTTTTTCACTTAAAATATTGTCCATTTCAAATAAAAGTGAGACACTTTGAGTGGTACCAGCTACACTGGGCTTCAAATTGAGTCTCGGTTGACTCGTACAAATCATAAATGACCCATGGATTGTTGTGATAAAGTATCAACACAATCTGAATATGTTTGTTTGGTTTTCTATGTTTCATTTGTTTTTACATAAAATAGTGTCCATTTTAAACAAAAGAGAGACAATTAGAGTGATACCGGCCACACCGTTCCTCAGATTGAAGCAGGGTTGACTCTTACACATCACAAATGACCAATTGATAGTTTTCCTAATTTATCAACACAATCCAAATGCATTTGGTTGGTTTTCTATATGCCATTTTTTGTTTTCATTTAAAATGTTGATCATTTAAAATAAAGGTGAGACATTTTGAGTGGTACCATCCACACCGTGCCTCAGATTGAGGCGGTGTTGACTCATACACATCAAAAATGACTCATGGATCATTTTCCTAAACTATCAATAGAATATGAATATGTTTGGTCCGTTTTTTGTATGCCAGTTTTTGTTTTCACTTAAAATGATGTCCATTTTAAACAAAAGAGAGAAATTTAGAGTGGTATCGGACCCACTGTGCCTCAGATTGATGTAGGTTTGACTCATACTCATCAGAAATGTCCCATGGATCATTTTCCTAAAGTATCAACACAATCTGAATGTGTTTGGTGGGTTTTCCATATGCCAGTTTTTGTTTTCACTTAAAATGTTGTCCATTTCAAATAAAAATTAGACACTTTGAGTGGTACCAGCCACAATGTGGCTCGGATTTATGTGGGGTTGAGTTGTACATGTCACATATGACCAATGGATCATTTTCCTAAAGTATCAACACAATAATAATATGTTTGGTTTCTGTATGCCCATTTTTTTACTTAAAACAGTGTCCATTTTAAACAAAAGAGAGACACTTTGAGTGATACCGGCTACACTATGCCTCAGATTGAGGCAGTTTTTATTCGTACACATCACATATGACTCATGGATCTTTTTTCTAATGTATCGAAACAATACAAATGTGTTTGGTCGGTTTTCCGTATGCCAGTTGTTGTTTTCACTTAAAATGATGTCCATTTTAAACAAAAGAGAGACATTTAGAGTGGTATCGGCCACATCGTGCCTCTAATTGATACGGGTTTGACTCTTACACGTCACAAATGTCCCATGTATCGTTTTCATAATGTATCAACACAATATGAAGGCTTTTGGTTGGTTTTTCATATGCTAGTTGTTGTTTTCACTTAAAATGGTGTCCAATTTTAACAAGAGAGAGACATTTAAAGTGGTATCATCCACCCCGCACCTTGGATTGATGCGGGGTTGACACCTACACATCAAAAATGTCCCATGTATCATTTTCCTAAAGTATCAACACAATCCGAATACATTTCGTCAGTTTTCCGTATGCCTGTTTTTTTACTTAAAACATTGTCCATTTTAAACAAAAGAGAAACACTTAGAGCAGTACTGGCCACACCGTGCCTCGGATTGATGCGGGGCTGACTTGTACACATCAAAAAATTTCTGAAGGATAGTTTTTATAAAGTATCAACACAATCCAAATGCGTTTGGTTGGTTTTCTATATGTCAGTTGTTGTTTTCACTTAAAATGTTGATCATTTCAAATAAAGGTGAGACACTTTTAGTGGTACCGGCCACACCGTGCCTAGGATTGATGGGGTTTGACTCATACAAGTCAAAAATGTCCCATGGATTTTTTTTTCTAAATTATCAATAGAATTCTAATATGTTTGTTATTTTTTCCATATATCAATTGTTGTTTTCACTTAAAATGTTTTCCATTTCAAATAAAAGTGAGACACTTTGAGTGGTACCAGACACACCATGCCTTAGATTGAGGTGGGGTTGAGTCTTACACGTCACATATCACCCATGGATAATTTTTCTAAAGTATAAACACAATCCAAATATGTTTGGTCGGTTTTCCTTATACCAGTTGTTTTTACTTGAAAGGGTGTCCATTTTTTTAAAACAAAAGAGACACTTTGAGTGATACCAGCCACACCATTCCTTGAATTGAGGCGAGGTCGACTCGTACATTTCACATATGACTCATGGATCGTTTTCCTAAAGTATCAACACAATCCGAATGTGTTTGGTCAGTTTTCCGTATGTCAGTTAGGAAAATCGTGAAACAATAGTGATAATATCTTATACTAAAACTACAGACATTGTGCATGATGTGCATCCCCTAGTGCATGGTTAGGTAAAATCATGAATATTGATTCTAATATATAGACATATATGGTTGGTAGATACCTTGTGGGATGGACTTAAATTTTTTACTAACTGTGAGGCATAGTGTTTTTCTACGCCGACCAGGGTTCCGAGCTCCGAACAAGCCCTACAAGCCCCATAAACCATTATAACATCATTAGGCTTCCATATTTGGTCAAAAATAAAGATTTATACTGAATTAAAAAAAATCCTTACCAGAGTGAAAACCCAGGTTCTTATAGTCATTCTATTTAAAGGAACTCATCCTGAAGTTCACCTTCAATGGGTGGTAAAAATTTATTTGAGAACAATTCTGTTCAGGGGGTTGTTTGGGGTCCAGGGGGATTTTGGGGGGGCTGTCAAGGCGACTGTCTAGGGGGTCGTCTAAGGTCTAGGGAAGAGGGTGGGGGGCTTTCCGGTGGGCTGTTCGAGGGGCTGTCTGGGGTCCAGGGAGGAGGGTGGGGGCTGTCTGGGGGTTTTTCCGGGGTACATGGCGGAGGGTGGGGCTACTTTCTAGGGATCTCTCCGAGGGGATGTCTGGGGGGTGTCTGGGGGGCTGTACGGGGTCTAGGGAGGAGGGTGGGGGGAATGTGATGGGTGTGTTCAAGGTGTTCTAGGATTTGAAGTAGAATGACACATCCATATTAAATCAAAACTCAAATGTCATAAATATCATTCAAAAATGTAATAGATCAATCTGCCCATGATCACCATCACCATCACCATTATCATCATCAGCCTCATCCTCGCTGCCATATTTGTCCTCATCATCGTCCTCTTCATCGTCCCCATGCTCACCCTCGTCCCCATCCTCATCCTTGTCCTCATCCTCATCCTTTCCCTCACCCTCGCCCTCACCTTCATCCTCACCCTCAATCTCGGCATCATCATCATCCCCAACATCTTCCTCTTTAGCATCCTCATCATCACCAGAAATTTCATCATCTCAAATTCTACTATAACTACTGGCTGGTGCATTTTATAATGTACCCATTGATGACATATATGTCTGACAAGCCACACTGGCCTCCGGTGGTAGTGGTGAAGATAATGCTTTGATCAGTTTCATAAATTCTTTCTCCCTCGTTTGAACCTATTCTTCCAAATCTGTGACCCTTTTATCAGACTAACTTGCATGCTCCTTGACCTGTTCCAACACTGTGGTACTAGAATTGATACCTAGAGAGGACCAATACCACATCGGATCTATATTCTTACTAGGTCGGCAGCGTACTCGACCAGAGTGCTCATCTCCCAAAACCTGATATAAATGCTCATGTGGCCCTAAATTTTCAGGCTCCTGGGCATCAAGGGCCTCTAAAGCAGCCTGTTAAAAATATTAATATATTATTAAATTTCAAAATATATATTAAACTTCAAAATAAACAAATTAAAACTTACAATCTTTTCTTGTGTCAGTTCATTAACCACAGTTCCAGCTTTTTCCCTTCTACTCGAGAAAAAACATTTCGCTCAAGGGAGAAGTCCTTAAATATTCAATTTGTGATTATGTAATGACATTGAAAAAATATAAAGTGAAAGTATAATCATATATTAAATACTCAATAAATCACATAATTAAAGTAGGAAACAATAAAAAGGGTAAGTCCTAAAGAAAAATTATAAACAACTATATCGTACCAGCTGCCTCTCATGATCTGACATAGTAGTGTGCCCCAAAGTGTGGAGGTATTTCTTTAAATAAATGTTTTTCTGTTTTTTTCATAAGATTACTAAATAATGTTTAATAATAAATAAGATAATATTAATGAAAAATATGAAAACTGTCACTTAAATACCTCAAATGGGATTAATACCTTAAATTTGGCAGTCGCTCAATGGGTAATCATTTGGCAATATTGCTCTATCGGGTAGTCATCCAAGATAGGTACTGACTCAAACTCCATGCCCATTGTATCACACCAACCAACATACAACTCATGATTATATGATCTTTAAGGCTCTCCTAGCTCCTTTAAATGTGCTGGTCGTGCACCCTCACCATCGGGGAAGTTAAACTAAAGTTGACAGCCAATAGATTAATTAATATAAATACAAAAAAATACTACATTAAATCCAATAGACTTTTTACCCATATTTGTGCCCACGCATTATCCTTGACTTTGTGTGGAAGATGTCTCCAAGAGAGAGGGCTGACCGGAATGATGTCGGAGTATTTGGATAGCGTCGCCTAAAAAGCTCGACATTCCTACCCAGGTTTATCAATCATCTGTCCATCATCATTGTATTCAACCATCAACTGTGTCTGGAAGTTCCATACTGCACGCAAGTGAGTAAAACCCCTCCCTCTCCTCCTATCAGTATATGAATATATAATTAAAGAAAAAAATATCAGTACAAGTTGTAATAAAAATAAATTTTGGTATAAAAAATTGATAGAGTTATATAAATATACATGTGGTAGTCAGATCAATGGGCATCACAGGATGTGCATAAGCTGAAGAAATTTCTTGTACAGGTGGAGTGTCCCTCAGTGTACGCTCCTCCGCCACATAATGTGTCAGATCAAGAGTCGAATAATGTGGAATATAATAGCTCAGAGATATTGAACCAGAATCAAAATATGATGGCACAGATGTCTGTCCAACTAATAGTGTATACATCAGAGGCCTAAATATCCCGTGTGTCCCTAAAGACACACCAGGATGAAAATGGAGCATAGAATATACCTATGTGGTAGGGGCATAGTCTAATGGGGTATGACTATTGGATCGTCTAACTCTCGCACCACGAGCCCTCATACCACCGACCTCAGTACCGGGACCACCAGATGATCATCTAACTCTGACACCCCCCCTACCACCATCCTCTGTACTAGACGCCATATCATGCTCCTCGTCGGATATCTCCCGCCTAATAAGTGGATCCTAAAAAAATTTAACACAAAAGTAAACACATGATATTATAAGTTATTGAAATATATATATTTGAAATAAAATACTCACAATATGGATGAGTGGAGGAACACCCATCTGTGTCATGTGACGATTATTTTCAATCATATTTTTCTGTCGCATCTCTTCAATGGCTGTTATTTCCTCTAATGAAAACAAATATGGAAGTAATTAGAAACAGATAACTAATGTTTAACCCAAAAAACAAAATATAAAAAAACTATTCTGATAAAAAACATAAAGAAACAGAATATTTATAAGGGTTTGAAGGTAAGTACTAGGATACACACTCTGAATGATGTAGGTGAATCATGTAGGTGAGAACATTATTGTATGATTCTATATATTTCCCACCACAAATTCAGGTTCACAATCAACTCTGACAATTGATCTATTGGATTCATCATAAGTAATAAACGGATTCCTTCCAATTGCAGTAGGGATAGTGCCAACTTCATCATCACCATTATCAAAAACATGTCTGGGATTTACTTTAATAATTACACTGAATTTAGGATGATGATGATCTTTGACATAAAAAACTTATTTCACCATTGATCAGTGGAAAGAGTGTGAGTCATGTCAATAACTCGAAATCCACAATCATTAATAAAGGTGCCTTGCCTTGTCATTGAATCAAACCATTGACATTTCATCATCATGACTCGACCATGCGAGTAATAATCCAAAATTTTTATTCTATTCATGACTCCATAGTAAGCTACATTTTCAGAACAATTTCTATTATCCGATGAACTGGTATAACAGTCTGTTGTGGAAGTTATCATAACACCATCATGTTTTGTTCTCATGTTCCTTTCTCTTTCAGTGATAATAAATTTGTATCCATTGATCACAAGTGATTTACAAGCATGAACCATGGTATTAGGACAAAAATCCAAATCTCTTATTTCCTCAGAAACAGAGTCTGTAGGACAACTCGATACCTGAAATATAAACAAATAGTAACCTTAATTAAATATTATTTTTATTTAGTTATTACATAAATATTTTTACTTTCAATTTCAACTAAGTAGAAAAATCTTTTCTATGAAAAGTCTCTTTCCTTCTCAAAGATAATGAATGATGCTTTCTATATATCAATTTTTTTATGTTCCTTAAAGATAAAAATAATAATAGTTTAACAAATATTTAAAATTACACGAGATAAGATAAGAGATATACGTACAATTTACGTACTTGATATAGTCATCGAACAAATCACAATTGAACAACACTGTGTGATTTGTCATCTCTCGCACTTCATGGATTAATGTCATCAATGTATATGATCCCAAAATTCCTTCTATCTAAGGAAGTGATGGAAAATTGGGTTCAATTTTCTCATATTGTTCTTCTTCATTTCTCATTGGTCTGTTTATTCTCGTAGTATGATCAGACAAATACATTGATCAGAAATCAATACATTCTTGAGCCAAGTAACCATTCACAACAGAACCTTTGGGATAATTCATGTTCTGAACATATGATTTCAATGTGTACATTTTTCTATCAGTTGGATACATCCAACAGAAATCAACGGGTCCTCCAAGAAGTATTTTGGTCAGAAGATGGACAGTCAGATGCAACATGCATGTAAAAAATGATGGAGGGAATATTTTCTCTCACTCACCAAAAATAAAGGTTGTGTCTGCCAACAGTTTTTTCAAGAAGGATTTGGACAACTTCATAGCACAACCATCTCTAAAAAATAGCACAACCGAATAACTAAAACTCTCACATTATTGGATAAGAGATGATGGATTGCTATTGGATTCAACTCATGAAAAAGGATGTGATAATCATGAGTCCTCAAAGATTTCGACTTCAACTCTTTTCTATTGAACCATTTTGATATATTGCTTGAATAGACATCAAGAACTTTAATAGTCTCTATCACTTCCAGAAATTGATTTTTTTTTAGCAGGTTTCATCACATAAGAAGCACATGGAACTTTCCATTTATTTTCACTGATACAGACACGATACAATTCCGGTCTGATCCCCCAATCTACCAAGTCACGTCGAGATCTTAAATCATCTTTTTTCATCCCCTTGACATTTAGAAGAATCTAAAGCAACATTTCACATATATTCTTTTCAATGTAAATTACATCTAAGCAATGACGTAATAAGTTGGTTGACCAATACGACAACTCAAATAATATACTCTTATTCTTCCAATAGTAATAGGTATCATTGGAAACATTTTTCCTCTTTCTAGATTTCATTACACCCTTCCCAAATGAATAACTGAAATATTTTAATTCATTAAGCACATCAGTTCCAAACATACACTTAGGTGGATCACCAGTCTCCATGGTATTGTCAAATCTTCGACGATTGTTTCTATATGGATGGTTCATTGGCAAGAATCGTCGATGTCCCATAAAACTAAAACTATGAAGATATTTTAGTCTTCTCAATTGAGTATTCTTCATAAAAACAATACATGACAATTTTCTTTTTTATGCTCCATCCAAACATCATTTCATAAATAGAAAAATTATTGATCGTCCACATAAGCGCAACATGCATCTGAAATATGTCTTTTGAACATGCATCATATGTGGGCACACCCACATCCCAAATAAGTTTCAACTCTTTTATTAAATGTTGCATGTATACATCTATATCATTGTCAGGATCAAAAGGGCCAGATATCAGTATACTCAACAAAGTGTAAGGCTTTTTCATACACAATCATGGGGGAATGTTATAAATGTGTATGAAAACCGATCATGTGCTGTGCAAAGTAAGAATCTTCCCAAATTTATTAAAACCATCACATGAAAGACACAGTCTCACATTACACACGTCGGATGCAAATTTAGGATATTCAGCATCAAATATCTACCATGAAAATCCATCTGCAGGGTGGATCAACTCTTTATTATTATTTTTTCTCTCGGTGTCTTGCCATCACATTTTTACTGATATTTTATCAGACATGAAAAGGTTCTGTAATCTGGGGATCAATGGAAAGTTCCACATTACTTTTTTTGGCACACGAGATGGTGTTCCATCATCTTTTGGTTTCCATCGGGAGGTTACACATTTTATACAGTAATTTCTTTCATCATTTTCCTCCCAAAATAATCTACAATCATTCGTGCAAGCATGAATTTTTTTTAGAATCCATGTTCATCAACTAACTTCCATGCTATATAGTGGTTTGAAGGAATATCTACATCATATGGAAGTAATTCCTTTGAGAAAGTAAAATTGTAATCGATTACAGTATTTGAAATCCCATACATAGTTTTCCCATGAAATAATCGGATTAAATATTCCAACTTTTTCATTTTACTACATTGCCGATATACTTGAGTCATCACAGCATCATTCAATTTTTTCACCCTATCAGCATCATTATTTTCATTGGACGCATCATGTGTGCTTGTATCAAAATCTTGTTGGTTGGCCATCCTTTCCTTCTCATGATGCTAAATAAATGGAAACTGATCTTATATCAAACTCTCTAATTCATTCCTATCATTTGGATCATCAACATTTTGAGATTCAATTTTCTCTTTATTGTGATACCGCACATAATAGTTTGTTTGGAAACTATATTTGGTTATATGATAGCCAACTGGTTCACGACTTAACCAAGGTCTTACAACATAATTAGAACATGGGAAGTGTATGTGACCACTATCTGAAGCCTTGTCAAATGAAAAATCTAAAAAGAAGTTCAAATTATTTTGAAAATTAGTTGAAATCTGATCATTTTTGTACATCCAACTTCTATCCATTCTATAAAAAAATTTCAATAAGTCATTTCAAATCAATTAAATAATATTGATGTTCAATATAAAAAATATTTATGTAAATGACAATTGTTTACTTTATATAAAATCATAACTGACACATTACTCTATATGAGAATCATATTAAGAAACACAACAAAACACAGTGTATATAAGAAAATAAGATACAGAATTTATAATGCTTGTATTCAAGGATTTCCTAGTAAGATATTGGAAGTGGATCAAGGAATACATAATCTTTAATGGTCTTGTTGGGAGTACAAGAGTTTTATACATTAACTTCTTCAGGGAGATTACGATGATGAGTTGGATAAGGATCACATCAAAAGTAGTTATGGCCTCATCAAGTTTCACCTTAAACATGGATTAAAGGATCTTAGGCTTGGGGTCATAGATCATAGGTTGGTAGGGTGTATTCATTGAATCATGTCCCAATTGATTTTGGAGAGGGACCTTAAATAGTTATAGGTTTGGATTTGATTATATTAATGCTATTAGTTCCCTAATGTACTACTCGGTCTTCACATTCATTTATTTCTGATCTCATTTTTTCTTTTTCTTTTTGTTCTTGATAGATTTTTCCCTGATTTTTAGGGCCTTAATACAAGACTTTAAAAGAGGATGGATTATTATTAGAAATTACCAATGTTTCCTGTATTAGTTGTATATTATGGACATCAATGGTATATCATGATCCAATAAATTAAGAACATTGATGTTATTTTTGGTATGAGATAGTTTGCATATTATAAATATCACATTGATTTTTATAATAAGTGGATTTATTTTACCACCCCTAATGACTTAGAGTACATTATTACTTGGGATTGAAACCTAGACGTATGAATAGCATTTCCATGCCTAGCCATGATTGGGTCAATTATGGCATAGATGGTAGGCGTTGTTCTAAGAATGAGGAGGAATTTGTGTCTTGGGTATAACCTAGAAACATGATTCGGTTTCAATGTTTTCGATCAGGTTTGTTGGTTCATTCAGTAAATTTATTATTTAGAAACACCTATAAAAAGGATATCCCAGAATTGTGACATCCCAAACCTGGATTCCACCGATTAGTGACCCGAACCTAGATGGCCACATGTCCTGAAGCACATCTACCAAAATTCAAAATTTTATTGACTAATAGGGAGAGCCTTTAGTGTGTCTGGGGGAGACTATTCCCTCATTACCTAAGTTGCACAATTTTAATATTATCAGTTAAAAATTGGTAGAAAGATAACAATGGAAAAATATTGGAAATGGATAAAAATAACCAAATCAATAATACCAACTAATAAAAAAATCATAAACCGAATGATGGTAATTTATGTCATGTATCAAAAAGAAAAACATAGTTACAACTAGTAGGAAGTAGTACTATACAAGAGGCTCAATAAATATTAAAATTTCACCTATATTCTTGAGCTAAACCCCAATCATCTACTACATGCTCCATCCAATGTCATGTGAGTAGTCATGCATCTGTAAGATGGCGATTCCCCTTATCTAAATATATAATCACGTAGTTTATCTGGGAAGTCAATGGAATCGTGAATAATGTGTGAGATACTATTCATGTAGGTGACCACTAATAGGTCTATAACTATCCAGTCTATTTATATAACATTTTAATATAATGATATGATAGATTAAAGCAGCAACTAAAAAATCTAAAAGGGTTTTTTATGGTTCCAGAGAAAAAACCTCTTCATCTTTGATGGAGGGTTAAAGATTTAATTAATTAAATGGATTTGAATGAAGAAATTTTAGATTAAATAAAAACAAAAACAAAAACATATACACATAAAAATAAAAACTAAAAAAATGAAATATTAGATAAATTTCAATAAAAATTATGTACTACTTAAGAAAATACCTAATTTGGGATGTGTCAGATGGAGATTCAGTAAGAGATTCAGTAGCTTGGATGGGATCGAGGAAGAGGAAGCCGAAGGAGATCCTAGATTTCCAAGAGAGAGGGGGCTTCTGCAAATTTGGGGGAAGTGCTCCAGTTTAAGGTTTTGTCACGTGAATGGGGGAGATGAGGGGCTACTATTAATTTTAGGGGAAACTTTTACCAACGGTTTTTAAAAACCATTGGTAGAAATGTTAGGGCCACACTTATACCAATGGTTCTTTAGAACAATTGGTAAAAGGTCCCCTAAGCCATACTTTTACCAATGGTTCTATTTAAACCATTGTTAAAGGTTTCTTAGGAGGTGATTTACTAATGGTTTTAGGAAACCGTTGGTAAAATCCTTCTTTACCAACGATTTTATGAAACCATTGGTATGGAAGTGTTGAGAAAAACCCACATTTAAGTAGTGTGTTTATGTTATGTTTCATCATTTTAATATAAGGAATGTATTGGACTTAGTATGTGATGGGTGGATCCCTCTATAGCTCCTCAATTCATCGGTAGGTCTCATGAGACAATTAGACATGGAAATGGCCGATGCCTTTCCCAATTTGATATATGGTTTTGGCCGAGGCCTAAATCATTTTTAGACGCCTTTCCCAAGGCCTTGAGAAGATGTTTCAGAATGTTCGACATTATAAATTCCCTCATTATGAAAATAATAATGATGTTTCATGTTGTTATTCGACTAGTAGAATAACCATGACTATGTTTTATTATGGAATTATTTACTCAGATCGTATTCCTACCATAAAGTGTTCATTTTTATTATTTTTAAAGGCATGTTTTTTTAATTGTTCACCATGCCAAATGTTTATGTTATCTTCTGCTGTATTTCTTACCCTTACTGAGAATTTTAGATCACCCCTTTATTATGATTCATTTTCTCAGGATATGAAAATGTTAGTTATGAGTGACTTGCAAGCATAATCTATGAGGCTTGGATGTTTCTAATGGAATAAATTATTGTTGTATTTGTTTTCAAGTTGTAATGTTGAACTTATGTATTTAATATATTTTCCAAAACTGCTAAACTAATCGGTCCTTCAGGACTTGATTCCTTGTAATCATGCCAATGTTATGTAATAGTGAACTGACTCTGGGTAACTGGGGTCGGGGTGTTATAGTTGGTATCAGAGGAAGTTTAGTACAAACCTTGGAAACTTGATTTATAAAAACTAGTATTTAAAAACAATACCCTAAGATTGACGTTTAGGATTATTAGAGAAGAACGTCCAACATTTTTGGTAATGTAAATATTATGTGGGTTTTCCAAGAAATAGATCTTTATATGGATACGAGCAGGTCGAGGCGGCTCTGGCACAGATGTACCTAAGAGTAAAAACTCTGATAGGAAGTTTCAGGCTTAACACGGGGAATCCTGGTACATGACAATGGGCCTTGCGGCACTCTTGGTTATGACACTCCCAATGGATATGCTTAGGATAATTCACATTTTCCTTACAAACCAATTTTAAGGATTTTAATATAAGATGAGAATAAATAACCTTGGTTAATCCTAATGTGTTTTAGATTTAAATTAAGGTGTTATGATATTCTCTAAATGATTTCATGGCTCACACTATGCTTTCTTGTGTTAGTCAATGACTGGATTCCAAGGAAGTCATAGTAACATTGAATATGATGTACAAGGTGGTAAAAGTGGTTGAAATAGGCAACAAAATGGAATTTTGATAGGTTTAAAAGATATCGTGTTCATGTCGAATCAGTCATCCAAAAATATGATCAACAAAATATATATTAACAAAATCTTGGACTAAACAAAGAAGAGAAACGTGGTGAATGATAAGAGCTCCAGTAGTAGAGTCCATAGAGAAAAGAAATCTCAATTTCCATCATGTAGGAAATGTGGAAAGAGACACCTAGGAAAGTGTCTCAATGGAACAAATAAATTCTTTATGTGTAGGAAAAAAGTACATAAAGTAAAGAATTTCTGAGTAAAAATGAATAGTATTATGAAAGAAAATAAAAATGATCCCAAGAATACATTTACAGTCATTTTCCATAAATATAGGGGACCTGGGCATTACCCGAGTGAATTCTCTATTCTATAGGATTACCTCTTGGTCAAAAAGAACCTATATGGAAATAAATGTATAGAAAAATGTTTAAAATTACTAGTTCTCTTTGTTGATGGGATTACTTTGGAATAATTTTATCTTTTATGTGTAACCATGCAGTTTGTTATGTGAAAATTATATTTGAGGACGAATTATATTTTCTTTTGTGGATAAAGTTATAAAGAACCATTATGGTTAATATGATCTTTGAATTTGAGGCAATTATAGGTTATTAATTTTTTGGGTGAAAATGTGAGGTATGAGGTAACATTTGTGGTTAAATTATGTTATGGTTATTTTGTGGAATTTATCTAATTTTTGGAATGTTATAAAATAGATTTTTTGAGAAAAAGGACAACACGCAGACCATGTGACAACCCGTCACGTCGGAAAAACCTGCCGGAATCGAACCCATGACCAGAGTGTGATTGGGATTTATCACCTACCACCGGACTACATGAAGTCCCTGGTTAGTGTGACTAATTATTTTTAGTTAAATGATTGTATTGATAAATAATAAGTTGATTTTTGATCTTATGTCTTATCAAATTGATATCCTTATTATAGGAAAAAGGTTTCCTGATTATGTGATAAATGTAATTTTGGAAGATGTTCACTCTGTTGGTAACACTATATGCCTAAAAAAATAGATACTAAGGGATTTCATTTGAGGAGTAATGGTGGATTTTTATCTATGTTTATATTGTGGATTTATATCAATTTGGGTTATTTATGGAAATAATTAACCTATCATAGAGAATATGTGATTAGGTTAATTACATTTAAGTATGTGACTTTAAGAGTAGTCAATGTTATTTGGAGATAAAATTTAACATGGAAGACTACATAATCAAATTACTCTATGTTTTCGGTTTCAATATTATTTTGGATTATATTGAAGGATTTTAAAGACAATTGTTTACTGAATGGTATTTATTGAACTTTGGGTATTGTTGTTTTAATTTTTGAAATTAAGATTAGTATTTCTTTCTCTAAAGGATTATCTTTTTTGGGATCATCTGATCTCATACTAACCATTTTTTTGGTTAATCTTTAAAGACAAGTGAAATATATAGTTTATCCTTTGTGGATCATGTGATTATCTCGAAGTTAATTCTAGCGCTTCTGGTCTGACCAAGTAATCTTGAATACTCGTCATTTAGAAAAATGGATAGTGGTAGAAAATTATTAAAGGGTGAAACTCCACTTAAAAAGTAAGTATATCTCTTTATGTTATTATTCAATCTCATAAATAAAATCTTCAACATTATGAAATGGAACTTGAAACAAAAAAAACGTTGTCCATTTACTTTTTCGACTGAGAAACTAATGACTCTTAATACCATCACATGTTTGTGGTTTTCTTATTGTTAACTTTCTCTTGATCATGTTTTCTATCAATCTTCATCATTACTTGACACTTATTTTATCTTCTATATCCATGTTTTTCTACATGGATTGCTAGTATGGGTTATCTTGGGTGACCTTTGTACTTCTCTTTATTTCTTTTAAAGTGATAGTTTTATTGACTATTCTCCGATGTGGGACTTTCAATGAAGTTCCAAAGCCCAATTTTAAAATTGTGAGGATGAAATTTCCAAAATGGGGACAAATACATCAACCCATGATTTTATAGTAAGTTATTTTCTTTAAAGTAATTCAATGGATTTCGCTACACGCAACACCAAGTTTGAGCGCACCACAGCTTACAAAAACCAGTCATTCAAAATGTGGTTATGAATAGTATTAAATGAATTTTAAGTACTCCATATAATTTTAGAATCCATATTATGTGTTTCTTAGAAATAATGTAATAGCAAATTCATTTTTTTTTCAGATAATAGAAGTGTTTTTCAAAAAATAAAATTTTACCACCTTTTAATAGAGAACCCATTTTAAAAAAAAATATTTGACAATTTTATGTATTCAATTTAATGAAATTAAATCTTTATTTATAATCGAGAGATAAAAATTTAGTTTGGATAATTTTTTGGTAATTTTCTGAAAACTTTCGTATTTTGATGAATAGTGAAAAATACTATGTTTTAATTTAAAAAAACTTTTTTAATCGAAATAATTTATAGTTCTAAATTATAAATTTTAATGGTTTTTAAGTATCATTATATTATATTTTTATTATTTAATATAATTTAGTTCATTGAATTTAATTTCACATTTAAACTGGAGATAAACAAGTGTCAATCTTTTGATAGTTATTATTTCTTAAAAACACGCTTTTTGTTTTGACAACAAGAATTAATTTTAAATTAATTTCAGACACTTCTATGTATTGAATTTGGAAATATTGAATCCATATTTGAAATTAGTAGTTTCAAATTGTTTAAATAGGTAAATTTTATTTTTAGACACCATGAATAATTACGTCGGTAAATATGTTATTTACCATGATTAAAGGGTAAATCTGGTAAATAAGGGTAAACAAATAATATTATAATAATATTAAATTACCCTAAAACATGTCCTAAACCTATTTTATGATAAATATCTGACCATGGTAATTCTTGGGTCGACTTTGGGACCCCATGGAGCCACTTTGAAGTGATAATGACATTTTATATTAATTAATCTAAAGTAAAGACAAAAATAACAAAAGCAAGTATCTTTTAGTAAAACATTTTTATATGGGGTTATATAATTGATATATTCCACCATAAATATTAATTTGAAATCTAAAAATATTTCCTACATGATGATATTTTTTTATAATTTTTATAAATAAAATAAATATATTTATTTGTGACACAATAAAGATGTGGTATTTTACTTAATAATAAAATAATTAAATAAATTATATTTTAAATATTAAAATAAATATAATTTGAAGGTTTTGATTGAACAAACTAATTTTCTAGGTTAATATTACATGTTATAATTGATATAATTTATTTTCTCTAAGTAATACAGTTTTTTTGACTTTCCCAAAAAACAAAATACCAAATAGTTTCAAAATTGACATAAATGAGTTTTAAAAAAAATACTATATTATTAATTGATATAATATTCATAAAAATATACAGTTCTTCCAAAGAACTTATATAATAATATATATATCATTAATTAACTACTTGGGGTTATATTGTCATTTTATATTAAGATTATTAACCATTTATTATAGTAATACAAGAGGACATTGTAAAAGTTAAACTTTTTAACTTAGAGTTAAATATAAAAGATAGGGTTAATATGGTGACATAAACCTTTATAAAACCTATTTTTTGAGATTATTTAGACCCATAACCACCTTATCCTAGAAATAAATCATTTTGGATCCATTATAAATCGAAAATTATTTTATTATAAAATAATATTTCAATCTTTTTCGAAGGTTCCCCTAACCTCTCTTGTAAAAAGAAACTTCCCCTTCTCTTAATTTCACAACTCCAAATCCATTTGGATCAGCCAAACCTGACCCAAATATCCTCCCAACTTCTCTCAAATAAACCTATAGTTATTAATTTTATCAAAAATCTAATATAAGGAGACCTTTTGATCAACTCAAAAGGAAACACCTGAAGAAGAGGTAACAATTTCACCACCCTCTTTCATGTTCTTTTCTTCTTCCACTTCCTCTTTATTTGTTGTTTCCATACCAAAATAATAAATAAAGTACCTTATAAATACTATTATGTTATTATAATTATGTTATAACCATATTTGTTATTCTATTCATCCTATAAATGACAAATTCACCGTACGTGCGTACGTATGGCTTACTGTCTTCACGTCGTGGTGTAGTTTGTTATTAAAACACTTCATTATTTGGATGGGTATAATAATGAGTATAAAATATGTAAATAATAAATATAAAATGTTATTGATTCCCTATATATTGTATACCATCCAATTACATACGATTTATCCATCAATATAATAATATTGTTGCTCAGGCGTACGTACGGATTACCGTCTCCACAAACATGATGAGATTCATTTCCCCATCGTAACCATTCAAGAATACTTTTAATTTTAAGATTAAAACTAGTGTTTAAGAACTTTATATAATTCTAGATATTATTTGAATACATCCTATACAAAAAAACATGGTTTACGCAACAAAACATATAAAGTAAAATGAATCAGTTAACAACCAAAACAACGATACTACTGAAATATCATTAACAAATCAATATTAGAAGATCATATATGATATCATATTTATTTATTTGGTTCTTTTATAATTTAAGAACAATTATTTAACCAGTATACAGGAGTTTAACCTACCCTATACAAAGTAAAAGTACATGGTAAGGGGTTTTTTATCTCACTTTAAATTCCGGGAGATTTCCATTGCTCGCCACTTATTTATTGCATATAGTGTATTGTGTACTACCATTTGATATATATTATCATGATTCTCTATATATTCATGGTATTATATGATTAATTTTATGGTTATTAACTTTTTGTCATACTACTCGATTGATTACAACATGGTAAGGGGTTTTAATCTCACTTTTTTCCCGTGAGATTCATGCTATATTTTCCACTATTACCTTTTGTGTGGTGTATATACTACCCATTATTGTATTGTTTGTGTAATATAATTTAATTTATTGGTATTTAAATAATCATTATATGATCCTTCTTCCAGGGGGTGTATGTTTCATAAGTTACCAAATCAGTAAGAGAATTTTATATTTCAATTTCCACTCATTCAGTTTTATGCAAACTTCATTGATTACTATACTCCAAGATTATGTGTGAAATAACTATTTATTTACTTATATAGTAATTTCCAATCTCATTTGTGTGGATATAATTTTGATACACATAATCACTCCATTGATAAATTCTCACGTCATCGATATAAACATGATAATAGAATTTTAACTCAATTTCTATTCATTGGGTTAAACATCCAAGTCATTGGTGTTGTATTTACAAGAATATGTGTGAATGTACTATGATTGATTTACACTAAATATCCAATAATACTAAGTGTATTTATATTTTTTAAACTTAATTATGTCATTTATTTATCCTTAACCTAAGGATATAGTCTTTATAAAGAAATTCATCTCAACTTACATTCCATCGAGACTTCTTTGTTATTATAAGCCAATTCACTTTTATTTGGTGTATATATTGTACTTTGACATAGTATATCATGAATCCATTTATTATCCTGATATTATAAAGTTTTTATTTCTTTAATTATTTTTATTCAAGTGTCTCTCATTTGGTTAGGAACTCTAACTAAAAAATCATTTTAAATGTTTTAAAGATTTATTCTTCTAAACCTTTCTTATTAAAGTTCATGTTTTCAAAATGGTTTTAAGGATTTATTTATATGGACATGAATGTTTTAAAAAGTTAATTCCTTTCAAATTTTTCAAAGTGGTATGAGACACTTTTATTCAAAACTATCTTTTAAATGACATCCTTTATAAATTATGTGAATTTTAAATGATTTCACGAAAACAGGATATTTCTCTCTAAGATTTTTACTAATCATTTTCAAATATGTAAACATCCTTTATGGGATATTATTCTGGATCGAGGTTTATATATTGTTATACAAATATTCCATATTATATTGAAGGTTTTATGATATGTTCGACTGTGGATGTGTTATTTTTATACCATTCATGGTTTATGGATAAAGTGTTGACATTTTGTATCCTAGTTTTAATTTGAATGTTTTTGTTATGTTTTAAACTTTTCATATGAGTAATGTATTGGACTTAGTATTTGATGGGTGGAGCCCATTATAGCTCCTTGATGCATCTATAGGTCTCATGAGACATTTAGACGTGGAATTGGCCGAGGCCTTTCCCAATTTAATATATGTTTTTGGCCCATACCTAAATAATTTTTAGACGTCTTGGCCAAGGCCTTGACAAGATGTTTCAGAATGTATGGAATTATACATTCTCTCATTATGAAAATAATAATTATGGTTTATCTGCTTAGTCGACTACTATAATACCCATGACCATGTTTTATTATGGAATTATTTACTCAGCTCATATTCCTTCAATAAAGTGTTCATGTTTATTTTTTGTAAAGGCATGTGTTTTTAATTATTCACTATGCCTAATGTTTATGTTATCTTCTACTGTATTTCTTAACCTTATTAAGCGTTTAAGATTACCCATTTCCTATGTTTCATTTTACCAGGATATGAAGAACTTAGTTATGAGTGACTTGCAGGCATAATCTAGGAGGCTAGGATGTTTCTAATGGAATAAGTTAGTGTTGTATTTCTTTTAAAGTTGTAATGTTGAACATATGTATGTAATATATTTTCCAAGACTGATAAACTAATTGGTCCTTTGAGACTTGATTCCTTTTAATCATGCCAATGTTATGTAACAACGAACCGACTCTGGGTAACTGGGGTTGGGGAATTACATATCGTGTCTTATGAATAAAATAGGTCTTTTGATGGAGTTATAAGAGGACCCTGAGCATGTGGAGCATAGTGATCTAGAAAAATGGAGTTGTGTACCAGTGGTTTTATTTCATTGCAGTTTCCTTATTTTGATAAGGTTTGATGAGTTTTTAGTTTTTTGTGGGATTTTATTTTTTCCCATTGATGCTTTTAGTACATTTGTTTTTTTTTCTATGGTATAGATGTATACCTTAATTTTTTGTTTCAATTTTTTTGTTATATATACACTGTTTCATGGAGATTTATGTTTGTGTTCATATAGGTACGATATGATAGGGCCTCCCATGTGTGTGTTATGCATGCTCATTGTTGGTCACTAAACCCAGGCCAATTGGATGTGGTCATGGGGCTGTAGTGGATCGCCCTTTTGTTGTCCAGGTGGTCTTTGGTGGGTTGGGTTATGACATCAGAGCTTTTGGTTGAGATACGAGATCATTTTTTAGTATAAACACTTGTGAGGATGCATGGATTTGTAGGGAGATGGTATCTGGTAGAGTTATTATGATATGAAAACAAGGGAGACTAGTTAGGTCATGTGATTTTAGGACCCCCTATGATTCGACACAAGGTTATTAAGTTTACTGAATATACTAAAAAAATTGTGCTTTTTTATGGTATAGTTCTTGGTGGGAATCAGACATCATGATTTTTTGTTCATTTTTTGAATTGGATAAATAATGGGAAGTTGGATAAACCTTTATTAATTAATCTTAAATTTATATATTCTTGATTTATGAGCCCCAATTTTTTCAATTTTGTAGATGGGGTTCCAGATCAATGTCTCTATCAAGTATTTATTGATAATATTCTATATGATATGCCAAAATATTTTCATAAAGTTAAAGTTGATGATTTTGATTCATGGAGGAAAATGATTTTATATTTTCATCTCTAAATCCTAAAAAATATTTGTGGTCTATTTTATATAGGGAGACTATAGCTTTTTTGGATTAGGTAGTGAATTCGTTCAATTCGATCCATGGATGAAAGGTGTAGTAGATCATATTTCCCCTTAGTATGTAGAATGTATTTACCTATAAATGATGGATTCAATATCTCATTTTTTATCATGAGTCAGAAGTATCATGGGAGAAGTTATGTGATCATTTCTTGTTTATGTTTCTCTCTTCGACTGCGAAGGTGGTGCATGGGTTGGTTATTCTTTCCCTCCTCTGAGAGAGATCCTATGTGTATGAGTTTTTTATCTTCTTAAATAAACGGGTTTGATATAACTTTGAAATTATTCTCTATGATGAGTCAATATTGATTCATTTCAAGGAGGATTCTCATCAGGAGATCTAGCACCATGTTACCCCATTCATGTTGCCAATGTTTCTTGAGGTGTTGGTGATATAAAAGGTTATTTAGAGGAGGAAGACTTAGAATAAACCATTATGAAAGGGGATTAATATGAACTCTCCATGGATCAGAGTTGTGGATATGGGTTCTTGGTTTACTGGTTAATAAAGTTTTATGATAATTAAGATTCATCCCCATTTTCATTCTTCTCATTTCCCCAGAGCTAGATGTTCTCAGACCTCTATCATGATATCATATGTGTATTTCTTTTCATACAGTGGTCATGGAAATCAAAATATCATGTTATCAGCCATATTTGGTAGTCAAATTATATCTAAAAGCACTCTTTAGGATTAGTCGTTATAGTAGTATTCTCCACAAGAGTAGGATCATTAGGGTGGTCTGGCTTTCGATCAACAGAGAGGAGTTGGGGTAGGTAGAGGATAGTCCCATGATACCCCATATCCTTAGGGATAGTGACAAGATAATGTTCATAAATATGGTATCCATTATGGATAGAGTGGATGTGAATCGATATGTTTTCAAATGAATTCCTTTGAGTTTCCAATGCTAGGAGAGCTATGTTACACCAAGATGTTTTTATGAAATATTTTCTTTAAATAATTTTAATTATTCAGTAGATTTTATTTTATGCAATCATGAGTTTAAAAAACATTGATATTCCATTTGTATAAAATTTCCATTATATCCTAGACATTAGGTTAGCATGAATAAGTATAACTAACTTATGAAAATGTATTGTGAATTCATTGGCTACCAATTATTTATGAAAAATATAAATTAATTAGATATTTTTATTTTTGAGTGAATTACTATAAGTAGTGAAATTAATTATATATATATGTTATATATTTAATAAATTATTTTTTATATGTATCTGATGTATATCTTAGTCATAGGGTATAAATAAACCATATTTGATGAATAAAAACCTATATTTTTTAAAAGGGTAATTTTACACCTTTTAATGGAGAACCCCTTTGAAATTATTATTTTTACACATTAATAATTTTTATATGAAAAAATAAACATTTATTGGGAATCTGAATATGAAAATTTACTTTGGATGAAATTTTTATATTTTTCTCATAACTTTCAAATTTTGATGAATAGTAAAAATACAATAAATTACAGTTGAAAACAACTTTTTTCATCAAAATAATATATATAGTTAAATTATAATATCTAATGGTATTAAACTATAAATATAATATATTTTCATTATTCAATATAATGTGTTTCATTAGCAGTAATTTTACATTGAATTCAAATGTAAAAACATTTCAATCTTTTGTAATGTTTTAGCTTTTAAAACTCAGTATCTCTTTTTGAAAATGGGATTTATTTTAAATTAATTACTGAAAAATATGTGTTTTGAATTTTGAAAAATAGACTCCATATTTTGAATCATTAGATCCAAATTATTTAAATATATTTATTTTATTTTTGGGTTTTATGAATAGTAACTTTGGTAATTTTTATTAATACGGTAAAAGGGTAAAACGGTTAATTAAGGGTAATAATTCTATTATAAAACTACCCTAACACTTGTCATAATCTTATTAGATGATATATGGCTAAACAAAACAACCCTTTAAATGAAAATTTATCCTTTTTAAGCCACTTGGGTGTGATTATGACACTTATAATTTTTAATTTAATGTAAAAGAAAATATGTTATAAAAATATATCTTCTAACAAAACAATTTTAATATGTGGTTATATAAGCGTTTTATTCAAATATATAAATTAATTATAAAGATAAAAATATTTCCTACATCATTTTACTTTATTTATAATTTTTATTAATTAAATAATTAAATTTAATTATTTTATAATGATGATGTAGTGATTTCTTTATTAATGAAAGAATCAAATAAATGATATTATAATTATGAAAATAAATATTATTTGAAATAATTTATGTCATATACACTTTTTATAGGTGAATGTTACATTTTATAATACTATTAACTTTTTTTTGACTTTATCACTTCGTTTAAATTTTATTTAAATTCAATAAAATTAACAGTGTAAAAATTGTCAAAATATATGGTTTATGAAAATAGTAAATTATTAAATTATTTAAAAACCGAAAAAATATTTTAAAATCAAAAAGTTTCTATGATAAGGTCAAAAAGTCTATTAAGTGTCCAATTATAGGAAATTTTCTCCATATAACTAAATTGTATAGCCTCTTAATACTTAAAATGTTGTTACCACAATTAAAATTAAAAGAGAATGATTAAGAATAACCCAAAAAGATAAGGTTTAAAATAACATAAATACATGTATAAAATTTATTGGATGATAGGATTTAGAATTATCCTAATCTTATCTTCTATATATTTAAATTTTAATCCCTTTGGATTGGAAAAATAATTTATATTAGATTAATATTTTAAGAATTTCCAAGGGTGACCCTCACCTCTAATATAAAAGGGAACCTCCTCCCTATCCGATTCACTTAAATTTGAGCCTTTGAGTTTGGTCATCCCATGATATTATTCCTTCTCAACATCCCTATTTACATTCTATAGGTTTTTATCATCTTAAAATACCATCTCTAGTACTCTAAGAAGATATTTAGAGGAAGCACGTCGAGGAAGAGGTAATCTCTTCTACCGATTCTTTCAAACTTCATTTTTCGTATACTTCCTCTTAATTAGTTATTTCGTTATAAGGTAATAACATAAGAATAAATTATATACTTATATTTTATTATAATTATTAAAAAACCATATTCCACTTTCTATCTATTCTATGAAATATTAAATCACCACGCGTGCGTACGTTCGACTTACCGTCTCCACATCGTGGGGTAATCTGTTTTTCACCACCATCTTACATGGATGGGTATAATGATGGTAATAATAACTATATATGATTATTATAATATTATACTAATTCTGAAATATTATACACCATTCAATTAAATATCATTCAACAATTATAGGAATGATATTGTCACTCTTGTGTACGTACGACCTACCGTCTTCACAATGTGATGTGATCCATTCAACATTATCTTCATTAAATAATGATTATATAAATTTAAATCATGTATAAATATGGTATATATTATGTTACTATAATTGTTTAATGATCTAACTATGCCCTAAGAAGGATAATTAGAACTTATTTGATGAAACATGTATAAGAACATAAAGTAGTTAATATATGAATAACGAGGGACAATGAAATGTTACTAACAAAAGAATGATAATATGATCATATAAGATATCATAAAAATTAATATGATTATGGAATAATACAATTTAACTGTTTTAATCATTATAAAATAGGTTCGGATATATATAAAGGATATCAGGCCTAATGTAAGTGAAAATTTTGAAATCTCGTTATTATCCAAGATTATTTATTCGTAAGTATTTACTTAGGTATATTTATCATCCACATCCATGTTCCTTAAATATGTAATACTATTTATATTATTATAAAATTTTTTAAGGTAAATTTTACGCATTGGTGAATTTTTACTAAATTGTGTGAACGGAATATTTTGTTGTTATTCGATATGAGGTACTTTTTGACTTTTTTAGGAAAAGTACGAGTAGAATATTTTTTAACTTATACAACATTAATAGATTTTTATGGTTTAATTAAGCCTTATTTAAAATAATATTACCTTATAATTTTTCAAGGTTATTTTCAAAGAAATTATTTTCTTATAAAATTGTGTGGTGTTTTGAGAAAATAAAACATTTTTTAAGAATAAATGATATTTTCCTCAAAAATTAATTTCATGTGTTATATTGAAACTATTTTCCATATAAGATGACATTATTTACATAGGGTTACGTTTATATTTCTATTATCTATAGGATTTTATTTTTTTATTATGGAATGATATTTATTAAATCCATTTATATTTCATGGATTATGTTATGATGGAGTGATGTTTAAGAAACCCATTTTATTCCTTGGGTTATGTTATGTTGAATGATTTGTGTTTTTTGGAACACATAATAATGATTTCATTATGATATGGGTAGGACCAATATCTCCCTTCAATTAATTGGCAAAAAATTTATATCTTAAGAGATATACATGATTGGAATGACAAGTAAATTTGGTTCTGTAATATAGGGATAGAATGATAAGTAAACCTGGTTCAATAAAGCACTTTATCAGTTATTATGGTCGTGTAAATGAGCCTTGATTAAATATGAAATGACTTTATATGCTTATGTTTATGCCACAAAATATCATGTCTTATGTTATGACTTTTGGTATTACATTCATTGATTCTTATGAACGTTCATGATTTATCCCATGGAATTATATCATGATATTTCATATGCAAGATTATATTTTAAAATGTTATGTTGTTTTGTATTATTATTATGATATGATTGATATATCCCTTTTTTTACCATTCCTCAGAATCTAATCTCCCCCTTTCATATGTTTCTTTTCCCCAGGTCATGAAGAAGGGTATTAAGTAAGATATGTCAAAAAGGGTTCTAGTTATGATGAAATAAGTGGGAGACAATAAAAATGTATTATGAACCAGTTTTTTATGTTTACTAGTTTTTAAAGTCACTATACCTATATTCTTCTAATATGTCTTTGTTATATTTTTGTAATGAATATTCTTCAACTTTTAAGTAATATCAATGCATGTAAATTGTGGGTTGTTATAGTTGGTATCAGAGGAAAGGTATAATTAACCTTTGGAAACTATGATGAAATATCCTTAGTAAGAAACCTAACGATATGTTGAAGTAAAGGATACAATTCAAGTGTTTTAGAAATGATCATGAATAACCTAGGATAAAATCTAAAGTGTCTTAAGCTGAAATTTTATTCTTTATTATGTGGTTTTGCCTTTATGGTTAGTGTTGCTCACACTATGCTTCTTGGTTTTAATCAATGGATAGAACCTAAACGAATTGTGTTAATGTTGAATATGATGGGAAATTAAATGATTTTAATCTTGATAAAAAAATGTTATGGGAGCTAGATTGAAAAATCTGGTAGACCTTCTCACGTAACTTTCTCAAGTAATGAATCATGAAAGACTTCCAAACGTGAAAAAGGGGGAACAAAATTCTGTTGAGTTCTTCATGAGGCATCACATACATTCTTTCAGTAGGCCTTCTAATCCATTAGTGTCTGAATAATAGATCTATACCACTGAAAAGATATTTTTAGTTATCAAAATTATAGAACATAATAAATTCATCTTATCATTCTATAGTTTGGAAGGTGACGCTGATCAACAGTATAACCTTATTAAAAATATGAGGAAAAGAGATGAAATATAATCCATGGAATGGGATGAGTTCAAGAATTTTTTTTTCAATAAGTAATTTCCTCATATTCTTCGAACAATGATGGATAATTAATTCCTTGAACTTAATAAAAAAGGATGATAAATCTATTGGTACCTACAAAGTGTACTTTACAGGACTTATAACATATGCTTCTAGAATTATTATCTTACCTGAGAGTAAAACTGATCGATTATTTAGTATCTTAAAACCAATTCTCTAAATGTAATTAGTCATAAGGTACTTAAATAGATATGAATAATTCATTTGATGTTCTCTCAAGGTTGATATGGATATTGGAGTAACCCATCAGTCCAATGGGTATGATAATAAGAGTAAAATTGAATTCAAGGGAAAATCCAATGACCACACTGAAAAGAATATGAGTTTTACCTTATTCTCAAAGTGTGGAAAGCAACATGGAAGATATTTTCTTAAATGGGCTAGTAAATGTTTTAAATTTTAAAAAGAGGGTCATCGAGTAATTTAATGTTGAAGTGATAGTGAAAAGGATATCTAATGATGATAATAGAGAAAAGGCTACAAGAATGCACCTCCTACACTTCAATGTTATAAGTTCAAGGAAATGGGACGTTATTCCAATCAATGCCCTAGTCCAAGGGTTATTGATGATGATTGATGTCAGTAAACTATTAAGTCCAAAGAAAAATTCAAGTCACAGTTGAACACTATCAGCAATTTGGAGTATGATAATGAAGTGGTGAAAGGTACACTTACCATCCACTCTAAAGTAGAAAATTCTTTATTTGATTATGCGCCCACTATTTTATTTCTAAATAATATTTTAAAAATTATCATCATATTACCTCAACAATTAGAT
Source organism: Viscum album (assembly GCA_963277665.1). Taxonomy (NCBI): domain Eukaryota; kingdom Viridiplantae; phylum Streptophyta; class Magnoliopsida; order Santalales; family Viscaceae; genus Viscum; species Viscum album. The sequence continues at coordinate 1,351,291,137 of OY728159.1, read as the reverse complement.
GTTGAGTTAGTTGTGAAAACTCCTAATGGCACAATGGTCATATAAAAATTTTATAATTCTTCTCTGGTTAATGTTTGTGGGAAAGTGATTCCTGCAAAACTTATGAGCCTTACTATAGTGTAAATTGATGTGATTATTTATGTAGATTACTTTCTCTTTTGGGAGCTCATATCAATTTCCCAATAAGGGAAGTCACATTTCATATTCATTATCAATTTATGATCATCTATCAATGAAATGGTGAACATAACCTTACAGTAGAAATTTCTCCCATCTTATGGGTCTTGGTCCCTATAAATGAAGGTTATTTATCTCAAATGGTTGGCGAGAAACTCATTATTAAGAATAAACCCATTGTACGGGAGTTTGATGATGTATTTCCAAAGGAATTACCAGGTCTTCCACCAAATCATAAAGTTGATTTTTCAATAGAACTCATACTATGTTTTATTCCTATTTTAATGACACCATATAGAATAGAACGAATTGAGATTGAAGAATTGAAGAATAAACTCTAGGATAATTTTGATAAGGGATTCATATACCCTAGTTTGTCACCTTGGGGAGAACCTATTCTATTTTTTATGAATAAATATGGATCAATGAGACTCAAAATTGATTATTGAGAACCTAAAAAGATCACTATCAAGAAAAAATATCTTATTCCACACATTTATGACTTATTCAACAAACTACATAGAGCTCAATACTTTCCCAAGATTAATCTTCAATCGAGATTTCATCAATTATGGGTCAATAAGGAGGATATACCAAAGAAAAAATTTTGTACAAGGTATAGACACTATGAATTTATAGTGATACCTTTTTTCTTACTAATTCCCTTACTATCTTCATGGATCTAATGAATAGAGTCTTTAGAGACTATCTTGATCAGTTTATGATTATCTTTATATACGATATTCTTTTCTATTCGAAGAGAAAGTAAGAACATGAAGACCACTTAAGAATTGTAATGAAGACCCTGATAAAGAATAAGATTTATGTAAAATTTTCCAAATGTGAATTTCGGCTTCATAACGTCTCATTTTTTGGTCACATAATCTCAAGAGAGATGACATCTGTGGATCCATCAAAAATAGAAGTTATTGAAATTTGGTTGAGACCAAAAACAGTAACTAAGATTTGATGTTTTCTTAGTTTGGATGGATATTATCCTTGTTTTTTGAAATACTTTTCAATATTGTCTAATCCAATCACCATGTTTAATCGGAAAGGAGTTAAGTTCGTGTGGATGGAGGAATGTGAAGAGAATTTCAAAGATCTAAAAAGGAGGTTATCCAGTGAACCTATGCTCACACTGACTTATAGAAGAGAAAGGTTTGTGATCTATAATGATGCATCCAAAAAGGGGATGGGTTGTGTTATCATAAAAAATGATACGGTGATTTCTTATGAATCATGAAAATTTTAAATCCTTGAGAAAAATTACATAACTCATGATTTTTATATAGCTATGGTAATCTTTTCATTAAAGATATGCAGTCATTATCTTTATAGAAAAAGGTGTGGTATTTATACTAATCATAAGAGTTTAAATTATATTTTCATAGAAAAGGAGTTAAATATGCGCCAAATAATATGGTTGGAGTTGATTAAATATTATGATAGCTCAATACATTACCACCCTAGGAAAGAGAAAAAGGTTGCAGATGATTTGAGTTGATAAGACCATGCTAGCATCGAAATAATGAGGATTATAAAGATCCATTATTTATGGATTTTCAAATGATGGATCATGAAATTTTAAAGGTAGTAAATATTGTCTTTCTCAAATTAATGTTCAACCATCTATACAAGTGAAGATTAAGGAGGTGAATGAGGAAGATGTAGAGCTATAAAAGAAGGTGAGAAATTTTCTTAAATTCAATCTGGATTGTGATGGGATAATAAGGTTAAAAAATTGGATTTTTATTCCTCCTATACCAGAATTAAAGAAGGATATACTGAATGAGTCTCATAGATATCCATTCTCTATTCACCCTAAAAGAACAAATATGTACAGGGTCCTGAAAGAATATTTTTGGTGGGATGGAATAAAAAGAGATGTTGCTGAATATGTATCTCTATGCTTGGTTTGTCAGCAATTAAAGGCTAAGAGAAATAAGTCTAAGGGAATGTTACAACCATTACCCATACCGAAATAGAAATTAGAAAACCTTACTATGGACTTTGTCATCAGGCTTACCCAAATATCCAAAAATAATAATTCTATCTAGGTTATAGTTGATCACCTTATGAATTCAGTACACTTCATTCATATTAGATATGATTTCTCTCTTGATCATCCTGTCATGAGATAGGAAAAGGAAGTGGTAATATTGCATGGAGTACCACTTTTCATTATATATGATCAGGATATAAGGTTTACCTTGAAGTTCTGGTGAAGTCTTTATCATGCTCTGGATATAAATTTAAGTTTCAGAACTACTTATCATCCTCTAAAAGATTTTCAGTCTGAGAGTACAATTCAAACTCTAGAAGACATGTTGAGATCTTTCTCTATGGATTTAAAAGGTGGTTAGGATCAACACCTACCATTGATGTAATTTTCTTACAATAATATCTTTCACTACAGTATCTATATGGCTTCCTATGAATACCTCTATCGAAATAAGTTAAGAACTTAAACTTTCTGGGATGAAGTTGGGGAAATAGATCTATTATGACTTGATCTTGTTTATGAAATGGTATAAAGGGTCATATCTGTTCAACAATACATAAGAGTAGCTTAGAGTCAACAAGAATGTTATTCTGAAAATAGAAGAAAAGACCTAGAGATTGAAGTGGGTCACAAGGTGTTTCTATCAATTAATACCTCCTTGGAAATGAGTAATGAGATTTAGAAAGAAGGTAAAGTTGATCCCTATATATATCATTCCTTTTGAAATTTCAGATCATGTTCGGAAGGTAGATTACTGATTAGTGCTTCCACTGAATATATATCAAGTTCATGATGTGTTCCATGTATCACTCTTGATGAAGTACATACTTGATCTTTTACATGTATTAAACTCAAAAGTCATACCGTTAGAGAAACATCTTTTTTATGAAGAACAGCCGAAAGAGATTCTAGATCCTAGCGAAAAATTTCTATGAAATAAGACCACTCCCTTGGATATAGTTTTATGGAATAAACACTAAATTAAAGAAGCTAAAATGGAACTTTAGGATATGATTAGGGAGTAATATCCTCCTTTCTTTGTTTCCAAGTGATGAATTCTGAGGACAAGATTCAATTAAAGGGGGATAGAATGTAACACAGATTTGTTTTTAGGAAATATTTTTTTTATATAATTTTAATTATTCAATAGCTTTCATTGAACACAATCGTGAGTTTAAATGAACTGTGAGATGCAATTAGCATATAATTATTATTATTATAATCTAGTCGTTAGGTTAGCGGGAATAAATATAACTCAATTATAAAATTTATTGTGAATTCATTGGCTACCAATTGTTTATGAAAAATATAAATCAATTAGATATTTATAGTTTTGAGTGAATTACTATTAGTAGTGAAATTAATGAGATATATATTCTATATAATTAATAAAATATTTTTTATATTCAACCAATGGGTATTTGAGTCATAGGTTATTAATAAACCCTATTTTGGGTATAAAAACCTATATTTTTCAAAAGGGTAATTTTACGCCTTATAATGGAAAAGCACTTTTAAATTAAGATTTTGAGACATTTATAATTTTTATATGACAATGTCAAAATTTTCTTTGTAATATGAATATGAAAATTTACTTTGGATGGAATTTTAATATTTTTCTGATAACTTTCAAATTTTAATGAATAGTAAAAATATACTGAATTTTAATTGAAAACAACTTTTTTCATCAAAATAATTTATATGGTTAAATTATAATATTTAATGGTTTAAAATTATAAATAGAATACATTTTTATTTTTCAATATAATATATGTTATTATAATTAATTTTACATTGAATCTTGATGTAAAAACATTTCAATCTTTTACAATGTTTTAGCTTTTAAAACTCATTCTCTCTTTCAAACAATGGGATTAATTTCAAATTAATTAACACAACTTATGTGTTTTTAATTTTTCAAAATGGAATCCATATTTAGAATCAGTAGGCATAAATTATCTAAATATATTTATTTTTTTTGGGTTTCATGCATATTAACATCGGTAATTTTTATTAATATGTTAAAAGCGTAAAAAGGTAATTATGGGTAAGAATACTATTATAAAACTAACCTGAAACTTTTCAAAGTCTTATTTTATGATATATGTATGACCCATAAAACCCTTGGTATAAAAATATGGCCTTTTTAGGCAACTTGGTCTTGATTATGACACTTATAACTTTTAATTTATAGTAAAGGAAAATATATTATAAACATATATCTTCTTACTAAAATAATTTTAATACGGGGTTATATAAGTAATATATTAGACTATAAATATTAATTATAAAGATAAAATTATTTTCTACATCATGGTACTTTATTTATAATTTTTATACATTAAATAATTAGATTTAATTATGACACAATGATGATGTAATGATTTCTTTATTAATGAATAAATCAAATAAATAATATTATAATTATTAAAATAAAAATTATTTGACATATTTTATGTCATACGTGTTTTTTAAGTGAATATGATATGTTATAATACTATTCAATTATTTGGTTAGAAGTTATCTCTTTGTTTATATTATATTTAAATTCAATAAAAAAGATAGTGTAAAAATTGACATAATAGATGTTTATAAAAATAATTAAAAACCCTAAAAATATTTTAAAATCCCAAATTTAATATTATAAGGTCAAAATTTTAATTTAGTGTCCAATTATGCAAAATTCAACCCATATAAGTAAAATTTATAGCTTTTAAATACTTAAAATGTTGTTACCATAATTAAAAGTAAAATTGAATAATTAAGGTTAAACTAAACATATAAGGTTTAAAATAAAACAAATACATGTCTAAAAATTATTTTATGAGAATATTTAGAACTATACTCATATTATATTACAAATATTTTAATTTGGAATCATTTTTATTGAAAATATTAATTTATATTAATTTAATATTTTAAGAATTTCCAAGGGTACCCCTCACCTCTATTATAAAACGACACATCCTCCCTCACCTCTTCACCTCAATTTGAGACTTAAATATATTACATACCCTTAAATGTTTCATTATAAACATACATATTTAAATTATAGAGGTTATAGTAATCTTAAAATACCAACTCTCGTGCTCTAGGAAGATATTTAGAAGAAGCATGTCGAGGAAGAGGTAATCTCTTTTACCGATTCATTCAGACTTCTTTCTTCTTATACATCCAATTATTTCGTTGTTTCATTATAAGGTAATAAAATAAGTTTCAATAATACACTTATATGTTATTATAATTAATAAAAAACAATATTATACCTTCTATCCATCCTACAAAAAATGAAATCATCATGCGTGCGTACGTACAACTTACCGTCTCCACATCATGGTGTAATTTGTTTTTCACCACCCTCTGGCTTGGATGGGTATGATGATGTAAATGATATATATATATATTATCATTATAAAATGATACTGATTATGAAATATTATACACCATCCACTTCAATATCATTCAACAATTATGGTAATGATATCGTCGCTTGTTCGTACTTACAGCCTACCGTCTCCACGATGCGATGTGATTCATTCACATTTTATTCATTAAAGAATTATTATATAAATATAAAGAGTGAATAAATATGGTATATATTATGTTAATATAATTTTTTATTTATATAACAATTACCTAAGAAGGAATATCAAAACTTATTTTACAAAACATGCATAAGAACATAAAACAGTTAATATCTAAAAAATGAGTGACAGTAAAATGTTACTAACAAACCAACAATAATATGATCGTATATGATATCATAAAAATTACTATTATTATTTAATTAGTCAATTATATTATTTAAATAATTTTATAGTATGTTTGAATATATATTAAGTATATCTTAACTAAGGTAAGGGATAACTTTGCAATCTCATTATTATTTGAGATTATTTATTTGTAAGTATTTAATGGGGTATATTTATCATCCACATCAATTTTACATAAATATGTAATAATATTTGTATTCTTCTACAATTTTTTGATTTAAAATTTACCCATTGATGATTTTTTTTCTAAATAATATTAAAGGAAACCTTTTTCATTATTCAATACAAGTTATTTTTTTACTTTTCCGACAAAAGTAAGCGAATTTTTTTTTACTTATATGGCATGAATAGATTTTTACGATTTCATGATGCCTTATTTACATGAATCTTTCCTTAATTTTTTTAATGTTATTTTAAAATAAATTGTTTTCTATTAAAATTTCATGGCGTTTCGAGAAAATAAAATTCTTTTAAAGAAGAAAGGATATTTTCCTCAAAAATTAATTTCATGAGTTATATCAAAACTATTTTCCATCTAAGATGAAATTATTTAAATAGGGTGATATTTATATCCCTCTTATTCCAATGATTTTATTATTTTTATGATGTAATTATATTTATGATATACATTTGTTTTTAATGGATTAAGTTATAATGGAATAATGTTTAATAAACCCATTATATTCCTTGGGTTATGCTATGATGAATGATTTATGTTTTTGTGGAACACATAAGAATGATTTAATTTTGAGATGGCTGGTATCTATATCTCCCTATAATTAATTGGGTATATATTTATATCTCATGATATAGACATGACTAGACCAAAAATTAAATCTGGTTCAGTAATACAGGGTTGGAACGACAAGTAAACCTGGTTCAGTAATGGACTTTTTCCACTATGATGGTCTTGGAAATGAACCTTTATTAAATATGAAATGATTTTATATTCTTATATGTATGCCAAAAAATATAATTTCTTATGTTATGAATTTTTCTATTTCATTCATTAATTCTTATGAACTTTCATGATTTATCTCGTGGCATGATATCACGATCTTTCATATGCGGGATAGTATTTCCAAATGTTATGTTATTTTGTCTTATGGTTATGATATATTTGATATCACCCTTTTTTTCCCTTACTAATAATCTAAGATAACCATTTCATATTTTTCTTTTCTCCAGGTCATGAAGAATGGTATTAAATAATATATGTCAAAAAATGGGTCTAGTTATGAGAAAATAAGTGGGAGACAATGAACATGTCTTATAAACCAGCTGTTTATGTTTCCCAATTTCAAAAGACATTATACCTATATGGTCTTGGTGTGTATTTTTTATAATTTGTAATGAATATTCTTCAAATTTTAAGTAATATCAATGTATGTAAATTATGGGTTGTTATAATCTAGAAATTATGTTGGTATTAACTAATTATATTCAACATGGGTGTATGATTTGTTTGATTTAGATGGTATGCAATAATTCATCGCACCCACCCTAGACTATGATTTAATACATGAGGTTGAAAGGATTCTCATTATCTCGGTGTTGGGTATTACACATTGAGTTTGAGGTAGTTTGTATGATGTATGTAGATATTTTGAGTTTGTGTTTGAGAAGTATCACTTTTAGAGAGATTTCTTGTGTTTATGGATACAACCACATGACATTATCCTCGTCATAGATTGTATGTCTCCAATACTGAAAATTTATTATTTCTTCAGGAGGTATGTTATATTCTATAACATTAATAGAGATAATATTGTTTTTATTGGTGAGTTATACCCTTTTATGTGTCATAGGAATTTTTATATCTTGTCTTCCTTAACATATGAGTTGATGTTGAGTTAAGTGGAAGATTGGATAGTAGTGTTTCATGGGGTTTTGGAAGAATAACCTGATTTTTTTATATAAGAGGTTGTAACATTATCCCCTCGACAAGATACTGGGTTTTTTATAAAGATAATTTCATGTATTTATCTAAAATCTATGTACCTATATAAAATGACAATATCTATGTTTTGGTATCAACATATTTAGATTGATGGACTTATGTAAAGAGGTTTTATTCAGACTAGTTTGTTTCCTTAGGGAGCTCCAGCATTTTTTGTGAAGAGAGAAGATGAAAATATATGTCTTTGTATTGATTAACAACACATTAATCAAGTGAAAGTGATGAACTTCTATCATCTTTCATGGATTTATTATTTAATCGATGAGATAAAGGGAGTTATATTCTTCTCAAAAATTGATTTATAATCCGGATATCATCAGATGTAGGTAATGTATGAGGATATTCTGAATAATAAATTGATATATCATTGTGGTAATTATGAGTTTATTATAATTCAATTTGGTGTCATTAATTCTCTATCTTTCTTCATGGGATGGATGAATTATATATTTCCTAAAATTTTGGATCAGTTCACAGTGGTGTTTATCGATGATATCATGGTGTATTATGAGTCATTAAAGGATCATAAAAAGAATATGTGAGCTATTTTGGGTGTTCTTTAGGATCATCATTCATTTAGTAATACTTGAAAAATTATAATTTCTTTGCCTATGAGGTTTATTTATTAGGTCATGTTGTGTCATAGTGGGAAGTATCAATAGATCCTTTAAAAATTGTGGTGGTTTTTTCTTGGGTAAACCTTGAGCATTTTATAGAGGTTCACAATTTCATTAGAATTTCTAGTTATTATAGGAGATTCATGCCTGAATTATATCAGATTGTGATTCCCATAACATCCTTGACTCGTAAGCGTAAATATTTTTATGGAATGATTAGTATCAAGTTACATCAAAATATTTTAAGGAGAAGATAATAAACACACCTATAATTCATTTTCCAAATTAAGGTATTATTTTTTTGGTTTATTATGACACTTCCCATCTTCTATTAGGTTTTTTATAATGAAAAAAATTGTGGTTGTCACTTGTGGGTCTTATAAGTTATTTCCTCGTGAATTTTATTATGCTACCTATGATCTTGATTTGGTGTGTGTTGTTTTTTTTCACAAATTTTGTGGTGGAATTACCTCATTAGTTAATTATTTTTTGTGTTAAAAACCACAAAATATTGAGTTATATCTTGTCCCAAAGTTATTTTAATTTTAGGTAGTAACAGTTGATGAAATTATTGAAGATTTGTGACTTCAATATTTATAATAAACTAGGTAAATAGAATTTTGTGGCTGATACATTGAGTAAGATGTTTCATTGAGATATTATTTTAGATTATGATGATTCTTGGAGAGTAATGGAGGATAACTCTACATTATACCTAGATATGGGAGAAGTTTATGGTAGTGAGTTTCTTTATAAGATGTTGGTGTACTCATCCTTCGTGAAACAAGTTGTTTAATACCAATTGAGGGATTTAGAGGTGGAGGTTTAGAAATATCAGTTTTTTTATTTATGATACTTATGAGGTATGCTATGTAGATTAATGAAATAGAGTATTGTTCTAGAGGTTCCTTTTCATTACCTTGTAAATGCATAAACTGGTTCTCCATGAGCTATAAAACTCACCCTTAGCACTAAATCCTGGTTTGGTTAGGAAGTATTCTGACTTGATATGATTATTTTAGTGTAATGTGATGGTGAAATCAGTTGTAAGGTTCATATCTTGTTGTTTGGTTTTCTGTAAGATGAAGTATAGGCATCATGTTCTTGGGGGTTTTCTCCAGCTAGTTGATATTTTGTAGTAAATGTGGGAAGACATCTAAATGGACTTAATCACCATTTTACCTCAATATTAGGGAGGATGTTATATTATATGATTGATCATATAAAACTTGATTAAGTCATCTTACATATTAGAGATTAAGGATTTGAACTTATCTAATTTTTTGTCAAGGTAGTATCTGAGGAGGTGGTGAGGATCCAAGGGGTTCCAAAGAAAATCATTTTTGATTGTGATCCCTACTTTACCTCAATATTGTGGAGAGATATCCAACATTACTTTGGATATTATTTATGTTTTATAACCTCATTTTACCTAAAAATAAATGATATGATATAGTAGACTATCCAAAATTTAGAAGGCATGTTATGTACATGAATTTTAGATTTTGGAGGTGTGTGGGTGAAACACTTATCCTTTATAAAGTTCTCTTATAATAATAATAATAACTATACCATTGGTATGGACCTATTTAATTCATTGTATGAATAACTATGAATATCTTCATTATGCTATATTGATATTGGTGAGTCATCTATTCTTAGATCATAATTTTTGAAGATCATGATAGTGAAGGTGAAAGCGATTTCAACTAGATTAAGGCAGCACAAGATCTCCAGAATTCCTATGTTGAACATAGGAGAAGACCACTAGAGTTGAAATTATAGAACATGTGTTCCTAAATATATCCCACTGTTGTGTTAATTATAGGTTCATTCATGGGAGAAATATTTCTCCATGGTTCATTAAACCATTATAGGTGTTTGAGAATATTGGTGAAGCTTCATATCAGTTGGTGATTCCCTTAAAGATTGACCATATACCTAGTGTATTTTATGTCTCAAAAATTCTTCAATGCCATCATTAGGATTACCATGTCATTGATTGGGTTGATCTAGAAGTTGAATATTATGTGACCTTCTAGGAATAAGCTATTTAGATCTATTACAATATTGATAAGGTGATGTGTGTGCATGTTATTCCTCTAGTTTTTGTATTATTGAGACATGGTGGCTTTGAAGAGTGTACTTATAGGTTTGAGTAACATATTTGTGCTCAGTAACCCATGTTATTCTATGTTTAATATTTTTGATAAGATATTTGTAAAATTTATTAACTTATTATAGGGTTTTTTATGTTGTGTTTTTTATGTTCCCTTATTCTCTAATGTAATGGTTGTCTTCTTGTTATAGTGAGATCTCTAAGACTTATCTCATGGGGTAGTTATTTTAACCCCATTTTCTATTTTCTTCATGTACTTTTGTTTAATTTTCAAGGATGAGAAATTTTTAAGAGTTATCTGATGTAATGGATCAATTTTCTAAATCTCTCTATTTTCATTTTATTAGGTTTTTTGGGTGTCATGAGAGAGTTCAGAGGTATTATAGAGGTGAAAATTGATTTTAGATCTCTAAATGGTCACCAAACCATGGTGGTAGGTGTTATGGTGGTCATGGTGAGTCTATATTAGTTCACTAGTCATGTATATTGGTCCTTTTGGTGCTTGGTGTACCATAGGGTATGAAATTTACATAGTGGAGGACATTTTCATGAAGAGTTTCCCTTTGAGAAACATGGACTACTGAAACTTTCCTAAGGAAGTAATTTTGGTGGTTGTGGCATTTGGTAGGTTTCCATATAGAAATCTGGGATATTTTAAATGAAATGATAGTGAAATATGTGGTGTGTCAATTAAAGGTTAAGCGGAACAATGAGTTTAAAGGGTGAGAATACTCTCACCATACCATGGTTTTTGGAATGGTGGGATAAACCATCATTGTATTTTACCTTATGTCATGGTGGGAATCCATAGTGAATATTGGGTAATTGAAACAAAATCATTCTTTACATAGTTCATGGGGTGGTTTTAGTTAAATATATTTAATATGGTTTTTAGAAATTGTGTAAGATTCAGGGGATAAGGCATTTCAAATGCCTAGAAAATTGGATCTCATTTTGACTGGAGTCACCACAACAATAGTGACGGTCACCAAACTATGGTGAAGGAAGGCAGAACATTCTCTATAAATATGGGGTTTGGAATTCCTTGGTTGGATTTCTGTTCTCTCTACTCAACCCATATACAAACACTATCCATTTTTCTTCTCTCTAATCATCTCTATTAATGGTTTAAACCTCAGAATTTAATGGGGTTGAACACTCTTGAAACAAGGTACCAAATCTCTTCCCTTTATCATATTATTCCTCATATTTTATTTATATAGGTTTTATGTGAAGAGTTTTATCTAGTTTTTGAGTTGATATTCAATCATATATTGATAGTGGTTTTTTTGTTAGGTTATAGGATGGTTTCCTTTGATTTTGGTGGTGGTTAATCCTTGAATTTTCATTCTTATTCATTGGTTCTACATTATTTTGAATCAATGTAGGGGATTCATGAATTCTATATATTTTATGTGAAAGTCTGTAATTAAAATGATTTATATTACTTAGTAAATAATGGAATTAACTTAATATAGATAATAATTTTGAGAATTGTGAATTGGAATTATATGGAATGGGATACTATAATCACATCTGGTTTATATTATGTTGGATGTCGATTGATGTTTTCTAGATATTTTGCAATTTTCATTCTATAATATTTTATTATCCATTAGAATTTAATATATTCTTGTAATTTTTTACAAAATGTAAATATGGTAGGATTAATTGAATGATGAATAAAACATGTGAAAATTAATTATTGTTATTCCTTTAAAATATCTACAAATGAAAGTGATGTTTGAATATTGTATATGATTTATTAATGATATTTTATTTATTTTATTTATGTTTATTTTTTAGGAAACCTTCTTATAATTGATCATTTAAATGAAAAATGGTAATGTGTAAAGATTCGTTCAAAAATTAAAATTGTTTGGGGCTGTTTGGGAAAATAATTTCTATCTTGGTTATTCGCCTTAGTGTGATGACCTTAGTTTCTAATTGAGTTTTCTATACTGAAAATAAAATTGTTCTTATATATGTACTTTAGATATTTTAATCACTTGCTATTAATTGTTGTTAACTCGGTATTGTTTGGATATTAAGAGAGGGATGGATGGTATAAGGTCAAATCTAGGATTTATTTTTACACATTCATTGAGATGAGGTTGATGTTGGGATGGATGGTTCAAGTTGAGAGTAGGCATTTCCTATCATCAGATTATTATGTTGCACTGTTGATTTGTTGGTTGGTATATGTTTAGAGATTGTCTTGCCCATTTTTCTTAATGGTTACGTATTTTTGACTAGTTTTTTTATTTTTGTTTGTTATTATTCCCATCCATCTTCTACAGTTGGACTATCCAATGTGATTGTGTATTCCATGTGTTATTTGTGGTTGATTCTTAGGATACATGAATTATGGAAATATAATTCCCCAAAAATTTATAAATGAAATTTTATTTTTTAAATAATAAATGTGTTATTAAGTAATGTAGTTATAGAAAACAAATAAACTATTTTTGTTATTTTTCACCCTAATATGGTCTATAAATTTTAAAATACCATTAATCATTATAATTATAGATAGTATGGTCATTGTTCATTGGCCATTAATATTAATATACTAAGGTTTGTGACAAATTCCATTTGATACAATTAAAGTGAAGGCCTTGACCAATAGGATTATACCCTATGAAGTCAATTTATCAGAGCATATGAGGGAGATAACATCACTGGGATTTTTTCAAAACTAATCCCAAGATGAGGTTCAACAACTAAATCCTAATTGAAACCATTTATCGGAGAAATTCAAGATCATCGAGATCACGACCCAAACTATGTTCACTAACCCGCCCCATGATAAGATCGTCATCAAAAACCATAACCTTACGTCATTTTCTAGTGTAATAAAGTTTTATGTGTCTATAACCTAATAGTATGAATTTTTTATGTTTTCTATTTTATAAAACAATGATTATATTTATCCATTTTTAATATTACTTTATATAATGATTTTGAATTAAATTTTTCTACAATGAAACACAGGCTTTATTTTTGAGAAATGTATTGTTTCAATCAAGTAACTCTATTTTAATGAATTCATATATTTATGAAATAAATTATATTTAAATAAAATATTATTATTAAATAATGTTTATTAAATATAAATGATAATATAAGTTTATTATTTTAATGATGTTTTTTATAAGGGTCAGAAAACTGTTGTTGTCAACAAACCGTTATTTTTCGATAAATGTAGATTTTTTATTTAAAATTATAAATTATTATAAATATATAATTTTTCTATAATATAAATATTATTTTTCAAATAAAAAATTCAAAATTATTCAAAAGTGTTTTTTTCATAATTTTCAAAGACATCCAAATTTTTGGGTCAAAATTTAATATAGTATATATATGTGTGTGTGTGTGTGTGTGTGTGTATTATGATATAATAAAATTCCCAAAGTGATGTAATAAATACTAGAAAGAGTATAAATTTACAAAATAATGTTTTCCATTTTAAAATTATTTTTTAGGTTATTTCATTCATTTTATTCACCCTTAATTAATCCACCAAAACCTATATTATATTTTAATGTTTTGAAATAAATTATTTATAAACATGAATCAATTCCATATCACCAGGGGAATTATTTTAATTTGTTCATTTATTAGTCTTATAAAATAATTTAAACCATCTCACATTGGATAAAACCATGGGAAAACCCATGGAATGTTTTTTGGTTTTGATTAATTTATCATATAGATTCCAAAACCTATGTTAAGAAATTAATAAGAAATTATTCTCTTTCTTTCTATATAAACCAAACAAAAATCTCAATAAAACATACTCAAACACCTTGGATCATGAAATTAATCTATACCTTTTATTCTCTATAGTTCTACCATGGTTCTCTTAATCTCTCAAAAAGATCTACCCAAGATTTAAGAATCACCCTCTCAAGGTAAGGGATCCTCTCCTTATTTTCTCTATTCAAGAACCTTATTTAAATTATGCCTTTTTATAATTTTTTATGTTGGTATATGTTTTTATAAAACCCTGTTACTATCCTTATGATTTAAAAGTGATGAGATACCCCTTTTACTCTCATTTAACCATTACATTAATCATTATGTACCCTCGTTATGCTGTCAAAATGATCCTATGATTTTACATGAAAAACATTTTTGTAGTGAATACCCATTACCATTTCCTCTCAATGTTTCTCACCTAGCTATATATATACTTCATTGATTTTGGATTTATATGTATTCTACCACCACTCCTTAATCATGGTTTTATAATGGATGAAATACATCTTTATGTTGTATGATCTATGTGGCACAATTATGAATGTACGTGATATGAAGGTAAAAGGTGGGAAAAGAATTATATAGCCCTAAAATGCATTAGGTAATGTTTTTATCTCATCATACTCCATATATGGTGAAATGGATGTTATTATAAGCACATTATCATATTTTTTTCATGGTATTTATCCTTGACTTAGGTTTATAGTGGCATGTGTTATGTTGTTTCCACATTCCTATGTTGCCTTTATGTTATCATGTTATATCATGCCTCATTATTAAATATTATTATTCTAAACCCTCTTATGTTACCTAGATAAGCCTCTTAGATAAAATGTAATACATTAACCTATGTTATTATTTTTCTTATTACCTTATCATGATTTATATCTCACCAATTTCTTATGTATGTCCCTAGGTTATCCCATGCAGTTTTAGAAGAATGGTAGTATTTGAAGAAAATGTTATGGAACTTTTCAATGATTTCATTGAATTTATGTTGTAAGTTATTATGTTTTGTACCTAATATCCTAAATATACAAAGCTTCAAGATCTTCTGGGATTGTATAATGTGTACCTTTATATAATAAATCATGAAATAAAGTGTTTTAAAAATATGGGTTATTATAGTTGGTATCAAAGAAATGTCTAGTTATTTTTTGGATTGGGATTAGAAAAATACAGTGAAAGATTTATGGATAATATTAAACAAAGTAAAACACCCCAAAATCTTTTTCAAATTATAGACAAAGTATTTTCCAAGAAAATACATCCATGTATAGACACTACAAGTGGATATGGATCTGAAACAATTATACCTAAGGGTAATAACCTAGAAAAATGTACAGTGATCTAGACTTGATCATCACCTAGATAATGAAAATAAGCCTTACTTCACACATAGTTTGACACTATTATGTGATATTATTTATAAAACTCACATGTTGTTTATGAACCATTATGAAGGAAACAAATTTCCCATATTATTTTATATTAGTAAATATATCATGGAAATAACTTAGATTGGAACCTGAAAATGTATAAGTTAAGAAATATATATCATTTATGAGTTATCCCTTTATGTTAATGGTTATTTTCTGTGTGTAATAGTTTAAAAAAATCCATATTTTCCCCATTATTTTAATCAATGGATAGAAATATGAGGAACTAAGTCAATAACCAATGTGAGGGGTAATGTAATGACTTCCCAAATGAGATTCCAAGCCCAATGAGAGTATGAATCATGAAATTTGTGATAATGCTTTCTCAATTGAATTGGGTTTTTAATAGAAATATAAATCAGGAATAATTATTAAATTACCTAAAGAAATAGAAAGTTTCAATTGAGACCTTTATACAAAAAAATCCTCAGACTATCAGTGGATATTTGGATCCTTTAATCATTGAACAATGGATCAACACCATTGGAAATATATTATATATCCTTTAATGTTATGAGAATGATAGGGTCGTGATGGATATTAATCATTTGGAAGAAGAATCATATTAATGGTGGATTTTGGTCATAAATACAAATCTTGAGTAAGATATCAAAGAAATAGAGTGGAAGTAATTCCAAAAAAAAAATTCAACAAATATTTTCCTTGCACTCAACGACTGAAAATGTAGAGGTAATTATCTAGCAAAAAGAAAAATTATGAAGATTCCATTAGGGTGTATAAGGAAAAATTCACAATAATTGAATTATATTATTTTGAAATTTTCATTAACCATTAAAGTAATTTTGACCGCTTATTTTTTGGGATAAATCCAATTATAAGAAAATACTTACCCATTAGGGAATTTGATAGTTATGATTAAGTTGTCTCATGTGCCTTCAAAGTCAAGTTAGAGGTCATATAATCTCAAGGGTCTCCTAATTATAGAGATAGGAATTGAATAATAGAATATAATTCTAACTCTATGATGGAAAAATATCATGGGGAATGAAAGTACAACACCCCACTTGTCAAATGTGTCAAAAAAAGCATCCCAAAATATTCTTCAAGGGTACAAGGAAATGCTTTAGTTTTGGGAAGAAATGGCACTAAGATAGAGATTTTTGATGGGATAAACCCACTAATTTGATAGAGTATTGTAATTCTCCACTCATCCGTCAGAATATTTTTCAATTTTATAACTATAAGGAACAAAGACATTGTATGAATCAATACCCTAAACCAAGGGTTATTGAAGACAACCTATGAAAACAGACTCTAAGGCACATAGATAAGTGATGAGATTATGAAATCACAACTGCTAAGGTGGATCCCAACAATGAAGTTCTGATAGGTATGATAGTTATTAATTCAATAATAGAGAATTTATTTTTTGATTCTAGTTATATTCATTCTTTTATATCTTGCAAGTATAGTATAACTATTCAAACACAACCTCAAAACATGTAAGTTGATTTATCAATGAAGATAATGAATGGATAAATCGTTGCATAGATATCATATAACTCATACCATGTCCAAATTCTTGTTCTTAATTTCCCAAAAAAAAAATTCTGATACTCCATTTAGTTTAATTTGATGCAATCCTAGGTATGAATTGGATTTCCATATATATACCAACAAAAATTTACAAGATAAGGAAATCACCCATATATAGTGAATCATCCTCTAATTTTATTCATGTAAAAGGATGAGGATAAATATCCTTTGGTATAATAATCTCAAGAGTGGATATTATTTCCCATAGATTAAGTGAATCTTTCTCAAATGATTCTTACAAAGTAAAATATCATCCTTTAAGACATGCCTATGGTGAGGCAACTCACTGATGTGTTTCCAATAGAATTTCTAAATCTTACCCCTAGTTGAGAGGATGAGTTATCAATAGAACTTATACTTGGATGTTTTCCAATATCTAAGAATCCATATAGATTGGATACTATTTAACATGAGGAGTTGAAGAAGTATCTACTAGAGAATCTCAATAAAGGGTTTATATTCCAAAGTGCTTCATTGTGGGGTGCACCAGTCCTCTTCTTCACAAATAACGATAGGCCAATGTTCCTTCACATTAATTATCATGATCTCAAAAAGGTCATAATAAAGAAAAATTATTCCTTACCATGGATTGATGACTTGTTTTATCAACTATGTAGAGCCTAGTAATTCTCTACGGTGGATTTTAATTAAGGATATTATCAAGTAAATGTTAATGAGGAGGATATCCCCCATACTACTTTTTTGTATGGGGTATGGACACTGAAAGTTTATTGTTATTTCATTTAGACTCTATAATACTCCATCAATATTCATAGATTTAAAGAATATATTTTTTATGGAATACCTCAAAAAAATTGGTATAATTTGTATATGATATTATTATCTACTTAAAAAGAAAGGAGGAAAATGGGGAATATTTGTATTTTATACTAATTAAAGGAAAAATTATTTGAAAAGTATAGTAAATGAGAGTTATATATAGAGAAATTAACATTCTTGGGGCATATAATCACTATAAAATAGATATTTGTGGATCAATAAAAAATTAGGGAAATTAAATGATGAAAAATACCAATATTTATGTTGAAAATATGAAGTTTCCTTGGAATGGCTAGGTACTATCAATGATTTTGGAGAAACCGTTCATGATTTTCAAACCCACAACCAAGATAACTAAAAAGGATATCATGTTTTTATATATTGATGAATGAAATTTTTTTTAAAGAGTTTATGAAGAGGCTAATCACTGCACTAGTACTCACATTACCCACGAGTGGGGAAGAATTTGTGATATATAGTGATACATCCAAAAAGAGTTTTAGATGTGTACTTGTGAAAGATGACAAAATGATAGCCTACGTATCCTAACAATTAAAGATCCATGATAAAATCTACCCAATTCATGATATAGTATTGGAAGCAGTGATCTTCGTAATGAATATTTTGTGACATTATCTATATAGTGAGAAGTATAATATTTATATACAAATCATAAAAGACTCGAGTATATATTCACACAAAAGAAGATATGTGTGAATAAATGGAGGTGGTTAGATATGATCAAGGAATATTATTTTTCAATACATTATCATCCCAAGAAATAAAAAAAAACTTATAGATTCTCTGAGTAGAATAGTTCACACAACTCTATCTATGTTGAGTATTGTAAGGGATTCAATCTTCAAGGAAATAAAATGGATAGTCATATAAATAATAAATTATATTCATGTTACCTTTATAAAATAACTACTAAATCATACATTCTTAAGAGGATAAATAAGGCCTATAAATATGAATATTTTCTATAGAAGAAGGTAGTGAATGTTACATAGTTAAATTTGGTAAAATATAGTTATAAGGTATGGAACTCGAATATGTGTCCCATAAAATCCAAAACTGGAGAGGTAACTTATAGAAGATTTACATAGATAATTATCCACTATTCACATATAAAACCCTAATATTAATATATATTTGAAGAAAAACTTTTGTTGGCATAACATAAAAAGAGAGATTGCAGAGTTTGTATCTTGATGTTGGGTATGTCAATAAGTAAATGTTTAATGACATAAGCCTAATGGTATGATGCAAACATTTCCCATACTGGTATGTAAATGGGAAAAAATAACCATGGATTTAATCATAGGAATCCTCAAGACCCCTAAATCATATAATTCCATTTGTGTTGTAATCAATCACCCTACAATGTAAATGCATTTCATTACTATCTCAAAATATTTATACCTTGATATAATTGAAAATATATATGTAAGGGAAGTGGTAAGACCGAATAGAGTTCCACTTGTTGTTATATATGATCAATATATGATGTTTAACTTAAGGTTTTGGATAATCCTTTAGCAAGAATTGGATATATAGATGTATAGAGACCCTAGACTTTTACATATAACATTCCATTATTTCAAGCATAATTATACTATAGAGTAAAAGTCAAGGATCGTTATATCTAGTGTCTTGGAAGACTAGGTACATAAAACATAAAACATGGGGATAAAAACACTTTTTTATTTAATGTCCCTAAAATTCGCTTAACTTCCTTTGAGCCCTTACATCTGAATAGGGTACCCTGGGGAACACATGAACAAAGGTATGAGCTAAAAAGCCCAGTGAGGGAATGAACATAAGAATAAAGCTTAAGAACATGAGCTAGGAGGAATGACATAAAGATGTCAAAATCATGTAACATATGAAATCTTAACATATAAGCATGGGATCATATAAACATGTAATCATATAAATGTGGTATAATCATAACACATGTCTTTAGTACAAGTCAATTCAAACCTCCAATATCATTTCCCATAGTCATACGGGTCAAGTCTAATTGCCAATCCTGTTTCCCATTGTAGTACGGGTCAAGGCTAACCGCCAATACCATTTCACATCACACCTCATGAGACATAACTTTACCCAATTAATTAGAGAGTTATATGGGTTCACCCATATCAAACTTTTCATTAAATATTCTTTCCAAAAAAATAATCATATATAATCAACCATACTTAAACATAAGGGTACCCATGGAAAGAATTGGATACCACAATTATGACATAAAGCATAACCAATGTGCGTATCATGAATATGACCATGAAAGAAATGGATTAGAACATACATGGATGTTCATAAGGTAAAATATTCATATAATATGGTAAGTGGTTTCAAACATAAGTGACAACATATAATAAATGTTTTTGAGAAACATTAGCATTAAAACATTGTTGTGTGGTTTCAAGGAAAATACTATAGAGATTTTAAAATAGAAAAGTAGAAGAAAAATTATATAAAACCATAATTGAACCAATATGTTTTTCATAATAAAATTACTGATTTTATAAAGAAATTTTTTTTCTTAAAACAGTGGATATAGTGCACTTGAAATCGGGTAGGAATTCGTGTTTTTCATTTAAAATAGGTTTGCTTTTCGGGAAGAATTAAGGAGGGAATCACTTAAAAACATGTATATTCCTGAAAGGGAATGAGGTATGGATCTTGAAACATGATTTTGTAGAATATGAACTGAATTTATAAGATTCTTAGAAAATGAAAAAAAATTATTTTGGGTAAAAATAATGATAGAGCAACCTGAAGGAATAAAGGTAGTTCGGGTAGAATCCCTTACCTTAATTCTGATGGTGTTATCCACTTAATATTAATGACCTGAATAATAAAATTAAGTTCATTAATTAACAATTATAGAACCTATTATATATGAAAATAATTTCGTAAAACTTTTTTGAGTTCATTCATAACCTTTTTATTGGTTATGAGGTTCAATTTCATTGTTCGGGTCTGTTTGTTTCCTTGGTTCTAATGATCGGTTCACTTATATTCATGTTTGAATATTCATGTATAATGGGGATGGTTTTCTAAAATTGGAGTTATATGTTATTAGTGAAAATCCAGGAGGTTACATGGATTGTAAATTCCATTTGGTTACTTGGTATGAAGATGAATCATTATATAAATTATTTACTGATAACAGTTTGGGTTAATTGGTGGTTTTTGACCACAAGGAACATGTTTTGTTTTATAAATAAAAAACTTGTGTAAAAAAGGTATTCCAGAACCATAAATGAGACATAATACATATAATATGGTATTTTTAAACTGTTAAATGGTTTCATGACTATAATTGAAGACGATAATAGAAATTGGAAACCCATCATCCTTGAATGTGGTAAATTAGCACATCTCGGATGGTATTTTAATCTTAGTACAAAAAAAGGAAAGGAGAAATGATTAAGAATTATTTATTTATCATAAAAACATTCCAGTACATTTAAGGTAATGGATTCATCTAAAAAATTGTATAAAAGGAGTTGAGGAAAGAAAAAGAAAATAGATGAACTTGAAATTGAAAGAAAAGTTTAGAGATCCCTTATGAAAATTCGGCAGCCTAACGATGTCACTTAAAATTTCATAAAATATTTTGAAGAGATAAAAAATGGTATCTCATCCTATTTACATAAAAAGTATAGTAATTATAATACATAAAATCACCCCCCAACATATGAAAATGGATATTCAAAGAGATAATAAAAAAAGAAGTGTTGACAAAGAGAGGAGGGTGAAAGGTTCCCTTACCTTGTAGAGTAACTCCTAAAACTTGAATTTATGGACCTTGGGGGATTAAGGACACATTGCAAGGACACCTAGGGAGGTAAAACTACCATATATTTGAGTATTATGGATTTATAATGAATTAAAATGAATGGATGAGTGGGTATTTATAGTAAAAGAGATAATTTTTTATTTATTTAAAAAGACACCTCATTAGTGGTTTTTGTAAA
The DNA here is from genome assembly GCA_963277665.1 of Viscum album. Taxonomy (NCBI): domain Eukaryota; kingdom Viridiplantae; phylum Streptophyta; class Magnoliopsida; order Santalales; family Viscaceae; genus Viscum; species Viscum album. Next base: position 1,351,268,953 of record OY728159.1, on the reverse strand, counting down.
AAAAATGGGCTTGCCCTTGGTATTACCCCATGGTATTAGCCACCTAGGACATATAATATCTAATTGTACTGTATAAAAGTTGACCATAATTTTATTATTAATTATTAAATCATTATGATGTCATCAAATATACAGAAAACTCAAATTGAATTTTTACTTTTCACAAAAAAAATCAGGTATTTTAAAAAATTCCCAAAAATTCAACCTAAAAATTTTTAAATGTGTAGAAATAAAAAAATGAACTCCATTTTTTGAAAATAATTTTCTAAATATTTTTATTTTAATTTTTAAATAAAATCATAATTTATTCAACAAAATCAGCATTAAAACAATAACTTGTTTTATAACACCTTGAAATTTTAGTCAAGGTCCCATAAAATTATCTTATAAAAATAATACAATAATGTAAGAATTTATGATTAAATTTTATGAAAATAAATTTCAATTTTAAATTATTAAACTAAACATAAAATTTTAAATAAAATATTTTTGACATACAAAAATAAAAAATTTTATACTGTGATAGTTTTATTTTTTACTTTAAGGTTGTCTAAATTGCATTTAAACATTCATTGATGAATTTTATATTTTTTTGGATGATTTTATATTCATTAATATTCATTACTATTCATACAGGTATGTTACTATTCATAAGGGTATGTAACTATTCATCAAAAATTATGTTTGTCTTATGAGACTCTAAATCACTTACTAATCCCAATTGTAGATTATCATTCTTCAAAATTAAAAACACATAATTGAAAAACTTATGTTTAAAGGTAACATTGTACTTAGTAGTTCATTTTTTTGTGACTCCATTTCATTATATGACATAATTATAAGAAGGTATTTTCCATGGGTAAAACATTGGGTAATTACATTTTTCCCCATTAAGAAATCCATCCCTCAAAATTTTGTTTTATATTCTAGGCCATAAAAAGGTGTTGGTACTTTTCAATAATTGCTTCCCCCAGTTCCCATGTCGCCTATTAGGACTTACGGTTTTCCCATAGTCCCTTGAAAATGTGAGTAGTCTTGTTACGTAGAACTTTATCTATATGATCCAAGATCTTCCTCGGTTGATCCTCGTAAGAAAGATCATCCTCCAACTATACCAACTCTAAAGAGTGTACATGTGAACGGTTTGGTATATACTTCCTTAAGAGGGATACATGAAAGACATCATGTACTTTTGATAAGGTAGGTGGAAGTGTCAGTCGATAGAACACTACTCTGACTCGATTAAGGATCTCTAAGGGGATGATATACCTAGGAATTTACTTTAATTTCTTCCCAAATATCATGACTTTCTTCCACGGAGATATATGTAGAAATACCATGTCTCTAACTTTGAACTCGAGGTCTCATCAATGGTTATCTACATAACTCTTCTGTCAACTTTAGGCTGCCTTGATATGCTACCGAATGGTTTTCACCTTCTCCACCATTTCATCAAAACATTTAGGTCCTATAAACATACACTCACTGACTTCATCCCAACACGCCAGTGTTCTACACTTTTTCCCATAAATGTCTTCATATGGTGCTATTTGGATGCTCAATTGGAAATAGTTGTTGTAAGAGAATTCAACCAGTGGAAGATGTTGGTCCCATACTCCTTTACAGTCTATAGAACATTCTCTCAGTATATCTTTCAGTTTATGAATATTTTTCTCAGATTGGACATCAATTTGAGGATGATATGCTATAATGAAGTTCAGTTTAGTTCTTAGATCATGTTGAATACTTTTCTAGAACTTCGAGGTGAATCTCGGATCACGATCGGATACAATAAGTTTTGGTACTCCATGTTATTTTACCACTTCTTTGATATATATCCATACAATTTGACTCAAGTAGAAGTACTCCCGAATCGTGATAAAGTGAGATGTCTTCATAAGAATATCCACAACAAACCATATAGTATTTTTTCCTTTGGATGTCCTTGGATGTCTAGTGACAAAGTCCATGGTGATGTTCTCCCACTTCCATGTTGGTATAGGTAGTGGTTGCATCATCCCATTATACTTAGGTCTTTTATTATTCACTTGTTGACATACTAGGAACTTTGATGTATATTCAGCAATCTCCTTTTTCATATTGTCCCACCAAAATTTTTCTTGGAGATCTTGATACATCTTTTTGCTCCCTAGGTGGATAGAGAAGTTTGAGCTATGTGCATCATTAAAAAAGATCATTCTTTATCTCTGGATAGGATGTTACATATAATCATGACCCAATTATTACAAATCCTTCCTCATAAATGTTTAAATCATATGATTTCCCATTTCAGATAGCTTCCACCATTTTCTAGATTTCTACATATTTTCTTTGAGCATCCTTTATTTCCTCCATGAGAGATGGTTGAGAAATCATTTGAGAAAGGATTAATGATGTTCCTACCTGAATGATTCCCATTTCTATCCTTTTCAAATCTAAGAATATCGGATCCCTTTAAATTCACAGCATTTATAATGACAAAGAATCATTTCTACTTAGAGCATCTTTCAACTTGTTCACCTTACCAGGGTGACAGTGGATTGAGAAGTCATAATCCTTGATGAGATTTATCCATCTTCACTAGCACATATTAATCTCTTTCTATGTGAATATATATTTGAGACTCTTTTGAATATTATATATCTCACACTTATCCCCATAGAGATAGTGCCGCAAGATTTTTAATACAAAGATCATAGCTGCCAACTCAATATTGTGCATGGGATAGTTTTTCTCATTTATTTTCAGCTACCTTGAGTGGTAGGCTATCATTTTCACATTTTTCATTAGAACACATCCTAATCCCTTCTTTGAAGCGTCATTGTGCACTATAAATAGTTCACCACTTATTAAAAGTGTGAGTACTGGCGTAGTGATTAGCCTCTTTTTCAACTCCTTGAAACAGTCTTCACATTCCTAAGTCTAGAAAGATTTTACTCCCTTCTATGTCTGCTAGGTCATTGGGTTTGAAAATCATAAAAAGTTTTTCAATAATTGTCGATAATATTAATCTAGACCCAAAAGGCTCTGGATATCTGTTATAGAAGTTGTCATGGACCACTCCTCAATTTCCTTTATCTTGGAAGGGTCCACAGATATCTCTTTCTCTTGGAGTATATCAAAATATTGTCAATAAAGACTACCACAAATTGGACGAGGTAATGTATAAAGACTTTATTCATTAAATTTGTGAAAATTTCTAGAGCATTAGTGAGTCCGAAGGGAATCACTATGAACTCATTGTTTCCATGCCTCATTTGAAAGGTAGCCTTGGGAATATATTCTTTCCTTGCATTTAATTCATAATATCCCAACCGAAGTTCCACCTTAGAGAAATAGCAGGCCCCACGAAGCTGATTGAACTTTTCATCTATCCGTGGAAGGGGATACTTATTATTTATCATGATTTTTTTGAGCTCGCGATAATCAATGCAGAGGCACATTGATCCATCCTTCTTCTTGATGAAGAGTACTGGAGCACCCCATAGTGAAGAACTAGGGAATATAAAACACACTTCCAAATTCTCCTATAATTGCTTCTTCAGCTCTTCCAGCTCTACTGTGGCCATTATGTAAGGTGTATTTGAGATAGGCAGGGATCCAATGATAAGTTCAATTGAGAACTCAACCTCTCAGTCAGCAGGAAGACTAGGTAAATCTTCAGGGAATACATTTGTGTAATCCCTCATGATGGGAATGTCTTCAATCATGATTCTCTCCTTTCTCTCAATCATTTGAGCTATATATGGTTGCTCATAAGGCCACAATATCCAGACTTGAGATGATGATTCTAATAGATATTCATCTTCTTCTATACACTTGTAAAGACTTAGAGGATTCCTTGGGATGTAAAGAGTGATCTACATTTCCTGATAGTTGATGTTGTCTTTTTATAAAGATATAAAATCCATGCCCAAGATAGCGTCGAACTCCACTAAATGAAGTATGATGAGATTTTCTGAGAGTTTCAGTCCCCAAAAATTAACCGGGGAGGAGTTATAAACCATGGACACAATAATTTCCCCATTTGTTGTTATCACAGATAACTTTTCCTCCAAATTTTTGAGGGGGTGTTTGAATAGTTCTATTAAACTTTCAAGATATGAAATAATGCGTAGAACCATAATAAAATATTACGTTATCTATTCTTGATGGAATACCTAGAATACATGTCACCACATCGTTGTCTGTATCCACCTCATAAGTAGTGAAAGAATAATCCCTTCCTTGTTTCCATGGAGGTTATTGTTGATTTCCTCTGATAACCCTTTCCTTTGGAAAATTTTTTGCATAATTTTCATGCTCTTTGCAATTGTAACACTACACCACTGGCTGATCATTGATCTGAACCTTCATTTATTCTTCCACATTAGCGAGATTTTTCATATCCCATTGGAAGTTCTTGGCCAAATGACCAAACATTCCACATTTTAAGCAATTCATGGTTCCCTTCAAGCAATTCCCAGGATTCGTCTTCCCACAACATTTACAAGGGGAAAATTCAGGCTTATTTCCATTATGGGTTTTGTTTGTTGAACCACCCATGTTGTATTCCATTTTTCTCTTCTTCTCACAGGGCCCATGAGACCACTGAGTTTCTCCAATATCCATTTCAACCTTGAGGGCACAATGGAAAATCATCTCATAAATTTAGAAGTCTCTAATATCCAACATATTTTTCTAGAATTGGATTTAGTTTTCTAAAAAGTGATCCACCTTGCATTCTATGTTCATGAAAAAGACAAAGGCACACCTTGAAAGCCTTTTAATGTTTACTTCATACACCCAGATGGACTCATATTCATTCTTCTTGAGTTTGAGGAACTCTATTTCCATCTTTAGATGGAGGGTTTGAGGAAAATATTTGTTGAAAAATATCCTCTTGAATTCCTCCCAATCCATGGAATCAATTTCCTCTTGTAACTTTGTATTATTGATCAGTGTCCACCACTAATCAGCTTCCCCATCAAAGCGATAGACTGCCAATACGGCTTTCTATTCTTCCAATCACTGGAGGATAGAGAATATATTTTCAATGGATTTAATCCACTGTTATACAAGTAGGGGATCATAATATCCGCTAAACATGGGAGGCCTTTGCTGCATGAAGGATTATATGGAATCTTTCTCTTTATTTGGAGTATAAGGGAGTTCCACATGATTCAAGTTATTATCCATAACTTGAGCCAGCTGGGAAAGTACTGTCGTGATGTTTTGAGCACTCGTTCCCATCATATTAGGCATATCATTTGGTAAATATTCACATTACCTATTACATTGATTGTTGGAACGTGTTCTTCTATTTCCTGTCATTAACTAATAAAAATAACATATAATTGGAGGGATTGAATACAAAAATATTGAGCAATGAAAAGGAAACATTGAACATAAAAGGATAAACTTGTAAAGGAGAAGTATATCCTAACTTGTGATTCCATATGTTTAAAACTAGATTATCCTTGATCTATTTCTTATCTTATATTCTTATGGTATTTTTTTATTCCTTTAATAGTGGTTTGTACTAAGTTTGTGAATTTACCAAATCATATCCCCCGGGACTGCCAATACCAAGAGTGCAGCAAGGCTTGTTTTCGTGTACGAAGATTCTGTGAGTCAAACCCAAAAATCATTGTCAATGTTTTCAATCCTAATTACATATATGCCAGAGTCGCCTCTACTAGTTTCTATCTAGATAGGGATTTATTTTTATGATAAACCACTTACTCTATACATAGTAAAATTTAGGTATGTTTTCTTATATTTCGCCTCATCCTTAAGGTTCTCACTAAGGTTCTCTATTCATAATATGAAAAAATAACAAGACTATACTATGATACCAACTATAGAGACCCTATCCTTTTAGACCTAACATTACATGATTGGAATCATAATTATACATCAGAGTATAATCCAAGGATAATTAAGTCTAGTGTCTTGGAAGACTAGGTACATAAAACATAAAACATGGGAATAAAAACATGTATTTATTTAATCTTAATAAAAATATCCTAACTTTCATTAAGCCCTTACATATGCATAGGTTACCTTGGGGAACACATGAAAAAAGGGATTATCTAAAAATCCCAGTAAGGGAATGAACATAAGAATAAATCTTAAGCACATGAGCTAGGAGGCATGACCTAAAGATTTCAAAATCATGGAACATATGAAATCCTAGCATATAAACACGGGATCATATAAACATGAAATCATATAAATGTAGTAGAATAATAAAACATGTCTTTAGTATGATTCAAGTCTAACCTCCAATCTCATTTCCCATAGTAGTACGGGTCAAGGCTAAATGAAAATCATGTTTCCCATTGTAGTATGGGTCAAGGCTAACTGCCAATCCCATTTTAAATCGCATCTCATGAGACTTAACATTAAACAATGCATTGGAGAACAATATGAGTGAACCCATATCAACATTTTAATGAATATTATTTCCACATAAATAATCATACATAATCAACCATACATAAACATAAGGGCACCCATGGAAATAATTGGGTACCACAATCATGACATAATGCATAACCACTGGGAGTATCATGAAAGTGTCCATGAAAGAAGGGTATTAGAACATATATGGACGTTAATAAGATAAAATAGGCATATAAAATGGTAATTGATGTCAAACAGAAGTGAAAAAATATATTAAATGTTTTTGAGAATCATTAGCATTAAAACATTTTTGTGTGGTTTTAAGGAAAATAATATAGAGATTTTAAAATATAAGAGGAAAATATTTTATATAAAACCAGAACTAAACCAATAAGGTTATTATAATAAAATAAATGATTTTATAATGAAAATGGTGTCTTAAAATAGAGGATATAGTTCACTTTAAATTGGGTAAGAATTTGGGGTGTTCCCTTAAAATATGTTTGCTTATCGGGAAGAATTAAGTAGGGAATCAGTTAAAAACATGTATATCCCCAAAAGAGAATGATGGATGGATCTTGAAACATGATATGGGAGCATATATACTGAATTTAAAAGTTTCCCATAAAAATTAAATACAAATTATTTTGGGTATAAATAAATATAGAGAAACCCAAAATAATAAAGGTGGTTCGGGTAGAATTCCTTACCTTAAGTCCAATGGTGTTCTCCACTTGATATTAATTACCGGAATAATAAAATTAATTTAATTAATTAATAATTTAATAACCTTTTATATAATAAAATGAATTTTTAATACTTGTTTGAGTTCATTCATAACCTTTTGATTGGTTACAAGGTTCAATTTCATTGTTCGGGTCAGTTTGTTTCCTTGGTTCAAATGATTGGTTCACTTATATTCATGTTCGAAGAATCATGTAAAATGGGGGTGGTTGTCCAGAATTAGAGTTATATGTTATTAGTTAAAATAAAGGAGGTTACATGTATTTTAAATTCCATTTTTTTACATGGAATTAAGATGAATCATTATATAAATTATTTAATGATAACCATTTGGGTTATTTGGCGGTTTTTGACCACGAGGAACATGTTTTTTTAAATAAAAACCTTGTGTAAAAAAGAATTAAAAAACCATATATGAGACATAATAAATATTTTACAGTCTGGTTCAACCATTAAAATGGTTTAATGACCATAATTTAATATGATAATATAAATTGAAAACCCATCGCCCTTGATTGTGGTAAATTAGCACATCTCAGATGGTATTTTCATTTTAGTATAAAAAATGGAAATGAAAGATGATAAAGAATTATTCATTTATCATGAAAACATTAAAGTACTTGTAATTTACTAGATTCATCACAAAAAATGGATAAAAGGAGGTGATGAAAGAAAAATAAAAGAGATGAACTTGAAAATGAATGAAAATTTTAGATATCCCTTATGAAAATTCAGCAGCCTAATAGCGTCACTTAAAATTTCATAAAATATTTTGAAGAGAGGAAAAAATGGTATATAATCCTATTTACATCAAAATGATGATAATAGGGATACATAAAGACACACCCAAACATATGAAAATGGAAATTCAAAGAGATAACATAAAAGAAGTGTTGAAAAAAAGTGGAGGGTGAAAGGTTCCCTTACCTTGTAGAGTAACTCCTAGAACATGAAGGTCGGGACCTTGGGGGCTTAAGGACGCCTTTGGAAGACTCCTAGGGACGTCAAACCACCAGAGATTCGAAGATGAGGGATTTTTAATGAAATAAAACGAATGTATGAGTGTGTATTTATAGTAAAAGAGAGAGAATTTTTTATTAATTTAAAAAGAAACTCATTAGTGGTTTTGGTAAAACCATGGGATTTCCCGTGGTATCAGCCCATGGTATTAGCCACTTGGGCTACCTAATATCTTATTGTATTGTACACAATTCAACCATTATTTTTTTATTAACTATTACATCGTTAATATGTCATCAAATATACCAGAAACTCAAATTGTATTTTTTACTTTTCAAAAAAAATCAAGTATTTTAGAAAAATCCAAAAAATTCAACCTAACCATTTTTTAATGTGTGAAAATAAAAAATGAAATCCATTTTTTGAAGATAATTTTAAAAATATTTTTAATTTAATTTTTAAATAAAATCCTAATTTATTCAAAAAAATCAACATTAAAACTATAACTCATTTTATAACAGCTTGAAAAATTATTCAAGGTCCCATAAAATTATCTTATAACCATAATACAATAGTGTAAAAATTTATGATTAAATTTTCTGAAAATAAATTTCCATTTTAAATTATTAAATTAAACATAAAATTTTAAATAAAATATTATTGACATACAAAAATACAAATTCTTATACTATGATAGTTTTTTTTACTTTTATGTTTTCTAAATTGTATTTATACATATATGGGTGAGTTTTCTATTTTATTGGCCGATTTTCTATTCATTAATATTCATAAAGGTATGTTACTATTCATAAGGGTATGTAACAATTCATCAAAAATTATGTTTGTCTTATGAGACTCCAAATAAATTACTGATCCCAACTGTATATGACCATTTTTCAAAATTTAAAATAGAAAATTAAAAAAACATATGTTTAAAGGTCCCATTGTACTTAGTAGTTCATTGTTTTGTGACTCCATGTTATTATATGACATAATTATAAGAAGGAATTTTCCTTTGGTAAAAAATTGGGTTGTTACAAGATGAAATTCAACACTATTTATCACCCTCAAATGGGTGGTTAGTCTAAAACAACCATTCAAACTCTAGAGGATATTTTTAGATCATGTTCAATGGATTTCCAAGGATGTTTGGATTAACACAATCCCCTATTAGAGTTTCAATAAAACAATATGTTCCATTATAGGATTTAAATGGAACATTATAAGGCTCTATGTGAGAATATGTTTTATACTCCAACACACTGGGAGGAATTTAGAGAGAAGAAGCTTATGAGACCTTGTCTTATCCAAGAAATCACAGAGAATGTTCAAACCATTCAGCATTACATGAAATCCTAACAAGGTCAAAAAAATAGCTATGAAAAAATCAATGGTGAGACCTGTAGTTTAAGGTAGGAGATAAAGTGTTACTTTTTCTATCACCATGGAATAAATTCATGAGGTTTGAGGATAAGATAATCTTAGTCATAAATATATTTTCCCCTATGAGATCCTTAATTTCATTGGAGCAGTGACCTATAAAATAAAACTTCCACATAACCTATATTTAGTACATGATGTGTTCCATGTATCCCCCTTGATGAAGTACATACAAAACTCCTCACATGTACTACATCATTAGGTGGTATAATTTGATAATGATATTTCATATGGGGAGAATCTTGTGAAGATCTTAGATAGTATAGACAAGGTTCTGCAAAACAAAGAAACTGACATGGTCAATGTGTTATGGAAGAACCACAAGTTTGACAAAGCGACAAGGGAATTGTAAGAGGTGATGAAACAAAAGTAACATCATATGTTTTAGAGTATGAAATGAATATTTTAAGGTAAAAATTTATGATTTGGGAATAATTTAATAGCCTAAACATTTATAAATGAATTTCTATTTTTGAATGAATAAATGTGTTATAATTTAATGTAGTTATAGAAAACACATGAACTACTTTAATTAACTTGGATAGTGATATGGTATATTGAATTTAAAATACTTCTAATAATCATAACTATTGATAATGTATCCATTGTATAGTTAACATTAAGATTATTATATTAATATTTATGATAAATTCCATTTTACATAGAAAAAGGAAGTGATGGCCTCAACCAGTAGGATCATACACTCTGAAGACCATTTATCATAACGTTAGAGGGAGATAGAATGAGCAGGATTTTCCCTGTACTATGACCAATACGATATTAAATAACTAAATCAGGAGAAAAACTATTTACGAGAGAAGTTCAGGATCATTGAGATCACATCCAAAACCATGTTCTCTAAACCACCCCATGAAAATATCATCGTCACACACCTTACCCTTATAGAATTCACTGGTGTAATAAAGGGTTATGTATCTATATCCAAATAGTATGAATTTTTATATTTTATTTTAAAAAAAACAATTACTATATTTTCCCCTTTTTAAAATTACTTTAGATAATGAATTTGAGTTAGATTTTGATATAATGAAGCACAAATGGTATTTTTGGGAGATGTATAGTTTAATCAAGAAATTATATTTTAATTAATTAAATAATTTATAAAATAAATCATATTTTAATAAAATATTATTATTTAATAATATTATTTAAATTCAAATGATAATATAAATTTTTTAAGTGAAAAATAATTTTTATAAGGTTCAACAAATTGTTTTTTGTAAAAAGACACATTTTTTTAAATAAATGTGGATTTTTTATTTTAAAGTGTAAATTATCATATTTATAGAATTATTTTGATTAAATTAATATTATTTTTGAAATAATTACACTTAAATTAACTAATGATTATTTTTTCATTATTTCCAGAGATTCACGAATTTTTGGGTCAAAATTAACTACGGTATAAATATACAGTGTCTATTATGACATAATAAAAACTCAAAGTGATGTAATAAATATTATAAAGAGTATTCATGACCTAAATTATGTTTTAAATTAAAAATAATGTGTTTTTAGGTTATTTGGTTAATTTTATAAACCCTTAATGAATCCTTAAAACCTATATTATGTTTTATGGTTTTAAAATCAATTCTTTATAAACATGACTCACTTCCACATAAACAAGGGAATTATTTTAATGTTTTCCAATATTATCCATGTAAAATAACAAAAAAAAATCCTATTTAGTATAAAAAATGGTAAAAACCATGGTAATGTTTTAAGTTTTTATTTCTTTATCATATAAAGTTTGAATAAAATGTTTGAAAATAAATAAATAATTTTACTCTATTTTGTTATAGAAACCCACATGAACTCCCATTACTCATTACTAAAAACCCTTTTTGAATAAATTAATTTTCATTAACCTATATATATTCCTAAAAATGTGCCCCCAATTTCTTAAGAATATCCTCCCAAGAATTAAGTGTGCCCTCTTAAAGCAAATGATCATATCCTCATAATTCTTCAAGAAACCTCTTGAAATTATTTCTTTTTTAAAATTGTTCATGATGGAAAATGTTTTTACACATTTATCATTTTTTCATTATAATTAACATGTCATAATATACCCATTTAACTCTAATTTAAACCTTCCATGAATCTTTAGGTACCCCTATTATACTGGTGAAATCATCCTATTATTTTCCATTACAAACATTTTTATAATGAATAACCATTTCCATTTCTGCTTAAAGATGTTCAACTAGTTATAAATATCCTTTTTTGATTTTTTATTTTCATGTATGTTACCCATAATTCTTAATCTTGGGGTTAAAATGGATGAAATACATTCTTATTTTATATGATCTATATGTCACTCTTATACATTTACATAATATGAAAGTGATGGGTGGGATCAATATTTCATATTCCCCCAATGCATTGGGTAAAGTTTTTATCTCATGATATGGCGTGTATTTTGAAAGGGAGGTTATCATAAGCACACTATGTTGTGTTTTCATGGTAGTTATCCTTGACTTATGTTTATAATATCATGTTTTATGTCGTTAGCACAAACCTATATTACTTTTATGCTATCTTGTTATATCATGCCTCATTGTTCAAGATTATGATGTTCATCCCACTTATGTTACCTTTATATGTCTCTTGGATCAAATGTACTGATTTTACTTATGTTGTTATTATTTTTATTCCCTTATCAGTATTTATATCTCACCACTATCTTATGTACGTTCCCAGGTTATCCTATGTAGTTTTAGAAGAATGGTGGAATTTTTGGAGCATGTTAAGGAATTATACAATAATGTTATTGTATTTTGATTTCATGTTGTTATTATATGTACTTAATTCCCCAAAAAAACTATGATTCATGATCTTCTAGTATTGTAGAATATACCTTTGTGTAATAAATCATGAAATAAAGTGTATTAAAAATATGGATTGTCATAGGAATGGTAAATTAATTATAAATAAATGCATGGTATTAGGTGGTGTTGATAATGATAATGTATGATACATTAAATTAGAGCCATGGGAGAGTTTAAATGTTTTATTTAAGAGAAAGGGATGTAAATATGGATATTGAAATATCAATTCTAAAATCATATTGTCTTATGATGAAATGGAGTGAATAAAAACAATTTATAATGGGGTTAACAAATGATTGGTAATTTTATAAATTAATAAATGAAATTGTTTAATGTTGAACTTTGGTTCTTAAATACTTATATTAAATCAGGTTTCCTAGTACATAGTGGTGGTATTTGGGTGTCATGTGGGATGATAGACATAGTTCGAGTCTAAGGCTAAGTAGTTTTCCAGTGTTAGGTTATGTGATTTAATATTAGTTATATTTTCTAATTTTTTATACCTCACCGCATGAGTCAGGAAGGTATGAAATGACTGTGTGTTGTGGGATTTAGGTTTTTTCTCCAATATCCCAGTTTTGGGGGGGAAATATGGCTAATACTCCATCTTCCCCATTCCCTATTTAAATATATCATGTTGTTTAGGTGAATCTAGGATATAATGGATTAAGGTATAGGTTATGTGTCTATATAGGTTGTGATGGGTCTTTGTTTTACTGTATATATGTGTGTGGGATATATCGACTTGAAGTTGTAACACATATGGGTATTTCAACAATAGTGATTGGAGTTACCACATGATTACTTGTGTTGGTTGTGGTGATTAGAGGTATAATTTATAATAATTGGGATATGATATTTTTTAGACTTTTTACTTATTTATGGATGTGATGAGATAAAAGTAAGATATTTGTGCATGAGTTGAAAGATTACATGATGATTTGTTTTTCATATGGTTTCTTAGAGGGTGATATGACTTATATAAGGTATTAAAGCACTAAACATTCAATGTTGGTGCATGATATCCACAAAACAGTGGCATAGTATATGAAGGTACCTTTTACTTATATATGATTTTATATTATGTTACCTGCTTCATTTCATTACTAGGTGTGTGAGACTTAGTGAGTACGGGATATTATTTTACATACATTGGTAATGAGTTGGTCTCTTTTGTTTATTAATAGGGATTTATTATTCTTCTTTCACATTTTCATGAGAAGTTTCAGGGAGGATCCTACTGAGAAAACCTGTATTCTCACCCCATATATATTTTAACTATTTTTTTGACTACAAGAGTTGGTTGGGGATGGATATGGGCATTATCAGCTTGGAGTGATTGTTCAAAAGCTTTTAGAGTTCATGGTCACTACCTATTAATTTTTAAATTTCATTTTTAGTGGTTTCTAATTTATATGACACCATATTAATTTTTTGGGATGGCTTATTTATTATTTATTTGAAATAGTTGGATGGTGGATATTATATCTTGTCATTAAATTTATATATTAAGGTAAATGCCTCCAATTTTTATACATTATACACCCTGAGTTCTAGTCTCCAAACTACAACCTATTGTAGGTGGGAATTAGGGGTAATCCCCATCATCACTTCCAACTCTAGAGGAGTACTAGTAGGGTTAACGATAGGGATACATAATCTAGTTGGATAGGTAACCCCCTTCCTAAAGTTAGAAAGATTATATGGAAGGTATCATCTATTTTTCTTAATATTGGTAGAAGGAGTTTTGGAATTAAGTTACCTCCAATAGTTAGGTAGTTTCCAAGGGTATTCCTAGATGAATTATCAAGTTTTCCTCCTAAATGAGAAGTTAATAGCTCCTTCAATTTTATTTTTTCATTTAAAAATATGTTTTTCTCTATCATATCATATATAATTAGATGAATTGAATTATTTTAAAATACATCTATATGACTTTGAAACTAATGTATTTATTCAACCTAGTGGGCCTTTATAGATTTCCCTAGTGATTTTGATAATAAGGTGGATGGGACACTTCGTTTGTGTATTGATTATTGAAAGATAAACCTGGTTACTATTAGAAATAAATATCCTTTTCCCCAAATCGATGACCCATTTGATTAATTGAAGGGTTATGGTGGTTCTCTAATATTTATCTTCATTTGGTTTATCACCAAATGATGTGATAGAATCATATATTCACATGACTTCTTTCTAGAGTAGATATTTCCATTATGAATATCTTATGATTAATTTTGGCATGATTAATTATCTTGTATTTTTTATGGAATTGATGAAACTAATATTTCATTAGAACTTTAATTAATTTATTTTGTTTCTTTTGGATTCTATTTTAATATATTTTAAGATATAATATAAGTGTATACAACATTTAAGGATCGTTTTGGGAACTATTCATAAACATTATCTATATGAAATTTTTAGAAATGTAGTTTCTTGATCCAATAAATTAAGTTTTTAAGACTTGAGGTGTCTAAAAAAGGAATTTTTTATGATATTGAGAAGGTAAAAGTTGTTATGTATTAGGAAGAGATAAATAATGTCTTATAAATATGAATCTTTCCAGGATTACTAGGTAGCTATCTCTAATACAGCATGGATTTCTCAAATCATGCATCTCCATTTACTACACTAACTCAGAAAATAGTGAAGTTTCTATGGATATTATAATTTCAAGACTCTTTTGAATAGTTGAAGAAATTGTTGAAATCTACACCTATTTTTATTTTTCTAGAATCCAACCAAACCAAAATGGTCTTCTATGACACATCAAGAATGAAATTGGGTTATATACTCTTGCGTGGTGATCATGTGGTAGCTTATAGATCATGAAAAATCTGAACACACGAGACTAATTATCCCATGTATGACTTAGACTTTTACGTTTTTATACATACACTCAATTGTTTGTGAAATTATTTGTTTGGTTATAAGTTTATAGAATGCAGCGATGATAAGATATTGAACTGCATAATCTCTTAAAATAATTTAAATATCCCCAAAGGTGGTGCATGGAGTACCTTTGAACGTTTAATTTTGTTTTCAATTATATTCTAGGCATGATAAATGTTTTCACTAACACTCTCAGTAGGAAAGTTTCTTCCTAGGATTTTAAGGAATCAATAAAATACTGGAATATCATTATCCTTTTTCAAAAGTATCTCTTAGAGGTAAAGGAGGAAAAATGGAATGTTTTCCTTGACAATATACAACTGAAACCTTATCTAATTTAAATAATATCTTTGTAAAAACCGTATAATTAGTAATTGAAATGTAACAAGAGATATATATATATATATATATATATATATATGATAGTGAGACCACTAGTGAGTAGTCTCTATCTCCAAAGGGTATCATTTACTTTAAGAACTGGTATATAGTTCCCCCATCTGTGAGGAAGGTGGTGATGGAGGATGTCCATCGATCTCAATGGGTTATTCACCCTAATGCCACCAAAATGTACTATGAAATGAAAAATCGATATTGTTGGTTAGGTATGATATGTGGGATAAGTGGATTTTTAACTTAGGGATACACTTATCAGTAAGTTGAATTTGGACATTATAGGCCATAAATTTTGGTCTAACCCATTTCTATCCCTACTTGGAAGTGGGGTGAGATATTTATGTATTTTATTATTCTATTTCCTTGAACCCAAAAAGGGAAGAATGTAATATGGATTTTCATTGATCATCTGATGAAATTATAACATTTTATTCTGATAAAAAATAGTGTAAAGGTGGAGTATCTTGGGAAGTTATACATATAAGATATTGGGATATTTCAAGCCATTCCTTTTATTTTTATTTTTCACATATATCATTGGTTTACTTCCCAATTTATAGGAGTTATACAAGAGGAAATAGGGACCCATGTAATATTGACTGCATATATCCATCTATAAATATATGGTTATATAGCATGGGAAATTCAGATACTAGAATATCTTCTCTAGGAACGTGTTTTAAACATTAATGGTTAATGGGATACCCATATAACACTATTCGAATTTTTATATAGGAATAGTTTTCATATAGGAATAGTTTTCAATTTTCTATTAGGATGTCTCTATTCTAATCTTTGTATGGATGGTCATGTCGTTCCCCTCTCTATTAGGCTAAGGTTGGTGAAGCCTCCCTGGTGGGACAAAATCTTATCTTATAAATGAAAAGGAAAATCCAGATTATCCAATAGTGAATGGAAATATACCAAATCCATTATGAGTCATATAACATTCACCATAATCATCCACTGGAATTCATGTTGTGTGGCTAAGTATTTTTTTTAAAGTATCACCTCTATTATGTCACAAATGTTTAGAGAAGCTAGGAAATCTTTCCCTAAGATATGCAGGGCCATTAAAGATCACTGAGAGGGTAGGGAAAGTTTCTTAACAATTTTATTTTACAACTTAATTGGTGATTAATGAGTTTTTCCAGGTTTCTCAATTGAAAAGGTGTCACCGTGATACTTACCATGTGTTAAATTGGAAGGATCTTAAGTTGGAGCTGGATGTCTTGGTGATTGTGAAACTGGTCAGGATTATTGACTCTTAGGATATGGTACTGTAAGGGAAATATATTTGACCAATTTGAGTATTATGGTATTATGAGGGTGATTTACATGATATGTTGGAATGCTAATTTCTTATAAGGAATAAATGGCCTCATCTATTCTCATATAAGGATTTAGGATGACTATATAGGGGTGGAAATTGGCATGGTGGGAATAATTATAACACCCACTAGGTCACTAGTATTTATTTAAATTGGTTATTTGATTTAATTATATTTCTTATAAATGATTTTTAATTTTCATAAGGTTATCATGTGGTTTGAGTGGTTTGTAGTTTTAAACTTTATACTCATCACAATGGGAATAAGTATGTTCATTCCATGATCGAACCATACACCAGGTCTCTAATTCTGGACAGCAATCCTATTGTGTTATGCCATGACCCAGGGTAGTGGTGCCTGATTGGGGGGTTCATCATGTTGCATCCGAGTAAGGTCTCATCATAAAGGGGTCTTCCCATTTTTTTAAATTAGATAAAATAATTTTCTAAACGAGGCTTGCCTAATTTATTTTCCATTAAATGTCATTCTCTACCCATTTAGAACCCCATCCTCCCACACATGATAAACCATCCTTCCACTTCCTTACTTAACTCATTTTTTGTGGGTTTTTTACCTTTAATCACATGGATATCATAAAGAAAGTGGTTACCCTTTCCTATTTTCCTATATTCTATATTCCTTTCTAGTTTCTGTATTCCCATATGACTATGGAATCCAATGGTTTATTATGCTTGGTTTTTATGGATGGTATTTTGATATCTAGGGATCCTTCATTCCCTTTTTGGGTTTTTGCTACCATCTTTAGTGGATTCTCACCATTGGAAGTGAATACAATGGATTAGGTTAGGTGGTTCCATGTGAACCTTTTTTTGTTGAACCATATGTGCTTGGATTTTGAAAATGGGGATCTAATGTATTTTAATATAATAAAATATTTTATTAAAGGAATATTTTGCATTTAAAGTGATGATTTATACTCTTCATGGATTTAGATGCTTAAATTGGTTTCAAAATATTGTTCCATATAAAATAAGAGATTCATATAAATTTTTTAATATGTTTCTTCTAAAAAAATGATATTTACAGTTGGTTATGATTCATGGGAAACCTGAGTGATTAGGTAGGCATCCTATGGAAATTGATAGATATATTTTCCACCTATTTTAGTATGTTATCATAACTAATAAATTAATATTATGGGCTATGATTTAAATATTTATAACTAATGGCATGTCATGGTTGTATATTATTCCCATTAGTTGGGTGTGTTTTCAAAAATAATTAAGTAATATAACTAGGAGACCATGACCTTAGATTTTTTTCCATGTTTTTTATTTTAAACCATTGTTATATAGCCTTAATTTCTATGATTTATGATATGTATCATTCTAATAAAGTATACTCATGGAACTATTGGTGGTATCCTACTAGTATTGTTATGCTTACACCCTACATACACTCAATGAGTGTATGTAAATCTTGTTTTGTTTAATGTAGGAAAGAGAAAAAACACCATGGAGGTGATGTATATTTAGTCAATTTTACTCAATTTTTGTAGAGGATAAATGGTGGGAATGAGCCCTCGGGTCACATAAATATGGTTACTATATTATTTTGTTTATTTCTGGTTAATAATGGATCATATTTATACCAGTTTTGTATCACCAATTCAGCTTCCACCCCATCCCCATGCATTATAGATTGTTTGATGCATTTGTATTTTTAAGATTGATATTTTCATGTTATAGTTATGATTTTCTATTTCAATATTTTTTTATTTACATGTGGTTGAGATGTTTGTTATCATTTTTATTGTTATATATAGAGTACCCAACCTACTAATGTATGATGAGGTCATGTTGGGCTCTTGATTAAGACTTGTTTGTTGGGTAATTGGGACAACTCATTCTTAAAGATTGTTCTTGATGCCTAAACACTTGCTTTCATCCTATGGGGATTTGGAATTACCACCAAGCCTTGTCATTGACTAACTCGGGTGATAGGTTACGGGAATCCTAGGTTGGTACATGACATTATCATAGCATTATTTAGAGATGATAAATGTATATTTTATCAATGCAAGGAATAGTACTAATAAAATATTTATCTATTATTTATGTTAAAAAAATTATATAATTTGATTGTAATGAAATATATGTAACTTTTATGTTTAAATAAATTAATTAATTGAACTTTTAAAATTTTATAAACATCCATTTTGAATATTTATATATTATTAATATTGTTATATATACATATATATTCTATATTTATATATATAAGTACTAATTAATATTTTTCAAATGTAATTAATATTATTCAAATTTTATTAATATTATTTTATATAAAAATTATAATAAAATTAATATTATTATCAGAAATGAACATAAAAGGCCTTATAATATTTAACAATATACACTATATTGTATTTAATGATCTACATGACATAAAAATTGTATAATATGATATACTTGTATCATTAAATGATATAGGATGTTTTATTTTCATATATAATGTTTTATAATAGGAAAATGATATAGGATTGCATGGGATACATGTATATAAAATTGGCCACCTACTCCCACATGTTTTCTTCAATTAAAACATACAATTCACTGAATATGTCTTAATTTGATATGTTTGATGTATATCACCAAAGTGGAGAACTAAAGATTCCCACCTCTAAAGTGTATATATGGGATGATATGAATTTCTTGACATTCAAGTGGGAACCAATCTACCTCCATTTCCTTCTAGAGGATAAATTTTAAATGAATAAGTTGAAATATATTTTGGGTTTCAGCGAGTTTCATCTATTCATGAAGAAATCACCCACTCACACACAACCATCATATGTTATATAATTTATAATACTCAAGGATAATTCATGGGATTGTTTATTTATTCATGCATTAAAATTGAATGAATAAATTTTTCATCCAGTATATATAAATTAATTATATTAATATTTCACATCTCATAAATTTCATGACATGAAATAGTATAATAATAAATAACTCTTGTGGAAGAAAAATCTAGGTTTCCATCACACATGGAATAATATGTTTGTTTCATTAAAATCATAATTTTCATCCAAGATGATATACAGGTTATATATATATCATATTATATATATATATATATATTAGATTATGTCTATATCATATATATATACATATCTTTTGGTCATATTCCTATCAATATCCCACTTATATTAAATCCTAAAAGATTTTGTGTCATTTCACCTTATATTGTGTCATATACAATAACTTGTGAAATCATATCAAAAACCTGTTTGGATATTTTCTAAAAAAACTTTTGGAAAGACATCATTAACATTACCTTGTATCACATCATATATAGTACCTTGTAAATACCCATCCAAAACACTTTTTCATTAAATCTAAAACACTTTTAGAGAAACTCATTGAGTCAAACTTAACTCTCATTCAATAAACAACTAGTAGACATCATATGAAAATGTGAATTATCATATTTTACCATTTTCCAAAACATTGAGTGACCATGGTACATGTAACATGTCAATCCCATATAGCCATCTCATCTATTATTTATTCCTAAAGTATAGACTGCCATGATCGATGAATACATCAAATTTTATTCATATTTATGGATAACCACATAACATGTCACTTATCTAGATAGATATATAATATATAGGTATGTTTATACACTCCCACGATCTATCTTAATCAAGGTCCCATATTTCATACTCGTTATATGAGAGGACAAATCTCATCTTGGTTAAGCTCTAACTGATGGAATGATCAGCAACGTGCCCAAATGCCCCAACATTAGCTAAGTCAATATGTAGAATTGTGTAGGTAGGGTTTCAAAGTATGAAGGTAATCATGCTTGGTGTCTCACCAAATTTAGGTATTGGGGACTAAAATATGATCCATTCACCCATAGTATACCAAATACACTTGTATAGTACTCCATGTTGTATACATAATAAGACATCTAGCACACACAAAGAATATTATTATCTATTTTGTGCCTCATGAGCATATTATATATATCTATACAAGAATATTACTCATAATAACCTTGTTATTTCATCACAACCTATAATATTCCATGAATAATAGTGGTTATAGATAAAATCAAATTCATACATTGAGAGGTTAATTTTAAATACATTTTATGAAATGTATATCTATGTATGTATTATTGTATCCCACATGAAAAAATGATAAAATTGAGGTTTCCTTTAATATGATTCATTTTAATATTCTTAAACTCTTTAATAATATTCAAAAAAACCAATAAAATAATTGGTTTACCATATCATATATGATAAACTGTCCAATCAGCCTTTTGTTTGCTACACTTTTAGGGTTTTATTAACACTTTACATCATATGGAATTCATATCACAAATTTATGTGACAATGTGATAAAATACTCCTACTAAATAATTTTTTGAGAAAAATTATGAAGAATGTTAGTTTCAATAATGCTAGCAATTGGGAATCATATACCAAATTATTCAACTCTTTAAAAATAATAAAACTTTTAACTTCACAACATAAAATGTTATTATGTAAACGTTTTCTATCAGGTTATAAATATTTTTAAGTTTATCATCATTATTCTTTGAAACCCAATACAACAAAAAATTTCATTGAAATAATGTTACTACTTACATTATTATTTACTAATACATCCTAAATTATTTTTGGATATTTTGTAAAATTTACTTTAACATAGACTAGGATAATCTTTGAACATGTCTAAGTCAAAATATTTTCCTAATATACTCTTAGAAACTATATTTCATTTATAATATCTTTTTATGATTCAAAAAATACTTTGTTTTTAGAAAATAACATTTATTTTCTTTTAGAATTAATATTTAACAACAAAACTACCATATCATATATGGTATTTTGTGTGTTTAGAAAAAATTCATTTGAAAACCTATCTTTATTAAAATATATACTATCAATGGACGGAAGTAAAAAATCATTATTTTTTAAAAAAATATTTGGAAAAACATTTTATCTTGGATAAAAAAAATTTATACATGTCTTCTTCTCAAAGCATGTTATAAAAATTTAGGAATCATAAACCTTGTTTATAAAAATCCATATAATATAATTTATAAAACCATTTTTTATAATATCTTCACAATATAAAAATTAGGAAATATATAACTTTATGATAAAAATATATGAGGTTGAATTTCCCAAGACTGCAATGTAATAATAGATTTTCTCTATACCTTGTCCATCTACTTCAAACTTGATCACCCATTTCTTTATTTTTTTTATTCCTATGATGCACAATATATTTAAAAAATTTGTAAAATATACAATTGAAATCACATACTATTCAAGAATAAATAAAGGAATTCTATTCAGACCTAATGTGAGTGCTTCATGTGGCTTCTCATAGCCCTTCGGGTAATCTGGATAATTTCTTCTCTAATGGACAATTTATCATTAATGAAAAAAATTTCCTTCCATTTTTTCCTAATTTTGAAAGGTGGTGTGGAATTTCCATGACCTATTTTCTTCCCTCTTTTGGATATGAAATTTAATGATAATTTATATATCATTCGAATCATACTCAAACCCAGAACACACATGTCTTGGTTTGCAATCCTTAATATATTGGGGATATTTTGTAAAGTATTATAGAGTTTATTCATATTTTAATTATCAAAAAAAATATCAAAACATTTCCAAAAATGATAGTAAGATGAAATATGTTACCAAATAATGATTTATAGTTGAACCTAGCCTCTCTAAGCCATTGAAATATTCAATCATATTGAGTACATGAGGGGATACTGAGGTTCCTTCCGCTATATTTCATTGAAAACAATATTTAAATAATTCATACCATTCATTCTTTTCTTACTCTTGATAAATCATTTTTTGGTTATCAATAATTTGAAATAAATCAAGGGTCACATGTTTCTTTTTCAATTCTGACTCCATAGTAACCAACATGAGCGTAGAGACTTCCTATTCTTCCTTTTGATGTTTATAAAAGTCATCTAAATAATTTTATTGAATAGATTAACTTGATGGTTTCTTAAGAATATTTGTTTCCAACATATAGAACATTCCTTCTTATTTGAGAACTATTCTATAATTTTTATACCAATCAATGAATTTTATAACATTATGTTTTTCTTTTTCAAGTACTAAAATTATGATCAAGATTTATTATTATTCCATTTATTTAAAAAATAATCTTGTATCAGATGAGTATCAAGTTTTATTACCAATTAATAAGTAATTTTATTAAATAGGATCCCACTAAAATAATTACTTCTTTTACGATTCATCATACCCATTTGTAATCCAAGATCCATATTTCACTAATAAATGTGTCTTATGTGGATTTACTCTCACCACTTATCTATTTATGAAGTATATAATCCCAATCAAATCATATATGAATCATGGATATTTGAGGGGGAAACTTTTTTTCCAATATATCATATGGATAAAACCAACTCTATTCCTATAGTATCCCAACCCTTATGGTTACCAAACTAGTGTAACCTAAATAAAATGTCAAAAATGTGTTAATCACAAGACAATATTGGGGCACCCCTCTCTATAATAAAACTACCCAAAGATAATATAGTATCACTTATTACTTTATTTTCTTACACAAGATAATCCATAGGCACCCCACTTGGGCATAAAAACACCTGTTTGGATGATCGAGGTCTTTATAAGTGTCATTTTAGAAGGAATAAAATAATTAATATTTTAATGGGATTTAATCTCACCATTTTATATTATGTTATTCTATTTAATTTATGAATGCTTCTAGAAATTTTATTTTTGGATCCTATTCCCTACACTAAATCATTATGTTAAAACCATGCTGATGTGTAAATCCTTACACAACCCACAAGTTTGTGTTACTCACCCAAGAATAGAAGTCAATTATATTCATACATATTTCAATACATCATAAAAATAAGGTACATGAACAATTCATCATATTTATAGATTTATATGATATTGAAAACCACCACATATGTAACCTTAGAGAGAAAAATAACTAACCCCATTCACCATACTAAATAAGGAATAATCCTCTGATAAGGTTGGCAGTCGAAATCTAAATCCCGCTACATAGGGTTATTTTACTCAAAAGAGAATCCAATTTATCAAAAATCTGTCATCAAATATTCAAAAACTATACTCAACAACTAAATTCAAGCTAATAACTTCAATTACAAACTAAGGTCCATATAGATGAAAAATATAATTAATTATCATACCTAGAATGTAATGATTGACTTTATTCAAGAAGAAGTTTAATATTTTAAACTAAATCATGCATAACCTCCACATTTCTTAAAAAATTTACAAAATATGAATATAGTAGAATGTACAAGTTAAATAAATGAACAATTCAAATATTTAAACAAGAGACAAACATTTATGAACCATTCATAAATAAAATATAACTATAAACCCTTTTATAATTTAATATTTAACATTATGGACATTCCATATGTTTGAAAAAAATCATTTTATATTCATTTCAATATTAAATCTTTCATATTTATCATTATATGGAATTATCATTTTAAATATATTATATTATATTACTTAGAAAATATTTATAATCCAATTTCTATTATGTAAAAATATTACATAATTTAAATATTTTGTTACTTAATTATTATTTAAACCTTGATCATATCAATCATAAAACATTTTTATAGGGCTTAAATAATATTAAAATATGGCCTCCCCTTTTATAATGAACAATTTAGAGTAATTAATTCTTAATAATTGATAATTTAAATATAACAATTTTATATATTGTCATTATTTCATAATTTATAAACCATTAGAAATTATTTCTTATGATTTAAAAATAAACTCTTTTTTTTCTAGATCATAAGACATGCCATGTGATTTTTTTAAAATTTATTTCAAATATTCACATTTTATATTTGGGGAAAATGTTTCTTGATCATTTGTTTAATTATAGTCAATTTATAATTAATTACAATTTAAACCTTTTATAAATTAAAATATCTCAAAATACCTTTTATAATGGTTTATATAAATTTTATAAATTCTCTAAATCAATTTCTTTTTTAAACCAATTTTAAAATAATTTTAAAAAAAATTATTATCCTTAATTGAAATTCCTATTCTACATAAGGGTAAACTTATTCTATGCTTTAAATATTATCTAGATAAAGGTATATTCACATGAACTTTAAATATAACATGTTATGTAAATGTACAAAAAATTTTACCCATACATGAACTCCTTCACATAAGGGTATTTTACAGACTACATTTATATAACCTTAAGAACACCTCATTTACCCTTATGTGAACCCTATCACATAAAGGTAAGTTTCATGTTTCCTTTAGATGACCAATAATTCATAGGTAACACCCCATTTAAACTTATTAAATTGATCATAATAAGGGTAATGGATTGGTTACCATTATGAAACCCATATTTGCAAAGGTGACACCTTGATTATTGTTACATATCCCTACTATGTATGGGTTATCCATTTTAAAAATTAAATTTCTGTAATATGAAAATTTTGATTTTTTGTCATTTATTCTTCATTTTAAGCATGATTTCATAAATCTAAATCATGGTATGTCCTTTTATAACATTAAAGGGTTTCCTTAGAGTTAAATAATGAATATTAAAAGAAGATGAAGTGATTTGAACCCTTTTTTGGGGATCAACCATGCACATATTATGAAACTACAAATAAAGTAAAAGGAATAAGAAATTTAAAAACATACAGTTCACTGAATATGTATTGGTTTGATATGTTTTATGTAGATCTCTAAAGTGGAAAACAAAATATTCCCACCTTTGAAGTGTATCGATGGGCCGATCTGAATTGCTTGATATTCACGTGAGATCCAATCTTCCTTCATGGGATACTAGAGCCTTTATTTTGAAGGAATATGAAAAAATGGTTTTGGTTTTTTGGGAGTTTCAACTAAGAATTAAAAAATCACAAACATAGAAAACCATCATATATTTGTATAATTTTTAGGCTTTAAGGACACTCCTTGGGCTGTTTTATCTATTCATGCAGTAAAAATTCCTGAATAAATGCTTCATCTACTATATATACATGTATCATATGAATGTTTTTCCTCCTATAAATTTATTCTTATTAAATAGTATACAAAATTATTTTTGAGGTGGAAGACTAATCCAAGTGTCTAACACACCTTGAATAATATAATAAATCCCTAGAAATCATAATTTGTATAAAAGTCGATATACATGATATATATATCACACATATATATATCATATATGTATATGTATATATATATATCATCTTATATATATATCATTTATATATATATTATTATATATATATCATCTTATATATATATATATCATATATATATAAATATTTATTTTATATTATCATTAATGATATGGAACTTGATATGTTTAATGTGATTCATTCAATGAAGAGTGTAGGGATGGCCTATAAAAATGGGAGTGTTCCCTTCATTGATGATAAACCGTGTTGCATTCCATTTTTTATCAGTTAGATATGGTTCTATGGTCCCTTTTATAATCAATAATACTCATGTTACAAACATGTATCCACTAGCTGGTGTACAACCTATGTAGGCGTAATAATTTTCTTGATCCTATGACCACCATCAATATTTCTTCATTGAGAAGAATAATATTGAGTCTACTGCATTCCCATTACAGGTATTCTCATAGGGTTCTTTTTTTCATACATGTTTATTTTCTAGAATATAGATCAGGATTGTTTCAAGGGTTCTTCTACTACTAAAGATCATATGATGATCCCCCAAAAAACCAATAGTGGTATTAGATCCTTACTCTTTAAGGATTCAATATAAAAATCAAATATTATTCAAATAATTTAATATAATAAATCATTTATGTTGATATCAAAACATATGATATAAATAATTTTTTTTCAATAATATGTAACTTACAACTAATACATATTATAAGGTTTGATAAGTATAAAAACTAAATATTTTAACTCGTCCATATTATATGATATGTGATATCATAAAATACAACATATTTTCATTTTTATTAAAAATAAAGTATGGAAGTGTAAATATGATATTGATTATGTTGTTAAATATGATAGGGGCAATATATTATCTTAGATAAGTAATGTAGGTAAACAATAAGAGGGGATGTATTATAGTTTAAAACAAAACTATAACTTTTCATCCACCTTAAGATTAAGTATATCATAAAAATGAAGTTTTAATTAAACCAAAAAATATTAGTGTAAAAATTATATATTTGGAAAAAATGAAATCTTTAAAACCTTATCAGCTTTTGAAAAAATTAAATTCATAGTGAAACTATAAATAAGTAAAAAACATGGAAACATAAAAAAATTAATATAGAGTACTGGTTAACAAACCAATAACCGCATAAATGATACTATAAAATCACAATTTCAAGCCAAAGTGTATAGAAGATATATAAACAAAATTCAAGATATCCAAGAAATTAAACATGCCTAAAAGTTGTATCTTATTATCTCAAGTAATCCCATCACATTATACCTATCAAAATGTATCGATGCCCTAACCTCTAAAAGTAGATTCCAAACCCCAAATATCATGATATTGATAATCAATATCTTCTTGTTTTCACACCTCAGAGGATCACAATCTCAATGACCAAAAACAACCATTTATTCCATATGAAATCCATCGATCTTGAAAATTCATAAACACAAAAATTACAATATAAATTAAAATATAATTAAATTGAAATCCTAAAAAATAAAATTTTATAAAAAACACTCATAAATAAATGTTATAATGATTGGAAGCTCTCACAGAAATAAGAAGTTGAAAAAATATAATCAACTAGAATTATTACTTAAAAATTATTAAAGAAATATACTAATTCTCCTAAAACAATATGATCATATTTATAGGAAACCCTTTAATAGTATAATTCTAAAATATTTTGGATCATTTTTTACTACATCAAAATCATTATTGTCATCTTATTAAGAACTCGATGTATCTTCACATTTTTTATAGAGTCTATCCAACACCATTATAGTTCATGTAAATCCAGTGAATGAAATGTAAAATGAAAATGCATATCTCTATGATTTCATGCTAAAATCATCATGAAATAAGTTATCATACATTCAAAATATTCACCAAAAATAAATCAAGAATAAAATTTAAGTTAAATTATACATACATGAACTGTATTTAAATTTTCAAAATATGTAATACAAAGGATTCATAAACTCAATAATCGCCTCTTTTTTGAAAATAACAAAACATTTAAAAAAAAATTGAAAAAAAACCCTTTTTATAAATAATAAAAAATTTTGTTTTTAACTAAAAAATGTTTTAATAGTATCCCCTTAAATAATATAAGATAATTATAATAAGTCTCAAAATTAATTCTTTTAAAAAAAATTAAAATCATTCCCTTTATAATATAGAAACATTTTTTTTCTCAAACTCCTCCGCCTTTTGGATTTTCAAAATGAAACAAAAACATAAAAATGATAAAAAAGAGTAGTAAACAACATATTTCAAAAACATTAAAAGTCTCCCCTTAATGTTTTTTTAAAAAATTAAATAAGACCTCCCTTTTTCGAAGTAAAAAATATATTGAGTAACTTCTACCCCTTATAATTTTTATATGATGTCTCAAAAAAAACCTTTCTTTCAATTTTGGAAAAAAAAAATTTAGAAAACTATTTAGAAAGTGAAACATTAATATAATAAAAAAATAAAATAATTATTTGAAAAAAAATATTGAATTTCAATACAATTTAAATCATGAAAAAAATACATTCAACTGTAATATTTAACATCCATATCAGATGTAATGTTAAAATAGTTTTCATTATCAACAAAAAATTCAGAATTCAATCTTTTTTAAGAGATTTTCTAGTTATCTTCTCAATACATTGTTTACATCTATTAATATTTTACAATAAATTTCTCATATCTCTTTGATCAAAATTACTTATTTCCTCTACTTCTTTTAATAATGAGATCTCCCAATTTTAGTCTTCCAACTTTCTCTTACCATCTCTAAACTCTTATTTAATGTCTTTGAATATTTGATTCTAATTACTTTTTAAATTAATTAACTTTCCGATGTCCATTATATTTATAAATTTATAATACATAATATCTTTAATGTATTAATCTTGAATCTTTTCATACTTAAAAACGTTTAAAATCATTGAAAATGACCCTCAAAAACATCTTTGTGGGTAACTTGACTGGATTTTAATTTATAATCAAGAACTTGTCTATGAGTTAGAAAATTATAATTTATTATGATACTATCAATCACTTGACTCATATTCAAATCAATATTTATAATGATGGAAAAGTTGTTTCTCATCCTTTTTAACTAACTAATGATAATTTCTTGATGTTTTTCATTTATCTTGCTTCGTTAACTATGTTCAAAAGAAAATTTTCTTGAATATTCTTCTTCTTATTATCTAAATTTCTTGGTTTTTCTAGAAGTATAAATATTCATGAAAATTATTAGTTTATAATATTATAATTCCTCAAATTTAATATCTTCATATTCAACCTTATTTGTTTCTTTTGGTAACTTTTCATTTCCTATAATGGTGTAGTCAAATTTCGAAGCCTTTACAACTTCAAATGTGATAGTAGTTTCATATTCTGAGGAACTAAAATAATTTTAAGACTTATAAAAATATCCTAATGAAAAAAATTACACTACAACATTGGAAACATAACAAGATAGATAGGATTTAAAATGAATTTTGATTATTACTTCAATTTCGTTGGGGGTTAAAGTTTATATAGTTGACATAGGTTGAAATATCTCTACTAAAGGTGAAATAAAATATAATGATATTTATTTTAAATTTATAGCAGTTGTTTATAATAAATATAACCTTTTATTCAATGGTAATTTAATAGTGGTTCCCCTAAAAAGAGTCTTCATATATAGAGCTTTTAAATTTTCCGCAATTTTGCTCCTTTTTTACATGGGGGAGATTTAAAACTCTATCATACAATTTCTTTCTCTTTTTCTATAAGTATTTCTTAATTTATTTTATAATTTTCTACAGAAATGAAACTTTCATACTTCTATTAATAAAGATAATTTATTCTATAACATAAACTAGATTTATTCTGGTGAAATTATATAAGTTAAATGGATTCTATTTTACTATCCCAGTAATACCAAGGTCAGAAACTCCTTATTTTGTTTAAAACATAATAAAGACTATGTTTTGGATTATTATATAGGGTAGAATATTTATCTTTACCATACCAGAACATAAAAAATTAATATAATCCCATATAAACGAAACTATATGAAACATTATCATGTTGTAAAAACAATATAAGATATATACATATTTAATCATACTATATCATTATAAACTTTTCTCATATGAAGAAAATTTTGAACCAACTAAAACACTATTCTACCTTCAAGGTATAAATGATTCATTTTATTAACTCTTTCCTTGATTAGAAAAATGTTATCTTATGATATGATCGTAAAAAAATTATGGGAGGTGAAGTATATTTTAGTTCACTAGAATCTATCCATAAAAATTACATTCATTTAAATTTTATGTAATGGATTATAGTAGGAAGATAATGTTAAAAAATAGGCATAATATCTTCTCTAATGGTAGTAAGACCATTGAAATTTATATTTTACCAATGGTTCTATAATGATTTTTTGGGAGGTATGGAGGTTTGGTAAAGTTGATTGGTCACCAAGTTAGTAACCAAGTTCAGGAGGTCATGCCTTATGATTTGAGTCTTCATGGGAACAATTTTAACTTATTTGACTAGTTGTGCTTAGTATATAAATTTATGGGACCTTTAGTGAAAAGTTTTCTTTATCTAAGAATTTATTTGGGATATGAGAAGTTTTTTTGGATTAATTGTTTTTTATTAATCATTTTATATGACATATAATCTTCCTATTATAAAGGAGTGGTGTGTTTCCCCCATGCACAAAGAACATAGTCTAAAACATATTAAATAACTATTTTTCTTTGTCTTCTTTCTATATTTTTTGTCTATATTTTATCAGTAATATAGTTCTTGTTTTTTTTAATTTTCTAGTGTGTGTTTAAGATCAACATTGTGCAGTGAGTATGGTGAATAAACTATTTACTTTTGATACACTCGATTATTGGGAAGTGAACTTTTGGAGATAGTTTTCCTAATACATATTGTCTTCTAATGTGATCTTCTAATGAATTGAAATCTAAAAATCTAATGGTCTTATTGAAATCATGGAGATTTTTTCATGGTTTTTCTTTCCTAAAAAGTGGTATCAGAAGGAAATTTTAGTTTTTATAGGTCCAACACACTGATTTTAGTTTAGTAATGATATTATATTAATGTAATATTCAAATAGATGTATTATATGGAATGTATTTTTGAATCTATAAAATTTTTATTTGAATGACTTCTGGTTTAGAAAAATATAGAATTACCAGTTTCAAGGTTAAATCTAATTCTAATGGGGAAAGATGAATGGGAGTTCTTTGATATAAAGGAACTAGATCTGGTGAGAATTTCTCTTTCCTAGAATTTTTATTTCAATATTTCGGAGAATAATACTATAGGTGATTTTATGAAGTCATTGGAGGATATGTATGAAAAACCAAAATCCCTTAAAAAAGTATTTATGTTGTAACAATTTTTCATATTAAGGTTGTCAGAAGTAATACCAGTGGTTGATCATGTTAATGAATTCAACATGATTTGTGAGTAGCTTCGGCTAGTGAAGGTAACTTTTTCTAATGATGAATGGGAATTGAAACTATTATATTAAATTATGGATAGATCAGATAAAATGGTTACTATAATTAGTAACTATAGTAGACAAAAGGACTTGGTTTTTAATGATATGAATAATCTGATACTCAATGGGTAACTTTATTAAAGGGAAGTTTAGGCAAAAACTAGTAGTTCCCTTAATACCAATGGTATATGATGTTCAACTCAACAGAATAAAATTTACCAAGAAAATACATTAGTAGATCAGTCTCAAGGAAGGTAATGGGAGAAGAGCTGAGGACAGTTTGTTAGTCATGGTCCAACCTTTTGTAAATTTGGGAAGAAATGGCATATAAATAAGGATAGAAAAGTCAAAATTATAACTTCAGGAGAATTTCAATGATTATTAGTTCGTATTCCATCAACAGAATAAAATATAAAAATAATTACTTCTGGATTAATACTACTTTGGTAGAATCTTGTGTGATTGAATCTAGATCCTATTATTATTCAACTGGTGATAAATGTTTTATAATCAACTATAAATTATAAAAGTTTTGGAAATTCCATCAGGATGGTTTTGAAGCCCTAGAAGTTTTTGGAATATTATCGATCAATATCTATATGAATAATGGGTGATTATTGAAGCTATCATAAGTTCATTACATTCATGGCCTATAAAAGAATATTATTTCCATCAGATAATTGGATGATAAATGGTTTTACACTTTCTTTGAAAATAGGGGTTTTGATGTGACACAGGGTTTCATGGTGATTGGAAAAGGTGTAAATAATGAGACTTTATTTTACTATAAATTTAGAAAAAATCACAATGATCATAAGTTAAACTTTTGATGACCCTAATCTATGGAACTATATGGTTTTTCACCTTAGTGATAAGAACATGAATATTCTATAGGATAAGGTTATAGTGAATATTTATTTAAAATACATAGAAATTATTTAATGTTTTGTGCTAGTAAAGAAAAAAATAATTGTTTTTCAACTTAGACGGTCGGAATCCTTGGGATTTGAAGTTGGAGTTTGTACACTCATACATTTGGGGACCTACCCCTGTTCAATCCTATAATATTTTCTTTTATTTATTACATTAATTCATGATTCTAATATTATATATTTACTTTTTTAATCATAAGTCTCATGTATTCCATTTTTTTATTTAGTATAATTTTTTGTAATAAAGGGAGTGAGGTTGGAAGTTGATGTGAATCAGAATGGACAACTATGGTGAGTGCATCAGACACAACTTCCAAAAGATATACAATAACGAAAGAATAATCATTAGAATAAGGTGCTCCAAAATAAACTATATAATGGAGTGGATAAAATAATGATGAAGTATTTAATGAATAAACCCATATGTATAAAGTTGCACTCATGAATTCTTAAGGTGATTTGGGTAGAGGCTTTGGACATGACAACATATCTTACCAACTAAATTCCAACATCGTTAGTTGGGTAGGAACTTCTAAAAGATATGTGGTATATGAAATGACCATAATTTCATCACCATATAGTATTTGGTATTTTTTATTGTGTACATGTTAATGCTAAGTATAGGGAAAATTTTGAATCAAAATCCAAAATTTGTTTCTTACATGGTTATGGAAATGAAAAAAAATTATATTTATTATGGGATGGTAAATAATAACTGATCATCAGAAGAAGATCTATTTTCATTTATGATAATGTTATATAAAAGGTCCATAATTTGTAATAGTATGAAGTTAAAGAAAAATAAACTATTAAAGTCTAGGTTTATCATAGTACCATTAACCTGTAAAAACTGAATAACTCTAATGTAGGTGTTGAAGGCACTAAATTTTTAATGGTAAGACCACTAGAACTACTAAAAAGTTCAAGGTAAGATAAAACATGAGTGGTGGAACTAGAATTACATGCCCTATAAGTACTAGTACTATAAGTTTAGGTTCCGACAGAAAGAAAAGATTCAAGTAGTTCAGATTACTTGATTTAGTTGAGGAGTTCAACCAGAATCAAGAGACCTATAAAGAGAAATATTGATGATATGAATTTTTTACTCTTAACAGATGTAGGAGAATCTGAAAATCTACAAGAATTAGTTTTTCTTAGTGGATCTAAGTAGTGTAATTTATCCCTAAATTAGGATATGGATTCATTAAATTTAAACGCAACATTGTAGATGGATGAACTTACAAAGGGTAAAAAGCCACTTGAGAACAAATAGATTTATCAAATTAAGGAAGAGGATGATAGAAATAAGTGATAAAAAACATGGGTTGTAATGAAAAGTTTTCAAATGAAATAAATATTAGATTTATAAAGATTATTATCACCTATATTTAAACAATATAACATCATAATAGTGAAAAGCATTATTAAATAGTAATATTTTTAGTTGGAGAAGATGGATGAAAAGATCGATTTCCTTATGGTGAGTTAAAGGATAAAATATACATGCAATATCCAATAGTTTTATCAATATAAGGAAACTAT
Source organism: Viscum album (assembly GCA_963277665.1). Classification (NCBI taxonomy): domain Eukaryota; kingdom Viridiplantae; phylum Streptophyta; class Magnoliopsida; order Santalales; family Viscaceae; genus Viscum; species Viscum album. Next base: position 1,351,234,691 of record OY728159.1, on the reverse strand, counting down.
ATTTTGATTTTTATATTGAATAAAAGAATAAATTAGTTAAATAAATCCCTTGAGTAAGCCAATTAGAAATCAGATTAAATTATGTATAAATCAGGGTTCGGTATGTGCAAAATAGATCATTTCTATTATCAAAAGTGGTAGAAAGATGATACATGAATCATATTTATTTTTTATGTAGATTTCATATTTAAAGATATATTGGATGGTGATAAAATCTAAAAGATGAAGTGTAGTTTTTTTGGATGATTTGAGATGAAGGATCTTAGAAAGATGACGAATGTTTTGGGGATGAATATCGAGATATGTTGAAAATATAAGGCTTTAGTTTTATCTCATATGGATTATAACAGGAAGATTGTGGAAACTTTTGGCATGGAAATAATTAAGTTAGTCTCAAACCCTCTTGATTCTCACTTCAAGTTTTCCAATTCATAGGTGTCAGCAAAAAATGTTGAGGTCAAGTACATAGAGAAAGCACCGTATGAATTAGTGGTCAGAATTTTATTATATGAAATGGTTTTTACTCATCCAGACATTTCCCATGTAGTGAAAATTATGAGTCGGTATATGGATTATTTGGGGAAAGTGTATTGGGAGGTTGTGAGTGGATTCGTCAGTATTTGAAAGGATCATAAATATGTCTATGTGATATAGAATGAATAACCATTACTATTATTCATAGACATAGATTTTTGGGGTGACATCGATATAATGAAAATTATAACTGGTTTTTTATTTAGTTTTACTAGAATGGCTATCATTTGGTACTAAAATTGAAAAACAAAATTGTTACTCTATAATCAATGGAAGAAGAGTATATAGCTGTAATGGAATATGGGAAAGAAATGATATGGTTGAGTCAGTTGTTGAAGAAAAAAGGAAGGGTTCAATTGGAATACATTCTTTACTGGGAAAACTAAAGTGAAATTAACTTGTAAAAAATTCCAATGTTCCATGCTTGGATGAATCACATCCACTTGAAGTATCATTTCATAAAAAATTACTGGAGGAAAGTAACTGAAGCAATAAAGTTAGTAGTAAGACAAAATCTGGAAGACATATTCAAGAAAATAGTATTTCAAGAAATCATGAGATAGAACTGAGCCTCAATGGGTATTGGGTGAATAAAGTAAGTATATGAATGTGTAATTCTACTGGATGATTATTTTTGGAGAGTTTCCTGGACTCCATAAATAAACTTTACGAGGGAGACTACTGGGAGGTGAAGTTTTTTCATTTACATAATATTTTATCCATTGAAAATATGTTCACCTGAATTTTGTGTGATCAATGATTAGATAAATGTGTGGCACAAACAAAAGAAACAAATTTTATCTAATGTTAATATGACCATCGGAAGTTCATTTCTACCAATGGTTCTATATTGAAGCACTAGGAGGCATGGAATTCTAGAAAATATGATAGGTCACTGGGTTGGTAACTAAGATCAAGCAGTCATTCCTTGTGATCTGAGTTTTCATGGGAGTGGTTTTAACTTTTTTAATTGGTTTTTCATAGTATATAAGTGTGTTGGGGAATTCAGTGAAATATTTTATTTAAATTATCATTTATTTTAGATATAATATGTTTTTTAGGATTACTTATTTTCATAATCTATTTTTATCACCTAAAATGTTCCAGTTTTAATAAAATCAATAAGTAGTGTGTTTCCCTCAGGCACATAAGATTGTTTGAATCACATTAAAAAAAATTTATCTCTTATTGGTTTTTATATTTCTATTTCATGTTTTATTATTAAATTTATTTCAACTATTTTTTATGTTTTTGAGTTTTTTGTGTGTGAAAGGAAAAAATTTGTGCGGTTAGTAGGGTTTATAGAATACCTTCTTATGATACACACATTCATATAGAAGTGAACTTATGAAGATCAGTTTTCCACAATTTGGAGTGTTCTTCCTGCAATATTCTGGTGGAATTATGTATAATAATATGATGGTCTTATCAAAAACCTAAAGATTAGTTTTCCATGGGTTTTATTCCCCAATATAAACATCCTAAAATATCTATATGTTTTTGAGAAATGAATAGAGACTCATCCTTCATATGTAACTCTATAAAAATCACCAAATCTTCAATAGAAATAAAAAAAACAACTCTACAGACTAAAAATTTTACCTTCTTAAGTCCACTAGTCTCAAAAAAAAGAGTTTTACTATAAAAATATCAAGTGAAACATGGATTAGAAAATTTCAACTAATTCTTAGGTTAATAAAAGATCCTCCCATACATGAAAATGAAAAGTTTATTTCAAAAAATATTCATATTTTTCATAATAATCATGATAAACTGGCCTTTATTTAAAAATTTCTCTTTCTGTGACTTCTCTAAAAGATTCCATGAAGGTGATAGAAAAAGAAAAAAGGGATTAGAGAAAATCATATGAATACATTAAATTCTTCTCATTGAATATAGACAAATGAATTTGGGACCATAATGGTATTTATCAGATATCTCAGTATCCATTGATCTAAAAACTATCAGACTCATCAAACAACTAAGGATTACTCATTCCAAACAAGATAATTCCAAAATATCAAAAATATATTATTTTTAAAAGTTAATGTTTAAATTTCAAATTTTAACTTCATAATGATTTTTAAAACATAAACTTATGATAATATGAATGAAAATTTAATTCTATGATAATATAAAATAATAACATATAGAGAAATATATTCAGTTAAAATAAAAACCACAAATTATAAGATTAATTTTCAATAAAAAAACTAATAAGTTACCTACCATATTAATGGATTTATCTTATTCTTATAAAAATATTTCTAGAAAAAAATGGAATTTCATATCATCCTTTAAAAAAATAGAAAATATAATAGCAATTATGCACTAATAATTTATCTAAGTAATGAGTAAGACTCCACCTTAATAAGTACGTTTAATTAAATAAAGAAAAACATTGAACATACTAATTTTAAAAAAAATTATGATAAAATTTTAAAAATAATTATCAAGGACTAAATATAATATTTCTATTTCTATTATTCAAGGGCTTAAGATATTCATAAATAATTTCTTTGAAATATGGTCCTACTTTAGTCCAGAAGTGTTTCTGAAAAAGAACTTTTCAATCCATTTTAGAGGCCCATTTTTTCTAATTGGACTTTGAAATATTTCTAATAATATTTCTATAGTCGGGAGCTGAGACAGTGTGCAATTCTGAGACCAAGTGTTCCCAGAATTAATTTTATAAAAAATTTAATTTTTTTTATATTACGCACACGCTGTTAAGTAAAGAAATGGTATATGTCTTAAATGGTTAATCAGATTAGAAATATGGGACCACCTTTGGGTCCGAAACACGGTGTTTAGCCTAAGCGCGATATAAAATAAGTCAGTGCGGGATGTTCGTACCCCTCGCTAGTCGGTAGTGTGTTAAATGAATAAATTAAATTATTTATTTATTCATTTAATAGCTCAAAACCAAATAACTCATGGATGAGGGATCAGATGAAAAATCGGAGGCCACCGATGAGCTCATAACACAGGCTTTACCCTAAGCAGGGTGTAACATTTGTTAGCGTCGGGTGTTCGGCTTATGCGCCATCGTGGGAGAATAATTAAATAATAAAATACCTGTTTATTTAATTATTTGATTAATTCATTTTAACCGGATGAGAGGTTATAAATTCATGGTTATGAGATCTTGTCCTCATAACCCTTTTTCCAATGACTCCTCCTCCTCTCCTCTCATATCCCCTGCGTTGACGAATGACGATGAAGACTTGGATCCAGGAGGATCGAAACACGACAAATGCAACATCTTCTTCTCATCGTTGTGTAAGTGCGGTCTTCGTCAACACCAAATGGATCCAATCTAGGTAGGATGTTTCTTTTTTGATTTCTTATAATGATTTAATTTCCATGAAAAACGAAAATTAGTTTTTTTTGAATGATTTAATTCGCTGATCGAACAAAAAAATTGGTTGAAGAAATTCTATTCTTGTTTATCTTTAATTTAGAATTATTTAAGTATGATAAATATATATTAGTTAATTCATCTTGTTCTTCATTATCAATTATGATGGCCAAACAAAAATTTCCTTTGATTTGCACATAGATCATGATCATTTCTATTTCATTCTTCTTGTGTTCTTCGCGCATTCTTCATCGCCAAATATTTAAGCGCACTAAAAACTCAATGTTTCATTGAGCACGGAATACAGACGTAGATATCTTGACCTGAGGATCATGAATCCACATTCGTATCTTCATTCTAAGTTTGATCGAACCTGGAATGGTGCGTGGAATGATTTTTCGGCATAGGTCTGGTGAGGGTTTCGTCGGTTCAAGGCGGAGGTTCTGGTGAGGCGAGCAAGCCACTACGGTGGTGGGGTGAGGTGGATACGGTGGCATGTGAGGAGACTCTAGAGATTTGGGGTGGTGTGAAAGATTGGTCCAGAGGAGTAAGGTGGTCCGGGTGAGGTGGTACGGTCAGCAGGAAAATGTGGCGGAGCAGGGAAGTCTGGCGCGATTGGTGCAGGTGATGCACGCGCAGCAAGCGGGGGCTAGGTGGCTTCAGGTGGTGATGAGGCAGATCAGGCGGTGGCATGAGTAGATAGTGTGACAGAATTAGTCTGACCGTGTGCAAGGCGGAGGTATAGTGGGTTCCCAGTTCATCTATAGAGGGTGAAAAATTACAGAATAAGAAAGAGTTGATTAGAGAGAGAAAAGTGTTGAAAGGAAATAAAATTAAAAGTGAAATAAATAAGAAATAAAAATAGGGGAGGCACCATGTGGAAGCCACCTAAACAAAAGGTATACCCCTTTCATGAAACTCAATTTGAGTTTGGAATTAAGGTTCAATAAATAAGTAAGTAATAATAATAATAAAATATTGTTATTATTACTTTTGTTGATAAAACACTTATTCGTCTGTAACTTATCTATGTGACCTCAATTTCACGAACCGTCAGCGGCGGTACAACCCTGACTTTGAGATGAAAATTATGAGTCCAATATTGGATGTATTTTTCGGGTTTGTGGATCGGATACTCGAAACACTAAAATAATAATAATAATATATTATTATTATTAAATCTTCGATCCTCCCTAACTTCTACGTGTGATGTCCAATTGACTTGTCGTCAACAGTGACGTGACCTTGTCTTTAAGACGGTCTATTTAATTATAATGTTTAATATTAAATTCTGATTCATGGAATGGGTCCATGAAACATGCAATATTATTATTATTATTATTATTATTATTATTATTATTATTATTATTATTGTGGGTCCTTGTAACTGACATATCTTCCTCATATGGTGTCAAAATGACGAACCGTTTGCGGTGATCAAATCCTTGAGATGAGGTAGTAGTTTTGAGATACTCCACTTGAATTTTACAGAAAGTTTGAGTTTCGCTGGGTTGGATCGTACTCAAATTTAACCAGCACCTTGACACAAAAATGCTTATATCTTACCGATTGGGTGTTTGATTGACATGTCGTCTGTGGCGCTGGAACCCTTATGGAAGGATGGATCATAAGGTTACTTATTCATGGGAATTCGTTCTAGTTCAAATACAATAGATGGATTGAGTATCGGTTCTCCCAAAATCAGGCATGCTTCATGCGGGAATCAAGTTATAGGCTATTACATGAAGAAGAAGAGCAACCAATATGGGTCCTCATCAGAAACTCCAGGGTGGGATGATCTATATGTATAACTAATCATCCCTAGCTATTTACCAGTGACCAATACAGTTCATCACTAGTGACCAATACATGTCAATACCATCGAGCAATACGGTTTAGCATCTAGCGACCAATACGGGTCAGCACCAGTGACCAATACGGGTCTGCACCAGCGACTAATATAGGTCAGCACCAATGACCAATACAGGTCAGCACCAGTGACCAATACATGTCAGCACCAGCGATCAATACGGGTTAGTATCTAGCGACCAATACGGGTCATCATATAGTGGCCTATATGAGTCTGTAGTAGAGTTACTACGGATAAGGTGATCTGGCTTTACGACTATTCAACCATATTCTAGTAACCTAGAAGTTAAATAGTTAGAGTGAGATGTCACTTTTGCTTTGTGCATCACGATTTGGATCATGCTTGTGATATTTCATAATAAGGTATATGTGAGAAATCCCTTGACGGACTGAGGTGTGGGAAACATCTTAATGGAGCGACTGAGATATTGTGGGTTAAATTGGAGCAGTGTTCCCCCAACTGAAGACAATGTCGAGGAGTGGGCCTCTTCACTTGATTTCTCCTAGTCTTACCTCGGGTGCAGGACTGTGTCAGCGATACCTCTAGTGCTAGGCACTAGAGGCAGTTTTAGTAGAAGCTTCCCGATGGAGCATGTCCCCTCAGACATACCATTAGGAATGGTTGATTTTTTCCTGATAGAGTACATCTCTCAGACAGGTTCCATTTGGGTTGACCAGCTCATGGAGCATGTTCTCCTGATCCTTGAGTTATGCTTTGAGCCTTCTTTAGAAATCCTGGTAATGGCTTTGAGGTCAGATCCCTATGTTTTTTTGTTGTTGAGACAAGAATATCTAGATTCCTTGGGTATATGTATGGGCATATACATAGTGTGAGTTGTGAGATGGAGATCCCCTAACTCTTTCTTTTTGGTTTCTTTGAGCGAGCATATCTTTTTTTGGGTGGAGATGCACTCTTTCCGTTCACTCTTGTTGTACCTTGTTCTCTCTTAATGCTCTCCTATTCAGTGACCCTCTTACATATCCCTCAAGCCTTCAGGGCATCCTACTGAGTATTCTTATACTCACCACTACTTGGGCTTTTCCTTCATTTGGTGTGCCCTTGCAGATGACAGATAGGTCGATCGTGATATTAGAGAAGCTTAGGGATACGGGGGGCTTGTACCGTGTGTGGTGGTTATAGCTTGGGATTCAGTAGTGGGACTCTTCTAACTATTTTACTTTTTCACCTATTTCCAGGTTGTGGTACTTTTCTAGTTTGGTGTGTATTTTTTCCCCTTTCCCTTTCAGCGTCACTTTTATTGTACTTTTAATGTTTAGAGGTCTATTCATATATGTTTGGTTCCCTTTTTATAGCAGTGTGGTACTTTACTTTCCTTTCCTCTACACTTTTTCATTTATATGGTTGTGTGTGTGTGTGTATGTTCTTAGGTGAAGTCCTCCCTAAGTTTGGTGTGACTTCGGTACTAGTCTCTAGCCCCTATTTTATAGAGGTCGGCGTGGGGTAGTTGCAACTCGATCCCCGGTACGGGTTGGGTCGTGACATCCAAAACTTGTTTGGATATTTGGTGCTCATAAGAAGAAAGTTACATTTAGATATAAGTGAACATTCTTTAATATTATTATATTTTATGTAGATAAAAAAATTCCTCCAACAACCTCCACTGTAACGCATTGAATAGAAAATTGATTGGCTAAGAACAAAATAACTCAACTGGTATATTGATCTTATGGTATATTTAATCCCAAAACTGGAAGTATATATTTTTTGTTTCAACTAAACGTAAATATTTTCACAATATTTTGAACCAATTGTAAATTTAGTAAATATATTATTTATACATTTGACTTTATATTTTATCTTAATAATATCATTCTTGTCTTCAACAAAAATTACTTTCTTCTCAGAATTTTTTATCTTTTCACAATTTGACTTATGATGATCTTCCAGTCATTTAACAAAATGTATTTATTTTAATTAAATGTTCATCATTTAAATATTATCTATGGTATTATCCAAGCATAGAAATATATTTTTATTCTCATGTTTTAATTTTTATAAAACATGTTCCATTAAATTAAAATAATTATTCATTTCCTTCAACACATAAGTGATTTTTCAAACTTCGCCTTTAGATTTTGAGTATTTAACATTCGTATTACTCAATTTAGAAGTTAAATTTATAACCTCATACTCAAATATACTTACATCGATTTTATTTTCATACAAACCATCCTTGAGTCTAATGTATGTTTCGTAGAGATTTTTTTAAGATTCCTTTACATTAGAAATATAGTCTTCTATTTCCCCTCATGTTTTAACATTATTATCATCATAAAAATAATCTAAACATTCATAATAACTTTCCTCCTCAAAATAAAATTCCACTATACTATTGTTTAAAGAATATTTTCATAAACTTTCAAATCTATTAATTTTACCCATAAAACATTTCACATTTTTCAACATTTTTATAATTTCAAATAAACTAGTAATCTTAATTTTATTATCACTTTCATTCAGTGATCTATAAGAATAAGTATCTTCTCCAATTTTTTTACATGTATCAAATTCATTAAGAATATTCTTTTCCTTACTATTATAATATTTTTTAGAATAATTTTGATCTCTTCTCTTCAACTCTAGACAGTCGGGATGAATGTGCTTAGGCTTCCTACATTCATAAAAATGGTTTTTAAATAATATTTATTGCCTCTTTTCTATATTATTTATTTTAAAAAATATCTATTGAAATTTTAACTACTGAAAATCTTTTTTTCCATTTAAGAAAATTCAACCACAATTATTTTCAAAAATATATCATCTAAATACCTTTTATCAATTTTCCTCAAAGTATTTTCTATGGAATTTTAATTTCCAGAAGTTGATGAAAATGAAATTACATTTTTCTTCTTTTACTTATCATCATATATTTTCAAGAAACACTCATATTTCATTATATTTTCAATGAGAACATGTTGTATTAGTTTACTAATATTATCTGTATCATTTATATTATTATATTTTAAAAAAACATAGAAATAAATATTATGATTATCAAAATCTCTCACAAAAACAAGTATTTGTAACAACATGATCAAACAGAACTATATATTTCTAATTCTAAAAGAAACATACTACTAGTCCTCAAAGTTGTGGTTTTATCTATAATAAATCCATTAAAGTTAAAATTATGCATTATTCATGATAAATTATAACAACATCAGAAGAAAATTTATCATCTTTTAATGAAATCATCAAAGCTTCACATCTTACAATGAATTCAGTCTTGCGCCATAATATTGATTGTAAACTTGATGAATGTAATCTTGAATAAAAGTAGAGATCTAAAAAAGGATAAAATCCTCTGAAAATAAGTTATTTAATTTTAATATTGTTTTCTAAAAAAACATAAGAAAAAATATCAAATAAAATAAAATTTAATATAAGTGTATTGATATTTTAAAAATAAGTAATGTAAATGAGTAATATATTCGACATAATAAAATTGTAATTGTACTATTTGGTGATATCAATTATATAATTATATTAATAATATATCATAGAATATGATAGGGTCATGAAATGTATCTCTATAATATTGGTCATATTTAATGAATGACAATAAGATTATTATCTTTCAAATAAAACATTCCTAAAAATGTTGAATTTTTTTTGATGTTTTTACTCATATTCTATAAATTATATCTAAATTATAAGTGTTATACCTTATAAAATGGGATTTTTTATGCCGAAATAATATAGAAAATGTTCATATTGGTATTTAATGTTTTTTAAAATAATAAAGTGTTATCTATTAGTTTATTTGTTTAATAATATTCATGTTTAAAATGTTTTTATAGAATTTGAATATTTTGAGTGATATATTTATGAGATAAATTTCTTCTAGTAGATAGAGATCAAAATAACATTCTAGGTGTGATATCATACAATTTATTTTTCATTTAATTTGTAATTACATTGTTTTTAAAGTTATGTGACTTAAAATATTTATTGAATATATTTTATGAACATTAGGTTTTAAAGATACCATGATTTCAATTTTGTCTTGATTAAAGTCTCCCCAAGGGGTGACACTTGGGATTAGATTATCCACCATTCTGGACACTTATTCCTTATTCTAAAAAGGTGAGGGGTTGGATATCAATATTATAGGGTTACTCATGTATATATTTCAATCTCACATAACTCTAAGTATTTACCTGAAGAGTCAATACTTATACATGATAATCATTTGAATATGTAAAAATATTTTTGGATTCTACTTTTGGATGTGTAACATAGATGTGTAGGTTCTATAAAGAGTTACGCATTAATGTGGTGTGAACACATTATTTTGATTAATGGAATAATGATTCCAAAACTAAATCATTCGAATCATGAATACACAAAGGAATAAAAACATGAGATAATAATGACTATATGAGATTATGTGTGTATAATATGCATGTTATGGATATTAAACTGGTGATACTTTTAAAAAAAACTTAAAATAATAAGTGTTAGATTCCTATAAAAATATTATAGGTAATGGTATATTCTTTCCCATTCAGTTAATTTGTCATTTTGGGAAGTTGGAGGTGTTTAAAGGAGCCTTCCGGTGGTTTCATGGTGGTTGGAGTGCTAGTAGTATTGTATTATATGCTTCACGAAAAGAACCGGTCTCACATCGTGAGTTGGTAATTCACGACATGTGTATCCAAAGAACTCACAGCTTGTATGAATTCTAAGAGGAATGTCATGAAATAGATTCACATTGTGAAATGTAAATTCACATTGTGAAATGTAAATTCACATATTGTATTTAATTCAACCCCAGATGACTTATTTTTAGTTAAAACCGAAGATACAGATTTTTTATGCCTTGAAATGTTTTCACATATTTTAATCTATGAGGGTCATGTAATATACATCATGAATATATAATTTATAACGTGAAAGGGAAAAATTACATGTTGTTTATAACCCTTTTTTAACCAAATTTCTCCTCAGTCATCTGATTTTCGTGTAATTTTTTGAGGAACTCTTGGCCCCTTTTGGGGATTTTTTAGCCTATAGTCCATCACATTGGTCCTTTGGTTTTGATGGTGGTTTTTCAATAATCGGTTGTACACCCATCCCCTTATATTTATTTTTTTTCTCTCATTCTTCTCTCAATGATCTACTTGGTGTTACTTTGTAGTTTTGATATGTTAGGATGTGATTTTGACAACCCTTTGGTGTGGTTCATGTAGATCTATGGTTTTCAAATGTGGTTGTGAGTTGTGGGTTGTTTCTTCTTCACCTTGCAGTGCACAGTGAGATATAAAGATCCATCTGAGGTAGGATATCCTCTTTATTTATTTTTTTACATGATATGTGTGAGGATTTCATGATTTATATTTCCATTTGGTGGATATTAAAGTTCATATTGAATAATATAATGAAATTGAATAATTGAAATTTATGGGTATGGATACATATCAAATGTTTTGACTGCTTTTTCATTTTTTTATGATACTATGTCATGTTGTTTCCTTACTAAAAATAATGACTATTATGAGCCTTTCATCCATATTAGATGTTATGATTTGAGACCCTTGTTGTGTTATTGTTTGATAACACCCTAGATAAATAGATAAAGTATGTATAATTGTATAATAAATTGGTCTCCCATGGAAACCTATTTTGTGTGATAACACCCATGCTAAATAAAAAAGTAGTAAAATGAAATCTCTTAAATAAATTTTGGAATTAGAGGCTATGTGATGTGTGGAGTTATGATGTGGTGGTTGGTTAGAATGGATGTGACATCGAAAGTTGTGTGATATGGTGTTTATTGGTTGTGGTGCATAGAGGTTATGGTGCATATAGGTTATGGTGAACAGTGGAGATGAAGTATGGTGATGATTTATAGTTGTTGTTTGAAGTGTTACTGTCATGATATATGATTTGTATGTGTGTTTTGTGGTTTATAAGTGTGATGGTTTGGTTGTTTTGCTACATTAATGATGGTGGATTTTAGGTGTTGTGGTGATGGTTCTATTATATGGGCCAGTTGTGACATGGAATGGTTGTATTAGTTTCTCATTTATCCATGGAATAATTTTTTATGATAAAACAAAATGAAATAGGATGAAAAATAAACAGGGTGGTCTGGAAATGGATGTGTGATAAATTGGTTAAATTTATTTTACATTAAATGAATTATTGGTGGAAATGTATATAAGTGAACATATAAATGAATGTTGAACTGTTGTGTGGATTGTGTGGCTTGTGTGGTAGTGTAATATATTGCATATAGTGGTATAAGTGGTTGTAATCATTGATGTGTGGTACGGTAGTGGTTATTTGGTGTACTCTAGAGTAGTTGGTATGAACCCATTTATCAGGTATGCCATGTTATCTATATATTATGTATGTTTACTCTATTCTTATACACATCACTGAAGTTGGATAACCTTACCAGTTCTCTGAGATTCTGGGCTCTGGGTATTTTCCCCAACATCCTGAATTGTGGTGATACGAATGGATGGCTACCACATCTTCCCTATTATTCATTAAATAGTGATAGATTATGTGTTTTTGGTCAATATGTGTCGTGATGGACCAGGTTTATTTGGGTGACATGTGGTTATTTTTGGATGTAATGATAAGTGAATGTAGGCTCAAGTGTCTACAGGTAAGACATGATATGATGGTACCTAATTCAAGAACTGGATGCTAGACCTTATGAGGGTGGGGTAGATAGGGATTCTTACTAATCCAAATCATATATGGAAAGTATGTGATGTGATGAGAAGCAATTTTTATGGAAGGTATGGGAGCATGGGATGTTCAATGTTGGGGAGTGAGAGTAGAAAATAAATGGGAAAGCAGCAATGGGGAACCTTGAATTTTTGTGATCATGATGTTATATTAATATAATGGATGTTTGATTTAGTGACTGATCTATAGTGAGTTTGGGATGGTTAGTTTACCTATTTAGGTTCATATTGGTTCTACTATTTTTTCATTGTCACATTAGCAAGCTGTTCTCATATGTGCACTTGATACCTTGGTTATGTCTTAGCTGATATACTTGTATGCTCAAATTGGTTATATAAACTATTTTTTAGATTTTCATGAGGAATTTATACACTAATCTAGACAATAAAATCTTTGTTTTGGATCTTTTTTTGAGTTACCACAATATAAATGTTTTTGGTAATTTATTTGAAGACTTTTATATGCATTGATTTACTTTATTCATTCATTATGGGATGGTTTTTTGTTTATATTTATTTTATTTATTAAATTTTATTGGTGGTTATTTATCCTATATATTGATCATGTTTTATATTATAGACCATAATTCTTATAATTTGTGAGATTTTTATACCCTCGATTCTAGTCGGCAACCTGAGGCCTAGTAGAGGCAGGACTCATGGGGTCATTATCTCTCTCCCTTCATTGAAGTATCTTTGGTGGGAGGGGATCATGATGATACATGTCAAGAACCTAATCATTCAACTTTGTAGGTTTTACTAAATCAGTGTACCCATATAATATATTATGCAAGGCATAGTGAAAGTGGATATTCTTAAAGTTTAGCTAGTCAAATGCCACTATGATATTTGGGTTACAGTAATTGAGGAAACCCTAAAAGTTATGATACCTAAGGCATATATTTGAGTAGATATGTATAATATATTTGGATAAAGATTTTATCCGATAATCTATCAAGGAATAATAATTTTTATTATTGGGATGATTCCCTACCTTTATAGCTAAGTGATGATATGTGCACTAATTTAGACTCAATGCTTAGTGCAATGTGGATCTTCACTCACTAAATGGGTATGATATACATATACATCATATTTAGTGTGAGTAATTTCATTAAAATTCCTTGATGAAAATATATAAAACTTGAAACTCACTCATATATATCTATCTTTTGTATATTATTTTTTTCTTTATGATAATCATACTAAGATAACTTATAGGTATGGACTATAAGATAGTTGTATATTTTTATATAAGGTTGAGAAGTGTTCTCAAAGAGAAACATTATGATAATCTGAATGTGAATGTTATAGATATCCATTTCACTAACTCTAACTCATGGGTATTGGATACTTGGTGTGAATCACACATTAGTGTTGATAAACACACACTTAGACATAAGAGGGACTTTAATAATGGTTAATTATATCTTAATATTTTAAGGGGAGAAAGATTTACCACATTATAGGTCATCACTTATGATCAATCTTTACCAAGTGAATTAACTATAGAGTTATCGATTCATTATTATATTTCTCTTTAAAAATAAATTTTATTTCTACATCTTGTTTAGACGATAATACAATTGTATTCATTATTAATAAAAATAGTTCTTCCATATATTTGCAAGAAATGATTTATGAAATTTATAATATTTTAAACGGTTTATATATTCTAGATATGAATATTCTTTTTCATAATATTTATAATAATAAGGTAAAGGTTTATTCTAATCATTCATACCTTTGGCATTGTGACCTTGGACATATAAATGAGAAACACATCCAAAGAATCACTATATATGGATTAGGGGAACCATTCGATCATAAATCATTTGAGAGTTGAAAATATTTTTTTTGGTGAAAATTATCAAAAAAAAACTTTTAATGGAAATTGTGAAAGGGATAGTGTACTATTGTATCTCATACATAGTGATGTATTTTAAAAATTGGGTACTCAAGAAATTAGTGATTTTAGATACGTCATTACTTTTCCTGACGAATTTATTTAGTATGGTAATGTGTTTCTGATGAGACACAAGTATGAAGGTTTTGAAAAGATTAAATATTTTTAGAATGAAGTACACAATAAACTGAGGAAAAGTATTAAAACTCCGTGATATAATCAAAGTGGGGAATATTTGAGCCAATAATTCATCTAGTTTTTGAGGGATTATGGAATTATTCCATAAGTTAATACAACTAGAACACCATATTTGAGAGGTTTGAGAGGAGACATCATACCCTGTTAGACATTATAGATCAATCATGTGTCAGTTTGACCTTCATATTTCATTATGGGTTTATGCTCTGGAGATAATTTCATTCCTACTTAACCAAATTCCATTTAAAGAATCCCTAAAGAAACCATATGAGATATGCATAGGGAAATTTTTCATTATGTATTTTATAAATATTTGGGGTTTTTTCACCCATATAATGATTTTATTTTTAAAATATAAGCCCTAAGTTATATAAATGATATTTATTGGTTATACCAAGGAAACTATGAGATATTATTTCTATAATATTACTAATCATAATGTGTTTTTGTCCAATTTTATGTTTTCCATGAGAGAAAACACATGTATTGAGTTGTTAGTGGGAGAAATTTTAAACTTATAGAAGTTCATGACCATTAAATAGGATGTTTTTCTAAGATGGTAGTTAAGCTAGTTTCATATGATAGCTTTGGAGATTACATTCCCAATGAACTTGATTTCACAAATTCAGAAGGATAATTTTGATATTTTATCAAAGATTCAATGTTTCTATTAGGTGTTCAGAATGGGGAGAAGATATTAACCATGCTTAGTACAATACCCGAAATAGAAAAGTATATAATTTATAAATACTATGATGAAAGATACTAATAATGGATGAAATTATCTATTCATTAAATCCATGAATATAGTCAAAGCATTTGTCAAACTAAAAGGAATTAATAGATATTCATATTAACTATGTTAAAAATGAAAACAATTATTTGGAACATCATTTGTCCTAAATCTAATTTGATGGTAACCTTAGTGAAATTCAATGTTAGAGTACCACATTACACCCTATAATTGATAAAAAATCATTAATTTTGGTCAAGGGATAATGATTCTTAATCATTACATGATTCAAATTATGATAGTATAAAATTAAATATTGATTACTATTATATTTCTTAGAAAAATGACTAAAGTACCCTAAGAATATGTTATTGGTATAATGAATATTCTTTCTTTGAAATACTTTAACTAAGACTTTAATTCCCTCAAATAAATTGGTTTCATTCAATATAGAAGAATAAAAATTGGTTTAATTCTAGGTAGGAGAATAGTAGTGAATTCCACTTCCTATTTAGGGTTACATCCTAAAAATTATTTAGGGAATATGTCTGAATATAAATCCACTAATGGGGGAATTAATTTATATTCCTTAGCATAAACTACTTTAAAGAAATTACTAGAAATATTTTCAATGGTTTCTCATACTTTCCCTTGATCAAGACCATATCCACTCAGTTAAAACTCCCACTCTCCAAATAAATTATACTATATAACATTGGATATGAGAAGGATATTATCTTCTTATAGTAGTCAATATAGGCTCAGAACTGAGTTAACCAGTCTATTCGTAAAATGAAATAAAATTAATCTATATTAAAGAACTATCAAATCATATAGATTCCAAAAGTATGCCACTAAAAAAGTATGGATATACACTTCTGAGTATGTTCAATCTTCTTCCCTAAAGGGGTGTCGTGGATTAATTATATAGGTAATGTTTACACTTTAAGTAGAATAAAATATTCCAATTAATAAAAAATAAAATAATGTGGGTCACCTAAAGTATAATATAGTAAAAAAGTACCTCTAAGGGTATAAATACCAACTCTAGTGTTGGTTGCAAATTTCTATTCGGCACAAGCTATTGGTTTTGGTTCCCTAGAAACAAATATTATGAAAATTATATTACCAAAATATTCATAGTATTTAATATTAATTAATTACATACCAGATGATGATTGTTCTTCTTTGTGAAATCTAAGTGACAAATTCCCTTCAGTACTTTTATCACTGAAAGGTCATAGTAGTTCCCTACTATGATAAGCAATTCAAAGTTGCATTATAGTATTCATAAATATATGTTCTATAGTTTAATGATGTGATTTAATAGGATTAAAATAATACATGATATTAGGGTTGGAGAATCATAATACTTTGTGATACTTTCTCATGGTATATTCCCTTTATGGTGTTCAAAGTGGGAGATTATGATAACGTGACCTGCTAGTAGGAAATCCACATTTATATGTGTCATTGAATTTTACTATATATGTATGTGTGTAATGGTATTGAGACTTTAATATTATTGTTAATTCATTTCATGAGTTAAATACTTTGATATATTGATGAAAAGCATGATGATATATCCTTATGGTGAGTTAGGATATGTTGTGTGCATCGTGAGTGATATTTCATTAATGAAATATGCAAGAACTTATTTTCCCTTATTATCTATAATGAAATTTGATATCCAAGGACCTTTGATGGAAATGGAAATTACTTATTAATTCCGTGTCCATGATTTTCTATTGGTATGTTCATTTATGCAATGTTAAAGAAAGATAGATCGAGCACATAGATTGATTAAACAGCATGCAACCTACTCGATTGGAGATATTATGATAAAGAAATTATATTATACAATGTATGATCATATGTAGTTATTGAATTTACATCATTTATCCTCTTTATATCTGGATATCATGGAATGTTACTAGATGATAATCTTTTAATGCATGTATAATAACCAAATTCCACTAAGAATGTTTCCTAGAGTGTCTCACACTAAGTGTATTTGAAACATTAGTTAAATTATATAAAAATTTAATAATTTGAATAAATATTATTCCAATATAGGGTTTAATAATTATTCATGTTTATTTGAATAAAAATATTCAATCACTAGTGATTTTATGATTTTTTTTGAGTTGAATATTAAATAAATATTCATTTTTTATTGTAATTATTAATTACGAAAATATATAATTTTTATTTCTTTTAGTTCAATCATAAGGTAACAAATATTTATTTCTTTGGTTACATGTATATTTAATAAATATTTATTCACTACTTTTGTGAATATAATATTATTTATTAATTATTCAATAATTTAGTGATATTTATTTACAAAATAAATATTTATTATTCAAGGCTTGATAAATAATGGGGAAGTTTAGTTGCTTGAGTTTAATAGTCTGATAATAAATTTCATATTAAATATTATTAGAATAAATATTAATTTATTTATTCATTGATATAATAATTATTTTATTTTCATGTTTAGCGCATGTTAAGTAAATAATATTATTATTATTATTTATACATGGGTTTCCCTAGGGATTAAGAAAAATAATAAGGGCCTGTGTGAAATTATTAATTGTCTAATCCAAGAACTATTTAACTGGTTGTGTTATTTATAAACTTAATCATCATTATGAATTAATAAATTATATGGATAATTCTCTCAATCCATATATATCTTTTATCTTATAATTCTCTAAAAAATATAGAGTAATTCTCCTTCACCAACCTCTCATGGCTATAAAGATCAATAAGAGTCCTTCATTGAAGTGATGCTTATGTTGATCATAAATGAATTATATATCCATCTTAATATTATGAGATACCACCCAAGTATTTCTATGGATACATTTAGAGGTTTCTAGTGCCCATACGGATCACCGCTAGAAGGATTATACACTTGAATCCTCTTGATATAATTTTTTAATGATAAGAAGTAGTCTATCGATTCATCAACGAATAAATAAACTTAATTCAAGGTATTTATTTATCCAAATAAATTAATTATAAATTCTATGTAATCATTCAATATTCTTGGTTCCTATTTAGTATTAAATTAATCTTGAATTTAATTTTTTTGTACATGACATTCATTATCATGTACATATTATATTATTTATTGATTAGGACAAAAACTCAAATGGGATATGGTCTAAAGGTAATTCTTATATGCACAGAATCATCAAGTGGTATCAAAGTGGTCACATAATATTTTTATAATTATTTATTAATAATTGAATATTATATTAATTTGTTGTTAGTTTTTAATTATAGATTTTTTTTCTTTAAATATAAATGTCAAATTTGTATATTCTTATTCTTTGGTCATGACCATATAACAAAGAACCAATTAAAAATACCTAAATAAAATTTGAATATTCCATCATGAGGTTCCCAATGTTCTCATCAAATAACACAAGACTATATAGTGAAATTATATTCTCCTTGTAGTAAATTTGCACAAAATTAATTAAACGCACAATTTATGTTGACCAACCAAACTAGTACATGAACTGTTGGATAAAACGACCTAAGATACAAATAAATTTTATATGGACCATGTCTTTTCATAGTGAAAAATATGTAGTCAATGACGCATCATGTATTTATAACATGACATGGTGACTGATATCCAAGTAACACGGTAATTAATGTACATTATATAGTGGTCATGTAATTAATCCAAATATGGTGCATTTAATTCAAATGATATGGTGGTCATGTAATTAATACACATATGGTATATTCAATACAAATAACATGGTGGTCATTTAATTAATTCACATGTGGTGTAAGGCACACAGTGTGTAATTGGTTCACATATAATGTGTAATTAATTCACACATTTCATGGAATTAATTCACATATGATGTAATTAATAAATTCATACATCGAAAATTTAATTCACATGCTTATTAATACACATGAGGGGTGCTTAATATATGTAGTGTAATTAATGTTTTTATGTGATGTACACATTGTTCTGTGATGTACACATATAAATTACTTTATGTGAAGATAAAATTAATCAAAGTATTGAATTAGGATACATGCTATATATAAATTTTTTGAAGAATATTAAATGACTAATTAATTTTATGCTAAATTCAGAACTACTCTTCGTGTTTCTTCTAAGAAAACATTATGTACATATTTAATTTAATAATAAATTGTTATTTTTTAATTTATTTAGAATTATGGATGATCGAATTTTCCAGACTATTTGGATCAGATAAACTTAATTAATTAATTAATTAATGAGATAATTAGTTGGATTAATTCAATGTGTTTTTTCTTAATTAAATAAATAATTTAAGTGAAGGCTAGTTAATGTCAAAATCTATATACATTTAATGTATGTGGATGATCATGATCCTAGATTGTCCTATTTATGTGATTATTTTATTTAAACTTGTTACTATATCATGGTTTTTATAACAATTTATTAAATTAAACGACACCTAGCATGTCATTCCCTACTCTCATTATATAAAGGGAATGCCTAACCATGATTTCTTTTATAAAAAACCTCCTTAACCAATCATTCAATTCCCCTCACCTGTGTATGTGTAAATCTTAGGTAATAGATGGAGCTCCTTGTTGAGTCGAGGTGGTTCAAGATGAAGCAAAGGTGAAACTAATCCAGTAGGTATATAGATATACAGGTGGAATATTATAGCTTTAACTAGTGTAGATTCAATGTGTTACCCCCCTAAGGTCATAGTTGGTTTATCAGCCACTAGATAAACCAATTATTATGTAAATTCCATGATCAAGTTACTTTATTTATTTATTTATATAAATTACATGGTTAGTTATTTATTTAAATGGATGGAACTTCAATTAAATAAATGAATTAAATAGAATGTAATAAAATATTAAATAAATTTAGTTATGAGTAATTTTATCGATAGAAGGTTAATTAATTAAGTAAAATCCACTTAATATTAACATGAATGTAATAAAAATTGGAAATTTATGCATTTAAGATAAAATACCTTAAATTTAAATGTTAATTTGGTATATACTTCCATTACATGATTTATAATTCAGCAATTAGATCATATTATTTGATCCATAACTCACTATGACACTACAATTTAATGAGTATTTCTAAAAAAATAGGTTTAATTAACCAAATACACATCAATAGGTGTGACCATCATTAGAATTTGTGTAAATTTGGAGGCAACTGTTGAGGAAATCCAAACACATTATTTTTGGATTGGGGAGTCCAATCAATGTACCAAGGAGCTATAATTTAATATCGTTAGAAAAGTATTTACTACCTAAATACCATTATGTAATTGACCAATCCTCTGGTTGGGTTATAATAATGGGAATATGGATCATTTCCACTAGAATAACCATTTGATAGGCTATTCTGAAATCAATGATGTGGTCAATTGCGTTTCACTAAAATAGTGTCTTATTAATAAAAAATACATTATATATTTTTTTAATCAAGATAAACCTAAAATAATATTTTAATTAATGTTTAATAGGGAAAAAGAAATTATCATAACACTGTAATCATTTATACAAAGGAAACTTCCCTATGAATACATTTTTTTAAGGGTATTATGGGTTTTTTGATATATAATTACAATAGGAAAATTTATACTATGTACTAGAATCTCATATATTTTTTCATCACCTAAACATGAAGGTGAAGAAAAGAAGGATGATTATAGAAGGTATATATGGATTCATTAATTTTCTGTTTCATTAGTGTTGGCATTGAAATATGTGTACCATAGGAGAAGTCAAGAAAGGAATGGCTAGCAAGGCTGGCTCAAGAACAATGTGGGCTGAAACAACTCAAAAATACCTATAAGGGTATATTTCATGAATCCCCACATCTTCATGAATGGGTGAATCTTGAAAAATCCTGATTTCTGAAGGGATTATGGTAATCCCCATGAAACATCAATCTAAAGTCACGGAACACTTCATGAACCATGAAGGCCTAATGGTAATCTCGACACTGCAACTTTTAGTCTCACAGATCCTATCCACTCATAAATCTCATAAATATCTATGAAGGCATAGAATATTCGAAAAACACCTTTCCTATAAATACCTACTTTAGTCTGACATTTAATGGACTATGACCTTTCATCTTCGGAAAATCTCTCTCTATTCACGAACCACCTGATCTTTGCAAAAAAAAGAGAAAATGGATCACCAACGGTATGATATCATCACGAAACCACCACTCTTGTGTTCTTGAGAGACTCCAACAAAAAATGAGATTCCTTTAATTATGTCTTATGTCGTTCGTAGAGGAAGATGACCCTATGGGGATCTTGAGGCTTCGTGAAGCATTCATCCTTCACAAAGCTTATCCCCTCTAAATTAGAACTTCACCCCAAGTCAATGGAATCATGTTTCGCAAATCCTAACCCTTTAAACCCCACTTAAACTCTATGAGGACCCTAAGGTTATAGATACCCTCCTTAAATAACCTCTAATCTTGGGGAAATATATCTCATGATCCTCTTCATGGTGCCTCCCTTCTTCTGACACCTCTTCATGAACGTTGAGTTCCCAGCACCCACATACAAATCCAGGACCACTCTAGATACACCTAAAGTACTTATTTGACCAATTCCACCCACTCTTATGCCCACCCACTACACCCCATGTGAATCATAAGCCTCTAATCTACCTATTTCTTCTATGAATGGGTACTCTAACCCCTATTTCTTCTAATCATAAGGAATATAATTTGAAACTCATGATTGACCAATCTTCCATGGCAGTTCCAACACCATGTCCCACCAAAATTCACATGAGTAGTGGTCACGTAATCCCTATGTGTGATGAGTGAGTCATCCCATGTATGATATTCATGTTGTAAAACTTTATGGTTTCACACCCTATTCGTACAACGTTAAACTTCACAACAACATACACAACACATCATGTAAAACTGTATTCTTACCCTATGTGATGAGTGCAGGATTATGCATCTATGATCATCATGGGATGCCACCATCTCCCACCACTGAGTAAAAGATACACCTGGAAGAGTAAAAACTAACCCTCATAGAGAAGCTTTAATGTGTAACCCCCAATCCATTCACTCAAGATCAATCCTCTTGAAAACCGAAACTTCTATGTGTAATCCCCATATCATACCTTTTTGACACACCTTTTACGACTCGAGCATCCTTACTACATGACACTAACTTCATGGATTGCTCATGTCATGGGACATTAAATTGTGGTATCAAACTACATGGGTTTTGATCCCTGTATTCTAAACAGGGTATGTAGGATTCCATCTTCAGGTTCAATCCTGGTGTTTTTAAACTATCCAGGTGTTAAATCTTCCCTCCTAAGGACACACCTCTCAAACTTGCCTCCACTTGGTGTTATGATCCACAACATCAGATCTGCCTCTATAGGGCGTTCTGGTCCATTAGTAAACTATCTAGGTGTGATATCATCAATCCTAGGGACATACTTCCTAGATCCACCTCCAAAGGTCATTATAATCCATCATTAAACTATCCATGAGTGAAATATTCCCTCATAGGGATTCACCTCCTAGATCTTCCTCCACACGGCATTCTGATCCAAAACTCCAGATCTGGCTCCATAGGGTGTTCTGGTCGATCATTAAACTATCCAGCTGTGATATCTTACCTTCTAGGGACACACCTCCCAGATCCACCTCTACAGGTCATTTGGATCCACAACCTTGGATCCTCCTCCATATAGAATTATGATCTAATGATAAATTATCCAGGTGTGAAATTTACCCCCCCCCCTAGAGACACACCTCCATGATCTACCTCCATGGGGAATTCAGATCGTCCATCCCATCTCAACAATACATTAAAATCATGACTCGATCTATATCAACAAGATGATATGATATGTCTCCATATAATATAGGACTTATGACTTGAACTGGAATACTTACCCCATGTAATGCACATGGGATTACTCAGGTAAAAACTCTAAGAAGACTTTTACCCATGGCATCAATTACCTCATGATTGACATAGGATTACTTGGTCCTTACATCTAAGAAGCCTAATTTATGTTTCCCTCCTAAAAAGAAGTAGAAAAGTGACAAATGTTCCTGATGTATAGACATGCCCAAAGATGCCCAACGTGACTACTCTCCTGACCTAAGTTTTCTACCCTACTGAGATAGAAGTAGTATAATTTACTAGTTTCCACACTGAGATGGTACTAGGAATGAGTTATATGAACACGAATTAATCTATGAGGGACACCCAGACTTGGAAAAAAGATCCAAGGAGGAATATATGGAAGAAGGAACTAACATCTCATCATACCATTTCGATTAGGGAGCACACATTGCTGATGAAAGTGTTGAATACCACCAACCTTTGCCAAGTGGTATTTTGGGGAAACAAATATGTGAGGTGTGTGGGACCTTGTGAAAGTTTCAGAAACAAAAATGGTGAAACCAAGGTAAAACTATTCTCCTAAACCATAGGAACTAGTAGTGTTAGGGAGCCATCATATTTTTCATGTCACCGGATTCAAATATTTGGTTCTAGGTCCCACGAAAAAAATGGTGGAACTAGAATTAAACTCTCATATGAGTTGGGGTAGTTAGATTTGATCATTCTTAGTTTGTGACATTAACAAAATGGATCCCTCCCCATATTTGGAATATTGAAAAATGTTGGGTAATTTTTCAGAACTTTCCTTATACCTATACTGGTGGATGAATCCCCATCACTTACAGGACCCAAGATTCCATAAATCGATAACCCAGTGCCCAAAGGCACTGAGGAAGGATAACCCTTGATATGGAAATCATGTAAGACTATATTAAACCTTAAATTCTTTTAGAACATTGGCTACTTGGAAACCATGCCCCATATCACCCTCTGAGATCATCCATAGGATGGTGTTTTAAACCCTTGTATACCGGAACGAGCAGGAGTTGGTCATTCCCACAAGGTACATGGCCCGCTAAGACCTGGAGGCATCAGAAACTGGTCAACACCGTCACCATCAAGGGCCATGTAGGGGGAAACCACCCATGTTTCAATGATGAATCATTTTGGGTTCCTCTTCTATGAGTGATATAATGACTTTCTTCCCTTTGATATGGAGGTGGGGGTGCTCGAGTCGTGTCTTCCACAATTACCACTCAGGATCATTTGAGAAGGGTTCTCACTAAGCCTCGTCAATTCCACCATTTCCCAGTCTTGTAGACTGAAGTTCAGGTAGATTTCACTACTACTATGTTGTCCCCAGTCTGAGGCACCTGACTCCAACATCAAGGTTAGTTTAAGGATGTTTCCCGATAGTGGGAATCATCTATGATTCCAGTGGCTCCGTCCACCACCAGTGTATCCAGCCATGACCCTACAATAAGTGTACATGGATTTTTCTTTTCCCAATTGGAATCACGACCCCATGTTCCTTATAGGTAGGGAGGCTTAACTCATTAAATTTTTGGCACAACCAAAATCCATTATGGGACTACTCGTAATGATGAGAATCACCGTAGAGCCCCCCTCCCCAACACCATTTTCAACCAAAAAGAGTTCCACCCAGCTTCATTGAAAACAATAGTGAAGGCCCTCTATTATCTTTAAAAAACTATCATGGAGGTCCTCCTCCAGACACTACCAAAAAAATTGGAGGTCCTACCGACTCAAACACTAACCCAAGTGGTGGACCTCTCTATTTTTTCAATGACTAGTACAAAGTCCCTCCTCAAACTTCTACTTCTCACCATGGAGGTCCTACCCATTTCACCACCAACCATCACAGAGGTCCTCCACATGACAAAGAGGTACCTTTACTCAATAAATCATCCTAAATAATATGGGATAATACCCACCAACAAAGGAAAAATCCCATGAAACAACAGGTCATTGTTGACCTGATCGACTTTTAATACTTTGAGGGGATATACAACTCAATGATGGAGCCTCCACCCCAACTCCTAGAGTCTAATGAAGAATCCAAACAATTAAATTTTTCCATCATAGAATATAATAACCATCAGATACCCATATCCCTCCATAGTTACTTGTAATTGGAGGAAGTATTGGTCCCCTTCTAGGGGATCAAAGTGTATCCATCTCCCTCACCTCTTATTTCTCTCATCCATACCTCTGCATAAGATGTGTGAGAAATGTTAATATTTTGATTGACTCCTTCATATGGTGAGAACTCTACGGATCCACATATGAAAGTTTCCTCCATTTCACATGAGGTAGTGGTGAATACCCCATCCAATAGGGATGTGATGATGTGATAGAAATTTCCCCTTAGAGATGTCCCAGTGTGGAAAACATCTGACTCATGTAGAAACTCCTCTACTGGTCAACCAGATATAGAACCAATCTATATTGGTTCTACCACCCATCTATCATCGAGCACTGATTAGATCCTGGGTAAACCAAGAGAAGGACCCTCCCTCTGAGAAGTATGGTTTGTGGGTGGTTCTAGCCACTAGCAAGCTATCTGTGGTAATCTAAACACTAGAATCTCCAAACTTCAACATCCTGGAGTCCCTAACTGAGGTCTAGGTCTTTTGTTTTTTTATATATCATTAGGGTGACGTTCCACCACCTCCAAGACCATCAGTTGACCTATCTGGGAAATCAGAAGCACCTCAAGGCCATTAAGCAGTGGTGTCAAATGGTTGATTTGGCAGTGTTT
This sequence comes from Viscum album, assembly GCA_963277665.1. Classification (NCBI taxonomy): domain Eukaryota; kingdom Viridiplantae; phylum Streptophyta; class Magnoliopsida; order Santalales; family Viscaceae; genus Viscum; species Viscum album. Next base: position 1,351,208,672 of record OY728159.1, on the reverse strand, counting down.
CTAGTGGATTGGAACCCTAATTCATATGGCTATTGCCAGAACCTTGAATAGAGATGATTAAAGATCCCCATAGTGCTACAAATTATTATGGAAGAGTCATCTCCATATATATATATATATTAGAGGTTGTGTACATTTCTATGATCTCCACTTCATCCACAACCTGTGAAAGCCCGACCTATCCACTAATGATGACAGTTCCCCTGTGGGTACCATTATGGTAAACATGGTCCTCCCCAACCTGGTATAGGAATAGGGAAATAGGGACACTAATGGAGGGATTGAAAGGAAATTCCCAACTCAATGGTTGTGAAGTACCATGAAGACCCTCATATATGTGTCCTCAGTCATCCGCAAAGACAGAAACATGCCCTCAATGATCCCTCCAATGAGGCACTGCTATCTACCTACCATTACCTCAATAAGGGAATGTAATATTCTAAGAACTCTTATCCATTTTAGGTCAATACAACAATAAATGCATAACCCATTATAGATTCATTTAGTTATCAGTTTTATGAGAGGAAAAGGCTCATCGCTAACATCATCATCGGTCGACACCTGGATTATGGAAATGATCAATGGGACCCCATTTCACATCTAGTGGGGCAAAAAATCCTCCTTGGCTAGATGCCCCTAGGTGAGCTTGTTGGCCACATGGACTTAGGTAGAGAATAGGTAGGAGTATATGGAAAGAGATCGAGGTATGAGTCATCAAACCCACCTGAGAAATGTAATTACCCTTCTTAGGACCCAGGATTTTCCACTCCTCGAATTGATGAGCCTCTTCAGCAAGTTTATGGTCCCATAAATACATTGGTCATTAGGTACCCCCAACAATATAGGTACCCTCACTAATATGGCATGATAGCCCCTCTCACCACTCTCCATGAGGTCCTGGACACATGATAATTGGCGAACCCACTTGAAAAAACTATACCCAGCATGGGTGGACAACATTTGAACACCCCCAGAGTTTGGGAATCTTATGTTTACCCCATTCAATAGGTTGGGTGGCCCACTGCAACACTTTTCCCACTTCATCTCAAGGGGTGGATTTTTGTTGGGAACCCCAAAATAGTAGGATCCTTCCAAGAATTAGATTTTTATATAGATGCTCGAAGGACCGACAATAATCTAGTATAGCCAGCTACTCATAGGGTCCATTGCTTGTTGGGAATACCACCACAGCTAGTTCCTCCATCAGTTCATCTCTACCATGTGAAATAAAATCATTGTCTATCTATTCAAATGAAATCAAATGCATGATGAGTGAGTATTAAAATTATTTAATTGGTGAAAAGGCCTCGCATAGTCACTAGACATGCCATCAATTCAAGATAATCTACTAATGATGTGTGAGGGGAATTTCATGATTGATTTGGTCCCCACCCTCATCACCCAAACTTTACATATGAATTCTGACAGTTATATGATATGGCCCAGCATATAGAGGAATCCATGGGGTAGACTATACCATCATGCTTGTTTCCACTTCCAACTCCCATGATAATACCTACCAAATAAGAGACTTCCGCCACTCTATAGGTAGAGTACCCCAATCCAGTAGAGTTGTTGGGACCTTTTCCATTAGAGCCTCTCAAAGTACAGCCATGTTAGGTGTAGCCTCTCCAAAACAGAACCATTTGAAACATCCTATCCAAGTGCATCCACCTAGATGAGAGAATGTGACTCCAACCCCTCATCAAGGCTAGGATCCTAGAGTACCCTTTTCAAATAGAAGAAACTAGACCTATTCCTTCATGGATTAACTGATCATGGGATACTTCATCTACACCCTAGAGAAAAGAATTACGAATCTTATAGAGTGTAATAATTCCTACGAAGTTGGACACACTGACCTCAACAACCATTTCTTGTACCATAGTATTCTCAGACATACAATCAAGGAATATTATTTGTTAAAATATTGGCTCCAGGACCAAGTGAAATGTAGTTTTTTAAATTGGATGAAATCTTGGAATTGGTGACACGTATCTCCTTCGTCCCTGGTAGAAATAGTAAAGGATCTGGTGATTGGATGTAGGCTTCCAATCGTGGGTCTTATAAGTATGATGAATTGTTAGCCCATAGGGTGGTCTCTCATGCCCATGGTGTCAATTGTTCTCTCTAAGTTCATACAAATCCTCATATGGGTTCCACACCTTCTCCAACTACTTCCTTCACGTCAATGTCGCAGCCTTCCAAATCCTAAAAGAACAGGCACCGACGGCATAAGAGAAAGTATATTCCTCCACTATTGCTAAATCCATCTCACAACCTCAATGATTTCCTACCACATGATCTAGGATTCAATCCTAGTTTTTTACCAGCATTGGATAAATTCACAAATGATGGGCATAAGTATGACTCTATGAATATCATTGAGCTGGTTGACCTCTTCACAATTTCCAATAGTGAGGAATACCATAAAAATTCACATGATACCTTTAGTTGACACTATCGAAAGAAGGTATTAGGACATATGAGCTATTAAAATGATCAGGATGGTGCCTAAAATTGAGTTTTTCATGATATCGAGACAAGATAGTAGTTTTTTCATAGAGAAAAATAAGCATTATCCTCCCAACACACTTTTTCAGGTACGCCTCCATAGAACATTGTGTTAGTTGACCAAGAAACTAGGTTATAACCACATTGTGATTAGTTATTTCCAACCTAGTCTAGGCCTTATCCAACCAATAGTCATCCAATAGTGGTTAATAATAGTTCAGGTAGATAGTAGTAGAATATTTCCAGCACTCACCAGACCCCAGTGGTTCATCCAGCAACACCCATTGTGCCTCCTTCTAAATAAGACCCCCTTCAGGAAAAGGCATGCCCTTGGTTTGTAAGTACAATGTTTTTAAACACATTAAAAGCATGCATGAAATGATTTTTATTCTAGAGGTCATCCACTTGTCAAGATAAATGTGTGATTCCCTTAAATAATCTTTGAAAATACCTCTTTAGTTCAAAGATGAGGTAATTATTGTAGAATGTTACTATGCAAATAAGGTCGAACAAGAGGAATTCCAAGCCATAATCTCATTCTCTAGGGAAGAATAGGGTTCCCTCTTATAAGGGAATATACACCCACTATACATTATAGTCTAATTTAATGGTTTGGAGTTTTTTTACTACTTAGTGGACATAGATTTTGGAATTAACCTCATCCTACCCTAAACTCTCCATAGGCTGGGACTAACCAAAGTAGATCTATCACCATTCAACCTGATAATTTAGGGTTACAATAAGAGAAGGTAGAAACCATGTGAAATGGTTCTATTGAAGACCTAGTTTGGGGGCATTATGTAAGAACTAAATTCATTGTAGTCTCATAGGATACTTCCTACAATGTTCTGTAGGGTATGTCCAAGATTTATTTTCATGCAACAGTCCCCTCCTCATATCACTAGTGCCTCAAGTACTCCCTGAACGGTTGATTTGGGGTACTCTTGGGTGATATATCTCTATTAGACTCTTTTTAATCACATTATATGGATTTAATATACTATAAGTTAGAGGGGAATTAGGTTCATACCAATGAGTTTGAGATCACCAATGATTTGATGACCACTACGGTCAATCCATAGATAGACCTAGATGATGCTTTCATTCTCCCGAATCATCGGCTGGATCTCACAACACCGGACCTGGGAGGTTTTTTTCAATCTCCTAAAATAAGTTTTTAGGCATTCTTAAGAAGAAGGAACATCCGTATATTACCTTTTACTATTACATAGGATAGTCTTGGGTAATATCATAGGCCCCTACTCCTGTAAGGTACATATAAGTTCTTCATATGACCACCATTTAAAATAATTCATGCATGTTCCATAGAGCATGGTTGAATTGATGGAAACCATCTTTTTATAATTTATTTGATATTAAGAATGGACCACATGGTCAAAATCCATATGTAGTTGGATCAACAGCTTCTATCACTACGATTTTAGCAAAGCAAAAACTACTCAATGGGAATTATATGTCCTCCCAGGCAAGCACCAGTGTTCCCCCTGAGTTAGAAACTCTGAATGAACTAGACCCTCCTACTAATTCCATTAGATTATGAAGAGAATTCTGAATAATCCTCTCTTATATTTGAAGAGGGTTTCTCCACCATCTTTGATACATTTATTCAAGTGATCCTTGGTATAGAGGAATATCTAAGGCTGACACTAATCATTACAGTTATGTCCTTATAAGAGAAGTAGCAGTATGTGGATTTCCTAAAGTGGCATTGTGATGTATTTTATTTAAGTTCTGATGACATTCTATGACAAGATCATCAGTTCACCATCCACGATCTTGGTCTCCTAGTGAGTCATCACAGGTTCAATCAGACTCCCAGAAAGATGCACCCCTCTCACAGTGATATATTTGAGGTCGAGGTTAACCAGCTTATCAAAGACAACATTTTCAAGGATGTCTAGTACCCTAAATGGATATCCAAAATCATCCCAGTCAGGAAGAATTATTAGAAGATCAGAGTTTTTATCGACTTCTAGGGCTGCAATCACCAATTCTTGAAGGATTATTTTCCCCTTTCGGTAATAGATTTTCTAATCAATGTTACAGCAAGGTTTTAGGACTTCTTCTTCATAGATGGATACTCTAGGTAAAACCAGATCTATATGGGCCCCGGGGATTAGGATTACACCACCTTCAAGGAACCTATAGGGAACTTCTATTATTAGGTGATTCAATTTGTCCTGAATAATATAGTATTTATTTATTAGTGGTCCATACACCACATATTCAAACCAATTATTGGGATACTGGTGGAATGCTACATGGATGACTTGGTAGTCATATCTCACCAATGTCAATACCATCTCAAAGATCTTGATAAATTTTTTTATCATCCTCTTCTTATAGAATTTAAAATGAACCCCTTGAAGGTTTCATTCAGGGTTACCTCTAGGAAGTTTCTCATCTTCATTGTATGACACATTGGGATCGATATCGACCTAGAAAATATCAAGGTCATAATCCAAATGCCTCCCTCAAGAAAATTCCAGAAGCTTCAAGGCCTCCAGTTCCACTTATCTTATATATTATTATTCATTGTGAATATAGTTGGAAAGTGTAATCCATTACCGAGAATCATTAATAAAGGCACAGTCTATCGGTGGGATGAGGAGTTCCAAACCTCATTTGAGGAAATAAAGTAGTATCTGATACAACCTATGGTTATGATGTTAGATTCTTATAAAATAATTTAGTCCTTTACATGACCACCCTAAAATGGTCCCTCGGTTACCTTATTTACCAAAAGAACAATGAATGCAGAGAAAAAAAATTATATTATCTCAGTCGCATTCTCCTCGATGTGGAGAACAGATACTCTCTTATCAAGAAGAGGCGCCTTGTGCTAGTTTTTTTAGTTTATAAGTTTTGGGATTACCTTCAGAACCATGAGATACATATGGTGTCTCTAATATACCATTTAATGTATATCTTGAATCACCCCATAATGATAGGACATTTGGAATATTGGGAAGTGGTCCTTTAGAAATTCAACATCAGGTTCGTTCCACCGAAAGTTATTAAGGGGTGGGAATTAGAATTTGTATTAGTTTCTTATATGGACCATGAAGCAGTTAACAATGTTGATTTACCAAATGATGTTATCATCTCAGTGGATTAGTCTATTCCATGTTGGTAGATGTACTTTTATAGTGCCTCCCAGAACCCGACTACTAGAAGGCTCAAAGATCCCAAGCTTAACAAAGTAGTCCTGGGAATTGTTTTCATCACTCAAGTTTAGGTCATATTTCTATATGAATTCCTATTATTAGAAGTTTGAACAAATAATAAGGCATAATATCAGTCTCTCATTACTAGTCTTGAATTGGAATTAGATATTGAAGTCCCTCACTTTCATGTAAAGGGAGACTACAACTTAGTCATCAAACAGATCAATGGTGATAGTATTTTTAGAAATCTAGACCTCACGCCCCTGCTAGAGTGAACTTGTTAGCTGATGAACCAACTTCTTACTCATCCAAAAGTGACTCATGATCCTCAGTCAAAAAGTTTTCATGTTGTAATCTTTTCTAATTTATCTTTGTCTCTTGTAGATCATTTCCTAGATGATCTGCTTATTCATGGGGAGAATTAGAGGTTAATTTCCCCCCTAAATTTTGGATAATTATTATACGAAAAAGGTAAATAAATTGCTCACTTGTGATTTTGTTCTAGGACCCCTGGGTTTTCCCATAGTAGAGAAAATTCCTGAATGGAAAATTACTTTTGTTTAGTACCTTTAGCATGGCATTATCCCTCTAGATTGAGATGAGAATGTGTAAATCTATTGGTGTGTAGCACATGTTTCCTCCAGAGTGGACCTAACCATGAGTATACCCTCTATACATGTAGGTTTCATGTATCTCTCATCCATTGCATCCAAAGAGATGAAATCCCCAAAGTTTTATAGGAATTCCATGTTGGGTCTTGTAGTGCTTATTATGTGGGATTAAAGCTCTCCCACTAAATCTTGAGGTTTAGATACTACTGGCCCACCATGGTCTATGCATACACTAATTTTTTCAATATGTTTCATGTGTATCAGATCCATAACAAATTTTTTCATCAACCATCATAGATCCTTCACATAACTAAGTATTCTTGTATCTTTACAGTATAGGTATTTGATGTCAAAGGTTCATACCCTCTAATGATAGATCACCAGTTCAGGTTTATTTTAACCGCAAATAACTTCTTATCCAAGTGGGGAGAAGTGATTCCCCGCAAGGAATTCAAATCCTAATCCATTATTAAGTTCTTGATATCCCATATCATGCATAGGTTTGGAGTTCCTCTTAATATTCTCACCAATAATGACACCGACTTCCAATATACCAATATGAAGAAATTTTATACCAATCACAACATCTGGTACAACTATACTTCTATCTATCATGCATGGGTAAATGGAAAGATTGAGGCATTCAACAAGACCCTCTATTAATTTTTATAGAATATGGTTGGCCAAAATAATAAAATTTTTCCAGAAAATCTCCCCAACACCCTATGGGCCTATTGGATAACAACCCATAATTCCACCCATGTGACCCCATTTTCCCTTGTATATGAAACATAGGCATTACATCCCATTGAGGTTCAATTTACATTGATCCTAAAATATATCTATGACCACCATATTCTAGAAATAATAGCATAAGTCAATCTATATGAGTTTCAATCCCTTAAATAAAAAAGGCTATATGCCTTGAACAATCTAGAGAGGAAGCATAATAGGATAGCGAGAGAATTAAACAAGAAGGTTTACCTCATATACATCTTTGGAGTGACATGGTACTGGATCTCATAATGCCAATGATGCTAGTAAAAAAGACACTACAGTTGGATCCCAAATGGGAAGGCCCTTACATAATTCATAATTTATATTCTAATGGAGCATAATCTTTGGTCACCATGCGTGGAGAGAGTATTACACCTCTTACTCATGCCAATTTTCTCAAGAAATACTAATCATGTGGAAATCAATGGTTTTAACTGTATTACATTAAACTAGGAGTCTAGGTCCAAGCATCATGAATTTCAACTATGTGCGAGTCATCCTAGGAATTTGTTGTGCGGAATTAGGTCTCCTTGGCCCCATTCACATCAGGGTTTTTCAAATCGATGTGCTACACATATCTACTAGATATACTCATCCATGGTCCAAACTCTATAAATTTAAACTCATTGCCTAAGGTCTATGAAATATGATCCTAAACTATTTGTAAGTGGTTTGAGCATGAAAACCGTAAAATAATATCCACCCTATGGTCCATGTAACATGACCTAAAACTTAATTCAATAAGTCCAATAATTATGACCATAAACTATTTGCATCCTATAGTAAGAGTGGTATGTTTTTAAACTATGTGGTATGAAATCCTCAATATAAAATGTTAACCTACAACCTTCCCCATTTAAAACTAGGATGCCTCTCGATAAGAGATGATATTAACCTTTTTAAAACTGGTATTCCTCATATGATTAGTATGGTATGATTAAAAAACCATACCCCATGGCCCAAACATGGGATGCATCACGTCAAATGTGGGGTGCCTCAATTTCCTTGACAGAGAGTATTTCCCAACCAGTGCTGGTCTTCTTCCATGCCTTGTTTCAGAACTATTTGTTGTTTGATTCTCATCCTTGTGGGATACATAGTGATGCATAGACATATCATCTTTGGGACTAGAAAAAAACATACCAACCCTTCTTATCCTTTTCCCCATATATAATCCATGAATTATGACAATAAACTTTTTGAAGATTGTATTTAAGGTGTGCACATGTTATGCAAGCCTTTCTAGCTCCATTCACATTGGGTTTTACCCCCTTTATGCTATGAAAGTTCCCTCAAGAAAAAAATTTCAAGTCTAAACATCATGCCTTTAAACTGATTTCCCATAGTCTAAGAAACATGACTTTAAACTATTTTCCATAGTCTAATCCATACGAATATAAACTATGTGAAACATGCTTCAAAATTGTTTCATGTGGTGTAGGGATTCTTTGTATCCATTGTAACACCCCAAGATTTTATGAAAAATATTCTTTTAATATCATTGATGTCTTGTGTTGTATGATACAACAAGATTACCTTGCGCTACACGCAACACCGTATGATCTTGCAGTATAAACAACACTATTCTTGGATCATGTTACACACAATTTTGATAGTGTATATATATATATTCAATGGATAAAAGAAATATGGTTGGATTCTGTTATACGAAACAATGGAGGAGTCTTTCACAACATGCAACCCTGACTTGGCTTCCATTACACGCAATCACGACTTTCCTCAATAGTGTGTGTTGTACGCAATACCAGGTTTCACTAAACAACAATATATAGTTATAATATTATTATGAACTAGCTATTATGAATAGTATCAACTAAATTTTTAATTTTATAACATTATTATTCATCTTACACATTTTCTAGAACATTTTATGAGAACAAAATCAATTTTTTGAGTAAAATAAGTATTTTTCAAAAAATGTAGTTTTGCCACCTTTTGATGGCACACCCACCTTAAATCTTTTTTTTGACATGTCTATAAGTTCAATTTGACAAAATAAAATTCTTCCTTGGAATCAGGGTATAAAAATTTACTTTGGATAAATTTTTCATATTATTCTGATAACTTTCATATTTCAATGAATAGTAAAAACACGCTATATTTTAATTAAAAACAACTTTTTTCATCGCAATAATTTATATGGTTAGATTATCTTTTCAATTGGTTTTAAAGTGAAATTAGAATATATTTTTACCATTTAATCCAATGTTTTTCATTGGAATTGATTTTACTTTGAAATTGTATATAAACAAGTATCAATCTGTTGATAGTTATTGTTTCTTAAAAACACGCGATTTGTTTTGACGACGGGAATTAATTTTTAAATTAATTAATGCAACTGATATGTTTTGAATTTGGTAAAATAGACATAATTTTTAAATTCATAATATCAAATATAGCTTAGGCCTAATTTTTTGTATTTTTCTGGAAACTTTCATTTTTGATGAATAGTGAAACTACTAAGTGGTAGTTAAAAAAACTGAATTTTTCATAAAACTTAATATTACAGCTTATGTGAGGGGAATTTTGAAAATCCGAGAGACACGGTTAATATCAAGGACTAAAATGTGGTTCAATGAGATGAAAATAATTTTTGGTATATAGTAACTTTTAACTTTTTTGCCACGATTAAAAGTAAATAGGGTAATTAAGGGTAAAAATGATATTATTATTACCCTAACACATGTCCTAATTCTATTGGATAAGTTTAATTCTACCAAAAACAACCTTAGGAATAACATATGACCATTTAGGTACACTTGGATTAGATTAGGACATTTATTATTAATTTATTTAAAGAGGGGTTAAAATAGTTAAAATCAAAGTTTTATAAGTAAGTAATTTTTAATATAGGGTTATACATAAGATAAATTAGACTATAAATATTAATTATAAATATAAAAATATTTCCTACATAATGGTATTTTATTTATAATTTTTAGAGATTAAATAACCTAATTTATTTATGACACAAAGATGATGCAGTAATTATCTTATTAATAAAATATTGACATAATTGATTATATAAATACCCAAATAAATGTAATTTTAGGCTTTTTATGAATTAAACTAATTTTATAGGTTAATATGACATGTTAGTATTTATTTAATTAACTTTTTTAGAACTAATAATTCTTTTATGATTTTCACAAAAATCAATTACCAAATAGTGTCAAAATTGACATAAAATAGTTTTTAAAACAAATATTATATTATTAATTGTTATTTAATTCCTAAAAATATAAGGATCGGCCAAATGACTTAGATGAGGTTATATATATTAATAATAAACAACTTGGGGTTCTTTTGGCTTTTTATAGTAAGTTTATTAACCTTATAGTGTAAGAAAACAGGAAGACACGGTAAAAGTAAAATTATTTAACTTAAGGTTAAATATAAATGATAAGGTTAAAATAGAAACCTAAACATGTCTAAATTTTATTGGATGAAAGGATTTAGACCCATCCCCACATTAGCTTAGAAATAAATCAATTTTGAGCTATTAAAAACCGAATATGACTTTATAATAAAATAATATTTTTAGTTTTTCCAAAGGTGCCCCTCTCCTCCCTTATAAAAGGGCACCTCCTCCCTCTCTTCCTCACACCACATTGAGCCTTCAATATCGGCCAACCCCTAAAAAATTCTCTTCTCCACTTCTATAGAAACATACTAGAGTTTATGGTCTTCTTAAAATACCAATTTTAGTGCCCTAAGAGTAGGTCTCAAAGAGGCGCTTCAAAGAAGAGGTAATGTCTGTTACCGATTCATTCAACTCTATTTCTTCTACCACTTATTCTTCTTTAGTTGTTTCATTATGAAGTAATAACATAAGTATAACTCATATACTGATATTTTATTATAATTATGAAACAACCCTATTTCACCATCTATCCATCCTACAGAAAACCAAGTCACCGCGCGTAAGTACGTACGGAATATCGTCTCCACGCCGTGGTGAAATCTGTTTTTCCACCAACAACTTACGTGGATGGGTATAATGGTGTAAAGAATAACTATATATGGTTATTATAACATCATAATGATTTTGATATATTATAACATCCACTCCAATTCAATTCAATAATTATGGGAATGATATCATCGCTCGTGCGTACGTACGGACTACCGTCTCCACAACGCGATGAGATTCATTCTCCATGTTAACCATACATGAATGATCATAAAGTTTATATAATGAATAATAATTAAATATATGAAATAATAATGCTACTGGATTTATGTATACATATATTTATTTCATCTATTTAGTTTCATTCAATTCAATAAGGAAACGAAAACAGCATTCATGCGTACGTACGGCCTACCGTCTCCATGAACGGTGTATTTCATTCCTTTTATCGATCTATAATATATATATGTATATGATGAATATATATTATATATAAATCATGTTTTACATTCTGGAATTATGTAAATTAGGATATAAGTAATAATATCAAGAAGGACAAGTCGAAACACATACGATAAATGAAATGATTTTACCCAAAACGCTGATTTAACATGGAATTTACAAAAGAACGGGTAATATAAAGTCATAAGTGAAACATATATGATATCATAACAATGAATATAATTTTTTAATAAGTCAATGAAATTATTTAAATCATTATACAGGAGGTTTGGATACGTACGAAGCATATCAGACCTAAGGTAAGGGATAAATTTTCAAATCTCATTTTTATCCGAGATTGGTTATTCGTAAGTATTTACTAGGGTTATTTATATCATCCATGTCCATGTTTTATAAAAGTGTATTCATGTATTTTTAAAGTCTTTTTTACCCATTTTGACTTTTACCCCATGGTATGGAAGGAATCTTTCTTTTATTTACCCTACAAGGTACTTTTTGACTTTTCCGACAAAAGTATGAGAAGAATGTTTTTTTAACGCATACGGCATGAAAGGATTTTTACGGTTTTATAAAGCCTTATTTTCATGAAGCTTCCTCCAAAATATTTCATGACTAGTTTCAACAAAATTCTTTTCATTTAAAATTGAATGACATTTTTTGAAAAGAAAATTATTTTGAAGAAAAAGGGATATTTTCTTCAAGAATTCATTTCAAGTGATTTATCAAAACCATTTTCATCCAAGATGACATTATTTCACATGTGTATGTTCAAGTATCATTTCTCTATTATTTACATGGTTTCACTTTTCTAATTAGGAAATGATATCCAATTTTTTTTGTATGGATTACGTTATGATGGAATGATGTTTATGAAACCCATTTTATTCTTGGGTTATGATGAATGATTTATGTTTATATTGTGGCACACGAAAGAATGATTTCAATATGAGATGGGTGGGACCTCTATCTCCCTCCAATGCATTGGGTAAAGATTTATATCTCATGAGATATACATGGCTGGAATGGTAAGTTAAACTGGTTCAGTAATACAGGACTGGAACGAGGAGTGAACTCGATTCAGAAAGGGACTTTGTCCACTAAGTTGTTTTGGCAGCAAAGCCTTGGCTACTATGGAAATAATATCATGTGCGTAATGGTTTTCCATAATTACATGTTTAATTCCCATGCTATTTTATCATGATTAATGTTTCTTTATGATCTATGCCTTACGTACTTCCATGATTTATGTCATTTCTCAAGATTCTGATGTTTAAATATTATGTTCATGTTTTGATGTTCAAATGTATATGATTTGGTTTATTTTATCCATGCTTACCCTTACTGAGAATTTGAGCTCACCCTTTATATGTTTTCTTTTCCCCAGGATTTAAAGAAAGGTTTTAGGTAAGAAAACAAAAAGGGGAAGATCTTTTGGGAGATGTTGAAGATATTTCACCACGATTAGAAGATTATATTCTGAGTTTCCAAAGACACTAAACTATTACGATCCTTGTCTGTCTGTTTTTGTTATGTATTAAGTATTCCACAAAAGTAATGTAATATCTATGTACATCAAGATTTGGGTCTCTACAGTTGGTATTAGAGGAATGGTTTAGTCAACCTTTGGAAAAAAGGATGCGAAAACGTTAGTGAGATCCCTAGAGATATTTTTAAGGTATGTCTAGGGATGTCCCTAAGGATAAGTATATGTATAGGATATATTCCTAGAACTACGGTAACGATCATAGAATTTAACCTAAGATTTTAGATATTGAGGGAACTAACCATTTACTATGTTGTTTTCCCTACCATGATTTTTGCCTCTCACACTATTCTTTTTGGGTTTTAGGAAATGGTTGGAAACAGGAAGATTCATGATAATGGAGGATATGATGGACAATGGAATGATATTATTCATGAGAAACCAAATGAAATGGGATTTGGAAGTCCAAACATCGTTATTATGACTAATCAGCAATCTCATAATATGATCAATAATCTCAACTTTGGTAAGTTTCCCGACTCAGATAATAAGAGAAAGATGGAGTTTCATGATGATCATAGAGGAAATAAAGTTCAATTTCCCTCATGTAAATCATGTGGGAAGAGGCATCGGGGAGATTGTTTCAAGGGAACTAGAAGATTCTTTGTGTGTGGAAAAGAAGGACACAATGCCAGTAAGTGCAAAGGAAAAGGTTCAGTTAACACCATGGATGAGGATAATGGTATTGCTACGACATCAACAATGGTTAAATGTTTTAAATGTGGAATGTACGGGCATTATGAAAACCAATTCCCTATGGGAAAGTCTCATGAAGAGAATCATTACGGTCATATGGGTATTATTTATGTTGATGATGAGGAGGAGACTAAAAATGATATGTGAGATGAAAGAATTGTTGAAGCTCGGTCAGTGGTTTAATAAGGTAGTGGAATGATTACATGTTTATCAAGTGTAATGTTGTATAAGTAATATCATGGTACTGTGGAATAAATAGACATCTAAGGATTATTACACTGTTGTATTTCCTTATGTTTTGAAAGTGTATGATTAATGGTACCAGTAACCATGAAAGGTTATTCAGATATTTTTGGAAAGTATATGATATGCGCATAATGAAGGGATAAGGATAAAAATAAATGTTTTATAGTATTCATGAGCTCATGATTGATATAAGGAGAAGGTTATATCATGGTTTGAGTATGTAGAATTTTTGGATTTTTGTATGTGGAAAGAGTTAACTTTTGACAGCATTCATGTTTTCACTAAGGTTTAATGGATATTCATTTTTCAAGAGAATACATGATTAAGTTATTCACATGATTGGAATTTGACCAACAAGATATATGGGGGATAAATGATGGTATTCACGTTCTTGGTTGATGACATTTCAAGTAATCGTTTTCTTTATACTATGAGCTTGGACCGAAGTATTTTAGATAAGCCTAAAGATTGGAATGGATTATGTTGGACATAAGTTAGTATTTTTTAAGGATAGAACTTTTTTCGATATTATTGATGGGATGTTATAGTAATGTAGTTTTAGAAAAAGGTCAACCTGCAGGACGGGCGACAGTCCATCGCGTCAGACAAGGCTGTGGGAATCGAACCCACAACCGAAGTGCGACTGGTCATTATCGCCTACCACGGGCCTACAGGAAGTCCCTGTTTAGTAGAAACTCATTTTATTATATTAAGTAGTATGATATATGAATTATAAGTCCGTTTTAGGAACCATATATGATTAATCTCACTATAGATGGACTTATGTATTTTTGATAACTTTTATAACCTTTTGTTTGAGACAGATGGAATGACCCATCATTCTATCACATGATCTGCTAACACTTCACGAATGACAAATTCAACTTCATTTCTTTAAGAGATGAAGTGGAAATTGTCCAAAGAACGAACAACGGTGAGACTGTACCAAAATCACGAAATTATTTCTTCTATTTCAAATTTTATCAAATTTAGGGAAATGATCTTGAAAACCAAAAATGTTATCCTAGTGCCCTTATATCTGATTAATTAGATGGTACCTTAGATCATCACAAATCTACGGCTTTGTGATTGATGGCTTTTTCATAGCCATGTTCTCTACCACTCTCTATCAAAACTTGATGGTTATATTTTTCTTTCATATCCATATTTTCACCTATGTTCTCCTACATGGAAACCTAGTGATGAGTTAATTTGGGTAACCATTACATTTCAAACTTTAGTTTTTAAAGCCAAGTTTTGGTATTCCTTTTTACGATGTGGTTTTCTATTAAACAAACTTTCGAGTAGTAAACCATTTATAACCCCAATGAATTTCGAGGGCGAAATTCATTTTAAGGGGGGTAGAATGTAACACCCCGAGATTTTATGAAAAATATTCTTTTAATATCATTGATATCTTGTGTTGTATGCTACAACAAGATTACCTTGCGCTACACGCAACACCGTTTGAGCTTACAGTATACACAACACTATTCTTGGATCATGTTACACACAATTTTGATTGTATATATATATATATATATATATATTCAATGTATGAATGAAATATGGTTGGATTCTGTTATACGAAACAACGGAGGAGTCTTGCACAACATGCAACCCTGACTTGGCTTGCATTACACACAATCGCGAATTTCCTCGATAGTGTGTGTTGTACACAATACCAAGTTCCACTAAACAACGAGATATAGTTATAATATTATTATGAACTAGCTGTTATGAATATTATCAACTAAATTTTGAATTTGATAACATTATTACTCATCTTACACATTTTCTAGAACATGGTATGAGAACAAAATCAATTTTCCGAGTAAAATAAGTATTTTTCAAAAAATGTAGTTTTGCCACCTTTTGATGGCGCACCCACCTTAAATCTTTGTTTTTGACATGTCTATAAGTTCAATTTGACACAATAAAATTCTTCCTTGGAATCAGGGTATAAAAATTTACTTTGGATAAATTTTTCATATTATTCTGATAACTTTCATATATTAATGAATAGTAAAAACACGCTATATTTTAATTAAAAACAACTTTTTTCATCGCAATAATTTATATGGTTAGATTATCTTTTTAATTGGTTTTAAAGTGTAATTAGAATATATTTTTACCATTTAATCCAATTTTGTTCATTGGAATTAATTTCAATTTCAAATTGGATATAAACGAGTATCAATCTTTTGATAGTTATTGTTTCTTAAAAACACGTGATTTGTTTTGACGACGGGAATTAATTTTTAAATTAATTAATGCAACTGATATATTTTGAATTTGGTAAAATAGACATAATTTTTGAATTCATAATATCAAATATAGCTTAGGCCTAATTTTTGGTATTTTTCTGGAAACTTTCATTTTTTGATGAATAGTTAAACCACTAAGTGGTAGTTAAAAAAACTGAATTTTTCATAAAACATAATTTTACCGCTTCTGTGAGGGAAATTTCTAAAATCCGAGAGACATGGTTAATATCAAGGACTAAAATGTGGTTCAATGAGATGAAAATAATTTTTCGTGAATAGTAACTTTTTACTTTTTTTGCCACGGTTAAAAGTAAATAGGGTAATTAAGGGTAAAAATGATATTATTATTACCCTAACACATGTCCTAATTCTATTGGATAAGTGTAATTCGACCAAAAACAACTTTAGGAATAACATTTGACCATTTAGGTCCACTTGGATTGGATTAGGACATTTATTATTAATTTATTTAAAGAAGTGTTAAAATAGTTAAAATCAAAGTTGTATAAGTAAAAAAATTTAATATAGGGTTATAAATAAGATAAATTCGACTATAAATATTCATTAGAAAGATAAAAATATTTCCTACATAATTGTATTTTATATATAATTTTTATACATTAAATAACTTAATTTATTTATGACACAATGATGATGCAGTAATCATCTTATCAATGAAATATTGACATAATTGATGATGTAAATACCCAAATAAATTTAATTTTAGGCTTTCTATGAATTAAAATAATTTTCTAGGTTAATATGAAATGTTAGTATTCATGTAATTAACTTTTTTATAACTATTAATTCTGTTATGATTTTCACAAAAATCAATTACCAAATAGTGTCAAAATTGACATAAAATAGTTTTTAAAACAAATATTATATTATTAATTGTTATTTTATTCCTAAAAATCTAAGGATCGTCCAAATGACTTAGATAAGGTTCTATATATTAATAATAAACAACTTGGGGTTCGTTTGGCTTTTTATAGTAAGTTTATTAACCTTATAGTGTAAGCAAACAAGAAGACACGGTAAAAGTAAAATTATTTAACTTAAGGTTAAATCTAAATGATAAGGTTAAAATAGAAACATAAACTTGTATAAATTTTATTGGATGAGAGTATTTAGACCCATACCCACATTATCTTCTAAATAAATCAATTTGGAGCTATTAAAAACCGAATATGACATTATAATAAAATAATATTTTTAGTTTTTTCAAAGGTTCCCCTCTCCTCCGTTATAAAAGGGAACCTCCTCCCTCTCTTCCTCACACCACTTTGAGCCTTCCATCTCGGCCAACCCCTGCCGAATTCCCTTCTACACTTCCATAGAAACATCCTAGAGGTTCTGGTATTCTTAAAAGGCCAATTTTAGTTCCCTAAGAGGAGGTCTTAAAGAGGCGCTTCAAAGAAGAGGTAATGTCTATTACCGATTCTTTCCACTCTATTTCTTCTTCCAGTTATTCTTCTTTAGTTGTTTCATTATGAAGTAATAACATCAGTATAACTAATATACTGATGTGTTATTATAATTATGAAACAACCCTATTTCACCATCTATCCATCCTACGGAAAACAAAGTCACCATGCGTGCATACGTACGGAATACCGTCTCCACGCCGTGCTGAAATCTGTTTCCCACCAACAACTTA
The DNA here is from genome assembly GCA_963277665.1 of Viscum album. Taxonomy (NCBI): domain Eukaryota; kingdom Viridiplantae; phylum Streptophyta; class Magnoliopsida; order Santalales; family Viscaceae; genus Viscum; species Viscum album. Next base: position 1,351,190,774 of record OY728159.1, on the reverse strand, counting down.
TATGGATGGGTATAATGGTGTAAAGAATAACTATATATGGTTATTATAACATCATATTGATTCTGATATATTATACCATCCACTCCAATTCTATTCAATAATTATGGGAATGATATCATCGCTCGTGCGTACGTACGGACTACCGTCTCCACGACGCGATGAGATTATTTCTCCATGTTAACCGTACATGAATGATCATAATGTTTATATAATGAATAATAATGAAATATATGAAATAATAATTCTACTGGATTTATCTGTATATATATTCATGTCATCTATTTAGTTTCATTCAATTCAATATGGAAACGAAAACAGCATTCATGCGTACGTACGGCCTACCGTCTCAATGAACGGTGTATTTCATTCATTTTATCGATCTATAATATATATATATGTATATGATGAATATATATTATATATAAATCATGTTTTACATTCTGGAATTTTGTGAATTATGATATAAGTAATAATATCAAGAGTGACAAGTCGAAACACATACGATAAATGAAATGATTTTACCCAAAATGCTGCTTTAACATGGAATTTACAAAAGAATGGGTAATATAAAGTCATAAGTGAATCATATATGATATCATAACAATGTATATTATTCTATAATATGTCAATGACATTATTTAAATAATTATACAGGAGGTTCGGATACGTACGAAGCATATCGGACCTAAGGTAAGGGATAATTTTTCAAATCTCATTTTTATCCGAGATTGCTTATTCGTAAGTATTTAATGGGGTTATTGATATCATCCATGTCCATGTTTTATAAAAGTGTATTCATGTATGTTTAAAGTCCTTTTACCCATTTTGACTTTTACCCCATGGTATGGAAGGAATCTTTCTTTTATTTACCCTACAAGGTACTTTTTGACTTTTCTGACAAAAGTACGAGAAGAATGTTTTTTTAACGCATATGGCTTGAAAGGATTTTTGCGGTTTTATAAAGCCTTATTTTCATGAAGCTTCCTCCAAAGGATTTCATGACTATTTTCAACAAAATCCTTTTTTAAAAAAAATCATGACATTTTGTGAAAAGAAAATGATTTTGAAGAAAAAAAGATATTTTCCTCAAGAATTCATTTCAAGTGTTTTATCAAAACCATTTTCATCTAAGATGACATTATTTCACATGTGTATGTTCAAGTATCATATCTCTATTATTTACATGGTTTCACTTTTCTAATGATGAAATGATATCCAATTTGTTTTGTATGGATTACACTATGATGGAATGATGTTTATGAATCCCATTTTATTCTTGGGTTATGATGAATGATTTATTTTTATATTGTGGCACACGAAAGAATGATTTCAATATGAGATGGTTGGGACCTATATCTCCCTCCAATGCATTGGTTAAAGATTTATATCTCATGAGATAGACATGGCTGGAATGGCAAGTTAAACCGGTTCAATAATACAGGACTGGAACGAGGAGTGAACTCGATTTAAAAAGGGATTTTGTCCAATAAGATGGTCTTGGCAGCAATGCCTTGGCTACTATGGAAATCATATCATGTGCTTAATGGTTTTCCAGAATTACATGTTTAATTCCCATGCTATTTTATCATGATTAATGTTTCTTTATGATCTATGCCTTACGTACTTCCATGATTTATGTCATTGCTCAATATTCTGATGTTTAAATATTATGTTCATGTTTTGATGTTCAAATGTATATGATTTGTTTTATTTTATCCATGCTTACCCTTACTGAGCATTTGAGATCACCCTTTATATGTTTTCTTTTCCCCAGGATTTAAAGAGAGGTTTTAGGTAAGAAAGCAAAAAGGGGAAGATCTTATGGGAGATGTTGAAGATCTTTCACCACGATGAGAAGATTATATTCTGAGTTTCCAAAGACACTAAACTATTACGATCCTTGTGTGTCTGTTTTTGTTATGTATTAAGTATTCCACAAAAGTAATGTAATATCTATGTATGTCAAGCTTCATGTCTCTACATCCATTCATGTTGGGTGTTAAGCCTATTTCACTGCACTAGCATCCCCAAATCTCCCCTACAATCTGAATTGTATTAATTTAAAGTAGTAGTAAATCTAATTTGAGTTTCATGACATTAAACTACCAAGCACAATGTCCTCATTGAATGATGTTAAACTGTAGCATTACTTTATATAAAAGGAGGATCCATCTTGAAGAGAGATGATCTGACCCCATCTAATACTTGGATGCCACATACACAAAGTATGAGATAAATCATGTATTACCCCATATAAAATCAGTATGATACATAATGTATGGTGATTTTATATCCTCACCAGAGAGGATTCTACCCTACTGAAAATGGTCTCCTATGACACCATGTTTTAGAACTAAATTTGTCTTGATTCACATCCTCCTGGGAAACATGTTGAGATCCGGATGTTATATCTTAGGCGCATCCCTACCATAGGATTATTTCTATGAAATTCCCCACTTCTCTAGTTCTCTTCACATTCCCTAATTTGTATAAACATCATCCTCCAGATATAAATAGCCCCCCTAACAGAATGGTCTCAAACCACAATGGCTCACTTCTTGCCACAGTGGCTAACCTACCATCTTGGGCTCATGCCTTAAAGTATTTTTAGTAGAAAATATTAGATCATTTGTTTCAAACTTGGTCAACGGTTGATCTTACATTTTCCTACCTCATATCTAAACGATGTGGGTGTAGAACCTATTTTTTAACATGGTCAGTAGTTGTTTCTTATCCATCAGTTATTCCCCTCTTTTCCTATCTAGATCTAGGGAGTCACAATCTCCCACGTGGGATTTTCTGGCCCTTTATTCCCTTTTTTGTGTTATCCACTGTGAGTGATGTGAACTCCAAACAGCTTCTTGTTTCCTACATCGACCATTTCCAATGCGGGCTTTGGGGTTGGGAAGGGTTTTTCCCCAAGCAAGGTTGAGACACATGAAATCCATGGTACAAACTCTATGTCCATAAACTGGGTGTCCATGTCCAATCATCATGACTTTAACTTATGTGAGAGTCTTATTAGAAATTTATTGTGTGGAATTGGGCCTCCTTATCCCCCATTCACATCAGGTTTATCAATTCGCTACACTAATGATATCCATTTGAGTGACCATCGATCTAAGTGTTATGATCCTAAAACTATTTTCCTTAGTCCAAAACTCATAACCATAAATTAATGTCAACATACCCCTTATATTTTACATCACATGGGTCATACCTTAGACATACATTAATGTCAGGTTCTACTACCCCTTTTTTTCCACATAAAATACTTTGAGGTATTCTGTGGTCTAAAATCTATGACTAAAACTAGGATCCAAGTCTAGGTACAAGTGTTACAACCTTGTATGTTGTGCGACCCACCCAAGATTATTCTCAATTTAGGGTTTTTCTAAGCTTTATTTTCCTTATAGGACCCTTTAGGGAGTACCCTATCATGTTAGCCCTCCTAAAACTTATTCCACTTTGGCTGGATGGGTCCACTCACGTCAGTTTACTTCCTTTAACATGACAATAAACTATAAAATACCCCATGAAATGGACATAGCATGGACCCTTGATCTAAAATGAGTAATAAATGATGTACATACTAGTGCATAGGACATGTATTCAAAATCCTCAACATAATATGTCAAACTGCATTTCTATCATCCTCATTACATGGTGTAAAACTACAAGGCATCTTAGGACCTTGAATGATATGCCTTTTCATTCAGTGTTAGTCACTTACCATATCATTCATGTTCTTTGAACTTTACTTGTAATATGAGATGACCATCCCCTAGAAGACAATTCTAACATTTTTCTAGCCCATTACTCCCATAAAAATGTGCTTTAATCCACAGTGGAATAATTCCTGGAGTGTTATAATACATTCAAACATTACATCACCTCATATTCATGATTTTTGTTCCACTTATTTGGATCCTCATCCTCCTCCATGTCTAAATGGATCCCCTAATGGAATGGTTCTTGGAAAAAATTTCTCACCTACCATCCAAGTCCAACACCAGAGAAGACATTGGATGAAATTTTTTGATAGGTCCCATGTTTCAAACATGGTCATCAGTCAACCCTCCTTTGTCTATCCCGATCCTTGATAAGTAGTATGGATAATTTATTTCAAACATGGTTATCATTTATCTTGAATCATCATTCCACTCCCCTTATGTTCTAAATATTGTACACCGTGATTCATGATCCTTATTCCCCTTTGTTCAGGTAGAATTTAGCGCCCCTGAAGTTACCCCATTCATGAACTAGAGCATGTTAGAAAAGAAAGTCGATTGTTTAGAGAGCCTTGTTCTCTATCCATAGCCCCTCTCATCCCAAACCCTCCTGGTGTCCAAATAGTAAATGTAGATCTCGAGTGATTATTTTTTGACACGCTCATATAAACATGTAATCACATGGTCATCCCTTTTTTCCCTCACCAAGCATGTCTCACAAGGGATTAGGGATCAGTCATTGGTTATCTCATGAATGTTATTGAAGGGTGATAATAAAGAAAAAGTAACATATTCAGGAATTCATAATTTCAAAACAATAAGACTAGAGTTTTAGAGGACCATCCACATGTTAGAGCCTCTCCTTTGTAAAACACCCCTAAATATCAACCCCAGTGATCCAGTGCTCAAGTTCATCCAACCTCTACTTAGTGTTCTCTAGGGTTCATTGCTCTTTTTCTAGTTATTATTTCTCTTCATTGGATTTGGGGTAGACTTATTCATCTTTTATCCTCATATGGCCCTAATCATCCCAGTACTTAGTCACTAAGAGTGTCACCTATACCACCTTGGCCTTGGATGTCACCAATTGGGCCTTTATATTATTGACAATATTATCCTGATTATTAATGACCACCACATGATTCTATACCATATTTTATAGGTGGGATATATCCCATTTAGCTTCCTCAAGTTTCTAGGTTCCCTTTGCCTTATTTTTTTTTGGAAACATCAATCGCCTACTATTCATCATGTTTCTTCTCATCCATGAAGTCCTAAGATAGTGTATGAATATTTTTATAGTCAACCCCACTAGTCCCTAAGATGGATAGATAGTGAAATATATATCCCACCTTGTTTTAAGTCATCTATTTGGGTGTGGGTGATGAATTTCCACACATACCTCCATGATTTTCAATTCATGACCAAGTTATCCTCATTAGCATTCAATCTAGAATCATCAAAATCTTTGGGTGGTGAAGGCTCATAAAGAGGGAAGAATCACAACACATTAGTGTCTAAATAATCTACAAAAATATCCTTGGGTGTGAGTAAGATGAAACCTAGAAAGAGAACCATATCATCCCCTCCATCTATACCAGAAGTCTCCACCAACCCTTGTGTCACTTTTGAGGTTAGAGAAACCATCACAGGCTATTCAGCTAGCCCTGCTAGTGGTGTAATTTCATCCTCAGCTCCTGCATCCACCACTAATGGATATTTTGGGATAGGAATGTTCAATGTTCCCACCCTAGTCACCTCATATACTTTAACAATCACCACATCCTAAATGGTGACTTTGAATCCTACAACCACCTCTAGTGGAACCTCTTTAACAAGCTCTTCCATTGTATCTCCTTCATCTAGCCCTTTCATGAGCCCCATATCACCCCTCCCCCTCTATTTAAGGCATGGTCTCAATGGTCCCTTCTAATGGAACATCCATAGTTTACTCAAACTCTGCATCCTCCCTCACCATTTTCATCGAGAGAGTAGAATCTGCAATTATCACCTCAGCATCGGGCATTGTTAACATGAGTGTTGATGTTTGTGGTTGAGTCCTAAGCACCATTTGAATTTCCATTTCAAATTGAATCAGTAAATAATAGGAATGAAAATAGAAAAATAAAAGAGTGTAAAGGAAAAAAGAGGATTATGTGAATTGTACATCCTAATGAGGAGTTTCTATAGGTTGTCAGGTAATTCACCAAGTAGGGGTACTCCATAAATAACCACTACCAAAGTTACAAGATCTTCCTCGACCAATGGTTAGATTACTATAGTCGTGACATCGAGGAGGTCCCCCACACCCACCCCTTCAAGGGCTGAGGCTCCATCGCCCTCCACCTAAGGCTTATCATAAATCTATCCCTCTTTTGTGCTCTCTTATTCTTATACAATTGAAATAATTTATTAGACGATAAGTTTAAGGGTAAGGTGATGTCCAAAATGAACCAATATCATAGGTTTTTTATAAGAAGTAGGATTTTAGTCTCTGGTTGAGTCCTGGTAGGTAACACTTCCTCATGAATCTCTTGATCCTTTACACTTAGCCATGCCGACATCCACATGACCCACAGAAATTTCCATAGTGGAATACATGCCTAGTATCACCCTTACATTATCGGCCAAGGGGTGAGAAGTACTGCATCAGTAGACCTTATCCTCTAGATCCTTCATATATATCAACACCTTGATGTAAGGAATGTGGAAACCTACATTTTGTGAACTAGACCAGTGAGCTATATCCCATCAGTAATGAGATATTTCCACACCCCCTAAGCGATGGTGATATACTTTTGGAGTCCCCAAGTCTCCTAGGAATTGGTAAGCATGACATCCTGACGAACATCTGGATGACATACTGGATTCTCTAGGCCTTGAACAAACACCCTTAGGACTTCCCTAGAGGGTTCTTCTTCCCCTTGTGACCACTTACCTAGGGGAGTTGAGCTAGATGTTTATCCTCTTCCTTTATCCTCATCCTATGTTTGGATAGATACTATCGGCCCCACTCCTACTGCCCTACCCACCGAACTTTCTCGGCCTCCACGACGTACTACAAACAACACTCACCCCTACCCCTATTGTTGTGGGGCCTCTCCTTCAATGACCCATGTGGTTAAGTGCCTCAAAATATCTCCAAAATATATTCTCTCCCAACTTATCACATATTCATATATGATCCAATATAAAATAGTAGGTGGTGGAAACTCGTTCCACCCTTTCTCGTCTTCACGCGTGAAAATGTGCCAAATCTACCTCAAAATCAAGATATGATGCTCATGATGCTCCCTCATGTACGCCTTTGGTGTTGGATATTGTAAGTATATAAACTTCCTTGAGAACCATTATGGGTTGTGTGGATTGAAAATCATATTGCAGTCGACCCTTTCAACCAGTACCCGGCCTCTAAAGGCCAGGAAGTATGATCACTATTTGTCGGTCCTGGTACCTTCATCAGTCACCATCCCCATTATAACGGAGAATGGGTGAAACCTAAAGCACTCTGCCAACCCAACCATCAACATCACGTACACCATGAAAACCTTGAGTTGGAGACTCCCCATAATGTTCAAGATCATGGGATGGATGTTTATAATTTGAAGGGATATATGGTTTGGGTATTCATATTCACCCATGTGCATAGAAATCCAACTGTACAAGAAGTGAAGGGGTACACACACATGGATCACAGTATTCCCTTGGATGATGTGGTTAACCACCTTGTATAGCTTATACTATACCGGGAAAACCAAATTGATATGTTTCTACATCGCCAATATCACCATCATGATTAACGATCATGGCTACACCCCCATGTTTGAATCAATCATAGAGATCATTTAGCCATTGATGAATGTGGAAATGAACCCCACCAGCCTAAACATTGGATCTTCATGCAGTGTTTTATATCCCCACAACTACCATTGTCTCACTTATAATATCCATAAGTATAATTGTTCATTACCCTACTAAAATGCCTCATAAACTGTGTCAGGCCACCCTAGAATCTTCTCTGTTGGATCCTCCCCATCAACTAGATATTCTATAGGAATATTCAAAAAGTAGTTGAACCATTTCCTGAATGGTACATCCTTCATCCACATATTTTCCTTATCATTCCCCTCTGCCAAACACAGTAATTCCCTCATAAGGGCTGGAATTTTCTTTTAGCCCTCCAACACATTCTCTTTAGGGAGGAACTCGTCATACATCACCCCTTGTATTGGGATCCCAAAAATCTAGTGAAGATCCCATTATCTAATACCAACAACCCTATGATGTAGATGTAATGTTTTGGTCCTAGGATACCAACTACTCAGTAGTTCTGGAATGATCTCCTAGTAGAGGTAAACATTAATCTGTGAGGCCTATGGTGACTCATAGATCCCAACATTATTCATATTTTCATTGAATTCACACCATGATGCACATGCCCAATGGGCCTAGTATCATTCATCTATACATTTACTAAACTAAAAAAATACTAGTTATCCTTTTATTCCTTAAGAGGATCCCCCAAACCTACCTTGAGAATCATCTCAAATTGTGGTTGGGATGTATCATCCTTCAGATCCTCCTCGTTGATGTTATTGATGTGGTTCTAGAGGTACTCCTCTATGATTGGAAAGTGTCCCTTATGGATGTGACCCCCAAGAGCCCTATGCCACTGGTACTATCCATGTGTGATTTTTAACGAGTAATTCAGTTTATCCCTGCTCACCTTAGGGATATATAGGTAATCCCTTAACTCAAATCCATAATGTGGAAACATTATGAACATCAAGTACTTCTGTTGAGCATCCATTAGCAGTTTTGTGAGTATGTCATGTTTCGATGTTCTCTAAACACACTACAAAATCATGATATTCCTATCTATCCCATCCCAATGATCATAAGTAGCATTTGATCCCTCAATGACCATTTCATTCTAGACTTAGATGATATCTTAGTCTGGTTCATGAGTCCCTATTGGTGAATATCAATTCATGAAGGTTGTGTTCACATACTATGCTTCTCAAATTTCTATTTCAAAAAAATCTGTTTATGGAGAATTATTCACAAAGATGATCTCATAGAGTATGTGAACTTCATGGGTGGTGGGTATCAAAATCACAAATCACTCATGAAGGGTGTGATCTTCTCAAAAAGATACCATAATATTTTTTATTTGTGAACATAATATGGTTCCTTAAGGACCGCCCTATTCTATTTGTATGTATATATCCTAGGGGTTTCATGGATTAGTTTTACACATGTTCCAATTACTTATGATCTCACATCGCAAATAGGCTCCATAAATGAGATTCATGAACTGGAGTTGATTTCCAATTTTTAGTGATTATCTCTTATAATCTCGTTTTACTTTTCTCTATCAGCTCTCATTCTGTGGGAGTATTTTTTGGAACTGAAATATGAATGTCATGGTAGAAGTTGATGAAGTCACAACTGGCATGGATGCTTAAGGGAAAACCCAGTCCAAAACGGCTCAAAAATCCCTCCAAGGTTCTATTTCATGAATCTACCCACATTCAAAAACATGTGAATCTCATTAAGGACTAGTAAACAAAGTGCTAATGGGAATCCTCATGAAACATCAATATGGAGTCCTAGATCACTTTGTGAATGTGCAATGGCCTGCTGGTAATCTTGATGTAATGAATTTAGGACTCAAAAATCCCACCCACTCGCAAGTCTCATAAAGATTTGTGAATTACTAAAAAAATTGAAACCCTTTTCTTATAAATAACCCCTTTAATCTAAAATTTAATCATCAGTGACCTTTAGACTTCTGAAAATAACTCTCTATTCACAAACCACCGGTTCTTCGCAAACGAAATAGAAAATGGATCACCCAAGTTATCCAATCATCGTGAAACCAACTCCCTTATGTTATTGAGAGACTCAACCCAATTTGGATATAACTTTCGTGAAGGAATATTCCCTTCAAAAAGGAAGAATTCCCTCTGGGTAACTTGAGGCTTCACAAATCATTTAACCTTCATGAAGAACTCCCCCTCAAAATTATATCTTCACTCTAAGGCAAGGAAACCATTTTTCGTAAATTTTACATCTTCAAGAACCCCTCGACCTCCATATGGACCCCAAGGTTTTTGAGACCCTTTTTCACAAACCTATAATATTTTTGAAACATATATCTTAGTTCCTTCAATGTATCCTCCCTTTTTCTAACACCTCTTCATAAAGTTTGAGTACCTAGGTCCCACATACTAATCTAAGACCAGTCCAGCTACAACTCAAGTCCCTATATGACAAGTTCAACCCACTCTTGTGTCCACCCACTTCTTCCCAAGTGCATTCTGAGCCTCTAAACTACATGTTTCGTTTAATCATCGGTAATTTAACCCCTATTTGTTCTAATAATATGGACTTTAACATAAACCTCATAATTAACCACTACTACACAGTAGTTTCAATTCCATTTCCTGCCCAATGGAGAATTAGTGGTGTTCATGTAATCCCTAAGGATGAGGATTGGGTCCTCCCACATCCCAGATACATGTCATAAAACTTCATAGTTCCACGTCCTAGATTTAAAACATTAAACTTCAGGAAAACGTCCTCAGAACATGATGTTAAAATGTAGTGTTATCCTATGTGATGAGTGCAGGACACCCCATGTATGATCTTCATGGGATTCCACCATCTCCTACCATAGAGTACAATCCACCCCCATATAAGTACAATCCAACCCTAAAGAGAAACGTTCATGCATAATCATCACACCATTACCAAAAGATAAATCCTCTTAAAAAAGCAATCTTCTATATGTAATCCCTACACTATCCCTCATTGATGCCCCTTTATAAACATGATCATCCTAACCAGATGATGTTAAACTACATAGATCTGTCATGTCACATGACCTAAAACTATAACATTGAACTATGTGGTTTCTAATACCTATATTTTAAATAGGGTATGTTGGATGCCTCCTTGAGGTTCAATATTGACACTCAAAAACTATTTATGTGAGACATCTTCCCTCCTAGGAACGCACCTCCTAGATTAGCCTCCCAGGGTGTTATAATCCACAACTCCAAATCCACCTCCATAAGTAATTTTATCTATCTGTAAACTATCCAAGTGTAACATCTTCCCACTTAGGGATGCACCTCTCAGATCATCCTCTATAGGACGTTCTGATCCAAAAATGTGGATCTTCTTCCACAGGGTGTTCTGATCCATCAGTAAACTATATAGGCGTGACATTATCCCTCCAAGGGAAACACCTCCTGGATATTCCTCCATGTGGTGTTCTAATCCACAACTCTGGATCCACCTCCACAGGTTATTCTAATCCATTGGTAAACTATCTAGGTGTGCCATATTCCCTTCTATGGATGCACCTCTTGGATCCGCCTCCACTGGGTGATCTGATCCAAAACTTTATATCTTCTTCCATATAAAGTTATGATCCATTAGTATGCTATCCAGGTGATGTATTCCCTTCTAGGACAGCACCTCCTAAATCTGCCTCTATAGGACATTCTGATCCACAAATTTTTATCTGACTCTATAGGGCTTTCTAATCCATGGATAAACTATCTAGGTGTGACATATTTCCTCTTAGGGATGTACCTCCATGATCAGCGTCCATAGGGTGTTTTTATCCAATAGTAAACTATTCAGGTGTTACATTTTCCCTCTTATGGACACACCTCAATGTTCTACCTCTATGGGGGAATTTAGATCGACCATACTTTCTCCACATGATATTAAACTCATGCCATGATCTGTCTCAACAATATGTTTTTTATGTCCAAAGGATGTAGAACTTTTAACATGAACCAAAATACCTACACCATGAAATGAAAGTGGGATGATTAAGGTACAAATTCTTGAAATAAATTATACCACAAAAATAATTTCCTCATGATCAAAATGGGATGTCATGGGCTCTATGCCTAATATGCCTCATTTGAGGTGCCCTCACAAGAAGAAGAATATAGGTGGCAAATGTGCCTAGTCTATAGACATTTCCAGAGATGCCCTATGTTACTACTCTCTTATCCTATGGTTGTTTCTCTATTGATATAGAAGTAATATAATTAACTAGTGTTAACAAAGAGATGGTATTAGGAATGAGTACATGAAAATGACTTAATCAATAAGGGATACATTGAGTAGGCAATGAGATATAAAGATGAATCCATGGAAGGAAGAACTGATATCCCAACATCTCATTTTGATCAAGGAGTAGACATCATTGATGAATGTGATGAAAGTTTTCCACCTTGAAAAAGTGAGAATGTGGGTAAATAGATGAGCATGGCCTATGGTCCCCAAAGAAAGTGTTAGAAATAGTCAGAATATTAGTTATGTCCAGAGAAATGATAATAAAATATAAGGACAAAGATATTTATACCAAGATATCGCATCGTCTATCTATTGAGAAGGAGAAATAGAGGCTTTAGATAAATTATATTTTCACTACACTATTCTTGTATACACTAAATTAGGGTACATATCTATTGGTATTGACTTCAATATATTGAATTAAATTGATCACTTAGTAATGTTTCACATCCATATGGATAATAAATTTTTCATTAGTCACATATTATAATCATTTCCCTCTAGTTTATTCTTATTCATCTAGAATTTTAGTATGAATAGCTCGATAATACTTTAATATAGATTCACCAGGTAAATAAGAGTTGTGGGGAACTCACTTGCATAATCCTTATCTTGAAAAACATTAAAGGAAAGGGTTGAAATCCTATGATTATTTTATAGTAAATGGTGACAATATGATGTATTTTAATGAGAAAAATGATAATAGGTAGGGAATTGAATAAGAGTTTTTTTGTATATCATATAGACAAAAAAATTATTTAAAGGAGAATTGTAATAAATTTAAGGAATCCAATTACTCTATTTTTATTTATATATTAATGTGTTTTTATATGTGAATTCATTGAATATTAATTAATTAAATTTTATTTTCATGTAAGATATTTATATATTTGATATTACTAGGTAGGACCAAAATTTGGTTAAATATAAAGGAAAATGTGAAAACTAAGAAACATAAAGTCACTTTGCACCACCCCACGAAGCGGTGCGGCATGAAAATGGATAATGATAAAGAATTTGAGGTTAATTATTGAAACCAAAGGGAACAAAAGTGGTTCTGGAAGAACAAAACTGAAGAATCGGAATGAAAAATAGGTTATCATGTTGTAGGTTAAAGATACATATTGTTTACATTATACAAGAGATGTAAATATACAATTCATAAACTATTTACACGTTGTGAGAAGAAGAAAAGTAGCATGGAATGCAGACTATCTGTGTCAGCCAGGACACATAGTTTCATACCATGAAACATGCCATGAATTTTTAGATATTTTTTCATGATGTTCAAAATGACATGAAAATTTTGATTAGAAAATATTATACATCATGTACAATTTACATGACGTGAAAGTGTCAAACAAATCATAAAACGATGATTTTCAGCATACCTTTAACGGAAGATACTTCTTTTTACCCATGGAAGCCCATTACTAACATAAAGGATTATAAATATGGGTTCAATATAAGAGATTAATTCATTTCATTCCATGTGTGAGGCTCGTCCATTGGGAGTCTATTGTAGGGTTCCAACCAACCCTACTTTTTAGATAGGTATTCTTTCTTCTTTCTTGTTTTCTTTTTTTTCTATAATCAGTGTATGCTTTCTATTTTAACTAAAATATATCTATTTTATTCATTCTATATATCATTCAATATCTTATATTATTTTACATATGGAATATAGTTTATTCAACATTGTATTTTGAATGTATTTAATCATTATATCGAGCATGCCATTTGTTTCCCTAATTTCATTCAATAGCATCATGTGAAGCTAATCTTCTTAGGGTTAGGGGTCAATTGTAGGGGTGGTTTGAACATAATTAATATCTAAAAATTGAACCTTGGTAACCTTATGTATATTAATTAGGTTTAAAACAATTTTCTATCACATTCTCCTTCACATCCTTGGGCGTGGGAGGTGCAATTGAACGAACCTAGCCTAGTTAGAGTTGAGTATGATATGACCATTAGCATGTGATGATATTTTCCATAAAAAAAATGCATAAGTCATCTGGGTTATTATATATACCTATACCAAGGTATAGTTACATCTTAGGTAGATGAAATTGGTTTGACCAAAGCCAATTTGTGACCATTACATCAGCATATGTCATAGGATTATCCCAAGTTAGATTTAGGATTATCTTGTCAATATAACCTAAAATTTACCATGATCCCTTATTTTATTGCTTACTTTATTTTTTTATTTAATTTGTTTCATTTAATTAGTTTAATAAAATCAAACTAAAATTTGTGTCATCCAACCTTTAGTCATGAATTTTCTGCCCCATTCCCCACTATCTATGGGTTTGACCTCATACTTATAATTTACTAAGCCTTTTTATTTAGTGTTTTTCTAGATAAAATAAATTTATAATTTGATGCTAAAAAAATATTTAATGACATATTTTATTTTCATCAAATTATGGTTTCATTTTTGGGGAGAAGTGGAGCCAAAGATATTACTCGGGGCCAATTTCTTAGGTCGAAGACTTTTCTTATCCCATTTTTGTTTATAGATTTTAGTTTAGGTGTTTATTTTTTCTTACTTTATTATTGTTATTATTTTATTTTTATGTGTGGTTATTTGTATGTGTTTTTAAGGATGGAATATAAACCTCATCAGTATTAATCCTAATCACCATTAGAGTACAATAGATTCCATGAGTATCAAACTATATGGGTAGCATTGAAATTTGAATGGTGGTCACTTCAAAAACAAGGTGGAATGATTCATATTCATTTATATGTGATGATTTACAACCTCAATAGACATGCGACACATATCATCAAGCCTGTGGAGGAGACCCGGATTTTCAAGACTACTAAGGTGGACCCTAGGCTGAGTAGTACTCATAATAACGACAAGTCATATTGATCGCATGGTTCATTGAAGTGATGGAAAAAAATATGGAATATAATTATTATGAGATCATTTGGTATGAATAAGTAGAAGATCAAGTGGTGGAATTAAAAGTTGTTGATATAAAGGAATCTCAATACTAGTACATTCAAGAAGACCAATCCTTCTAGAAACCTCAGGATAAAAATTCAAATGACATACTAGCCACATTTCTCATAAAGTAAATTTCAGGATTATATAAAAGAATGGATGAAAATGAGGCACAACTCAAAGAACAAGGAGAATTTAATGCTCACCTTTCTCAATTTTTTTTGAATTTAAATACCCTTGTGAATAATCTAACTTTAACTTCTAATGTTGCGGTTGAATGTTTTGAAGATGATGATAAGGAATAATGGATTTAAGAAGTTAAAAATGTTGAAGAGGGAGAAGAAAAGGTAATAATAGACAAACCAATAGAGGTTTATACAGTAAAATTCATAGAATCTAAGGGAGAAGAAAAAGTGAATGAATAGTATATTAATCTTTCATGCATCAACCTCACTGGTATTATCCATACTAAAAAAGAATGGGACTCCCTCTTGATATTTCAAAAAGAAGAGGAAAACATAGGGGATTCAATTAAAGAAGTCATTCCAAAAACTTATACTAAGGAAAATAAGAAATAGGATGTGGTGTTGGATGAGAACTATAAAATCTAGTAATATTTTGATTTTCTTGTATTTTCACTGAATTTATCCTTGAATTATAGCCCACCAAAAGCACCATTGAAGAATAAATGGAAAAGGGGGAAGAAAAATATAACCCTAGATGCACAAAAAAGCTAGATGTGGTTAAATATAATATGTTTATTTCTATATCATTGTTTCTATATCATTCACTAAGGCTCACCTGCCGTGTTGGATGCTCACTAACTACCGTATTGTACCCCGCATTCCCTTTTTCCAAAGTTTGGTGACATCCATCGCCTCTTTGGGGATTTTTTCTCTATGATAAAAACAGGATGACGGAATTTTGGTTCCTCCTTTTGTTTATTCCTCCTCATAAATTATCTCCTACTCTGGGTCTCCCTTAAAGATTTAGATGTTGTCTATGAAACGTATTCCTACTTCCATATCTTCATCGATTCAGGTTAATTCTTCTTCTTCATTCGAGAGATTCCAAGGTATCCATTCAGGGTAGAAACCTTCGTTTAGGAGATTAGTAATACTGATGCATCTGTGGCTTGTCTTGATGTTGGAACACTATAACACTTATATTCTTCCTTGTCGAGGGCTTCTCAAGGGTGTAGAAACCCGAGGTTTCCCATATAGATCATAGGGCATCATATTCCAGAAACATGTCTCTAAGGTTTTCCTTATATTATCATGTTTAACATGGGGTATTACACAAGTTTAACATCTAGCAGAGATGGTTTAGAGTGATCAGAACATTGATGATAATGGATCTAATATGCACATCCCTAGTAGGGAGCGCCTAGAAGGTTTACCGGATGGAAGGATCATAATTCCCAATAAAGATGGATCCAGGGTGGTGTATCCCAAAGAAGGGAAGGTTTTACACCGTGAAGGCTAGTCTAGACATCGAAAAAGGGGGAAATAGGTGAAGGTGGATCCCAATATAGGGGACACCAGGGTTTACCATTGGCTGGGATTGAACCTTGGGGAGGGTTCCTGCATACCCTACCTAGAGGGAAGGGGTAAAAACCCACATAGTTTGAAGTTTTTATTTGGGGTTTATGCACTAAGATGTCCCAGGTGATGCTGGGATCAGTAATCATATGGATTAAGGGGGATTATGCACTAAGATGACCCGTATGGATGGCATGATCCCACCGGGATGTGTCAGCCTGGGTAAAATTAGGATGGGTATAGAGGAAGTGTTGAAGGGGGGAGATTAATGGAGATGGAACCGGTGTGATGGGAACCCATGTGGAGATGATAGTGTTGATTTTGAACCTTAGAGAGGTTTTTTATGTATCCTCGTGGTAGGGAATCAAAGTCCATGTAGTTCTATAATGGGGTGATGAGTGACTTGAGGAGGAAAATCATGATAATGGATGCATGGATGGAACCCAAAAGAAATGGAACCTTAGGTTGAGGCATGATCTTCCTGAAACATGAGGGCTTTAGGGAGAGAGTAGGATGGGACATGAATGATGGACATGAACCTTGGGGAGGCTTACTATGTATCCTCATGGTAGGGAAGAAAAGTCCACATAGTTCAGGAGTGGGGCATAAAATTAGGGTGTACACAAAGGAAAGTGACTCAGAGACACGTTGCGGCTTATGCGTGGTTAGCAGCCCATCGTAAGAGGGATACTCTTAGTTGAATGAGTATGGTGAATTGTGTGGGGCTTATGTGTGATTAGTTTGATGGATAGATAAAAATTACTCATGGAGGTGGATCCAAAAGATGTTTCTCAAAAAGGGATGATGTCACATCAGGAGGTTACATCCCTAGGATGGAGCACCAAAGTTTACAATTTGTTAGGTTGAACCTTATGGATCCATCCTAGGTACCCTTCCTAGGAGATAGGGATTAAAATCCCCACAGTTTTAGAAAGGAAATACCTCACAGCTTAATATCATGTAGGATGAGGGTGAACCGATGTGAAGTGGTTAGGAGAAATGGATGATGGAATTGAACATCAGGGAGGATTCCTATATCCCTTACTTGAAAAGGGAAAGGATCAAAGCCCACATAGTTTGAAAAAATGGGGCATGTGGATTATGTGTGGCTAGAGTCCCATCAGAGGATGTCATAGTTGATGCTTACTCTAAGCTCACATGAGTCATGCTCGGTGTGAGAAACAAGAGGTAGCATCAAACCTGGATATCATGTCTCAAAATATTCGACCACGAGGAATAGTGCGGGGTTATGCATCGTTAGTGGCCCATGGGGATGTAGATTGGGAATTACTCCAAAACGAAAGCCTGAGGAGGTTGTACAGATGTATGAGGATAATATTTTTATTATACAAGGATCTCCCCATCCAGATAAGTCAGGGATTATGTGGAGACTTCCCAAAGCACCCACTGTGACAAAGCGTATAGGGATAGATGAGGCAAATATAAAATGTGGGAAGTGAGAGGCTCTGAGTTTCTTCCCCTTTATTATTCTATCATGCCTTCCACACATGCGGCAACTCATGGTTCAACATCATGTGTTGGGGACATGTGTTTCTTAGAAAGTTGACATCCTATAGCTCAGACAAAAAAGACTTACTCCTCAACCCTTGGACTTACATAACTTGTACCAACCTATTCTTAGGGGTGTGAAGGCACAAGAAATGGCCAATGAGAATGAGGTGGGGGAGTGGTCACTCAAGGGGCTCACGTTAGCATGGATATGTGAAGACGCAATATTTGTTAGTGTGCCTATGTGAAAAAGAATGAGGCAAGGTAATGTTGAATAATACACCACTCTATGAACCATGAAATCACTTCACATGAGCCTAGAGGTCCACATAGGAGAGGGGTTTGTGAAGGAGAAGGTCTCGCAGAGAGGGTATTCATGAACCTCGGGTGCTTCACGAAGAGAAAGGGCTTCACAAATGAAAGGGCCACACGAAGCATGGAAAAAAGGACCCCCATAAAGGGAGGATATTCACAAAGCATGATGACCCAACTAAGGCATGGAGTCAACATGTGTTTGGAGGGTGCTTCTTGAAGACAAAATGCTCTGAAAATACCTGAGTACCAAAAAGGGGATCCAACCTTCACAATGGACATAGGTATTTGTAAAGGGCATCTCCACTTAAAAAAAGGAAAAATGGAGAAAATAGAAGTTTGGTTTGCAATGCTCAAGTACCATGGGTAATTTATTTTTCTTGATGGTTTATAAGGAAAAGTGTGATTCAAGAATTGAGATCTCAAGAGGAAAAAGGTTAGAGAGGTTCTCTTAAGGGGGGAACATGGAATGACTATTATAAAACTGACGTGAATGAAGAACAAAGAGGCCTCATACAACACCTTTTACTCCTAGATAATTCCTAAGTCGAGAAACCAAAGATAGAGGGACTTTAGGCTGGACCTAAATAAAAAATGTCTGGGAATTCCTATGTATCCCATGGATATGGGAATCAACCCACATGTAGTTATTGAAATATCATACAGTTTAACTTCATGTAGTAAGGATGGAAAATATATAAGTTTAAGGTCATAGAGCTCATACCATAGGGTATGTTTACCATTTGTAGTTTATTGTCATGTGTGATGAATGTTGGGTAGTTTTACATCTTTTATCCCAGAAGAATCACACAGTTTAACGTCATGAGAAGAAGACGAGAGATGTATTCTTAGGATAAATATTGCTTTAGAAATTTGGTATTGGGGGGATTTTTAATATGATCACCATCCATGGGGACCAGAGATTATGCACCATTGGGGTAAACCTTGTAAATAAGATAGGGCCCCTCCAATTTGGGATCCAACATTGGTGGATTTCTGTAAGGTATCATCGATATTCTCAGGGATAAAACCATGAAACTCTGAAGGAAAGAGTGAAGACAAACCTTTTTATTAGAATCCATGGTGATCTTTTTTTGGTGCCTCTCTGAATTGTGCATGATAAGAATTCTGAGGCCTTCTAGTTCCTCCAATCATAATTATGATAATTTTTCCGACATCTTCTAATAATAGAAAATTTTATGGAGTGACGAAAATTGAATATCTATAGGTAGGAATGCCTCTTTTCCATAGAATAGTGAATATGGAGTCACTTAGGTTGAATTGTGAGTTGTCATATGGTAAGCCTAGAAAGTGTTGGGGAGATTGTCCAGATAACTTTTCTTGCTTTTAAAACCATCTTATGAATAATTTTAGATATAATTTTGTTTAATTCCTTAATCTACCTATTTTCTTGCGCATGATAGTGGGATGTATGGTTGGACCACATACTATACATGGCATACAATTTCTTCAATTTGTATTCCTGAAATTTGGGTTTGTTATTGGTGATAATGACATGAGGGAATCTTAACTAGTGGATGATGTTGGATCTCACAAATTCAATGATATAATAGTCCTTGAGTTCCTTGAGTAGGATCACCTTTTCCCACATGGAAAATAAATCCATTGCAGCCAAGATGAACCTATATTGGTGCACTTTTGCTAGACGATGTGGCCCAACAACATTGAATCCCTAGACCTAAAAGGGCCAAGAATATTTGGTAGTATGAATATGCAATGGCAGTCAATAAAAAAAATTAATGGATCTAACACATGTGGACCCTCTTGGAGAACTCGATACAGTCATGGATCATGGTGGGCCGGAAATAGCCCAAACTTCATATCTAATGGGAGAGCATAGCTCCTGCCTGATGAGCTCCATAGGAACTGGCATGAACTTCTAGCATGCCTTGGGGGATCTCATCTCCTCGAATGCAATAGAGGAGTACTCCATCAAACCCACATTTGTAGAGGATCTTCTCAAGGCTGGAACCACTGTGAAGGGTGAAATTCACCGCATGATGACAGATTCTCTCACATTCATCTCTGTATTTCAGTAGATTGTCATGTAGGAGGTACTCGATAAAGTTATTCATCAAACCAGGGGTCTATTCTACTACGGTAGAGGGGACTGGAAGTCATGATGTGGAGGCATAGTGGGGAGATGGCTTACTTGCTTGTTTTCATCATCCTTCATAGTGATAGGTGAGACGATCATTCGATGTGCCACATGGATAATCAAATTTTCCTGATTGGGATCTACAATAGAATCATCAATGCTAGCCAAGGCATCGGCTCAACCACTCTTTGACTGAGGGACATGAGTATCCTCCAGTGGTAGGGGAACTAGGCCATTAGCTGGAAAGTGCGCTCTAACAAGGGTACGAGCTCTAACTATCTGATTATGTAGTCACCATTGATCTGTTTTATGACTCACTTAGAGTCCCCCTTCACATGAATGTGAGGGGAATTAATCTTGAGGGAAATCTCTAGACTAGTGATAAGGGCCTGATACCCAGCCTCATTGTTGGTTCAACCTTTTGACAATAAGAATGAATAGGGTATGACAGCTTGTGGAGACATGAAGAAAACAATAACCAGGCCTTCTCTATTGAGTCTGGGATTATTAATCCTTCTATTAGTAAGAATCTAGGAAGAACCATAGAAGTGCATATTCCTACATGGTACAACATGATCCACTAAGAGGATGGCATCATCTAGGAAATCAAGATCCAAAGACTACTCTATGGGGGTTAGGTGGACGGAAAGAAATTCTGCTAGCACCTGAACTTTGACATCTTTCTATGGCATTAACCTAATATTAAAATATTGAAGAATCACTACCCAAAGATATAGATATCCTTTCAACATATGGTGGTTTAGAATATAATTTATTAGGTCAACACAGGACACTAACTGCATCTCATGGTGTTATAGATAGTGTTGCAACTTCTACATTGTGAATACCAGCGCAAGGAAGCTCTTCTCGGTAGAGGAATATTTTGTCTCTATATTGAGGATCATGTAGATGAGATATTATAAATTGTTCTATGTCCCTTCACTATTCCTCTAGTGAGAAGGGTGTTGAGGTAACATTCCAAGGCAGCAACATAAAGGACCAGTGGATTTCCAGATATGGGTGGAATCAGAACAGGAAATTGCAGTAGGTACTACTTGGTCTCTTCAAAAGTGGTCTGGAATTCTTCATCCCACTGGTAGATGGAACCTTTCTTCATGAGTTAGTAAAAGGTCTTACAGTTTCCTACCAAATTCACAAGGAATCATCTTATATTGGATAGGTGGCCTTGAAAACCTCAAACCTTCTGAAGGTTTCTCAGAGGAGGCATATGACTGGTGGCCTTGATCTTCTCTAGATCGATCTCGATGCCTCTATACCTGATGAAAAATCCAAGGAATTTTCTAGACGTGACCTTTAAGGTACACTTCAAGGAGTATGTCTTCAAATAGTGGGGGCGGAGGAAGTCGAACACTTTATCAAGATCTATGAGATGGTCCTGATGCTGGTGGGACTTTACCAGCAAGTTTTCTATATAGAATTCCACTAATATCCCAAGGATAGGGCTTTAATATGCGGGGTATGGAATGCTGATAAGTGGAACCTACATTCTTCAGCCTGAAAGGAATTACCTGATAACAAAAAGTACCTTGTGGTGCTATGAAGGTGGTTGATTCTTCAACCTCAGGGGCCATCCTGGTTTTATTATATCTGGAATACCAATCCATGAATGAGAGATCCTGGTATCCATCGATGGCATCGATCAATAATTCTATCATAGGAAGGGGAAAATCATCCTTCAAACATTGATGATTGAGGTCCCAGAAGTTGATACAGACTCTGATTTGTCTGTTCTTCTTCTATACAGTCATGATGTTATCTAACCATATAGGGTACTAGACCTCCTTGAAGAATTTGGATTTGATGATTTTATCAACTTCAGCCTTGACCATGGAATTGTGAGAGGGGTACATTTTCCTGGGATGTTGTTTGAACCCATTATGGTTTATTGGGATACCAAGTCAGTGGATGGAAACCTGAGGATCGAAACTTAGAATCTCACTATAGCTCTAGGAGAATACATCTTGATGCTACTTTAAGAAATCCACATACTATTTTTTCTCTTCCACAGACATGGCTATGCTTTCCAGTGTTGGTCTCGGGTTTACCTTGGTACTGAGATTCACTTGTACCAACTCATCAACGGTGGTGGAGAAACATTCCTCAAACATAGGAAGAGGATCCTAAAAATCCTATTCATCATCTTAAATGAGATTGTATTCAGAAATTGGAATTTCTTCTGAGTTTACAGACCTTAATGTAATACTGGTGCTGGACTAAGTAGTGTTGGAACCTTCATTGGGAGATTCCCGCACAACTGAAACCATGGCGACGAAAGCTGTAAATCTGATTCCATCAGGCCTTCAAACCAGGGGTTCACACTCAATAATATTGAATTAGTAATGTTAGGATAGATTAAGTTGGTTCAAAATAGTCCATCAAAAAAATAATGTATGATGTACTATTTTTTCCAAGAGGTAAACATCCTGATATATTATAGGGGTAAGGGGATCTGGAATCACTTGAACTTTGTTTTTGTAAGAGTATGAAGTGATCTTCTGGTGATCCTTATATCTAGGAACGTTTCCCCCTCATCCTGGAGATGATAAATCAATTTCCCATGTTTGGTTTCATGGCTTCTAACCAATGGATTGAGAGTATTAAAGCATCATCCAAGTCTATCCACAGATCGGCCACAGTGGCAGTGTGCTCAACCCCGTTGGCCTGAACTTTCTTTTCCTTTCTCTTGTAATTGTTGGTAACTATGTAGCAGGCTTTAAAAGAGGAAAAGTGAGAAACGTCACCCTAAATTATTACTACTCTACTATTAAGGGAGTACTTGATGCACTTGTGATAGGAGTAAGGAACTTCTACATTCAGGTGGATCCAGGGTCTACCCATCAATGTGTTGTAGGTGTTGTTCTACGAGGCAACCATAAACATGGTGATATAGACTAGACCACTGAATTGGGTCTTTAGATGGATTTTTATAACTGGTGTATGCTCTGTCCTATTATAACCATCGATATTCATATTATATGGATCTAGATTTTCCTCAGACAGTCATATTTTGAGCAGTGTTCAGGTTGAGACGAGACTAATCCCAGAACCTGTGTCGACGAGACAGTGATGGGCTTCTACACCATTGAACTGGCTAGTTTTGTACAATGGGTGGATGTGCCCCTGTACGGGATAACCTCAATCTTCTCTAGAGAATTATATGATTTCCTTACATTCTATATGCTCGATTTTCTTAGCATGGAAATTATCCGCATATGCTACCTCTATTTCAAACTAGATAGGGATTCTCAAAGCCTCTATAAGAGATTCATTCATATCCTCAGATAGGTCGAGAGCCTTGAGAATCAAGAGATTTTAAGGATGTTGGAGATATTCCTAAGTACATTATACTTTCATTCTAGGTACACATTTATGATGATAAAAGTTTGCTCTGTGGTAGGAGGTATGGCGGGCATTGCTGGTCGAACTGCTGAATTCTGTATGGGGTTGGGGACATCTCGATGCTCACTAGTAAAACCACACAAAATGATTACCGATCGATGGTTGGATGCCTGATGTCTTTCCACTACTAAACATGACTAATCATTGCATGGTCATGGTGGTTCTGCCTAATTGAGCAGTACAAATAGTGGTGGGAGTGAATCTGATGGGACAGACTAAGAAGATTGTTCATGTTGAGCTCTGCACTGAGCTTGTTTTCTAGTCTCGGTGGCATGCACAACTTGGTCAGAAGTAGTAGTTGATGCATTATGTTGATTCAAATATCCATGACTTCATCAATGTTGGCATCGACTGAGGACATTAGGATGATCTATATGGTGCTCCTCATTTTTTGGAACCATATAAGGGTTCACCAACTCGACAGTGTTTACTGAGAAATACTCTTGATCATCTCTTGAAAAATAATCCATTATTGATTGGAATCTGTAAGAAACACCCATATTTAGGGGTATGAATTCCCCAAGATTACGGGACAATTTTGGCACTGGTATGTGACTTATCTCTCCCTTGCACTATCGGCACCTCCCCTTCTAGAAAGATGAAGGCTGAGATGTGGATGCATTAGTGTAAACTTAGGAAGGTGTGGTGAATTCAGAAGTTTCAACCTGATTAAAAATAGCACAGATGATACCATGATCATGAGTGACTGCCTTGAGAGCTATAAGTCATCGTTCTTCTGAGATTTGCGGCTAGAGACCAGTTTCTATTCAACTTCGCTATCACTATCAGGCTTTGCAGACACACATTCCACATGTACTGAGGATGGACCCAATCTGATTATGTTGTTGTATAACTAGTCCTAGATCCAATACTTG
This sequence comes from Viscum album, assembly GCA_963277665.1. Taxonomy (NCBI): domain Eukaryota; kingdom Viridiplantae; phylum Streptophyta; class Magnoliopsida; order Santalales; family Viscaceae; genus Viscum; species Viscum album. Next base: position 1,351,166,205 of record OY728159.1, on the reverse strand, counting down.
AACACATAACATTTCTTGAGAGTATGTCCAAGGATCTGATGATAGGATTAGTAGTTGCGATGATCAATAAGATCAACCTCTTCAGACCTCTTGCATTCTGGAAACTACAGGATTCCCTGATCCAAGGAACTTCGGAAGTATATGGGGACCAGAGCCTCTTCAAATGAGTAATTTTAGTTTCTATTGTCTGTAAGAGGGACTTTGGGATCCTAGACCTGATGAGGGGCTGGATCCTGAAGAGTAGATGTAACCTAGTTATTTCTCCTAGGAAGTGGTGGTTGACAGGGTGAAACCTACTGATTCTACGGTGGGTGTTATTGACCATGAGGATGAGGATGAGTCAGTTTTCCTAGGAGAGATTTTAGAGGTGGATCTACTGACCATAATTCCAGTGTCTTGGGGGCCTCTACATTCATGGTGGTGGTTGTCTCATCTTTAGCACCACTTATTACATGAGTTGTGGGAGGCAATAGACTTGCATGTTTTCCCTATTTCAAGGCTTCCTCTAGATGTTAAGTTTTGTCAGAAAAATCTCAGAATCCACCTAGGAAGTTATGAGTGATGAGGGAAGGAACCAATTCAGTCTTCGCATTCCTCATGCACATCATTATCAATTTCTCCTGACTCAGAAGCTTGTCGAATGAATATGTGAGGCCCTTCCATCTAGAAATAAGTTCTACGATGCACTCATCAAGACATTTTTTTACTTGAAGATGTCGGAAATACTTATCTTGTGGGTAGTGGTGCTGAACTAATATAGAAATTTCTTATGGAGATCTTCCCTACCGGCTATATACCCAATGGTAAACTGACTATACCAAATAAATGAAGGCCCCTATAGTGTCTGTATGAAGAACTGGATCCTGGTGGATTCCTTATTTTCTAGTGTCCCTAGCATTGGTCTACACCTTGAGATGTAGTGTGTTAGGTGTTGCAGTGGGTCATGCATCCCGTTGGAAGGGGAGAACATAAGGCTCCCAAAATCTGGGGGTGACAACATGTTGTCAACCCATGCGGGATATGGCTTTCCATCATGTGGGATTTCTACCTACCGGGTCTCAAGAGCCTCAATACAACTACTGAGATTAGATAGTGGATTGAACATATAAGGATTCGTATTTTGATAAGGGTTCCAGACAACTAGTGCATTGGTGGGCTCTTCAACATGGTAGGTGGGCCCAATGACTCATGGACCGGCTAGTGGAATAATTCGTGGAGATGCTAGAGTGTTGAACTATGGATCAACTAGAGGAATAACCTATAGATCCACCTAAGGGGATACTGGGGGAAGACTCTCATGTATCTTAGAAAGATTCGATGACACATACCATGATCGCTTTCCATATACTCTGGAATCTACCCTATATATGTGGGTAGGGTTGTTGAGGTCACTAGGAGTCATCTTACTAGGAAAGAGTTGTACCTACCCCTGATTCACCAATCGAGGATCACCATAGTTTGTACATCGCTATTCAACACTCTTGGTAAAGTTCTCACCAATGATATTTCTCCTCTCTGTGAGTTGTTGATACAACGTGGCCTTTTTGGGATCATCCTCCATCTTCAGAACTGAACTAGATGGGTCGGAAGGTTTAACATCTTCGAGGGATCTTTTTCTTTGTTGGGGTCCTAATCGAAAGGTAATGACTCGGTGGGATTATAGAGGATGGGAAAATGACTCTTTTGACGAGTGACCATGCCTGGGGGATCCATCATGTGTGGTACTTCCCTAAGTGGTAGGTTCTCTTCAGGGTGTCCCACCTCAGATTCCTTCTCTGCGAGTTCATCCATGTTGACTGTAACAATTCCTGGTGGCATATCCTCAACATCACTAGGTAAATCAGACTGATGTAGGATTGAACTGATGTGGAGGGCTACATACTACCCCCAACCACAAATTTTCACATGTGTAGATCCCTCAACAATAATTTGGTGGATCATAGTGAAGGTCTGGACACATATTTGTTGAAGGATCCTATGATAACCAGATGATGAAGGATGTTGAGGCACAAGGAGCATGGGAAACTCAACCAAGAAGTATTTCTGTATGAGAATGTCATAGTTATCATGGATCTATAGATATACAACACGATGATAGAGGAGGTGTAAATTCATCACCAAGAGTTTCTAATAGAGGCACATGATCCCCTCTTGGGAGAGGGACTCTAGAATTTTGATTTCTAGAGTCATAGTAGGCCAGAACATCTCGGGGAATTTATCTACGAAGAGAATTTCCCACAGGCTCCTTCGATTAGCAGTGGGATACGGTGTCAAATTTCCACACTCATCAATTGGAGGTGGATGGGGAACTAGTAATGGCACTAACACATATTGTTGCATCGATGGACTAGTTGGTTGGTAGTATGGTGTATTAGATGACAATCCACTACATACTGGGATATCTCTCGAGGACTGTACTGACTGTATCACCACATCCCTATAGGATAGGGTGAAAACTGTTACTTATTGTAATAGGTTGGCGGTCATTGGTGGTGGTTCCGGATGGTGTTCATCATCTGCCAAACCCCAAAATGACCCTTTGTGATCTTGTGTTAATGTAAAGAGTGAATCGAGTGATAGTATAGAAGCATGCATAGCAAGACCCTAGAAAGGATTCAAATCCTCCTCCTCATTTATAAATCTGTGGAGGGATTTAGGTATATGATGTATCTCATTCTCTAGGAGGATGAAGATGATACACTGGGTTCTTGTCCTAGATCTTGATATAGAGGATTGTGGTGAAGACTCTATCATCATATCATACTCTACATCAAAATCTGAGAAGCGGATGGGATGAACAACGATCTAATCTTAGGGATCTTCCTTCAACGGTGATGGTTTTCTATCCTACCCCAGGATGGTTCTTTAGGGTAAGGTAGATTTTGGACATGATGAGGACCTCTGTGTGGGTTGGTTCTATATTAGGGTGGACCTTTTCCTAAGATGATTTCGACACGATTAGTACATTCAAATTTTTCATCATTGGAGTGGGTAGGAATTCTTATTTGGTGGGATGGGGTGCGAGGAGCACCCAAGAATATTTTGAGTGGAACATGGGGAGGGCCTATGTTTCTATTTCTAGAGGTATATGGAGGGCCTCTGTTATAGGGTTTTCTAGATAGAAAATTACCTTCTCTTTAGTTGGTGCTGCCGCGGGGAAGTTCACCACTTGATTTGATGATGACGCAAGGAGGGCCTTCGTATTGATGACCTAAAATATGAGAAAAACTTCCATACCTATTATCATGGTCATGGGAAGGACCTTCGTGCTAGGTTGCGATGATGGTGACATGGGGAGGACCTCCATACTGGGCTCGAGAGTGAGAAGGACCTCCACTCAGGTTGGTGATGGTATGAGGAGAACCTTCGTACTGAATGATGTCATCTCAGATCGGCCCATGATGGTTGTTTCTCATTCCATAAACCGAAAGAGTCGATCTAGACCACCCAATGGGTGGTTGAGCCTCAATCTCGATTGGGAATATAAGTTACCATATTCTGTAGCAACATCGGATGGATAGCATGCATCAAAAGTGGCATGGGCCATTGAAGCTATGGAAGATGAGGCTTCCTAATTGATGTCCTCCCGATCCTACGCCCAATGTTGACACTGGGTCAACCAAACTAGAAATGGCTGGGTAGGGGTGAAGACCTGCTCCTCAGTCAATGGGACCGGATGGCGGCATTGACACGACCTGGTGGGAGCCCTCCTTGGCAGCTCCCTAACTGAATTCATAGCCAGGATGACTCAAACATCCCTCATCTCATCGGCATAAGGTATTTAATCACAATATCGTTTTAGGTAGAGGATCCTAAAATAGTTTTATGCCAGAGTGGGGAGGAGTGGATCCCTATGCGACCCTTGGGGGTGGTGACGACATTGAGGTATAGTAGCCTCCAAATCTCAGGGGTCCAATTCTCTAGTCAGGATGACCCCCTCTTATTCATAGCTCTAAATAAGAGTTTTAATCACCCTCCTCAAAATAATCTCTGAGGGATAGATGAGGTGTGGGATCCCATTAGTCGTAGCCAATGTCGTGTAGGAGGTGGAGCCATATGGGATTGCTGCATTTGTATTTTTTCTACCCCTACGTCTATGGGAGGGAGGTGATTGGTTTCCTATGGTTGAATTGTGGGTCCTACAAAGCATAAAGATTTATCCATCAGCACCGTTATAACAAAATCAATAATTAGTTCCCCAGCGTCATTCAGTCTTCCATAGTCGAATAGAAATATCCACACTGACAGTTAAACATACAATAATTCCCAGTGATTATTTTCCCCAATCTATGGTGAGTTCCATTCCAAGACCACTATTTTATCAGCGGGACCTAGTACCGGATATATGAATCTGGTTACATGCTAATCTACTGACGACTTGAGCATTACTAATCCCCATGTTGAGGAGAAGAGTTTCATTTCAGGTTCACGATTTCTATTTCTGACACTTTCTTTGGGGGTGATCATCGTGCGGGTATTGGATTATCACTTACAGTCACATTGTACCCTACATTCCCAGTTTCCAAAGGTGGGTAGGATTAGTCATCTCTTCGGGGATGTTTTCTACTTGATCAAAAATGGATGATGGGATGTCGGTTCTTACTTCTGTTGATTATTCCTCGGAACTCATCACCTAGTCTGGGTATCCCTTAAAGATTAAAAAAAATTTCATGGAACTCGTTCGCGGTGTCATATCTTCATGGACACTGGTTAATTATGCTATTTATGTCGGTACATTCCAAGGGGTCCAGTCAGGGAAGAAATCTTTTTTTAGGAGAGTAGTCACGTTGAGGAATCTATGGCATGTCTTGATATTGGAACACTATAACACTTGTATTCTTTCTCATCATAGGGCTTCTCATGGGAAGAGAAACTTGAGGCTTCCCACATAGATTATGGGGTATCCTATGATAGAGGCATGTCTCTGAGATTTTCCTCATCTTCCTATGTTTAACATGGGGTATGACATGAGTTTAATGTCTAGAGGAGATAAATCAGATTGATCAAAAAACTGAAAAGAGTGGATCAGATAGGCACATCCATAGGAGGGAGCACCTTGAAGGTTTACCAGATGGACAGATCAGAACGCCCAATGAGGATGGATCATGGGTGGTGTTTCCCTAAGAAGGGAAGGTTTCACACTAAAAAGGCTACTCTAGACACCAAAAAATGGGTGGAATCAGTGAAGGTGGATCCCAGTAGGGGGACACTAGGGTTTACCATTGGATGGGATTGAATCTCAGGGAGGCTTCCTATGTACCCTTCCTAGAGGAATGGGATCAAACCCCACATAGTTCAAAGGGGTGATTTGGGGCTTACAAACTGAGATGGCCCGAGTGCTACGGGGAGTATCAATCATATGGATGAATGGGTCTTACGCACTAATATGACCCATATGGATGAAATGATTTCCCTATTATTTGGTGGACTGGGTAAAATCAAGATGGATATGAAGGAAGTGTTGAAAGGGGGAGATAATGGAGATGGAACCAATGTGAAGGGGGTCAGGGTAGAGATGATAGTGTCAGGATTGAACCTCAAGGAGGTTTTCTACATATCCCTATTACAAGGAACCAAAGCCCACATAGTTCTGGAATGGGGTGATGAGACACCTGATGAAGCGGCTTATGAGAATGGATGCACGGATGGGACCCAAAGTAAATGGAACCTTGGGTTGAGGTGTGATCTTCTTGAAACATGAGGGCTAAAGAGATAGACTAGTATGAGACATGAATGATGGGATTGAACCATAGAGAGGATTCCTATATATCCTCATGGTAGGGAATCAAATTCCACATAGTTCAGGAGTGGGGCATAGAATTGAGGTGTACACAAAGGATGGAAACTTAGAGACATGCTAGGGCTTATGTGTGGTTAGTATCCCATAAAAAGACATATTTTCTTGGTTCGAGGAGTATGGTGTAGTATGTGGGATTAGGTGTGGTTATCATTCTGGATGGATCAGAACACCTCAGGGAGGCATATCCAGAAGATGTGTACCAAGAAGGTATGATTTCACATTATGAGGGTACATCCCTAGGAGGGAGCATAAAATTTTACCATTGGTTGGGTTAAACCTCATGGATGCGTCCTATGTACCATGCCTAGGAGATATGGATTAAACCCGATGTGGTTCAAGAAATAAAAGAACTCATATTTTAACAGCATGCAGGATGAAGGTGAACCGACACGAAGTGCACAAGACTGATTGATGATGGGATTGAACCTTTGAGAGGCTTCCTATATACCTTTCTTGAAAAGGGAAAGGATCAAAGTCCACATAGTTCAGTAAAAATGGGCATGGGGATTATGCATGGATAGAATCCCATCAGTGGATATCATGTTTTATGCTTACTCTAATCCAACATGATTCTTTCTCAATGTGAGAAATTAGTGGTATCATCTGACCTGATGATCAGGTTACAAAAGATGTGGCCATGAGGAATGGTGTGGGGCTTATCCATGGTTAATAGCCCATGGGGATGGATATTAGTACTTACTCCAGAAGGGAAGCCTGAGGTGGGTGTCCAGATGTTTGAGGAGGATATGGACATTATATCGGGATCATCCCATCAAGGTAGGTCAGGGATTATGTGGAGACTTCCCAAAGCATGTGATAAGAAGAAAAGTATCCTGGAGTGCAGACTACTCGTGTCACTCCATAACACATAATTTCACACCAGGACACATGCCATGAATTTCTAGATAGATTTTCATGAAATGAATAATGGTGTGAAAATTTTACAGCTCAAATATTTTATGTCTTGTAAAATGAAAATGACATCAAAGTGTTGGATATAGTTTAAAAATGCTTATTTTCAGCATATCTTTGATGAGATATACTTTTTTTGACCCATGGACCTCCATGTAATGCCAAATTTGACCTGTGGAATCCAATTAATAAAAAAATGGATTATAAAAATGGGTTACATTCAATAGATTCATTCATTAAATTCTAGTAATGAGGCTCATCCATTGGGAGGCTCTTGTCGGGTTCTGTCCTGTATCTCTTCATAGATAGGTTTTCTTACTGCTTTATTATTTTCTAATTTAGATGTAATCATTTGATGATTTCTAGATTAATTACAATGTATCTATTTTATTAATTTTTCTTCTCATTCACTCTCAACTATTATATTACCTATAGAATAATTTTTATTATTCATTGGATTTTGAATATTTTAATAATTATATTGAGTATGCCTTTTGTTTCCCTTATTTCATTCAATTTCTTCACGCACGGTTAATCTGCTTAGTGTTAGTGGTTGAGAGTATAGGTGGTTTGAAATTAATTAATATATAAAAATTGAACCTTGGTAACCCTATTTCTAGTAATTAGGTAACAAATATTGTTTATCTTATTCTCTTTCATAGCCCTTACCATGGGAGGTTCAATTGAACGAACCTAACCTAGTTAGAGTTAAGAAGGCTATGACCATTACACTGTTATGCTCTCTACTATAAAATCTAAATGTAATGCATCTATATTTTTATTTATACCTCTCCTAATGAACAGTTTTGTCATAGTTCGATCCAATTGGTTTGAAAAAAACTAATTAGTGACTCTTTCATCACTTCTCAGTCTATTCCATAGGTCTATCCCAAGTTAGATTTGAGATTATATTTTTCAGATACCCTGAAATTGACCCTGATACCTTATTGTCTTTATTCTTACATTTTTTATTTAATTTGTGTCATTTAATTATTTAAATAAAATAAAACTGAAATTGTATTGACCTGACTTTTTTCAATAATTTTTTTCCTTGTTCCCCACTCTTTGTGGGTCTGACCTCGTACTTTTAGTTTGCTATTCCATTGTAGTTAATGTTGTTCAGGATAAAATAAATTTCTAATTTTAAACTTCTAGAGAATTTAATGACATATTTTTGATGCATTATAAACACAATTATTTTCATCTAATTTCAATATATTCATTAACGATTGTAATTTTTCTATTTTACTTACTAGGTATTAAATATTAACTTATATTAAAAATAGTAAAACCAATAATGAAACATTTCTAGAATTATAGTGTATTCTCATAAGAGCTAAAAATGGAGATTCCTATATCAATCATGAGAGGAACACAACTTTAAAAACAAGTGTTCAATTCTTCCAGAGGCTAGAAAATTTTATTCTTACATAAATAGTGATAATTCCACAACTTCTGATTTCTTAATAGATATATTTTAGTTCAGCTATTATTTTTATTAGGTGTTAAATATAAATTTATCTCAGTGTCCTCTTGGGAATAATGAGACATTATTTCTTTTGAAATTCAGGTCATTGTGGTATTCTACACTTAATTATTAATTAATTATACTAAAATCATTAATATAAAATTTTGGGAATATATGATGAATATAAATTATAATATTCATACTCAGTTGTGGAAAGATAATTCTTTTTCATGTAAAACTTATGGTTGTTTTCAAATATATACCTAAAAGAGTATTTATCTCTTTGCAGCTAAAAACCCTTCAGGAATTATCAACAAACTTATTTACTGATTTTTAGAAAAAAAACTTTTATAAATAAATATATTTTCTTAAGAATTCATAATTTATTCAGTTATATAGCATGAACAATTTTTTGGTTAACCAAGGGGTAAATTAATAAAATTAATTAAATTTATTTAATAAATTTTAGGAATTATGGATTCATGTAATGAATGAAATTGGTAATAAAGGTATTGGGAATGTAGTGGAATCTCAGAAAAAAAGGGATTTTAAAATTTTTTCACTGAAGATCGACATAAAATCATCATTGTCGAAGAAATGTTTCCAGATTACCACCTAAGGATCCCACCTGAGGGATTTGTAGCACAAAATAATAACCATAAAATATATGGTTTAATCTAAAGTCATACTCAACATCTTCTCATTGTCAGTGATCACTAATCAAAGAGTCTAAAGTCGAATTCCTCTAGATCATCCACATGCACTTCAAGAAACTAGGAATGCTAATCATCGAATTCCAGGTGCTAGAACGAAAATTCAGTGGCTCCTTAGATTCTTCAACAATCACCGTATCTCCTAGCTTGTGATGCATGAGAGGGAGCTAAATCTAAACTCCTAGATCTAGATCCTCTCTATCTATAATTCGAGAGAGATAATAATAGAGAGAGATGTAGTGAATAGTCATTCGTAAGGGCCTCTTTTCCTCTATTTATAGTGTGTTATGAAATTACCCAAAATTTACTCCCATCCCCTGAATAGTTAAAACACTATAAATAATATAATATGACTATTGTACTTAGTCATAAATATTATTATCACATTCTTGTAATATAATAAATTTATATTAAATGATAATACCGGAGTCATGAACTTGATTTTTCATCCCTAGGAATATTAAATGAACCTTAAATATTTTAAAATATTATCCATTCAAATAATATTACCATGTAATTAATTTAAAACGTGTAAAAAATTAACTAAATAAATTAATTGACCATTATTCTTAAATTCAATAATATGAATTTATTTATTACTTTGTGATCATATATCTTTGGACAAAACCCAAACCCTAGTGGTGGGTCCAACCACATCCAATATATCTATTCAACTAAATAAGGAATATTGTTAAATATGCTATTGTGTGTGAACCTCTAGGACCTTATATCGATAGTATTTAATACTATCCACAGACCAATAGTGGGATCTAGCAACATATCATGGACCCTAAATAGAAAAGGATAGTCATAGCAACAGCAACCAATCTACGAGCATGCACTATGTAATATTATCTCTTTATCTTTAATATCTCATAAACTAGGATGCACACCCATGTCATCACCCTTTTCTTGATTTATTATTTTTTTATCTAACTGGATGGGTTTTCCCTCAACTACCATGCCCTTGGTCTTAAGAAGGTACTACCATCCGGAAAAACATGGCCTATGACATATTACTTCCTTAACCTGGAAGTGAAAAAAACATTTCTTGATCATTCAACTAATGTCATACCACTAATGATTCACACAACACAATCTACCTCGCCACAATTTCATTATCATGGGTTTTTCCTTGAATCAAAGTATATGATAAAATATAACACATTGGAAATGGTCTCAAGTCAGGAGACATTTACACATGTCCATAGATAGAAACATCCAGTGAAACCCGAAACATGTGGTGTTCCTATTGGTGGGTCTTTCCTCATTATCTCACTATTAGAGATCACTAAGTTTGAACTTTATGAGAAGAAGTCACGATGCTTATGAGTCCCCATCACTTTATAGTTAGATGTCAATTGTTTCTAGTTTTTAAGATGTATCTATACTATAGTAAATATATTTAAGATTAATTTCTTGGTATATCAATGTTCTCATTATAGCCTGAGATCTTCTACAACCTTTTTATAAGATAATTAATCTATAAAAATTACCATTAAATAGTGGATGCAGAAGTATTTACACTATAATAGTAAGTATACATCACATATATATAATTGTACACATGATATGGTAATCAAAAATATTGTATAGTTGGGTTTAGGGCACCCACTATTACAACACTCCCACTTTCACTAGATCCAACTTGCTAACCAACCTTGTTAGCTCCTAAATTAGCAAAATCATGTTTCTGCTATGTCACAACTTTAGTTGCTAGGTCTACCGCATTTCTTCCATGTGATTATTCTACTATATGTGACCTTATCTCCTTGAGTAAAACTTCTCAAGAGATGTTATCATTGAGTATATCCCTTTTCTACACTCTCATAACATGACATATTAACTAGTAGGAAAATAATAATTTACAATACATTAATTATTTACTTAGTAGGTGTGATTTCAATAACTGAAAAAATCATTTTTTAACTACTTAGCTTCCTTAGAAGCTGCAACATACTCAGTATTTGTATGTATGGATACCACTAGATTATATAAGATTTTTTCTCTCATCACCTTATCCTTTTTGTAATATGAGATCACATGGATATAAGGAATACTAGTTTGTGTCCCCAAAAAAATAGTATCCTTTCTTTTCCACATCTCAGGTATATATATTTTGTATTTTACCAAGAACAATCAGATAGTTATGACTGCTTCACTTTCAGTTCTCCTAGATATAACTGATATTTTCATATTATAATCTATATACATAAAATATCAATTTTGTACATATCATGAAATATATGATTGATCCATCAATAAAGCATATGGATTTCAACTCACCATGTTAATCTCTAGTTATGTACCAGAAATTTCAACCTGGGGAGATATATTCCTTGTGATAATAGAAACAATTGTTCTTTTGAATTGTTCCATCTTGTATTTTTCAATACCATCTCACTATATATATGATTTACTAGGTCCAAGAAGCCTTTAGATCTACCTCATTAGATCATATTCCCTAGAACTTAGGTTGCTACTTTAAGTCAATCACTGGATAATTACTTTCAAACTGGTCTTAACTAATTGTAAAACCAATATCTATTTTCCAAATGTTTTTAACATATTTTACTTAGAAAAAACAGGTTCTCCCAATAACCTTTGTTAGAAGTATGTAAGACATTCATTCCAAATGAATATTCTTTTATCATGTTTCGTACATCAATCCAAAACTAGATTTCAATAACTTGAAACCTTTATTAACATTATGTGGTGTGAATGTCCCATTCTATTTTCATCATATAGAAACCTTCCATGAATGGTGGTCATGAAATATAAGGATAAATAAAATGATCATAGATATTAGTTATGAAAAGTAAAATTATAATGAATTTAGGCATAACTACTAGGTGTAACGAATCAATCCTTATTGATACTACTCTTGTACCATCCATGTATAATCTCATTTGAATACCCACCTTAATATTCAAAATAATAATCTAATTTTCATTATGATACATGAAACCTGTTATTGAATTTTTACTACAGTAAAATCATCACATAGTGTTGGATTTTTTAAATATGGTGGCGGTTTAAACTGCCACAATATTCTACTACATCAGTTTCAAAAAACTATCTCTAAATTGTGTGTTTGCATAAAATATATGGTTGTTTCTTAAATTTTTTGGTGGTTTATGGAAATCATACTAGTGAATAAAATTCGTGGCGGTTTTTGTGGTTTTAGAGCTAGTTTTCCCAGAGGAAATGATTATTTTTTCATGGCAGTTTACATCGCTGCTAAAACATAATTTCATTTTCTCTGGGAAAACCGCCGCTAAAACCAATATAACCACTATGGAATGATAAAGGAAGATAAAAACTATATATAGGCAGTTTTAACCACCTTTAACTTATTGTATGTAGAATAGGTTTTAACCATCATTGATATTAAAATTCCAACTTATAGTGGCAGTTTTAACCACCGCTAAATATGATCCATTTACTTAGAGGCAGTTTAAAACACTACTAAAGCTAGATATACAAAAAAAACACAACTAATTTTGTATCCCCAATACCAGTGGACTGAAAAAAAACCATTCCAATTTCACATGAAAATACATCCTACATTCAAAATAATACAAGGAAACTAACATTTTTATAAGAAAAAACACTTTAAAATCCACACACATGTGTCTGAGTATCACTCATTGCATGGTGTAATAATATTGGCACCGAGCCCATCCATGTGTTCCCCCTTAGGAAACAGTATTACTCATATGAACTTTAGTAACCCGAACAGTGTGATCATCTATGATATAACATGTATCGCCCCTTAATTACAAAGTATCAACAACCTATGAGCCCATCCTTAGTATTATGTAAAATTGAAAACAAGGGTCTTTCAAGGTGTAACTAATACATTGATTTTATTTATGTATTAAATATTAATGATGCCATGTGTAGATCCATGCCATCTTATAAATCAAGTGGATTTAATGAGGTTCACACCCATAATCCTTTTCAATTATAAATTCATAAAGTATATGTAGTAATCAATCCATAAATTATACCATTCCATTTAATTAATTAGTTAGTCCATTCCATAATTAATGATTCTTGAGAATTGAATAAAAGTAATAGGTCCATGTGGACTACCCCTGACAGTTAACGCCACACATGCAAAGTTATATGGTAGGCCATGCTAGCATGAATTCCATGTGATAAAATCTAGTTCACTAAATAATACTTAGTCCCTAACAACCAAAAATAGGTTTTGTTCACTAAGGCATATATAGGGGTTGTCACGTACTCCCACAATTTATTTGAACTTCACTTTGATAGTTTAGAAAACAATACACTTAAAGGGGATTTCTATTAGAAAAAACAAATTATATTAAGTCATTTAAGTATTACATCATTATGTATGGTTAAAATTTTAAGTTCATGGTCCTTAACATGGCCAATTTAATAAACAAGGGATACTAATCCTAATGAAATATGTTCAAAAAAATCACAAGTTTCTACATGGAAGTCCTTCCAGAAATCATAGTGACACAATTTATAAAACAGCAAGACTATAAGGGAAATGCTATAAAACACCTACCAAATACCATAGAATGCCTACATGACCAATATCAAGGCATGTTTCTATCCATATCGAGAGAAATTTTGGAAACAGATGAATTACTTGATAATATGGTGAATTTAGTTGCACCAAAATAATGAATCTAGAGAGGAGATAAATATAGAAAGAAGGAAGAAATATTCCTAGACTCACTGAGTGATATAAAAATAACATGATAGAGGTTGAATTAAACACCAAATAATGGGGATCAATCCAACCCTTTGAAAGGAGAGGATAGGAGGATCATGGTTGGGATCTCCTTTGAGAACATGAAGGAGAAATAAAGACAATGTGAAAATAAATAAGGAAAGAGGAGAATTTTTTTAATTTTTACCCTGTTTAATGAGGCTCATAGTTGTTATACATGGTTAGTCATACTATGTACCAATAATTCTCATGCCACTGAATGTGTAGGGTGTTCACACAGTTCATGAGAAAAAATTGGGAAACTGTACACAAATTGTTCATTCTACCTCTTTTCAATACATGCATCATGTTGTACTTGTGAAGGGGTCTTTGTTCATTTTCTCTAAAATTATAAAACTATCGTGATGACAGTATAATGATCTAGTGGTATGATGTAGAGTGTGGTATTCACCATATATGGCTACATGTATAAAATTTTTCCTATTGTATACATAGCATGACACCGGTGGATCATATAATATTGCTAAAATTCAAGATCATGCCAAGGACTAGCCTTTTGTTTTGAAAGGTGAAACTTGTAAATATTTGTGTCTCTTTTGTGTGTGTATTGGGTTGTGTTGATCTAAATAAAAAAGATAAAGTGAAAGAGAGAATAATAGAATCACTCACCTAAATGTGACAATGTAAAAGTTAATAGGGATTAAAATTTATTAATTTGATTCCAACACTAATTCAATCCTCCTCTCAGTATTGATCATATCCCACATTGGATCATATAAATTGGTATTAAAGTGTAGGTTCAAATATTATTGGGTTATCTATTATAAGTTTATTCTCTTTTTAATGTTGGAATTTTACTTCAGGATTTATGATGAATTTTATTTTTAGATAAGAATGATTTGACTTTGATCAGAGTTTAGTTTCTTCTATAACTTTGATAAATACAAAAAATAAAGAGAATATGAAAATTAGAAATATGTCCCTATTGAGTAAGTAAGATGTTTACCCATAATATAATGATAAATATGATAGATCTAGTCTATAAGGAGAAGTGATGGTGGTTTATTATACTACTAATGAAGTGGATAATCCCTCTACCTTAATAGGATCAAGACACTTAAGTGTTCAAAAGATATTTTTAAATTCTTATCAAAAATATTTTGAATAATATGAAAGAATAAGTGGGATTGATCACATGTAAACTATAAAACCTGATAAAATAATACTGTAAAATTTTAAGAAATAAAGGTTGTCCACTAAAACCAAGTTGAAGGGAGTTACAAAACTGTATATTCCCAAGAAAATAAACAAGAAGGTTGATCATTCATCCTTGGGTAACAAACATAATAAATTTAGTAAAAATGAATCATAAAAAATGATTCCTGAAAACAAATAAACTTAGAAGATTCCATGTGGAAAGTCCAAGAAGGCTGTAAATATACCTGAAGACATTTTAATGATTTTAGAAAAAGCACCAAAAACATCCTCCTGATCTTATACACCATAGATATAACATCCTCTAAATTTTTACAAATTATTATATGATTCATATATATAAATATCCATTAATACAACATAAGGATTGTAAATTCCTAGTGTTTTTGGAAGACTGGGTTTATAATACTTAAAAGGAAACATGAGAAATACAGAAAATGTTAGGTCATGAAATTTTTTGGTGGAAACTATGTGCCACAAATGATACATATACAAACCAATTGTTATCATATTTTTTCAACATATCAACAATACAACAAATCATTGTCTGATGATGAACACAACTTGTCACCCTCTCCACCTCCATCTCTACTTCCTACCACCACCTCTAAGAACATTACATTAAAAATTAAATATTGTTGTATATTTTATTTAAACATAAAACCAATAAATGTTTGAAAACTAAATGATTTCAGATATTTTTAATTTACATGCTCATCGTCATTCGATGAAATACTACCAGGGGAATATCTGTTCATCTTCTAATATAAAACAATCAATGCATTCTACAAAGTAGATATCTGAGCCCCCTGTTCTTGAACTATGTTTTGTAGATAAAAAATCACTATCTGAGTATCTCGGGGTATAGATTGAATACAACCAAGATTAGATGTAGCTGTAATCCCTAGTGTCCTATAAAAAATCTAAGATGTTATTGGTCCCAAACCTATCCCTCGCACTATACTGTGATACTCTTTCTCACAGACATAAGAAATTGGGTCATCTTGGGAGACTGAGTAGGACTGCGCAGGATTGGCATCCCATGGTTCTTTAATTTTTACCTATAAATAAAATATCAGTCATATTAAAATCAATATATATTAACATAGTAACAACTGATAATAATTTATTGTAACAAAAAATGAGTTCATACCCAAACTTCTTTGGCAGGCTCATTAACAAAACATCGATCAGGTTTTTTGAACATTCAACCACACTTCTGTTTGGGATGCTTTGTGCCATAAACTCTGTGACTGCATTAAACAAAGATAAATCAAAAATTTAATATATTAAACAGATAATATTTTTTTATAAATATTTAAACTAATGAAAATATTATCATAGTCGATCGGCTTCTAGAAAAAATCTTTGACCCCATAGTATGATGAATGACTTGGTTATCCCATATTGCTGCATTCATCCTTGAAAGATCCTGAAATAAATAAAATGTAATTTAATAGTATTGTATTCAATTTCATCTCTTCTTCATATAAATGTATAAATATAAAATGAGATTAATATAATAATATAAATTTAAATATCATCTTCTTCTCATCATGATGTCTGTCAAAAAAACATTTCATTTCTCTTTGGATACCCCATCAGGTATCTTTTCATACATCTGTTGGGCGGTCAATGAAGTATCATTGACATTGCTCCAAAATATTCATTTAAAGTCTTTCCATTTCTTGCCCAAATTTTTCAATGTCCACTTTTGTGCTAGCACATCAGCAACCATAAAGTGGAAAAATATCTGTACATAGAAATTCATTTTGAAAATATTATAATTTAATAACATGACATTCAATTAGACCATAATGTATTAAAATTACATTTATTTGCAAATCAAAAGCTTCATTTTTACAATTTAAAGGAATTTTCCTCCAATAATCAGACGAAATATTAAGGGAAAATGACTCCACATCCAGTTGTCCTATAATCTGGACAAGTAATCCTATAGAATCATCTGTAGGGACCCCATATGAATCAAATGGGACAACTATATTCTCTCCGGTCAGATTCCATACATCTAAACATTTTATATTTTTCTCCGTACATGCATTGTTTCTATCTTTAATGAAAAAATAGTTAGTATAAAAAAAGTGAAATAAATTTATTCATATTAAAATTTGTACCTATAACAGTCACCCTTCAGTATCCCCGTGAATAACTAGAAGTGGTGCACCGATCTTTCACTGTTGAGGCTCCTAAAGGGGGAGGTGATAAGTGATCTGTTGAAGGGACGCTCACAGAGGGTGTGAGAGATGGTGTAGGGGGCAACTAGATGGTGGCTCAGATGTCATGGGGAGGGAGGCATATAGATCTTCATCTGTTGCGGTGGTCGATGAAACAGTATAATGTTTAGTTCTTAGAATTCCTGTCATTTAATCAATTAAAATTAAGTTCAGAACATATATTTCAAAAAACAATTATGAAGAAAAAAATTAAAAATTATAACAAATGCATAGTACTAATAAAAAAATATACATAACAATGATAATGAATGACTTCACAAATGAAATAAGTTGTTGATAAATGAATGAATAATAGTACATACAATCAGTTTCCCCTTAAATCATGTTGGTTTCCTGCTCCATTACTTCACACACTTCATCCATCCTTTCTAGAATAATATTTTCAATATCATGATGGACAAATAATTATGCTTCTTGTTGTTGATGAGATTCAATGTCATATGTCAAATCTTCCACTTCATCACCCATATCATAGAAATCTCTTTGTTTTACAAGAGAAACTGCCCTTCACTCTTAATCCACAACATCATTCACATAATATACCATTTTTTCTTATGATGATAAGATATACAGATCATGCACTTCATGATCACCAAAATCTATCAAGCAAGATATGTTCACATATGTAAATTTTAAGGAATCCTATTTAACACCTCTGATAATATAGACCCAATTTCATTTGAATGAAACATTTGAAAAAATGCATGTGGTAGTTTAAGTCGATAATATCATTCATATTTCTATAGTAGCCCACTTCATCAAATGTAAATATACCACTATTCTATGTTTTCAAACCCTCTTCTCAATCAACTATATGAAATCTAAAGTCATTCACGTTGTAATCATCGAACTTTCTAACTTGTTTTAGAGGACCTCGAACAAGAAACTTAAAATATTTTGACAACTCTACTCGAGTATCAGTATTCATGATCTAAAAATATATACATTATTATATTTAAAAAATATATGTTTCAACTTAATATCTATATTTATTGCAATATTTATGAACTTACGCATCATGAAAACCATTCTACAATATCTTTATTAATAGGTTTTGTTATATCTTTCTAATTTTGTGTCTGTCCTCTCATTCATCTCTTTGTTTGTATCCTCAACTCTTCAATAAATGAATATGAAATAAATGGATCTGTAATAATTCTATTTCTTTCAGTGTAACATTTGAGGTCCTCTAAACTGATCAGCAAATAGCATGAAATATTTTTGATTTCCTGTGTATTTGATATTGATTTGATGTGTCTTTAACACATCCAACTCAATTAAATCTTGTCTCAATATCATCCAAGTATATAAAACAAAAGTTAAGACACTCTTCTGCTAAATATCCTTCAGCAACAGAGCCTTATGGTTGAGATTTATTTCTCACATATGATATAAAATTCCTGAGATATCTATGAAATAAAATAAAAAACATAATTATGAATTTCATTAAGTTCCAAGAATTGATTACTTAACTTAAAAAATATAAATAAAGTACCTCTCAATTGGATACATCCATCAATAATGTACAGGGCCTCCTAATTTAGCTTCCTCAACCAAATTCATAGTTAAATGCATTATGATAATAAAAAACGATGGAGGAAAGATCATCTCCAATGAAAAAAGTTTTAATAAAAAACATCTCTTGAAGGTTGTCAAGCTCAAATGCATGTAGATATTTCTCACATAGTTGTCTGAAAAATGTGTCGAACTGGAATATAATAGCATTAACTTTTTCAGGTAATAATGTACGTAATGCCGATGGTAGTAACTACTGTAACAAAATATGTGAATTGTGACCTTTAAATCCATGTAAAATACAATTATTTAATTCAACACACCTCGATATGTTACTTGAATACCCATCAGATACCTTCACATGATTTAAATTCGAAGGAATGTATCTTTATCACTATTTCTCATTGCAAAAAAATTTGGAGAATACCTTTCATTCTCATCTAACCAGAGATCACGTTTTATGTTCGTTAATTGAAATTATTTCCAAGAATTGATATGATCCTTTGACATTACATGATCATTAAGAAATGTGAAGTTAAAATTTTCACAGACATTATTCTCAATATGAATCACATCAAGATTATGCTACAATAAATTAAATTCCTAATATAGAAGTTTGAAGAATATACTTTGTTTTATTCCATTATTGTGTTCTGATTTCACTTGATGATGCACTTCGAACTCAATTCCCACTATCATTTAAACGATGAACCTTCCCAAATTATGTTTCAAAATTTCCAAGTTGTGCTAATATTTCCGAACCAGTTAACAACTTTGGAGGTGGTCTGCGATAAATGAAACCGTTAAATTTTGATTTGTTCTGCCGAAATCTATGAGATGCATCGAGAAATTTTTGATTCCATAAGAAGCACCATTTTCTACTGTGAGGTAGTCATTTGGGCTCAAAATAAAAGTTAAAAATTAGATAAGACAAACTCGTGTAAGTGTTTTAACCAGATAAATTCCCATGTTTAGGGAAGTCACTAATGCTCCACATTAAAGAAGCATGCATTTTGAACATTGTTTTAGAAGAAGCATCATATGTCTCGACATTGTTTCTCTATAACTCCTATAATTGTTCAATTAAAGGTTGCAAGTATACATCAATATCATTTCCAAACATTTTTTTCCCAGTAATAATCATCATAA
This sequence comes from Viscum album, assembly GCA_963277665.1. NCBI lineage: Eukaryota > Viridiplantae > Streptophyta > Magnoliopsida > Santalales > Viscaceae > Viscum > Viscum album. Next base: position 1,351,146,464 of record OY728159.1, on the reverse strand, counting down.
TGATAAAAGACATTTGTTTCATACACATCCACATAGGCATATTGTAAGGGATCAAAAAAATTGTCCAAATTCTATAACTGGTAATCAAAGTCCCAAATGGGTTGAATCCATCAGCAGCTAATCCCAATCAAACATTCATATGATCAACTGAGAAATCTAAATGTAATGAATCAAATTTCATCTATGATTTTGAATCTTGTGGATGTCACATTAACCCATCATTTTTATTATCTATAGAATTCCACTTCATGTGTTCAGTGGTTTTCGATGACATGAATAATCTTTATAATCTAGGCTTTAAAGGAAAGTAATTAAAATCCTTTGTAGGTTTGTTCCTTTTCTTCTTATTTATGGTAGTATATTGATTCATTCTTCCAACATCACCCATTAACTACCATATAGAAGAAGAATATTTTTTCAATCATGTCTACTTGTATCCTCTATCCAATAAATCATATAATGATTGGGACATGCATGTATTTTTTATAATTTAGACCAAGCATGTTAACAACTTTTTTCATATCATAAAAAGACTCAAGGATGTTTGATTCGGGAAATGCATCACACAATAATTCAAATATCATGGACATTACCTTATTTTTAATTCCACATAGACATTTTGATATGGTACAACTTCAGTAGAAAATTTTTTTTGAATATTTCAAACATCCACTATACAACTCTAGATTTCTATTGTCAACTAAACCATGAAACGTATTTTCTTCAATGTATTTTTCTATTACAATAGTCTCTACAGAATCAAGAGGAGGATCCAATGATATGTTAGAATATTGATCTGGTTGTCCTAAAATCTCAAAAACATCACTTGTCACATTGCTATTTGCAACACCCTCATCTGGTTGTTCTAATATGTTTTTATGTTGATGGTGGTGTCTTGCAATGCCAAATGCATTATTTATAAGGTTTTTCATTTCATTTTAAATTGTCAGAAAATTTGGGACCTCATTCTGTGGATTGACATCAGTGTTCAACCTTTCTACAATATTCGATTCCCTATGCCAAATCCAATACAAATATTGATCAGGGAATTGCTTCAATAATAAATGCTAATAAACTTAATCTCCCATCAACCATATTCTAAATTTACTTTTAAGACATGTAAATCTATATCTCCCTTCAATGGATCGATTAGAAATTTCAAAATCTAAAAACTCATCCAAACCCTTTGCATACTGAGGTGTGTTCCTCGGTAATGTGATCCATCTTTTATCCATGTATATCACAATGTGCCTACACAATACAAAAAAAACTTAAAACACATTACTATTGCTAAATAGAGAAATAGATTCATATATACTAGTTCAAAAATATAAATATGTTAAATAATTTTTTCCTATATAAATACATATGGTAAATAAACAACCCGCCCACTAGAAAACCAAAGAATGCAAATTAAAAAGATCCATCAAATAATAGAGAGATAATAAAAACAAACTATGCTATAAAAAATGAACTATATACTATATTTCAGGAAATGAATACATGAGTAATAGATTATATACATTAGAAACCAAAATTCTAAAAGACAAAACTAGGAAAAACCTTGAAAATGGTCCCAAGTCTAATCCTAGTCCCAAACTCCCATGTTTTTTCCTAGTAATCCAGTCATCAATCATTGAGCCTTGCCCAAACCCAATCCTAAAATCAAGTAGCATCAACTTGGGTTCCAAGTTCCATGGTATCTTGAGAAAGGTGTGACTATAATTAAATAGTCCACCACCAATGATATCCCTAAATATAACCAGACTATAATAATGTACATGTAGAATTGGTACAAATAAAAAAATGAATAATTAATTAAAATTTAGTAAATAACCACTAATTATCAGGCTCTGTGATGGAACCTGAGTCTCATATCTACCACTATTGATCCTTAGTCATGTGACCCTGATTGACCATACCTGATTCAGCCAATATTGGGGTATCTATGAGCACATCGTATGGATTGTTCCAACCATGGTATCATATCTACCCTTATGGGTTTTTTCTTTAGTATCTCAAGACTGTCTATGATGGAATTTTATTATATTAATTAAACATTTCCTACAAAGTAATTTTCTTTTAGTAACTCAACACCACCTATGAGGGTGTCTTCTTATAGTAACTCAATACCATCTATGGTATCATTTTCTTGTAATAACTCAACACTTCTAAGGAGGTTGTTTTCATTTTTATAATCAAGACTACCTGATGATAATTTTCCAAACCAATACATATAATAATATCATTTCATAAGATAAATTACAATCTACCCTTTTAACATCCTTTTATAATAATGATCCCATTTAACATTGTTAACATTTACTAATTCACTTTAAAATTTCATTTAAACTTACAATCTATCCATTCACGGCATAACATCTATCTCATACTTCATAACCTAAGGTTTACCAATTTTCTATGTCAACATAAAATCATAATATCACCATTTAATTTAATAATACCATGTTAATCATAATTCATAATTTTATAGTTTAACACTTATCTATTTATTAGGGCCAGCACAGGGGTCACATCCCAATCTTAGTATTCTCCTTAGATTCATCCTTTATTTCATAAATATTTATAACACTTTCAATTCCATTTATAAAATCGATGATTGTGAAATTCCAATTCATAACAATTGATTTGTATCATAACTTATTTTTAAACCCCATAAACATAGTGGGTAATATAATGAAACCAATCCAAAACAAGGTCAAGGTTTTATCTAGATTTATCCCTTTAATATTATCCACTTACCTTTTATAAAACATGGATTACCATTTTATTGTCCAATTCTAGGTTCAATTTATGATTATGGCATTCCATTGTAAATTTCCTTTTTCTAAGGTTCCTGTTAGGCTAAAGGGAGTGTTTAACTAAGGAAAATGTAAATTAAAACATTAAATTTAAACCAGGTCGATACATGGATATAAATGTATGATCACAAATGCATCACTCAAAAAATTAAAATTATGGGTTAATTTTAAGGACCACCTACCTTAGCCTCATAGACTTCCACTCATCTAATATCGGCATTTGGTTCAATCTATAATAGGAAAAAGAATTATAAAAAGGCTTGGAAATAGGGAATATTAGACATAAATGGAAATAGCTCACTTAATAGTTAGATAAGAGAATAAGGGAAAAAGATGGAGTTGTAGATTTACTGTAGGCTCACCAACACTTTAGATGACATTCTATTCAGATAAGGGATGAGTACGATCTCACCAAGGAAGAGAGGGATGAGGGGAGGGTTAAGCATGAGGGGATACTGGCCAAAATGGGAGGAAAATGAAAGGTATTGGATTATAAAATCATAAGGAAAAATAGTAATATTCCACTTTTAGTGGTTGTATGGTTTGGATTTATAGTTCACCAAATCATGCATCAACCATGTGATAAGAACTGTATTAAACACACCTCCTCTCATGGTTGTTCTACATAATTTACCAACCATGTGCAACACTAACACTAGCCATTGTGATAAGAATTGTATTTAACTAAATGTTTTAATGATTGGACTATGGATCAATCTATATAAAATAATTGACATTGAATATAACATAGATATCAAGGCTAAAAACATGAAAATATTATTCCTTCTGATGGTAACCATAACTGTATCATATCATATAATATGATTTTGAATGCAAGTTATATAAGTATACCATAAATTGCATCTATATCAATAATGTTGTAGGTTCAAAATCAACATCATTTCACATCCCATTAGAACATATTATTTCATTGAACATGCTACTTTAACAAAAACCTCTCAAAAATTTTAAACACATGGAATTATGTTACATCACATGTAAAAAAATTTGAAATAATTCAGAAAATACTGGTTGTGATGTGCCCCAAGGCATGGTGAGGGGAGGTGATGGGCGGTGACGTGTGGTGAGGGGCGGCGAGATGTGTCAAGGTATTCAGGGGGTCTCTAGGGTCGTGAGGGTCATCAGGTTCGTGGGTTCCTAGGGATTCGGGGGGTATCGGGGGTCGCGATGGGCGGTGAGGTGCGATGAGGGGTGGTGAGGAATGATGAGGGCTTCGGGGGGGTCATCGGGGTCGCTGGGGTCACGTGGGTTGCTGGGGTCCTAGGGTTTTGGGGGTTTGTGTGGGTCGGAGGGTCAAGGGTGTTGGGGGAGTCAGGGGAGTCAGGGGAGTCAGGGGTAGAAGTTTTGTGGCTGTAAAAAAACATGTTTCGCAGTGGTTTATTAAAAACCTCTACTAATTTATTTAAAAAATAGTTGTGGTTTATTAAACTGCTACTAAAGTCTAATAATGTTTTAGTGTTTATTTGGTCTTTCCAATCATAGTTAATTTTCATATACTACTTACTTTTAGGAATTATTATTCTTATAGAACAGATTATCCCCATCCATAGAGAAAATAAAACCATCACTATGGTTTTATCCTTCCTACACAGTATGTGTCTCTGGAACATTCCTCTTCTACATGAACTTATGGAACTTGTTCCTATTATAACTACATGTGAATCTATGGAAATAATTAAACCCAAGTTAATCTAACTCCCACTATCTCTAATAGATATGTGCACCCTTTATAGAAATAAATCCCATAACTTGACTACCACTTTTCTATCTTAGAGATCGTTGTAATATCTAAATAAACTTTTCGGATAATTACAATATATGCACAATTTTTTTGTTCTTGATGAAGGTTTTTTTATATCCTAACAAATTATTTGCATCTAAACACATTACCTTATGACATAATATATCTCCATCATACTACGACTCATATGATACACATTTTTCATTATAGTTAGAATATGGTTATAGAATATTTTTGTTATTTGTGAAGCACATCATGAAATATATTGGAAGTTTCTACAAGTTGCAACACTGATACTCCTTACATCATAACATTGATGTATAAAATTTCTGTTTAGGAATTGATCAACTCTACATTTTATCGATCAATTTTAACATCTAAGATTTTATTATAGATCCTTAATATTAATATAAATATCATGATTTAAACAAGGTAATGTGTATTTATGAATTACTCCACACTACATTATATTGATCAATAAATTCTTAGTCAAGATATTCTTCGGTATGTTTTCCTAAAGCACCTCATATCTTCTGACTATGAATATATCATACTTCACTTTATCATTACTTAATAACTTAAAGTAATCTAATGAAGTATATTTTCCACTATCTTTCCCTTGGAATAGTCCACTCTCACTTATTAGACTAATTCCAAAAACTTTATGGAATACCTTTATTTATAAAGGTTTCTTTGTCCAAAACTATTTATATACATCGATAATACCTAATATGTTTAGCTTGGATGAGTCTAAATATCATACTAGGTATATCTTGTACGTTTACTTTTAGTTTTTCTTGAAAAAGATTTATCTTTCCTCAACTGGGTAAATAAGTCTTACATTTTATATTCATCACGTATTTTCTATAATTCAGGTACTAATGAACTATTGATTGAGTATGAGACACCACAAAACACATTCATTCCTGAACCAAGAATAATGTATCCTTGTGTCCAAAGGGCATTGAGATAAATTTTTTTTGGTTATAATCAATAATAGTTTTACAAGAATCATTTACTTGGTATTTTTATGTTATGTGTTTCTCACTGTTGACTTAGAAATCACCCTTTCTCAACTACTTGGAGAATAAACCTGAATTATATTAATATTTCTATACTTACTTGGTTACTGTATTTTGATACACATATGTGAAAGGCATATTATATTCAATACCCAAGAAGTTATATTGAAACCTTAATTTCTATATTGATTAATATAATTAAAAAAGCGTTGAATTGATATTTAATTCAGTTTATTGTGATTAAACATCCATAGATTTATTTCATGATATACAAATAAAATAACCCATTATTTTATAACTAACCTCATTGCATTGAAGGACATTGAGAATGTTCTTCTTATGTTACTTTCCATTGGTCTTTTTGCCTTTACTTTCAATTTTTTGGCCATACAAATTATGATTAAACCGTATTTTATATTCTTGTTTACTTGATGAACCTTACCTAAATAGTTAATGAAGCATTTACTTAATACTATCGATTTTGTAACCTAAAATGAGACTCGGTTAAATGGGTGGAAATGATATGAGAAAGGTATCCATTGAAAGATCATGATCCATATTTTTACTTACACAAGTCTAGTGTAATCATCACCTTAATCATATATTTCTTCACTTTATCCTTCAAAACTTCTTTGAGAAGAGACTTCGTGTTATATCACCCATAACCTAATGTAGTGACCTTAACTAGCATCAGAAATTGATGATAGAATAATGAAAAAACCATCATATTCTACATAAATGAGTCTCCTATAATATTTTTTACACCCACAATTCCTGAGGTAGCTTAATAGGTATTGGGTATAATAACACCTTGAATTTCTTATACCATAGTATTATGTGTAATCTCTTGTACTATTCATTAAAATTCATGCTTGTGTGGATATTTACTTTATCCGTTATTTATCACAGTATTTCTTATGGTATAACTTTAAATTTTCTAAAAAATAAAATTCTAGAATATTTGTACTTTTTATCTTAATTACCTTTTTGGACATTGATGGTTAATTAATTAATTAAATCACTGAATGTCTCCCACTATTTTATCAAATTCTAGGAAACCACTATGAAATAATCAGAATACTATGTCACGTGAGTATTCTAGAGGAAAGGATATCTAAACCTCCCCTCATAGTCTACAATCTATGGCTACGCCACTACTTGGAGGGTTCAAGGTAGGTATTTTGCTGGCCAACCACATTAACACATGATTCCTTGATATGTTGAGTGAAGTATCAGCTTCTTAAATTATAACTTGATTTAATCAATGATTTCCTCTAAAATAATAAGAATTTATCTTTGTATTATCCTTAATACCACATTATTTAAGTCAACCCATCACTCTTATAAGAACTCCCTAGTAGTAAGAGGCACCTTCAACTCTGGATGACGAGCACCTGAACACCTAGTTTTTTCCAAATTTGAATGATGGAAGGTGGTTATGAGTTAATATTTATTTGAGAGTTTTATTATTTTTAAGAAAAAAAATAAATCATTTTCTATTTCGTAATCACATACTATGTGATCTCACTCACACTGATCATGTAATAGGAAATATTCATTGTGTCATATTTTCATTTTATCTATGCATGCTTGTTTCTTGTAACACCCCAGAATGATAAAGGGTTAAAAGACTAAGTGATATGACTCATGTTAACAAGGTAAACCTTTATTTTCAGAAGCCTACCTGATCAGAACTCCATAGTTAAGCGTGTTTGTCCTGGAGTAGTGATTATTATGGGTGACCTTATGGAAAGTTCCCTAGGAAGTTTGTGAGTGATGAAAAAGCATATTGGAAAGAACATGTGTTGGAATGTGAGGATAGTAATTAGTTCGATGACCTATTCGGGCATGTGGGTGGGCCCATAGAGGGGACCATGTGCTTGTGGGGAAACAGGTGGTACATGGTGAGCCAGGACTCTACAGCCATGTTAAGGTGGGGTGTCTATGCTATCAACAGGGCCCAGTTGTCACTATATTTTGTATTAGAGTAGTAACATAGACTTAAGTGTTGTTCACTACCTGGGTTGAGATTTAGGGTCCACAATGAGGTTTTTTTACTCTAAATAGGGGTGAATGTAACACCCCAAAATGATAAAGTGTTAAATGACTAAGTGATATGATTCATGTCAAGAAGGTGCATCATTATTTTTGGGATCCTAGATGATTAGAACTCCACTATTAATCATGTTTATCCGTGAGTAGAAGTCAAGATGGGTGGCCTTTTAGGAAGTTTCATAGGATGGGTGTGAGTGAGGAAAAATAATACTGGAAGGAGCATGTGTTGGTATCTAGGGAGAGTCAATAGTCAGATGACTCGTTCGGGCGTGTGGATGGGGCTTAGGGAGGGGACCACGTGTCTTTAGAAAAAATGGTGGAAATTAGCAGTCCATGAACCAATGAACATGTTAAGGTGGGGTTTCTATTATTACATCCCACCTCTTTATCGCATAAAATTTCATTACATTTTAAAAAAACTGAGGATCTTTAAGGTTTAGTGTCTTGGAAACCAGGAACTTTAAACATGAAAACCTAAAACATTCTTCTAAAACACTTGAAAGGCTTCTCCTCATGTTCATCCTAGTTTCATTACTGCATCTCATAACCTGGGGACATACATCAAAAGAAAGGGTGAGAAGAAGGCCCAGTAAGGGAAACAAGAGAAACATTTTACATGTGAACTTGAGATACTTCAATAAGGTCAAGAAAAGAACATTAAGGCATGAGAAAGAAATCATGAGGCATATCATAATAAAAATAAAATTTTTCATAACTTGAAGATGTGGTTGCAACATTTAATATTGACAATCATGAACATATCACCAAGGTCCATCCCCAAGGTGTCATTTGAAAATTACCAAGGTTATTCACCAAGGTATCGTGAAAATTGTAATCTCTAGTGGTTACATCATTACCCAATGCAATGGGGCGCTATCAGGGCACACCCTTAAATTTTCCTTTATTATCATGTTAGCCACATATATCATCATCAATCATTTCATAAAAAACCCATATAGCATAAAAGAAATGGGTCTCATTTCATAATCATTACGTTTTAAAAACTGCTTTAAAGACATGATCTTTATGTCACTTTAAACCCACGGAAAAGGGAAAGAGGGTTTCATGTATGTAAATACCAGAATTTAAAATAGAAAATTTTGATATATATGTGAATACCCCTGTAGAAGTAAGAGCTTTGAGTATTCACTTTATAACATAAAATAATTTTTTGAAAAGAGAGAGGGGCACTTTGAGACGAAAATTCTGCAGCATAACGGCTATGTTACAAGGTTTTAGAAAACATTGAGAAGAGAGGGGACATGGGTCAAACATTCATAAATTACCCATAAAATAGTAGAGGTAAAGAATATAAGGGATTTAAGAACATGTTAATGAAATTTGAAAATATACCATATGAAATGAAGAACATGAAAGGAAGACAAAAATAAGATTTCTCTTATGAAAATTCGGCAGCCTAACGGCGTCACATAAACTTCAACCAAAAATGAATTGATGAGATCAAATATGGTCTCACATCATATGAATATAAGATTCTAGTATGATAGATTTAGAGATCATACCCCAACATAATAAAAAGGAACTTTCAAGACTTGACATGGAATTAGAATTTGAAAAAAGGAGAAAGGTGCAAGGACCACTTAAAAATTCAGCAGCCTAACGATGCCACTTAAACTTCAAAATACTGAATTGAAGAGATAAAATGGGGTCTCTCATCATATGGTCGTAAAATATCAGTATGATAGATATAGAGATCATACCCCAACAAAACAAAAAGGAACTTGAAATAATTGACATGAAAGTAGAACTTCAAAATGAGAAGGTTGAAGTACCACTTAAAAATTTGGCAGCCTAACGACGCCACTTAAAACATCAAAATACTAAATTGAAGAGATCAAATGGGGTCTCTAATAATATGGTCATAAAAGATCAGTATGATAGATATAGAGATCATACCCCATCATAATAAAAAAGAACTTTAAATAATTGACATTAAAGTAGAACTTCAAAATGACAAGGGTGAAGTACCACTTAAAAATTCGGCAGCCTAACGGCGCCACTTAAAACATCAAAATACTGAATTGAAGAGATCAAATAGGGTCTCTCATCATATGAACATAAGAGTCCAGTATGATAGATATAGAGATCATACCCCAACATAACAAAAAGGAACTTGAAAGAATTGACATGAAAGTAGAACTTCAAAACGAGAAGGGTCAAGAACCACTTAAAAATTCGGCAGCCTAATGGCACCACTTAAAACATCAAAATACTGAATTGAAGAGATCAAATTGGGTCTCTCATCATATGATCATAAAATATCAGTATGATAAATTTAGGGATCATACCCCAACATAATAAAAAGTAACTTGAAATACTTTACATGATAATAGATCTTGAAAAATGAGAAGGGAGAAAGAATCTGTTACAAAACTTTCGGCAGCCTAATAGCGCCACTTAAAACTTCATAAAAAAAATAATGAGAGTAAGAGGGGATATCTCATTATATGAACATGAAAAGGGCAGTAATAGGAGTATAAAAGAACATCCTCCAACATAAGAACATGGAGCATAAAAGGAATGACATAAAAGAGATTACTTGAAATGAAAGAGAGAGGTCGGATCCCTTACCTTAAAACATAACTCTTAAAACTCAAAGGTTGGGACCTTGAGAACTTGGGGCACCATGGGAGGACTCCTTGAGAGGTAAAGAGACCAGAACTTCGTTGGGGAAGAGTGGGAAGTCGACTGGATGAGAGGATGGCTTGGTATTTATAGGGAAAGTGAGGGGACAAGGCATTAATGGCAAAGGGACACCTCATTAGTGGTTTTGGCAAAACCATGGGCTTGCCCATGGTATTTTCCCATGGTATTGGCCACTTGGGACACCTCATACCTTATCTCACTATTCATAATTCGAACATATTGATTACAAACTTAATACATCTTTTAATGATGTCATTAAACACCTGTAACTTAAAAACTGTATTTTCACTATTCATCGAAAATTCAACTTTCTCAGAATAATCCCAAAATTTCACCTTAACCAAATATCAACGCTCTGATTAAAAATATGAACTCCATTTTATAAAAATAATTTTCTAAATATTTTTAATTTAATTTTTAAATAAAAATACTATTCACCGAAAATTCATTTTTTTCAGAAAAAACCCCAAAAATTACCATAGCATAATATCGGTGCTCTGAGGTCAAAAATGAAATCCGTTTTATAAAAATAATTATCTAAATATTTTTAATTAAATTTTTAATTAAAAAACACTATTCACCCGAAAAAACTAATACTTGAATAATAATTTATGAAACCGTTATTTAACCATTTTATTGAATCATATTACTTAATCAAGGTGTCTAGATTATATTAATACTTTCTTTAAGTGAGATTACTAATCCATTTGGACACATTACTAATCCTAATCATAAAATCACTATTCATAATTTACTATTCATAAAAAATTAAGTTGATCTAATTAGACATTAAATTTCGTACTGAACATAATTGTAGAAGACCATTTTTCGAAAATCATTACACATTTTTAATTATTTAAGGTTTACACAACCATTTTTAAAATATCCATTTTCTAAAATTCATCAAAAATATGCATACTATATTTATCCGGTCATTTGAAAATTCATAAACTTCATCATAAGAAGAAATCCCAATTTTTATTTAAAACAAAGGATTATACAAGGCAGTTACGGTCTCCTTACATAGCCCCTTATCACACCAGCATATGACCTAAGTGTAATGTGTACTAAGGTGAGAGAATCTTAGGGAGGCTCGGCTAACATCGCACGAGTAGTAATTTCTATTAGTTTGAACTTCTCGCAAAGACGATTCCGTTCTAGCTTCACACGATGAAGTTCGGCTTGGTTTTGGTCCAGAGCAAAGCCCAGTGGTGCTACCTCCTTCCCAAGTTCTGTTAGATGGGCATCGATCAGTCCAAGACTACTGGGTGAGGCCATCGAATCTTCTTTCTATAAATATTAACCAAGATTACCTGTATTTAGAGGCAATAATTAAAACGTTTAGTTTCCAGCGGTCATATTGACCAATGGTCATATAACCATCTAAACCTAACTGTCTCATTTTAATTATACTCATGTTATCAAATAAAACATTTTTGTTGAGTATAAAAAATAAAATAACACATGAAATTAGGAAACAAGATTTATTCAAAATTTCGGGTCATTACAATCTTCCCCCCTTAAGAAATTGCGTCCTCGCAATTTTTAAAAAATTGGGTTTTGAAATTTCATTGAAAGTCCCACATCAGAAAAAGAGTCAGTAACACTATTACTTTAAAAGAAAGAAAAGGAAGTACAAAGGCCACCCGAGTTTACTCATACTAGGATTCCATGTAGGAAACATGGACATGGAGGAGAAAACAAAGGGTCACGTTCTAAAGGATAGTGATATAAAATATTATTAGGAGAAATTTAACCATAAGAAAATCCCAAACTTATGATGTCTGTAAACGATCTTTGATTACCTAGTAGGAAACGTAAACCAACAACGTTTTTGTTTTACGTTCCATTTCATAATTTTGAGGAATTCATTTACAACATAGAACAAAAACATAAGGAAATATATCTACCTTCATGTAGAGTTTCACCCTTTAATAAGTTTCTACCAAAAATAATCTTTTCTCCCAAACGATGAGCATTCAAAACTACTTGGTCTCATCAAAACACAAGAATCATCTTCTAGAGAATCACATAATCCACAAAAGATTAACTATCTATTTCTTCTATCTTTAAACATTATCCCAAAAACAAAAAGGGTAAGGTTAAACAACTCTTCAAAAAGGAAGAATCCCATAGGAATGGAAACTAATTTTAAATCTTCAATGTTCCATGGTAATACCCAAAGTTCATCATAGACCATCCCATAAATAACGGTCCTTAAAATTCCTCAAGATAAACCAAACTAAGATTGAAACCCAAATAAAAGAAGGATTTGATAACATAGTCTTCCAAAATAAACTTCATTGTTCATCTCCAAACAACATCAACCACTCCTAACATCTTATAAAAAAATTATCTAAACTAAACATATTTTACCCAAGATAGGTTAATCATTCCCATATGTAACCTAAATTACTATAAGTCCACCATAAATTCATCGATTCTTCAAAATATAAGTCAACCTTACTCCTCAATGAAAATACCGTAGTAATATATTTACCTCGATCATATAGGGTCCCCAAAATAGTGATCATATTACAAAATAATAATCATTTTTTAACCCCCTAATCATCTATGTCATATTAATACGATAATCGTCGCATTTCCTATCACATTGGTTTTTGGGCCATGTTCTTCCATTTCCCGCCATTAACTAAGAAAAGAAACTATAATTAGGGGCTTATTTACATAGCTAATAATCATGAAAAGGAAACTTTAAGCATAAAAGGATAAACATGTAGAATAAAAGTATATCCTAACTTGTGATCCCCTAGGTTCCAATCTAGGTTGTCCATGATCATATATTCTTATGTGAATATTTATTTTGTTTTATCCTTGTTCCTTTAATAATGGTTCATACTAAGCTTATGAATTTACCAAATAATATCCCCCAGGAGTGTCGTAACCAAGAGTGCAGAAAGGCCCATTGTCATGTACCAGTTCCCGTTCGAGTCTAGCACAAAGTGTTGTTTTCAGGTTTTACCCCTCCGTACATCTGTGCCAGAGCCACCTCTACCTACTCGTATCCAGACATGGATGTATTTTCTTGGAAACCCCTTACTCAATACTCACCAAAATACCAGGAAGATTTCATATATTTAAAAGTTTCTATAGGGTTCTTCCTAGATTTTTCATATCCTAATTTCCACAAATAACTAAACCATCCTTTGATACCAACTATTGCATCCCGCCTCTTTATCACATAAACATTCATTACATTTTACAAAATCGAGGATCTTTAAGGTTTAGTGTCTTGGAAACCAGGAACTTTAAACATGAAAACATAAAACATTCTTCTAAAACACTTGAAAGGATTCTCCTCATGTTCATCCTAGGTTCATTACTGCATCTCATAACCTGGGGACATACATCAAAAGAAAGGGTGAGCAGAAGCCCTAGTAAGGGAAACAAGAGAAACATTTTACATGTGAACTTGAGATACTTCAATAAGGTCATGAAAAGAACATTAAGGCATGAGAAAGAAATAATGAGGCATATCATAATAAAAATAACATTTTTCATAACTTGAAGATGTGGCTGCAACATTTAATATTGACAATCATGAACATATCACCAAGGTCTATCCCCAAGGTGTCATTTGAAAATTACCAAGGTTATTCACCAAGGTATCGTGAAACTTATAATCTCTAGTGGTTACATCATTACCCAATGCAATGGGGCGCTATCAGGGCGCACCATTAAATTTTCCTTTATTATCATGTGATCCACATATATAATCATCAATCATTTCATAAACAACTCATATAGCATAAATGAAATGGGTTTCATTCCATAATCATTACGTTTTAAAAACTGCTTTAAAGACATGATCTTTATGTCACTTTAAACCCACGGAAAAGGGAAAGAGGGTTTCATGTATGTAAATACCAGAATTTAAAATAGAAAATTTTGATATATATGTGAATACCCCTGTAGAAATAAGATCTTTGAGTATTCACTTTATAACATAAAATAATTTTTAGAAAAGAGAGAGAGGCACTTTTAGACGAAAATTCTGCAGCATAACGGCTATGTTACAAGGTTTTAGAAAACATTGAGAAGAGAGGGGACATGGGTAAAACATTCATAAATGACCCATAAAACAGTAGAGGTAAAGAATACAAGGGATTTAAGAACATGGTAATGAAATTCGAAAATATACCATATGAAATGAAGAACATGAAAGGAAGACAAAAATAAGATTTCTCTTATGAAAATTCGGCAGCCTAACGGCGTCACATTAACTTCAACCAAAAATGAATTGTTGAGATAAAATATGGTCTCTCATCATATGAATATAAGAGTCCAGTATGATAGATTTAGAGATCATACCCCAACATAATAAAAAGGAACTTTCAAGACTTGACATGGAATTAGAATTTGAAAAAGGGAGAAAGGTGCAAGGACCACTTAAAAATTCAGCACCCTAACGATGCCACTTAAACTTCAAAATACTGAATTGAAGAGTTAAAATGGGGTCTCTCATCATATGGTCATAAAAGATCAGTATGATAGATATAGAGATCATACCCCAAACATAACAAAAAGGAACTTGAAAAATTGACATGAAAGTAGAATTTCAAAATGAGAAGGGTGAAGTACCACTTAAAAATTCGGCAGCCTAACGGTGCCACTTAAAACTTTAAAATACTGAATTGAAGAGATCAAATGGGTTCTCTCATCATATGGTCATAAAATATCAGTATGATAGATATAGAGATCATACCCCAATATAACAAAAAAGAACTTGAAATAATTGACATGAAAGTAGAACTTCAAAATGAGAAGGGTGAAATAGCACTTAAAAATTCGGCAGCCTAACGGCGCCACTTAAAACATCAAAATACTGAATTGAAGAGATCAAATAGGGTCTCTCATCATATGAACATAAGAGTCCAGTATGATAGATATAGAGATCATAACCCAACATAACAAAAAGGAACTTGAAAGAATTGACATGAAAGTAGAACTTCAAAACGAGAAGGGTGAAGAACCACTTAAAAATTCGGCAGCCTAACGGCGCCACTTAAAACTTAAAAATACTAAATTGAAGAGATCAAATGGGGTCTCTCATCATATGATCATAAAATATCAGTATGATAAATTTAGAGATCATACCCCCAACATAATAAAAAGGAACTTGAAATACTTTACATGATAATAGATCTTGAAAAATGAGAAGGGAGAAAGAATCCGTTACAAAACTTTCGGCAGCCTAACGACGCCACTTAAAACATCATAAAACAAAATAATGAGAGTAAGAGGGGATCTCTAATTATATGAACATAAAAATGGAAGTAAGAGGAGTATAAAAGAAAATCCTCCAACATAAGAACATGGAGCATAAAAGGAATGACATAAAAGAGATTACTTGAAATGAAAGAGAGAGGTCAGATCCCTTACCTTAAAACATAACTCTTAAAACTCAATGTTTGGGACCTTGAGGGCTTGGGGGCACCATGGGAGGACTCCTTGGGAGGTAAAGAGACCAGAACATCGTTGGGGAAGAGCGGGGTGTCGAATGGATGAGAGGATGGCATGGTATTTATAGGGAAAGTGAGGGGACAAGGCATTAATGGCAAAGGGACACCTCATTAGTGGTTTTGGCAAAACCATGGGCTTTCCCATGGTATTTGCCCATGGTATTGGCCACTTGGGACACCTCATACCTTATCTCACTATTCATAATTAGAACATATTGATTACAAACTTAATACATCATTTAATGATGTCATTAAACACCCGTAACTTAAAAACTGTATTTTCACTATTCATTGAAAATTCAACTTTCTCAGAATAATCCCAAAATTTCACCTTAACAAAATATCAATGCTCTGATTAAAAATATTAACTCCATTTTATAAAAATAATTTTCTAAATATTTTTAATTTAATTTTTAATTAAAAACACTATTCATCGAAAATTCATTTTTTTCAGAAAAAACCCCAAAAATTACCATAGCATAATATCGGTGCTCTGAGTTCAAAAATGAAATCCGTTTTATAAAAATAATTATTTAAATATTTTTAGTTAAATTTTTAATTAAAAAACACTATTCACCCGAAAAAACTAATACTTAAATAATAATTTATAAAACCGTTATTTAACCATTTTATTGAATTATATTACTTAATCAAGGTGCCTGGATTATATTAATACTTTCTTTAAGTGAGATTACTAATCCATTTGATCAAATTACTAATCCTAATCATAAAATCACTATTCATAATTTACTATTCATCAAAAATTAAGTTGATCTTATTAGACTCTAAATTTCGTACTGAACATAATTGTAGAAGACCGTTTTTCGAAAATCATTACACATTTTTAATTATTTAAGGTTTACACAACCATTTTTAAAATATCCTTTTTCTAAAATTCATCAAAAATATGCATACTATATTTATCCGGTCATTTGAAAATTCATAAACTTCATCATAAGAAGAAATACCAATTTTTATTTAAAACAAAGGATTACACAAGGCAGTTACGGTCTCTTTACATAGCCCCTTATCACACCAGCATATGACCTAAGTGTAAGGTGTGCTAAGGTGAGAGAATCTGAGGGAGGCTCGGCTAACATCGCACGAGTAGTAATTTCTATTAGTTTGAACTTCTTGCAAAGGAGATTCCGTTCTAGATTCACACGATGAAGTTCGGCTTGGGTTTGGTCTAGAGCAAAGCCCAGTGGTGCTACCTCCTTCCCAAGTTCTGTTAGATGGGATTTGATTGGTCCAAGACTACTGGGTGAGGCCATCGAATCTTCTTTCTATAAATATTAACCAAGATTACTTGTATTTAGAGGCAATAATCAAAACGTTTAGTTTCCAGCGGTCATATTGACCAATGGTCATATAACCATCTAAACCCAACTGTCTCATTTTAATTATACTCATGTTATCAAATAAATCATTTTTGTTGAGTATAAAAAATAAAATAACACGTGAAATTAGGAAACAAGATTTATTCAAAATTTCGGGTCGTTACATCTATGCTATCAGTGGGGCACAGTTTTCTTTATATTTACATCTATATTTTATGGTATTTCTCTTTTTAAATTTAATTTCTCTGACAACTTATGTTTCACACAACACCAAGATTAAACGAAAAATGATATATAATTAAATATCATTATTTTAAAATGACCATTATCACCTAGTTATTAAATTGGATGGAATAAATAGTATTAACCAAATTATGAAATTTATATATTATTTATTTAATAAAAAAATTACATTCATCCAAATTATTTTATAAGCATAAGATAATAATGAATCCAATTTTATGCATTAAAAGGCTATATTTTTTTTCTAAACGCAGTTTTACAGCCTTTTAATGGATCACTTAGTTTAAAACTAATTTTTAAAAATTTTATAAATTTTATTAAACTTAATAATCTTAAATTCTATAAACAAAATTTCAAAATTATATTAGTCTAAAATTTTGGTATTTTTCTAAAAAAATTATTTTCCAGTGTGTAAGTGAAAATCCTCATCTTTATAAAACTGTAATTTTCATTATATTAATAATCTATTTATGATTTGAAAAGTAACCTCGCATATGAAGTTATAAATAAAATTTATTCATATTATAAATGGTAATATGATATAATTATATCATAGTATAAGTAAATAAATGTTTTAGAAATTATGAATTAAGTGTTTATATTTATATAAAACATAAATGTTTACTTTTAATTTTATAATTAATATAGTGGTATAAAAGAAAATTTATTTTCATAAAATTTAATGATAAATTAATACTTTATTTTTTTATGATTATAATATTATTTTATGAGACCTTAGTTAATATTTTAATGTTCCATAAAAGCAGTTATAATTTTAAAATTGGTATTTACATGTAAATGATGATCTTAATTAAAAATTAAATTTCACATATTTATGAAATTATTTTCATAAAATAGAGTTCATTTTTAAAATTTTCACATTGAAAAAAAGTTTAGGGTGGATTTTTGGGATTTTTCTAAAATACATGAATTTTTGGTGAATGGTAAAATACAGTAATTTACGGTATAAACACATTATATGTTAAATACACTATTCCTTTTGTCATTTTTTATGTAATAATGATAATATCAAATTTAAATTTTTTATTTTAATATATTTAGTGATAATTATTAAAATATTTATATTCTTTATGCAAAATAATAAACAAATAAATAAAATATTCAAAAAACACCCCTCTCCTCCACTGTAAATACCACCCATCACCACCTCTTCTCCTCACATCTCTTAAGACATGAACCTTTTGTAATTACTACACAATAATCTTCCCAAGAATATTCCCCACATCCATGATGTTCTTTTCTCAACAAAGTATCAAAACCAATATCCTTAAGGAGGTTCTCAAGGAGAAAATCCAAGAGGTAAAAACCTCTTTCCTTTTCTTTTAATTTCTTTTTAATTTATTTTATTTTATTTATTCTCACCTCACCTCCTCTATAAAAACTGTTGGAACCAATTTGTGTATAAGTTTGTATTTGTTGTCAATAGTTGTCAATGAAGATCAAAATGAAGGATATCAAGAAGTACTCCAATGAAAAGGATGATTGGAAGATCAAAATGAAAAAGATCATGAAGTACTCCGCTGAAGTAGAGGAATGGTGATTCAGACGATTGTTGTATTGATCGTAAGTTTAAAGAACATGTGTCAAAGGTGATACATTGTTTACAACAATGAAGAATGTGAGTTGTAATCCATCTGAGGATGATTAAAGAAGAATGGGGTTTTTGGATGAAGTCCATGCAATTCCTGCTTATTGCATGAGAACCATGGGTTTTGATGAAGACCATGCAATTACTCATTATTGCATGAGAACCATGGGTTTTGATGAAGACCATTGTCATGAGAACCATGGGTTTTTATGAAGACCATGAAATTACTCATGATTTCCTGAGAACCATGCAAGAGACTTCTTGATGAATAGAATCACATGGTTTGCATGAAGTTGATCATGACGGTTTATGAAGAAGACAATGTGCCAATGATTGCAATTATAATAAGGCCATGCAATGATTGGAATTCTGTGATAGCCATGCACATCACATTGTCATAGAAGATGATGATGCTGAAGTTATGCCTTCAACTAATACATATCACAATAGTGGAGTTTGTGATAAAAGAATAAGAGTTGCTGAAGGATACATATCACCAAGAAAAAGTGTTGTTGAGGTAATCGTGCTTGTTGACAAAGCAAACAGACGTCATACAAATTTGTTGACAAAGGAGATTCCATGGTGGCATGTTGAGTTCGAGGACTGTGGATAATGATCCATGTTTTATTCAAGGAACATCGACAAAGTAATGGATGATCTGGAGGCGAAAAAAAAGAGTAGATACAAGGTGGCACCGTTTTCCAGTGTTTGCCAAATTTTTGGGGTCCAAAATTTAAAGGATGGTGAGCATCGCGAAAAGTGGATTTCCATGAAGATCATAATTTAATATAGAAAAGGCATGAGTTTCGCGAAGATGGGATGCATGGATTGGATTTCGCGAAGACCAGAAGAATGGAGGCGGCGATTCTTCGTGATTACGTCAAACTTCGCAAACGGAAGAGGCTGGAGAGCTTCGCGGTGTTGAAGGGCTTTGCAGGGGAGCTTCGCGACAATGAAGGTCTTTGCGAGGGAGCTTCGCGGAGAAGGTGCGAAGTAATTAATGGGATGCTCCACAATTATGATGAGCTCCGCGAATGGAAAATTGACGTAGTGCTTTGCGATTTTGAGAGAATTCCAGCGGGAACTTCAGAGCTTCGCGATTTGAGCTGACATGGCATTGACTTCGCGTGGAATGTTCGAGGGTCGGTGGAATTGACTATAAATACAGGTCGACCCCCTAGAGAGGAAGAGAGAGAGCTCTCAATGAAAATCCTTTGCTCTTAGTTCGAAAAGGTCACTCACGAAGGCAGTGTGCTTCGTGAAACAGGAGCTTCGCGGCGGCTATTCTAGCTCCGCGAAAGTCGTGCGCCCTGCGTTGGCTCAGTGAGCTTCGTGAAGATGCAGGAGCTCCATGACAGCCAAGCATTGCGAAGGCTGGAGCATCGCGAGAGTGATTCGCGATTGAGCTTCATGAAAAGTCAGGGACTCCGCGAAGGCTAGTTTGAGCTTTGCAAAATTGGGAGCCTTGCAAAGTAGGGTACTTTGTAAAGGCCATTTCCAAAGGTTGTTCGCCCAGTGGATAGGGGAAATGGGGTATTCATCAGTGGATGAAATTTGGACTTCAACAGAGAATAATTTATTGAGAAATCACACAAGTGATTTTGATTTAGGAAAACGAAGATGAGGGGATCTAGTGCATTCAGTCATTGCACTAAAGAAGAAGGATTGAACTAAAAAGAGCATCAACTCTGAACCCTGATGCAAGCAAAGTCTCTTGCTGAATAGGAGACAAATAACTTCTTTTCTATCAATTGAAGAGACCTTCACTTCTATAAAATAAGAGTGACTTCACCAATGGCAGTGATCCAGGGGGAGTCAACGGGAGTGACCGAGGGAAGCAGTGAGCTATCCCTGAACCTTTGTAAAGGCAGTGAGCCTGGGACAGTGTGACTGTTCCCAAACCTCTATAATCTATAGTTAGTAAAGATTAGTGGAATTTGGTATGACCAGCAACTTGTTGGCGTATGCTCCTTGGATGTAGCCCTTTGTGGTGAACCAAGTAAAATTGATGTGTTATCTCTGTGCATGTGAATGTTTCATTGCTGGTCATGTCCATCATACAGGTTTAAGTGGTTCCTACCAACGTGAGAACAAGATTCACAACTTTATGAAGAAAACGTTGACACCCTGATTCACCCCTCCCCTATCAGGGTGTCCTGGTGTCCTAAAAAGACATGAATAATAACTCCATTATCTTATATATGGTTTAATTATATTATGTTAATTGAAAATACACCATCAAGCCTCTTCTACTTTTCCTTTTATTTTAAATATGAAAATATCATTCGTGAGGTTCCGATTTACCGCCTTCGTGGACGACGTGTTTTTTTAATTACACCTTAAAAAATGGTAATAAAATTATTTGTATGGTTAAGAAAGACTTTAATATGTCTAATAAAACTTATTTAATGTTCTTTAAACAATATATATACATAATATTAATTCATAACACAAAAATATCATGTGATGATCAGAAAACCGGAAAAATAATCGAAACGATTATCACTAACGTCTTATCTAATGATTAATCCCCAACCTAAGTAATAAAATTACTTATATAACCATTTAATATTATTTAATAACATTAATAACATATAATTTCAATTTTGGAAAATTATTTTCATTTTACATGATGTTTCATATTCATATAAAAGTAAACTGATCATGAAAATCATGGAAACGAACACTCCCAAGAGAAAAAATTGTATTTTATAACTCATAAAAATTTCATAAATGAACTTAATAAAATTATAAAAAATAAAATACATGTGTAAAAGGTTATTAATTAATTAATTAAGTGATTTAATCTGATTATCCATTAAATTAAGATCAAGTGTAGAACATATTTGTACATAAGCTAATGGGTTTCTTATATCACTTTTATTTCTGTAAGATTTTTCTTAATCGCCACTTATTTCTTATGTGTGGTGTATTTATACAAAATATTGATATAAAATAGCATTAATATATTAATCTTCATTTTATTAAATTTTTCATTTGATTATTATTAATTTTATTGGGCATACGATTTGACTACTTTCAAAGTGGTAAGGGATTCTCCTCGAACCTCAATTTTTCATTCGGGTTACTCTTTCTTTATCTTTACCACAATGTAATTATTATTTATTTTTATATAATTCGTCTAAATACATTTAATATGTTCTAAAATAATTCAACTAGATCATTTAATCTTTATTTTATAGCAAACATATGTTTTATAAGGTTTCTTTTTTGATTCCTCCCGATAAGAAAACCCGATTAAAGGGAACTCCCCAATTTTTTACCCATTTTCAAGTACCATCCATAATCAGTTTTATGATACCATTATTTTTATAAAATATATATTTTTTCCATGAAAAAATATATTTTTTAATTTTTTATTTTAAACAAACAATTATAATTTTTTCCATTTTAAAGAATATTTTATATTTTCCCTTAAACGACACTGAAATGGCTCATTTCTAAAGTTTATTAAAAACTCTTTTTACATGTTCTCACTTTAGTTGAAAATATTTTATACCTCAAACATAATTTAATTGTCCTTAAATTTTCTTTTCTACAATATTCATGTTTAGAATCTTCTTTTATGACAAATAAAGTTGATTTTCCAAAAGAACTCTTCATTTCAAAGTAAAAATATATTTCTCTCAAAAATTTATCAATGATTATATTATAATATTTTCATATATGATTATGATTCAAATATTTCAAAGTGTTATGGGACAATTTTATTTCAATATAGACTTTTAAATCAATTATTTAACATATGAGGAATGAATTTAATTTAGTAAGTGATACTTGGGGCCCTCTATATCCCCCACGATGCATTGGTGGGTATCATGAGAAAAAGTAGATCAAATTTTGACCAAGTCATTACCTATTTATGTATACTTTTTTTAGAGGCATTGATGGTATGTTTATGATGTCTTTAATTATGAATTACCTCATTATGATATTAGTAATTGAAAATCCTTGTGATTATTCGACTAGTAGAATATCCATGGTTAATTTTTATTTGATTATTTATGTAATTATTTATTCCACTTATATTACTACTTTATTATGATCAATATAATGTTTTAATTGTATATATAAAATCCTAAACCCAATATACTAGATTCGGTTCCTTACTTAATTACATTTGTATAATAAATAAGTAAGTCTCATCCTGAATGAACGAATAGTTTAGTAGATTTTGGAAATTAGATACATACATAATTGTTACATTACAACTTGAAAGAAAAACAATAAAGAAAATCCATATAAAACACTAATAAAATCATTTATTATCCCTATAAGTCATTTATAATACACATCATTAAATTTTGGGGAAAAATAAAACATAATAAATGGGTGAGCTCAGAAGCTCTGTAAGGGTAAGAAATACCGAAAAAATTATTATAAACAAGTATAAACAATTATGGAAAAGTAATTAAGTAAAACACATGCCATTTAATCCATAACCTAAGAATAATATGGTAGGAATAAAAACTGATTGAATAATTCCATATAAATATTCATATAAGAATGAAACTTGACCATGGATATTCTACTAGTTGAATAATCACATGGATTATCAATTACTAATATTATAATGAAGATATGTATAATGAAAGACTTCATAAATATATCATCAAGACCTTGGAAAATAATTCTATATAAATGCATAAGGCCTCAGCCAAAATCTATTCTATTTTGTCTGATGAGACCTACTGATGCATCGAGGGGATATAGCGAGCCCCACCCATTACTTAATAAGTCCAATGTATTCCTCATATGTAAAATAATCGATTTAAAAATATATATTTAAATAAATGTGTCCCATAATACTTTGAAATATTTAAATCGTAATCATAGCTGAAAATACTCTAATAAAATCATTGATAAATTCTATAGATAAATACCCCTTTACTTTGGAAAAATGAGTTTTTTCAGAATATCATTTGAATTTTTCATAAAATCATATTGTAAAAGTGGATATCACAAAATATAAAAATTAAGGACAATAAATTTAGTTTTTAGTAATAAATGATGTCTAACTAAAGTGAAAACATGTAAAAATAGTGTTTATGAAACTTAAGAGATGAAACATTTTAGTGCATTTTAAGGAAAATTTTTAAGGGAATTTAAATTTGAAAAGGAAAAATATTTTATATATAATAAAAAATAAACCAAAATAGTTTTCATGATAAAATGAGTGATTTTATAAAAATAATGGAGTATTAAAATATATTATGGAGTGAACTTGAAAATTGGAATGAAATTGGGAAATTTTCATTAATGAGACTTGCTTATTGGGATGAATTGAAAAGTGGAATCTTATAAAGCATGTATTTCCCCATAAAGTAGAGATAAAATGATCTGGATAAATAATTTTGGAACATATAAAAATAATTTTTAAGAATTATATTAAAATAAATAATAATTACTTTGGGTTAATGGGAGGGAAATCATAACTCGAAAGAAAAATGGAGGTTTGGAGAGAATCCCTTACCACTATGTAATCATTGGAATCGTAAGCCCCATAAAGTAATAATCATAAAATAAGACATTTAATACCATTAATATAAGTTTATTCATGATATTATACATAAAATGTAATTATAAATACACCACACATAACAAATAGTGGTGAATAAGGCATATCTCGCAGAAATAAATCTAAAATGAGAAAACCCTTACCTTATGTCTGAAAGTGTTATGCACTTGTAATTAACATCCGGACAAATAAAATTAAATCCATTAATTAATTAATTTAAAACCTTTTATACATTTATTTTATTTATTATAATTTTATTATGTTCATTTATGGTCTTTTTAATGAGTTATAAGATACAATTTTATCGTTTGAGAGTGTTTGTTTCTTTTGTTTTCATGATCGGTTTACTTGTATAAATGTATAGAAAATCATTTAAAATGAAAATAGTTATCTAGAATTGAAATTATATGTTATTAATGAACTTAAATAATATTAAATGGTTATATATTTAATTATTTTACATGGAATGAGGATGAATCATTAGATAAAACGTTATTGATGAACGTTAGTTTATTTTGGTAAATTTTTTATTACCATGAACCAGTTTTGTTTTATTAATTAATATTATGTATATATACTAGTTACATAATATTATATCACTTATAATATATATAATAAAATATTATTTAGCCATAATATTTTTTTTATTACCAGTCTCAAAGGTGTTAATGGAGAATTAAAATGCATCGTCCATGATGGCGATAAATCGGCACATCAAGGATGATGTTTTCAGATTTTGAATAAAAGGGAGAGGAGAAGGGGATTGATGATTTATTTTCCACTAACATAATAAAATTATTGTATATATAAGATAATATAGTTATCATGAATGTTTTTATATAGTAGTTTATGGAAGTATAATAAAAGAAATAAAATTGAATGAAATTGAATGAGAAGGATTATGGGTTTTACCTCTTGAATTCTTCTCCTTGAGAACAACCTTAAGAGAATTGGGATTGGTCTTTTGGTGATACCAAAGGCTCTTTGTAATGGGTAATATACTTGGGAAGAGTATTGGGTAGGAATTGGACAAGCTTAAAATCATATGAGGTGTGAGGAGAACAGGTGGTGCGGGGTGGTATTTATAGTGGAGGAGAGGGGTGTTTTTTAATATTTTATTAATTTATTTATTAGTTTGGCTAAAAACTGTGAATAGTTTTATATTTTCACTGAATATGTTAAAATAATTAAGGATAGTTCTAGATTATGGTGATTAAATAATCAATGACACAAGTAATAGTCTATTTAACTGATAATGTATTTGTACTATAAATTAATGCATTTTACTATTCACAAAAAATCAAATATTTAAGAAAAATCCATAAAAATCACCCTAAATTTTATTAAAAGTTTATATTTAAAAAATAAACTTCATTTTATTAAAATAAATTTCTAAATATTATAAATTTAATTTTTAATTAAAATTTTCATTTACATGGAAATACCGTTTTTAAAATTATAATTGATTTTATAACACTTTGAAAAATAATTAAGGTCTCATGAAATTATATTATAATAACAATACAACAAAATATTAGTTTTTGAATACATTTTATGAAAATTAATTTTCTTTAAAATCTTTATATTGATTATAAAATTTAAAATAAACATTTATGTTTTTTAAAAATATCAAAAGTTAATTAATAATTTCTAAAACATTTATTTATTTATACTATGATATAATTATATAATAATACCATCTATAAGATAGATAAATTTTATTTATAATTTTGTAGGTGATGTTACTATTCAAATAATTAATAAATTATTAATATAATTAAAATGATAGTTTTATAAAAATTGGGATTTTTCCCTTATCCACTACAAAATAAATATTTTCAGAAAAATACCAAAATTTCACCCTAACCTAATTTTGAATTTATGATTTTAAAATTGACGTTTATTTTGTTAAAAATAATTTATAAAAGTTTAAATTTTAGTTTTAAAACAAATTCACCATTAAAATGTGATAAAACTACCTTTAGAAAAATTTTGTCTTTTAATGTGTAAAATTGGATTTATTTTTATCTTATTCCTATAAAATCATTTATATGAATGTAAAAAAAATTGATGAAATATATAATATATAAATTTCATTATTTGGTTAATATTATTCATTCCCTCCAATTTGATGACTAGGTTATAACAATTGTTTAAAAATAATGATATTTAATTGTATATCATTCTTTGTGTATGCTTGGTGTTGTGTGAAGCCTATGATTTTAAAGAAATTAAATTTAAAAAGATACATAACATAAAATATTGGGGTTTTACATTCTCCCCTCATTTAATAATTTTTTTCCTCATAATTTGAAATTTTAATTTAAAAATAAAATATTGACACTAAAAAAAACATTTTTGGGAAACCCACATCATAAATATGGTTAAAAAAATATCCTCTTAATAAGAGGGAAAGGTAAATGTGAAGGTCAGTGAAAAAACTATAAAGTTGGAATAGAATAGAATAGAATAGAATTATAACTATAAAGTTATGATGGAGAGTAATATAGAACATGATCATTAGAAAGTTAACCATCATGAAACCATAAATCTTGTGATCAGTTAAAAGACCATTTATTTCTCAGAAAAAAATAGTAAACAGATAATTTGTTTGTCATAAAATATTTTTCCTAGAGTTGAGGGATTATTTTAATATCCTGATAATCACTTTAAAAAGTAAACTCAATTGATTATTTTCCATGTAATAATCATACTATCGTCCTTTGGTTACTCTTTGGTCCATTTTCACATCATGACTTACACTTGTAAATTAATGTTTAAGTTGAATT
The DNA here is from genome assembly GCA_963277665.1 of Viscum album. Classification (NCBI taxonomy): domain Eukaryota; kingdom Viridiplantae; phylum Streptophyta; class Magnoliopsida; order Santalales; family Viscaceae; genus Viscum; species Viscum album. The sequence continues at coordinate 1,351,119,133 of OY728159.1, read as the reverse complement.
TTTTACACCTTAAGCACTTTTAACCAATCATATGGTCCTTAAGTTATTCCTTTGACCTTTAAATGTTTACTAAAACCAAGAAGGTTAGCATTTTTTATTAATAAATAATAATTTACAATGTTTAACTTCATTTATTTTATAATTAGTTAATCAAAAGACTCATCTAAAACATGTCTTTCCATATTCAATGACCAAAAAATTAGAAGTAAGGTCCCTCCAAAATCAACATAACAAAAATTTAAAAAAAATTATGCATAGAAAATATCATAATCATAAAAGTGGTTTCTTTGGGGATATATTTACTATTAAATCCTTCAAAATTATTTTTAAAGAAAATGTGAATTATTATAAGCATATCCCACAAGATTTTTAAACCAGGAGCACAATAAGACTAATTTTCATGTACCAAGTTACATAGAGTCATGAATAACACACCATATCAGATTTGTTACTCCAAGATACATGTGTTCTATAAACACATCAAATTGTATTATCTAGATAGGGATGTATTTTTAAGAATACCCATATAATATATTCTTTACCAAAATTCTAGGATGTTTTTCTATGATTATCCTCAAAATCTATCATAGGGTTATTTTCCCTAATCTATGTTTTCTAAATCTAGTTTCCTAGGTTTCAAATAAACATCCTTTGATACCAATTGTAAATACCCCAACCCCAGTAGCCTGGAGTCAGTACCTTACATAATTACATTGGTAAAATAAACAAGGAATTGGCATCCCGAAAGACTAAATAGTTTAGTTGATTTGAAAAACCAGATATATACATAATTGTAAGATTACAACTTGAAATAAAAAAAAAAGAAACAATAGAGTAAACACCAATAAACTCATATGTTTTCCCTAAAAGTCATTTATAATACACATCTTTTCATCTTAGGGAAAAATAAAACATAAGAAAGGGGTGATATCAGATTATTAGTAAGGGGCCCATGAGCCTTAGCCCTGTCGGTAAGGACTCCGTAAGTGCATCCAAACGACCAGGGATGAAATCCAGGCAGAGGCAGAATTTCCGGGGGTATTGTAGCAGTACTGTAGCAGTACTGTAGCAGGTACTATAGCGGGAACTGTAACAGGCACTATTTGGCACTGTAGCAGCCGGAGATATTCCCCCATTTGGGCCTTTAGGCCACTGATTTGGTCCCTGAGTCCTGTAAGACCTTCGAGCCACCCAGTACTTCGAGTCAGTAAGGCCTTTGGGCCACCTCAAGGCCTTTGGGCCACCTTAAGTGCAGATGCAGACCAGACAACCTACATGGAACAACCTCTACAAGGAGGATGAGCAAGGAGATTTCACCACAGTAGAAGCTAAATGTATTGCAAGAATGAGAGGGTATGGCACCTACCATTGGGAAAAGCCTATGCATGCATGGGAATGCCTAGCTGAACAGTCATGCGAAGGTGGAGAGATAATTTCACAATGAAGCTGCTGGGGAGGAGCAGTTCTAAGTAGTTTGTCTGGGTTGTATGTAATGTTTGAGGCCTATGGGCAATGAATTCGTCTAAGGCCTATGTTCTACGTAATAATTACGCCTACGGGCCTTTTAAGGGTTCCACCTCACCCCTTGAAAGGTGTATGATCAAAAATCAATAAAAAATGAAGGCCTTCGGGCCATTGGAGTGAGATTATTAGTAAGGGTAATAAATACAATAGAAGTTATCATAAATAGGAATACATAATTATGGAGAGGTTATTAACTAAAACACATGCCATTTAATAAATAAACTAAAAAATATGGTAGGAATAAAACCTGATTTAATAATTCCATATAAATAATCATATGAGAATGAAAATTAACCATAGATATCATACTAGTAAAATAATCTCATGGATTATCAATTACTGATATCATAATGAGGGAACACATAATTTATGACATCATAAACATACCATCAAGGCCTCATCCAAGAATTATACATAAATTATTAAGGCATTGAACAAAATCCAATCTATTTTGTCTCATGAGACCTACCGATGCATCGAGGGGTTATAGTAGGCCTCGCCCATCAATTACTAAGTCCAATTCATTACCCATATGTTGAATAATCAATTTAAAATATATATTTAAATAAGAGTCCCTCATACCACTTTGAAATATTTAAATCATAATCATAGATTAAAATACTCTAATAAAATCATTCATAAATTCTTAAGAGGAATAACCTTTCACTTTGGAAAGAAGAGTTATTTTCTAAAATCATTTTTCTTTTTCATAAAATAATATTGTAAAATTTAATATCATAGAAAAGAAAAGGGAAGGAAAATGAAATTATTTTTTATGAATAAATTATGTCCATATTAAGTGAAAACATGTAAAAATAGCGTTTTTGAAACTTTAGAGATGAAACATTTTAAAGTTGTTTAAAAAAATATTAAAGAGAATTTAAATCGGAAAATGAAAAAAAAATTATATAAAACCAGAAATGATCCAAGATATTTTTTCATGATAAAATTAGTTATGTTATAAAAATTATGGATTCTCATAATATATTTTGTAGTACACTTGAAAATGGGAAAGAAATTGTGAAATTCTCTTTAATCAGGCTAGCTTATCGGGAGGTTTTGAAAATGGAAACCTTATAAAACATGTATTTACCCTTAAAATAAAGATAAAATGTTCTAGATAAATGATTTTAGAACATATAAACATAATTAAAAATAATTATATAAAAATAAAGAAGAATTTATTTGGAGTAAATAGAGAGAAAGCGTAACTTGAAAAAAAAATGGAGGTTCGGGGAGAATCTCATACCACTTTGTAATCAATCGAATTGTTTTTCCCATAAAACTAATCATCCAAAAATGAGAAATTGAATACCATGAAGATAAATATATTCATGATATTATACATTGAAGGTTAGTATAAATACACCACACACAAGTAATCTTAGTGAATAAGGCATATTTCACAGAAACAAAGGTGAGATGAGAAAACCCTTACCATATGTCCAAAAGCGTTCTTTAATTATACTTAACATCATGGATAATTAGTTTAAATCCACTAATTAATTAAATAATAACCTTTTATAAATTTATTATTTTTATTAATATTTTATTAAGATCATTTATGGCCTTTTTGATGAGTTATAATATACAATTTTATCATTTAGGAGTGATTGTTTCCTTGGTTTCCATGATCAGTTTACTTGTATACATGTATGGAAAATCATTTAAAATGATAATAGTTGTCTGGAATTGAAATTATATGTTATTAATAAACATAAATAGTATAAATGTTCATATATCTCATTCTGTTATATAGTATGGGGATATATCATTAGATAAAATGTTAATGATGAATGTTAGTTTATTTTGGTGAATTCTCAATTATCACGAATAAGTTTTGTTTAATTAATTAATATTATATATATATATACTAGTTATAGAAGATTATATGACTTATAATATGTATAATAAAATATTATTTAACCATAATAGTTTTTTTATTACCATTTTTAAAGGTTTTAATAGAAAATGAAAATGCATCGTCAATGATGGTGGTAAATCAGCACATCACAGATGATGTTTTCATATTTTTAATAAAAGGGAGAGGAGAAAAGGATTGGTGATTGATTTTACCTTTACATAATAACATTGAAGTATATATAATATACTAGAGTTACAATTCATGTTTTGATATATTAGGTGAATCAAGTACAAGAAAATAAATTAAATTGAAAGAAATTAAAGGAGAAGGATTAAGGGTTCTACCTGTTGAATTCTTCTTCTTGAGAACCTCCTTAAGGGGATTGATATTGGTCTTTTGGTGATACCAAAGGCTCTTAGACATGGGTGAGATATTTAATAAGAGTATTGAGTATGAATTTTACAATATTAAAGGTTTAATAGGTGTGAGTAGAAGAGGTGGTGTGGGGTGGTATTTATAGTAGAGGAGAGGGGTGTTTTTTGAATATTTTATTCATTTGTTTATTATTTTGGATAAAGACTGAATAATTTTAAAATTATCACTAAATATATTTAAAAAATTAATTTTAGTTCTATATTATATTTATTACATCAACAATGACTCATTTAATAGTGTATTTACCTTATAATGTATTTATATCATAAATTAATATATTTTACTATTCACAAAAAAAATAAAGTCTATTTAAAAAATTAAAAAAAAATACCCCGTAACCATTTTAGATGTGTAGAATTCGAGAATGAACACAATTTTATGAAAATAATTTTCAAAACATGAGAAATTTAATTTTTTACTAAAATCATCATTTACTTGGAAAATATCAATTTTAAACTTATAACTAATTTTAAAGCACTTTGAAATATTAATTAATGTCTCATAAAATTATCTTATAATCCTAAGACAAAAAATATTAATTTTTTAACAAATTTTATTCAAATAAATTTTTGTTTAAATCATTATATTAATTATAAAATTGAAAATAAATATTTATGTATTACAAAAATATCAACACTTAATTAATAATTTATAAAACATTTATTTACTTATACTATGATATAATTATATAATATTACCATTTATTAGATTCATAGATTTTATTTATACATTAATATGTAAGGTTACTATTAAAATCATGAATATTCTATTAATATGATGAAAATGATAGATTAACAAAACTCATGATTTTTCACTTATTCACTGGAAAATAAATATTTTCAAAAAATTCAAAAATATCACATTAATCTAATTTTAAAATTTTTATTTTAAAAATGAAATTTATTTTGTTCAAAAAAAATTTAAAAGTGTTATAGTTTAGTTTTAAAATAGGAGTTTTGTTAAAATCTGGTAAAACAGTCTTTAAAAAAGTATAGTCTTTAAATGCATAATATTTGATTCATTATTATATTATGCCTATAAAATAATTTGGATGAATGTAATATATAATATATAAATTTCATTATTAGTTTAATATTATTCATTCTGGACCTTGAAGTCCCCGCACAGGCATGTTCTGGGTCAGGAAGGTCCACCGAGATTTGTTACGGGTCAGGAAGACCCACCTTGGGCCATTTTCAAGGTAAACCAGGTATGTGTTGGGGTTCACCTTGGGTCAAGAATTCTAGAACCGGTAGCTGGTAGCCTTGGGTTGTGTCGGCATGTGAAGGTTTGGGTCTCACGAATCTGGGCTGGTAAACGATATGCTTCTCATACAATGGAGACTAGAGGAAGTGAGATCTGGAAGATTGAGCTACCTCTGGTAGGTGGTCACCAATAGAGGAACCCGTGATGAGCTGATATCATGGGCCATGAAATTGTGGCTGGCTCTAGAATTTTGGGAGGTGACCAGGGAGGCCGAATCTAGCCTCGTGCAAGAGGAGGCCACCGCGGGCGGCAGTAGCGGGATTCACTACCTAGTTTGGTGAGGTGTCCATATCTATAGATTCTAGGGCAGCAGTGCGAGTTGGAGGCGGACGAAGGAGGGATGTGCGGTGCAGGATGGTAGATTCTGGATGATGGTGATGGACTAGATCTGGTGGACAAGAATAGGGATTTCATAAGAGGTGGTCATCGTCAGGAACTTAGCATCTTGGTCAGACTTGCTTGGGAAGAAGGTTGTGGAGGGTGGCACCGAACCAAGGATGAGGGAGAGCTGTCTAAGGCAGCAGTGCTGGCTGGACTAGGCGGTGGTGCTCACCAGAGGTGTTTTCTGCACAAGAGGAAGTCCATTGGGCTTCCATAGGGAGAGGAAACAAGGGTTCCACCCCTTGAATATCAAATTTTTTTAAAAAAAAACTTTGTTGACATAGTTGGGAAATTCAAATCCACCTTTTTTTATTTACCCACAAACAAAGGTCTACCAGCATTATTATTATTATTATTTGTTTGATATGAAAAAATCCACAGCCTATTTAATCTGTATAAAAAAATATAATAATATTATAAGTTACCCTGGTGGAAAATTATCCAATGGTCAGTAATCACTATTCAAGCGACTGGAATCCCATCAATGTTCATATTGAATGGTAAAAAACATGTCACTATTTTTGGGTGTAAGCATCATATAAAACATATATGTGATTCGAATTATAATACCCATAAAATTGTGTCTTTTTAAATCCATATTTAAAACATTGAATGATCATAACATGGCCATACGATATTGGATTTAATCATCATCGGCTGCATTTGGACAGAAACAACACCCTCTATTACATTTAATGAAAAATTAATTTTTTTTCATTGACTTAAAATCATTACACATCTCTCTCATACCAATTAAAGGTGTCAGACAGGTATTTGAAGCCCCAAAAAAGGGGTTTTAAAATTTTTCCAATGATTATTGACATGAAATCATCATCGGCAATAAATCATTTCTTGATTACCACCCGATGATCCCATGTGAGGAATTTTAATCACAAAATAATAACCATAAATACCCGGTTCGATCCAATGTTGTGATCGACATCTTCTTGTCGTAGGAAATCGATGTTCGAATAATTCGAATCTGAATTCTTCTAGATCATCCACATGTGCTTCAAGAAGCTGCAGGAACATTGATCATCTAATTTTTGGTACTATCATGGAAATCTGACAATGCCTTTGATGCTCTGATGATCACTGTATTGCCTTGCTTGTGATGCATGAGAGGGAGATAAATCTAAACTCTTGGATCTATTTCCTCTCTCTCTAGAATGTGGGATATAGAAGAAGAGAGATATAGAGAGAGTGGTAATTAATAGTCATTGGAAAGGGCCTTTATTTCTCTATTTATAGTGTGTTAATAAATTACTCGGAATTGACTCTCATCCCCCGGAATAATTAACACACTATAAATGATATAATATGACTATTGTACTAAGTAATAAATATTAATATCTCTTTCTTTTAATTTAATAAATATATATTATGTGATGATACCGAATCCATAAACTTGACTCATAATTCCCGTAAAAATTAAATGAACCTTGAATATTTTAAACGAATATTCATTCAAATAATATTACCTAGTATTTACTTTAAAACATGAAAATACATTTAATAAATAAATTCAATGATATTTTTTCCTAACTTGAATAATATTAATTTATTTAAAAATTTGGGATCGTATATCTTTAGAAAAAACCCAGACCCCAGTGGTGGGACCCACCATGTCCAATATACCTAATCAACTGAATAGGGTAGAAACTTGAATATGTTAGTGTATGTGACCCTCTAAGCCCTTATCTCACTAGTAGTGAATACTATTCATAGGCCAACATTAGGATCTAGAAAGCCATCATGGCCCCTAAATAGAAAATGATAGTTATAGCAATGATAACCAACCTAAGAACACACACTTTAATATAATCTCTTTATCTTTAATATCTCATAAAATAGGATGCACACTCGTGTCATTTCCATTTTATTCCTTTATTATTTGTTGATCTAACTAGACGGATTTACCCTCAACTTCCATGACTAATGTCTTAAAAAGGTATTACCATCCCGATCAACCTGGCCTGAGATATATTACTTCCTTAACCTGGAAGGGACAAATTATTTTTGGATCATTCAACCAATGTCATAACACCAATGATGCACCAAACACATGCTACCTCACTAAGATTTAATTATCATGGTTTTTTTCATGCATCAAAGTACATATCAAATTGAACACAATGTAAATGATATCAAGTCATAATACCAATACACATGTCCGTAGATTGGAACATCCAATGACACCCAAAATATGTGATGTTCCTATTGGTGTGTATGTACTCATGATCTCACTACTATAGATCACTAAGTGTAAACATCCTGAGAATAAGTCTCGATAATTACAAGCCCCCATCACCTGATATTAAAACATATACTATGTCCAACCAGTAAGATTTAACTAGACCATTGGACATATATTTAAGATTAATGTCATGGTATCTTGAGGTTCTCATTATAGTATGGGATCTGCTATAACCCTTTAATATGAAAATTAATATATGGAAATTACCATTAAATAGTGGATGAAAAATTATATATACTATAATGTTAAGTATACATCATGTATATCTAACTATACACATGATATGGTAATCAAAAGTACTGCATAGTTGGGTCTAGGGAACCCACTATTACAATAGGAAAAATATACATCATCCACTATTCTAGTATGTCATATAATATCATAACCAAGTATTAATTGATAGTTAAATGTATATTGAAGGTTTTCCTAAACTCTCATTACCTTATTTACATAATATAGATAGTTATGGTACAAGGTATGTCAATGAGGAGTCTTTTAAATATTTCAAGTATTCCATGATTCATTTCCAGACATGTTTTGTAAAATAACAGCATAACAACTAACCATATGCCAAAAAATTAACTAATGAATACCTTATAAGTTATCATATGATGGGAGTTCGTTAATTTCAAATATTAAGGTGTTATGATTTGAATCATTTGTTTATTTGGCATTATCTTTGGATGTATGTCAAAGGAAACATAAGATGAATCTCAGTTTATTATCCTATTACTACTATGGATATTAAAAACCCCATGAAAGAAAAGGTACTAAATCATACTAATTATTTAAGGGTAGAATATATAATTTTATATAGTGGTAGAAAGAAATAACTTAGTTGAATCCTGACTATAGATACACAATTTGGTATAAGAACATTCAAATCCACAAGTATTTGTGGGAGGAATTATTCTAGAGACATATAATGCATAGGAAAATTAAAACCATCGCGGTGGTTTTATATTCACCATGGTGGGTGATATGTTACTTGATTGAAATAATTAATCTTACAAGGATTAGTAAGTTATAGATATCTATGATTTACAAGTACTTATGAATTTAAATATGGATTCTATGTACCAAAATTCAATCTATATTTTGGTGGTCAATGTAAATTCATTGGTGTGTATTCAATAGAAATAAATAATTGATGGTTTAAGTGAGGTACCAATTAGGAATTTTTGGTTATACCAACCCATAATTATTGAAAAAAATTCATCTCTACTCATTATAGCTATTATTATTGAAATATTAGGAATCATATTTCAAGACCACTATAAAGACCCAGAAATTTCAAGGAAATTTTTTTCTTAATTCTTTTGAATTTTACGAGTCCACAGTTTCTGACGACACCTGATTCCGAGGCCCAGTGTGCCCGAAATCATTTTATAAAGTTTTGTTCGGGTATGTTAAGTAAACGTACATGCGGGTTTTTCTATCTTTTGAACTGGTGCTCGAAATTCAAATCCGAGGGCACTGATTAACTCGCAGCGCTGGTATTCGCTTGAGGGGACCTTTACCGTAGTTGCGTTTTGTTCGGGTTAAATGTTAATAATTGGGGATTTAAAATAAAATAAATAATATTGGTAGTACATAATTTTATTTATATCTATGGTAGTTATATCCTACAAATGGGAGTTAAGGTTGGGACCCACAACCACCTAACTTCCCATGTATGGATATTTGGGAGGTGCGGCTGACACGAGCCCCAACCTTTCATCTTCCCTAACCTCCCTTAAACCTCCCTTGTTTAATTTGATAACTCTCCCAATATTTATGAGATCTCTTCACCTTCTCCTCTCCCATTAATTTATACCAACACTTTAATTAATAAATTTAATCCTCCGATTAATTAATTAAAGTGGTTTGAATTTTGAATTGCATATGTAAATAAAATAATAGCCTTAGCCTATTATTTTATTTTTGGGGAATTCGTTGTGTTAAGGAGAGTTGGGAGAGAGATCATGAGAAAGAGAGAAAAGAATTCATCTTCCTCAACGAAGAATGGTTTTCTTCCTCGACGAAGAATGATCTATGATTCGAAGAACACGAACACCAACGACGATGTGCCTTCTTTTCTTTTCTCCGCGACAAGAGAGGAGACGCCACTTCTTCTTCGGGAGCACTCTGATGATGACGGAATCGACATCTTCATCCATGACGCATGACTACCACAAATATTTTCCAAGGTAGGGGTTATTTTTTTATAATTCTATTTATGTGAATTATACTCTGAAAGTTGGGTGATTAATGGTTGGATGATTATTTGAACAACTAACGCGGTGGGTACGAACTAACGAACAATTCAGGACCCATCATCGTATCGTTCTTGGTGCGCGGAATGTTTGGTGATGATGACACGGGACCACAATGGAGATTTGGATCTTTTTCAGTGGAGTTCAGGTCCCGAGATGACCGCTGGCGCAGACTGAAGCTAAAACGGACCACCGGGATGACTCCGGGGGCCCGCTGAGTTTTACGGAGGTGCGGTTCGCCGGCGTGGCAGTGCTGGTGACCAGAGGCGACAGCTAGCACTAGCCGACCACCTGGAGGTGGTGGCACCCTAGTGCGCAGCCTATGGAAGTCCACTGTGGAAATGGCCACGACGGATGTGGATCGGATCCCGCAGCTGCACGAGATCCGGGAAGGCGGGGTGGCGCCAGCTGGCGCCGCCAGTTTCAATTAACAGGGAGATGTGCCCCCCCCCCCCACTCCGCGCACCGCGCTCGGCCAGCTGGCCGAGCCAGCGCCCCCCCCCCCCCCCCCCCGTTCGGGCCGCGCCGCGCCTAACAAGGCCGGACCTAGGCCCGAGTCGGGTCAACCCAGTTCGGGCCGACCCAGGGTGGCTTGGGTCGGGTCGGACCGGGCCCAGACCCCCCTTTTTGGACAGTTTTCAGTTATTTGCCCATAACTTGAGATAAGGACCTCAGATCGATGCACCTTCAGTTGTGTAGGAATCCTTGTATCGAGACGGTCGTTTCGGTATATTACACTCAAGTTTTCGGAAACTTTTGGGTATGGCTGGGTTGGTTCGAACCCGAAACCAACTGGGCTCATGGAGAGGAAACGCTTATAACTTAAGGACCGGACGTTCGATTGGTGTGCCGTCAATTTAGTTGGATTCCTTATGATGAGACGGTTCTTTTGGAATACTCTACTAGAGTTTTGGATGCAGTTGGAGTACATTTGGGTTGGTTTTATCTTAAGAACCAACCGGGCCCCTAGAACGGAAAAGCCAATAACTCTCAGGTCGGACGTCCGTTTGATGAACCGTCAGTGGCATTGGTAATATCTTTGAGAATCAGTCCCTTTGAGTATACTTCTTGGGAGTTCGGGGTACAGTTGAGATACGGTCAGGTTGGTTCGTACACGAAACCAACTGGGCCCCTGGAACGGAAATCCTAATAACTCACAGACCGAGTGTCCGATTGACGCGCCATCTGTTGCGTTGAGACCCCTATGACGAGGTGGTCCCATGAGATACTTCCATGTGCGATTACGTGACACTTGGAAGTATTGACCAGTTGCTCGTGGAGTGGATCCTCTCAGAGACGAGTGTACAGAGTACGGAGACCTTGTAGCTGGCTGAGACCTGATAACTGCTTATCCGATTCATTTCAGAGTGACTTGACTAGCCCAGTGGGGAGCACTACTGTGTTGGGGTGGTAGACCCATGGCGGAGGAGCGCTAATGTGCTGGGGTGGCAAACCTGCGGTACTTGACAGGAGGAGTACCTTTGTAGGCTATTAGGGGGTGCGCTACTGTGTTGGGGCGGCAGACCCATGGCGGGGTGTGCTACTGTGTTGGTGCGGCAGACCTGTGCTACCCGACAAGAGGAGTACCTCAGTAGTCTAAGGTTAGTGAGTAGCACCTCAGAGTCATGACAGGACCATTATACTCGAAAGAGGAGGAGTTCTCCAGCAGTCGTGGTTTCGTTAATGAAAATACTGGTTTGAGCTGAGTCAATGACCTTTGTGTTTTTCTCATGATTGAGATGGGTTGATTGATAACTTAGGTATATGTATGGGAATATACCTAAGTAAAGTTTATATGTTGATATCTTTCTTTGTGGTTTATCCTTGTTGTATTTTCTGAGACCTTGAGGGTCTCGGGGTCCCTACTGAGTATCGTTATACTCACCCATGCACGGGTTATGCCCGCAACTCGTTGTGTTGGATGAAGACGACAGACAATGCTGATCGAGGCGGAGTGTACAAGAAATGGAAGGTACCCGGAGGTGGACACTTGGCGTGACAGCACACGGAGTAGACCGAAAAACGCGAAGTGATGAGGAGGACAACCATACCTACCCTTCAGGATGGAACCCATAGGATGATCCAGGAGCTACTTCACCATTCAGTTGTTTGTCTTTTAAGTTGTACTTTTTTTTAGTTTTAGCTGTACCTTTTCGTTGAGATTGTATTTATGGCCCTTTTGTACTTCCATCACACTTGTTATAATGCTTTACTTAGTGTTTGCTTTTTCTTATTCTCTAGTTGTGTGTATTTATGTTTTATAAAGGCAATGCCTTCCTAGTTTTTAGGGAGTTATGCCTTTGGTTCTAGTCGCCAGCCCCTGGCCTATGGAAGGTGGGCATGGGGTAGTCACGATACGGGCCCCGGGGGATGGGTCGTGACAAATTGGTATCATAGAAGTCGGTTCTACCGCAGAACATAGGACTCTGGTATTTTATTTTCTGTGAAGCAATAGTATTAAGCGTACTGAGTGTGGTTTTCAGTTCAGGGAGTCCAGTGTTGGTGTGGCGGCCGACGTATCCATACACCAAGACCCTGACTACTGATTTCTGACTCAGTGCACGAAAACACTTATTGCGTGTGTGTTTTCAAAAGTTTTATTTAAGTCAACTCAAACCAGGTCATCTCACCAGGTATAATCATTTGACCCTGTCACATCTGTTTAGGATGCCTCCACAGAGACAGTTAGTTGTAGTTCCGGGAGAGTACACGATGACGGCCCACTGAGCGATGAGGCTTCGGTGCAGGGCCCTATTACTATGTTGGCACCTTCGGGTGGTGTACCAGCAGCACCACCACCCGTTAGGAAACTGATGCCACCAGCCTTACTATTAGACGATACACGCTGACAGAGCGCGTTGCATGAGTTCTAGCAGTAGAGGACTTTGAGGTTATGAGGCGAGGCAGATTCCCAGGCAGCAGTGGACTGGCTGGAGGCGATTGTTAGGGTTCTAGAGAGAACCTTTTTTGTTGAATATTCTTTGGATGAATGGATACAGCTAGAGAATGTTAGCAATGGGAAAGCAGGGAACTGGCACTAGTCTCAAAGACTTGGGCTTGTAAAATGTTTTAATAAGAGGAAGTGTGAGGGATAGATGAATCTGCATAGCAGAAAACATAGAAGCAGAGCTAGGAGGGAAGTATGTGGTGGTGTACATTTCTACATGTTACAACCATCTGCCTTTGTAGCCCCCACCAGGCTAAGGGAGCAGGAGGGAAGGGGAAGAGAGTAACTGCATGCAGTCAAGGAGTGTGACCCAAGGGCTCTAGGAATGATTCGAGGTACGGTTTGTTTCTACTACTAGATGCTGTAACAACATACATTGATACGAATCATTCCTTCCTTCCACGAATCTTGTCCCAGAACTAGAGTTTCTAGTTAAGTCGTTAACTTGACCCTCACGTATGGAGATACCTTTAGGAGGAGACTCAATAATCACGGTTACACCGATGGTGTGATCTGACCCTTGAGGTGAGAGTTTCAGTTGGAACCTCTTGGTGACAGTGTTGAGGCCTTAAGACTTTAGTTTGGGTATGGACTGGGAAACCACAGTTCATACACAGATTGACTGTATTAGGAAAAAAGGTTGTGGTTTACCTACAATGTTGGGATGGGTTTTCCTTGGTCGGCGAAAATGAAACCCTAGGTAGCACAAGATGTAATCATGCATAAGTGGGTGCAGTCGATCACTCGTGATTTGGCCAGACATAGATTTGTGCCAGACTTCTCCAGAGTTGCTGCACCGCTTTTAGAATTGACGAAGAAGGGGAAACCCTTCGTGTGGTCAGAGAGATTCCATCAGATCTTTTCAGGAGCTGAGGTAGAGGTTGACCAGTACGCCCATCTTGATGCTATGATAGAGAAGGTGCAGATCATCTAAGAGTGGATGGAGACTGCACAGAGCAGACAGAAGTCCTATGCAGATAGGAGATGGAGACAACTGGAGTTTGAGTATGGTGATCATGTTTTCCTACGGCTCTCACCTCGACGAGGTCTATGGAGATTTGGTCAGGGTGGAAAGTTATCTCTGCGATTCATTGGACCATTCTAGGTCCTCAGCAGGGTAGGCAAGGTGTCTTGCCAACTGGCTCTTCCACCACAGTTGCACCGAGTGCATGACATCATTCACATATCTCAGCTGAGGAGATACGTGCTCAACCCTTCACACATCATCGACCACAGGAAGCTAGATATAGATGATGGGGATACATTCATGGAGGTTCAATAAGAGATTGAGAATTGACAGGAGTGGGTCCTACGAGGAAGGTCGATTCCTCTGGTGCGCATTCGCTGGCAGCACGGGAACCTCCATGAGAGCACATGAGAGCGGGAGGCTCAGATGTGTTCTTAGTACCCCTTTTGTTTCCATGGTGTGTGTTGTAGCTTTATGAGTACGTAAAGCCCCGAGGTGGGAGTAATTTAAAGACCCAAAAATTTAAAAGAAATTTTTTTCTTAAATCTTTGAAATTTTACGAGTCCGCAGTTTCTGACAGCACCTGATTCCGAGGCCCGTTGTGCCCGGAATCATTTTCTGAAGTTTTGTTCGGGTATGTTCGGTAAACATATGTGTGGGTTTTCTATCTTTTGAACCAGTGCTCGGAATTGAAATCTGAGGGCACCGATAAACTCGCAGCGCCGATATTCTCTTAAGGGAACCTTTATCGTAGTTGCGTTTTATGCGGGTTGAAAGTTAATAATTTGGGATTTAGATTAAAATAAATAAAATTGGTAGTACACAATTATATTTATATCTATGGTAGTTATATCCTACAAAGGGGAGTTCAGGGTGGGACCCACAACCACCTAACTTTCCATGTGTGGATATTTGTGAGGTGGGGCCCACACGAGCCCCAACCTTTCATCTTTCCTAAACTCCCTTAAACCTCCCTTGTTTAATTTGATAACTCTCCCAATATTTATGAGATCTCTTCACCTTCTCCTCTCCCATTAATTTATGCCAAAAATTTAATTAATAAATTGAATCTTTTAATTAGTTAATTAAAGTGGTTTGAATTTTGAATTACATATGTTAATAAAATAATAGCCTTAGCCTATTATTTTATTTTGGGGAATTCGTTGTGTTAAGGAGAGTTGGGAGAGAGCTATTGATAAAGAGATAAAAGTATTAATCTTCCTCAACGAAGAACGGTTTTCTTCCTCGATGAAGAACACTCTACGATTCGAATAATGCGAACGCCAACGACAATGCGCCTTCTTTTCTTTTCTTTGCGACAAGAGAGGAGACGCCACTTCTTTTTAGGGTGCACTCCGACGACGACGGAATCGACACCTTCATCCACGACGCACGGCTACCGTGAATCTTTTCCAAGGTATGGGGTTGTTTTTGTATAATTCTATTTATGTGAATTATACCCTCAATGTTGGGTGATTAATGGTTGGATGATTATTTGAACCACTAACGCGGTGGGTACGGACTAACGAACAAGTTAGGACCCATCTTCTTATCGTTCTTGGTGCGCGTAATGTTTGGTGATGAAGAAACGGGACTGCAACGGAGATTTGGATCTTTCGCAGTGGAGTTCGGGTCCCAAGATGACTGTCGGCGTAGACGGAAGCTAAAACGGACCACTAAAATGACTCCGGTGGCCCGCAGTGTTTTTCGGAGGCACGGGTCACCAGCGCGGCGACGCCTGCGACCGGAGGCGGCGGCGACATAGCGCACCATCGGTGGAAGTCCGCCACAGAAATGACGGCGGTAGAGGTGGAGCAGATCCCGTGGCCGCACGGGATCCGGGAAGGCAGGGCGGTGCCAGCTGGCGCCGCCAGTTTCAATTAACAGGGGGTTGTGCCCCCCCCCCCCCCCCCCCCCCGCTCCTCGCAACGCGCTCGGCCAGCTGGCCTCGTCGGTAGGGTCGGACCGCACCGGTCGGGTCGGGCCGTTCCCAACCGGGCCGAACCCGGACCCGGGTCGGGTCGGATCGAGCCCAGACCCCACTTTTCGGAACCTTTTCGGTCATTTGTTCATAACATGAGCTAAGGACCTACGATCGATATACCTTCAGTTGCGTAGGAATCCTTGAATCGAGGCAGTCGTTTTGGTATATTACAATCAAGGTTTCGAAAAAATTTGGGTACGTCCAGGTGGATTCGAACCCGAAACCAACCTGGCCTATAGAGAGGAAAAGTTTATAACTTAAGGACCGGCTGTCCGATTGAAGTGCCATCAATTACATTGGATTCCTTATAATGATATGGTTCTTTTGGAATAATACACTTGATGTTTGGATGCAGTTGGCATGTGGTTGGGTTGGTTTTAGCTTAATAACCAACCGGACCCCTAGAACGGAAAAACCAATAACTCCCAGACCTGACGTCCATTTGATGAACTATCAGCGGCATTGGTAATATCTTTGAGAATTGGTCCCATTGAGTATACCCATTGGGAGTTCGGTTTTCAGTTGAGATATTGTTGTTTTGGTTCGTATACGAAACCAACCGGGCCCCTGGAACGGAAATTCTAATAACTCACAAACTGGGAGTCTGATTGACGCGCCATCTGTTGCGTTGAGACCCCTATGGCGAGGCGGTCCCATGCGATACTTCCACGTGAGATTACGTGACACTTGGAAGTATCAACCAGTAGCTCGTGGAGCGGATCCTCCCAGAGATGAGTGTACGAAGTACGGAGACCTTATAGCTGGCTGAGACCTGATGACTGCTTGTCTGATTTGTTTTGGAGTGACTTGACTAGCCCAGTGGGGAGCACTACTGTGTTGGGGTGGTAAAACCAAGGTGGAGGAGCACTACTGTGTTGGGGAGGCAGACCCATGGTACTCGACAAGAGGAGTAACTCTGTAGGCTATTAGGGGGTGCGCTATTGTGTTGGGGCGGCAAACCCATGGCGGGGTGCGCTACTGTGTTGGGGCGGCAGACCCACGGTACCCGACAGGAGGAGTACCTCAGCAGTCTAAGGTTAGTGAGTAGCACCTCGGAGTCGTGACCAGACCACTTTACTCGACATAGGAGGAGTTCTCCTGCAGCCGTGGTTTCATTAATGAAAATCCTAGTTTGAGATGAGTCAATGACCTTTGTGTTTTCCTCATGATTGAGATGGGTTACTTGATAACTTAGGTATATGTATGGGCATATACCTAAGTAATGTTTATCTGTTGATATATTTCTTTGTATTTTATCCTTGTTGGATTTTGTGAGACCTTGAGGGTCTCGGGGTCCCTACTGAGTATCGTTATACTCACCCCTGCACGGGCTATGCCCGCACATCGTTGTGTTGGATGCAAATGACGGACACCACTGACCGAGGCAGAGTGTACAAGGACTGGACGATACCCGGAGGTGGACACTCAGCGTGATGACACATGGAGCGGACCGACAGATGTGGAGTGGTGAGGATGAAAACTGTACCTACCATTCAGGTAGGAACCCGGAGGACGATCCAGGAGCTGCTTCACCATTCAGCTGTTTGTATTTTTAGTTGTACTTTGTTTCAGTTGTAGTTGTACCTTTTTGTTGGGATTGTATTTCCGGCCCCTTTGTACTTTCAGCACACTTGTTATACTGTTTTTCTTAGTGTTTGCTTCCGCTTGTTCTCTGGTTGTGTGTGTTTACGTTTTATAAAGGAAGTGCCTTTTTAGTTTTTAGGGAGTTATTCCTTTGGTGCTAGTCGTCAGCTCCTGGTCTATGGAAGGCGGGCTTGGGGTAGTCACGATACGGGCCCCGGGGGATGGGTCGTGACATCCACCCTCATTAGAGATTAATTTATTATACATGTCTATATGACGTTACTGAAAAGGTTGGAGTCTTCAAAAAAAAATATATAATGTAACTTATAAGGATCCATTTATGGGTTGAAATAGTTATAATGGTCATAGAATATTCATTTTAAAAAAATATCTACATGTGTCTATAATTGTTTATGGGAGTACTATTTTTTTTCAAGAAATATATGTTTAATACTATATGGAAAAAAATTGATTGTTCATATGGTTATAGAAGGATAAAAAATTTCTATGAATTTGACTTAAGTAGTGGCCCAAGTTCTAGGGAACAAGTTATATTAGTATAGATCAATGGGTTGCTTAATCAAAGTTATAATACACAGTTGAAATGGTACAAAAAAATAAAATATTGAATAATACACCCAAATTTTTATAGTGAAACATAGTATTCTTATGATGTATAGACTACATATACCTAATAATGATTTGGAAATCTATATTAAATTATTTTTTATGTAAACTTGTTTGATCTTGATTATTCATATAGAAAAGAATGAAAATATCAAACAAGTCCAGGAGAAATGTACTAGCTGGAGGTCAAAACTACCTGATAGATCTTAAGAAAGGAAAACTTTTTGGGTTCCTAGAAATTATAGAAATGTAAATTCTAGTTATTAGGGAATATAAAAATACGCTTCTTTAGAATAGTTTGGTATAGTATTTTAGTAAGGCTAAGGTAATATTCAATGGTAAATCTTGTTACAGCTAGTAGTTGTCATATATATATTTAACGAAGTATTTTTTAGTTTCTGATGGAGATTAAGAAATGAGTTTGGAAAAAATTTATTATATATTTTAGAATTTGTATCAAGATAATAAAATTAAATTGTCATGATGAATTTTTACTATTTTATTATCCAAGATTCTGGGTATGATATATGACATATACTCGATAATATCAACTCTTGAGATATTTTCACAAAGAAATGAGGTTTTAATAAGTTGATCATCCATGGGTAGTGTTTTGGGATCAAAATCTACTATCATATCTCAATAGAGGCATGTTTATCATTTGAGGCTAACCAGTTGAGTTGTTAGTGATTGGATCTAGTTCTAGTGGGAGTCTTTTGGATTTAGTTCCCTAGAATCAACTACTATATACATTCGATTACCTGAATATTTATAGTATTCAATATTAATTAATTAATTATAAAATAACGATCATTATTCTATGTGTCATCTATGTGATAGTGTTCTTAGGTAATTTTCACGTTGAAAGGTCATAGTTGTTCTCTACTATGATGAGAATCCATAAGTTCCATGAAATTATTCTTATATATATGTTTTATAGTTGGATGATATCATTTTATGGGATAAAAATGATACGGGATGTTATGGGTGAAGACTCATAGGACTTTGATATACTTTCTTGTGGTGTACACCCTTGGTAATCTTTAGATCAAGAGATTATGATAAGATTAAATGACATGTATAATGGTACTTAACCATTAATATTATTATTAATGTATATCATGATTCGTGTACTTTTATGTATTGATGAAAAATAGTGATGACATATTCTCACAGTGAGGTAGGATACATTGGGTCTATCATGAATGATATTAATGAATAATGAAATAAAGAATTTTTTTCTATTCTATTATTTAATGGAAGTTGGTATCTTGGTACCTTCAATAGAAATGTAAGTTCTTTATTAATTCCATGGACATGGAGTTTTGTTGGAATGTTTATTTATGGGAAGGAAAAGAAAGATACATCAAGCACAAAAGTTGATAACACCAACATGCAACCTGCTTGATTAGAGACATCATGATAAAGGAATTATATTACATAGTGTATGTTTTTATGTTTTTATTTTCATTTTATAATTTAATCACTTTCTCTCTAGGTGTCTTGGTGTGTTTCTACTTTTTAACCTTGAACTTTTTATGTGGAATCCTAATTCCACTGAGAGACAGGGCTAGAGAACCACAAACTAAGTGTATTCAGAACCTATGTTAAATTCTATTTGACTTTGACATGTTGAATAAATACTATTCTCATACTTGCTTTAATAATTATTCATATTTAGTAGATTGCATATATTTAGTAACTATTTATTCAATAGAATATTATGTGAGTTGAATATCAAATAAATATTCATTTCACATGGTAATTTTTAATAATAAGAATATATAATATGTTTTTTTATACATTCATAAGGCAACAAATATTTATTTATTAGATTACAATTATATTTAATAAATATTTATTCACTATTTTTGTGAATATAATATTATTTATTTATTGTTGAATAATGTAGTGATATTTATTTATTAGATAAATAGTCATTATTTAAGTCCTGATAAATAATAGATGATTAGTGAATCGAGTTTAATGGTCTAAAGAGAAAGATCATATTAAATATTATTTTAATAAATATTAATTTATTTATTCATAAAATTAATGTTTATATTATTCATGTGTTTAGTTAAATTAAAGTTAAATAATAAAATTATTATTATTTAGACATGGGGTTCATTAGGGATTAAGAAAAATAATAAGGGACCTTGTGCAGTTATTAATTGACTAACCTTGGCTCTATTTATACCCAATTATGTCATTTCTAAACATAATATTCATTTTTCATAATTAAATTATAGTTAGAATTATCTCAATCCCTTGAAATATTTTCTCCTAGAATGCTCTCATAAATGGAGATGATTCTCCTCTACCAACCTCTCATGACTAGAGATAAAGAAGAGTCCTTCCATTTTATGTTATGCTTGTGGAAATCATCAGTGAATGATGCAAATGTCTGAATATTCCATGTTAACACCTAGGTATTTCTATGATTATGTTCAAAGGTTCATAATGCATGTGTGGATCACCAATTGATGGATTATACACTTGAATCCTCTCATTGTAATGACATAATGATAATAATTGATCCAATAATTCATCAAAGAAGAAATAAATTCAACAAAATGTATTTATTTATCCAAATAAATTAAATATAAATCATTTGTGATGATATTTTATTCATAGTTATAGCATAATATTCAATTAATATTCTATTTAATTATATTTTTCATGATGTTCTTTGTTATGTAAATCTCATATTATTCCTTAATTATGATAAAAAGGTGAATTGGATATGGCCCAAAGGTTTTTGCACTGCACTAAGAACCTTCACAAGTGCTCGCTTCCTCATTCAAAGTATGAGGTATAAAATCTTAGTAGGATGGTTGCACAATTGATAATCTACTGTAACTTCCATGTCTTCCTCCGTGACTAGATCTTTCACATGGTGGTCAACTTCTATATGTAGACTACACAATTGACTCTTCCTAAGATGTAAGAGTCAAATGAGGGTTTTGTATACCACTCTCTAATGTACCTCATTAGAAGAACCTCTAAAGATTTCCATTATAAACACAAGAGTGGAACTTCTTTTCCTAAAACGTATAGTCAGTATTGATATGTATTGATTACCCACACTAATGAAATTTAATATTGGGTCTTCTCAAGCTCGATGTTGAAGGTATACCATCACTCTAGCTTCCTTGATGATATCCACCTCTTCTCTTCACTTCTCATTTTTGTAACTAACTTCTAGAAGATATATCGAATTTTGTATGACTAGGTAGAGGGACACCCACCCTTGAACCTCATTTAGACTCATTCTTAGTGAGGATTTTTGTTATAGGGTATGATATAAAATAAAATACAAGTGATAATGTTATATTTTAAAAAAATAAATTTATAATTTTTATCCACTTCAAGTATTATGATGATTGGTTTTTCAAAATATAGATGAGATTAAAGGTTGATCTAGTTTTCAAAATATTGACAAGATCAAAGATCATAGTAATGTTATTATATACTATAACAAAATACAGTTTTTGCAACAAAAATAAGGTGATCAGTATTTTGAACTATCGATGAAAGAATTAAATCAAAATAAATTTAATCAAAATATAATAAAACAACTTAAGTAAGAATTAACCAAACTAAATTTCATAAAATAATACAACTAAAGTTTAATAACACAATACATAGTATTTCTTATCAAACAAAATACTTCTTTAAAAGTATATTTACTAAAACCTCACTTTTAAACCAAAGTGGAAGGTATATCTATATAACTAATATAAGGTATCCACAAATTTCAACCTATCATAATTTATCCCTAATTATATACCTATATAAAGGAATTTATTCCTATCTCTAGAAGACCTCGACAAAACTTTCCTATAGTAGCTCACTTCCAAGTATCGAAAGTACATGAGATCTCTCTTCCTAGTCAAATAATCTAACAATTAGATAATCATATTTTCTATCTTCATACCATTAGAATCCCTAAATCACAAAATAACAAAAGTAGAATGATTTAAATTTTAATACTAAGATCTTTACAAGAATAACCTCACCAAACGATAGCTCTTTACAAAAATACTCAGAAAGAAAATTACACTACTTAGAAGGGAACTAATAAATAATAAATTGAAAATATTTAGAATGAATAATAAATTTTAGAATTCTATTTTTTGTATTTAATATGACTCTACTTATAATATATGAGGTTCATATTTATTTAAGGAAATGTTATAACAAACTCCAACGGTCTTTTCACGAACCAAGTAAGAGTTCCATCCAACCTGACACATAACTCAGTCTATGGAATGGCCCGAAGGGCGTTCATGATCCTTACAGGCTAGAAACTAGTGCCTTGGAATCAAAAATATACTTTGGGGATGATTTCATCCCTTTATATAAACATAAAAAACCAAAAATAATAAACATCACAATAAATAATAAACATAACCAAACACGGTACAACAATTTTCAGATTCAAAGTTTACAAATTTAACCAGAAGCAAAAATACTACAATGGAAAGCAAACAAAATAAATATCCCAAAAACCTCCATGAAACAAGAGGAACATCACCCTAAATCTACCACCATTAACACTTGTAATAAGTGGAACACTAACAACCGGATCCACCATCACAACCATGATACATCTTTCTATTACCTAGGTCTTACATAAAAAAGTCTACATGCACTCAAAGGTGTATGTAGGGTGTGAGTCAAATCCGAGTAGGATACCAACCAAAAGAAATATCCCATTCTATAACATTAGAATAAAAATCAACATGCACATTTCCATAATAATATTTGAAAATCTTTTAGGAAACAATTTTAAGGAAAACTTTCTCAAGAAATACTTTTTAAGGAAAACCTATTTCACAAACATGAAGTCTTGAAATAAAATTCTACATAGGGTATACCGTATAACGATAGATAGAAAAAAATCACATAAAAATCATGTAACAGGTGAAAAAGTGGGAAAATCCATATAGGTATCTATCACAAGTGGGGAATTATGAACCTCATACCTCAGTGACCAAAATCCTCCAACTCAAAAACCAATAGTGTTCCCATACACAATCCATTAGAGGGGATCCCATCCTAAGGTTTAATGGTCTACATATCATAATCCAAGACCAATATCATTATCATGTACAAGACACTATAAGGGAACACATCCCATGGAATAGTGGTCTCTGATAATTTCACATGTTCTGTTAGTGTTATAATTGTCAATCCTTCTAGATGAATCTAAACCTCACCACTTCTAAATCAACTAGTATACTAGTTTTAGTTCTCCCATATAGAATACCTCAGATTCACTTTGTTCTAAAATTACATTTCACATATCACATAAATCATCACTTTCACATATGCATGACAAGCATCATAAGCACACAAATAAATCACCACTTTCACATTTACACATTAATACAAAGATCAAAACTCACATAAAAACCACCCTTTTGATAAAAAATACCAATTTACATTTTCCACACACACCCAAACTATTTTTAAATACATTTCACACCACTTTCATAGTTTATGAACTCATTTTAAAACACAATAAGAAGAGAACATATAAAACACAACCATTTCCATGGGAAAATCCACTTTCAAATCCATACTCACACCAAAACCATTTCATAACATTCTTCACATCACATTTTCAATTCAAAGACACATTAAATATGAAATAAAGAATAAAACATGAAAAAAACCCTATTTCTCTTGGAAAATCCACCTTTAACACATTCACACCTTTAAATCACTTAGAAAACACATTTCACACCTTCTACACAAGGCATAAAACATATTCAAGGAACACCACAACAAATAACACACAAAGCAAGAACACTTTCATTTATGAAAATCCATTTTCATCACATATTCATCTCAAGACATTTCCAAAACATTTTTTAAATCAAAAACATATTTTAAATAACACAATTAAGAAACCAATCAAGCATATCAAAATCATCTAATAATGTAAAATCATGGAACAACCTACCTCACTCTTGGAAACTTCTATAAATTAGTGTGAAACCACAACTGCACCACTACAAGACCCTATAATGGAAATATCCAACAATAAACATCAATACTTTACCCAACATCACAAGATCAATCCCTCATTAGGTCAAAAAAACCTGATGTAAAATAGGAACTCAAGAAAGAAGGAAGATAAACCCTATAAAAAGGGATAAATCAAGAGGAAAAGGACTTACTCAATGATTCCTTAAACACCTAGTTCAAAACCACCCAACTATTGAGGTTTAAGAGATACGAGAAATCTTTTAGGAGGATCTCATGGCTAAAAACCACAAATTGGGAAGAATATAAGAGATTTATGGTTAAAATCTAAGAGGGTTGAAAACTAAATTCCATATTTTTAATGAACTAGACAAGTTGAACAGTTATCCCACACAGTTTTTCAAAATGTGTGGCAACCGTGTATCCCTCACTACTCAAGAGGAAGATGTCACATGGTTGGCCTGCACTATTTTCCAAACCATCCACCAACCATGCATTTTCCACTATCCAAAATGGAATTTAGTTGCATGCTTACCTAGAGGAGGGTGAACAGTTTCCCCAACCCATGCGCCAACCATGTGTCACATTAAGTCAAGACCAAAATATCAAATTTCTCCAAAAACTAATGAGGAACCCAAGGGTTAAATGAAATAAAAAAATAAATATAATAATACCTCAAACAATCATATATGTGACAATTCTTCCCACCATGAATAATTTTCTCCCTCATAAAGTCAACTCAAAACTTGATCAGAGAATAAAAATTGATACCCATTATCAACCTGAGACTTAAGATCCCATGTCTCTTGCTCATCACTATCATGCTACTAAAAGATTAGACTAACAAAATAGACATCCCACAAAGAAATTTCTTAGGAGAATCTAAAATATGTACTAATCATTTGAACATAAACAATTAGGCTCAAATTTCAACTCTTCCTGATTAAACACATGAAATAGATCTGGGTTATATGTTTTTAGTTAAGAGACATGAAGAACATCATGAATTGATTTCAACTAATAAGAAAAGGAAAACTTATATTCTAAATTAGAAAATATTTTGTTAATTTCAAAAGGTCTGATTAACCACATAGTTAGCTTCACTTTCTTACCCAAATTATGATGACCCAATCAAGGTAAAACTTTTAGAAACACCCGATCACCCATAGGAAACTCCAAAGCTTGACGCCTCTGGTCAGTATAAGACTTATTATGACTCTAAACTGTAAAAAATATATTCCTGATCAACTTAAAATTATTAAAAGTTTCTTTCACAAGGCATGGTACCAACCATAGGGTCTCACCCACCTTAGCCCAACACAAAAGAGACTGACACAATCGACCATAAATAACCTTAAAAGGACACATTTGAATTGAGGATTGGTAACTATTATTATATATAATTTTAATCAATCCCAAATGGTTATCCCATGAACCTTTAAGATCCAAAACACATTCATAGATCATGTATTCCAATATTTGGTATAACTACTCTAGATGAACGTCCATTTAAGGATGGTATTCCATGCTCAACATGACATGCGACCCCATCACCTTCTGAAGGCCTTCCCAAAACCATAAGGTAAAATGGGGGTCATTATCTGAAACAATTTTTGATGGCACACCATGAAGCCTTATAACCTCCTAGATATAAAACATAACCAACTCATCCACTTTGGTTGAATCTCTAATTAGAATGAAATGGGATGATTTTTTTAGAATATCAATAAATACCCAAATGGAATTCTTCCCCTAGGGTGTATGAGGAAATCCAATGATAAAATCCATAGAGATATCTTCCCACTTCTAGGTAGGAATAGGTGGTGGTTGAAGAAAAATGGAGGGACTTTGGGGATCTTATTTAACCTTCTAACATTTCATGATACAAATTATGCTATATCTCACCTCATACATCCCCACTAGAACTATCGACACATGTCATAGTAAATCTTGGTAGCACTGGGATGAACATCCCACTGAGAATAGTGGTTATCCTACATCACCCCCTTTTTCATTGACAATGAAACCATGAAGCGACCCTTGAATAATAAAACTCCCTCGAGAGAAAATGACCATTCAAAAGTAACCTCCCCACCATTTAGAAACCACATAGAATTCTATCAAAGATCATCACTCAACTGCTCTTGAATAATCAAATCTATAAGGTAAGGTTTCAAATACACACTATCCAAGAACATAGCTCCATTATTTTCCTTGGCCTCAAGATTCGTCTGGGTGAAAAGACCTATTAACATCCACTCATCACTGGACTTTTTCAATGCCTACACTACCACTTTCTTTCTCAAAGAATCTACCACAACATTACCCTTACCTAGGGTATAGACTATATCAAAGTCAAACCCATAAAGGTACTAAACCCTTATGATGATGCCTCAAATTTGTATCTTTATGGGATAAAATATAGGCTAAGATCTTATGATCTAAATAAACTATAAAATTATCCCCAAAATGATAATATCCCCACATCTTTAGGGCATGAATCACTGCTACCAACTCGAGGTAATGGTTATGGTAATTCATTTCTTGTTTTCAAAGTTAGCACGAACCATAAGCCACCACATGGTCATCCTGCATCATCACACACCTAATACCCATACCTGAGGCATCAAAATAAACCACATATCCCTTTTAAGCCTCCATTAAGATCAAAATATGGTTGGTGGTTAACTTCCTATTAATCTCCTCAAAGGATGTCTGACACTCTGGGATCCATTCAAACATCACCACCTTCTCGGTGAGCATTTTCATGGATGAAGAAAACTGTGAGAAATCTATAAAAAAACTACCTATAATACCCTTCTAGTCCTAAAAATATTTATATTTCAAACACATTATTTGGTTGTTCCCAAGTCATAATTGTACTTATCTTCTCAGGGTCCACCGAAACCCCTCATTTTGAGATCAAATGGAATAGAAACTTTAAATTCCTGATTCATAAGGTTCACTCAGAAAACTTTTCATAGAGACGATGATCCCAAAGGGTGACTAATACAATTATCAAATACTTCTCATGATCCTCCTATATTTCAAAATATACTTGGATGTCATCCAAAAAGACCACAACAAAGGAATTGATATACTGGTGGAACACCCAGTTCATAAGTTCCATAAAGACACTTGGAGAATTTGTCAACCTGAATGGCATGACCAAGTACTCGAAATGGTTGTACCTTCTTTGGAAGGCTGTTTTCAGAACATCCACATCTCTAACCCTAACTTGGTTCTTTCTAGAATGCAAATCAATCTTAGATAACCACCTTTCCATCTTAAGTTGATCATAAAGTTCATCAATATGGGGAAAAGTATATTTGTTCTTGATTATTACCTTACTCATCTTTCAGTAATCAATACACAACCAGATAGATCCATTGGCCTTTTTCATAAACAAGATTGGAGTGGCCAAAGGTGAGATTATCTAGTGAATGAATACTTTGGATTCAAAATCATCTAGTTGTACCTTTAATTCCCTCAACTTGGTGGGAGATATATGGTACGAGGGAAGATATATCGGTTGTATTCTTAGTGTGAAGTCGGTAGTGAACTCTATATCCCGCTTTAGAAGAAAACCTGAAAAATCCTCTTCAAAAACCTCTAGGAACTCATCCACCGTATGAGGTAATACACCCTCAATAGCACTGTCGTCATCCTCTAACATGAGTAATGAGATCTGATAAACAAGTTTTCCTAATTCCAAAAGTGGAGGGTCCAACACGTCCCGACTGAGGATCCCATTCAACATGAAAATCATAAGTACTTCCATTAGGTTCTATTAAACTCACTCACCACCTATAACAATATATGTGCACTTAAAAACGCACCACATGATCCATACTAATGATCACACCAAATAGGTCCATCTCCAAAACTAGAAAATATCATTCCAGCTCAACCCCTGACATAGTGAGTGCACAAGATAGACACCTAAAACCCAGCTCTAGATTCTTACCAATTAGTGTTACCAACTCCATCACATATGAAATAAGAATTGTTGAAAACATTAACACATCCAAAATTGAGGAATAAATAAAATTAACTAAGGAACCAATATCAAATATAACAATAGCCAAATATGATGCAATAAGAATGGTACCTCAAATAGTCATAGGCCTTGTATCTGATTCCACTAGTAATCGATCCACCATATGATGTTTCCTCATCTCATCCTGATCTTGAGAATAACCACTATATTTTGTCTCTTCCTTAAATTTAATTTTCCCAGAAGAAGATCTATCCCTACATCCACAACCTCCAAATTGAGAACCCACTATCATGGACAATTCAGACCGGGATGTCATCCCTTTGGAATCTATAGATCCTTCACCACTCTGATATAAGTGTTCCACTTTTCAAAATCACTAAAAGTGCCCCATAAATCTACACTGTTTACAAGGCCTGGGTGGATATGAACACACTAGTCAAATGTTCTTGTCTTTTCCACACAGATCGCACACAATTGTCCCAACATCGGAATCCATAGACAAAGAAAGTCAAGAAGGATGCCCTGAACAACCACCTCCCTTCTTACCTTTTTCATCCAACTTCCTCTTATTATCAGAATTACTGTCACTTACCAATTCTGATACTACTCTATAAAAACCAATATTTCTTACATGATCAATTTCCATCGTCATGGAATGATCGAACACCTCATCATAAGTCTTCAGCTTGAACAAGAATACCTAAGATTAAATTTCTGGATTGAATCCCATCTTGAACATCTAAGACTTCATTTTCTCATTAGAAATGATCTTAGGTGTGTACTAAACTTGATCTTTAAAGTGGTTAGTATATTTCATCATAGACCAGTCTCCCAAGAAAATATCCAAAAATTCACGGGGACTGATAAAGGCCCAAAGGAAAATACTAATCATTGAAACTGACCATGAATTATTTCCAACCCATCAAATCATGCTTTATAGCATGCACCAATGAGTCCTTCCACTTTAGATTGGGACCTTCCAACAAGAATGAAGCACATTTCACTTTGAATATATTAGGATTATCAATAAACTATGACATTATCTCTAGATTCTAAAGCCACTCCTCTGCTTCATGAGGTTTCTTACTACCTTGGAAAGAATTATTCTTGTTCTAGAGGAACTTATGAACCTTTTCCTTTCCAATACCTTGTTCAGATTCTTTAATCTGAGCATGACTAGAGCTCTCTCCTTGTCCTAAAGCTTAGACAACCTAAACCACTGTTTCGACTAACCTTTGATCAAATGTTGAGGGATAACTCTCTCACGCCTCTTCCAATGGAAGCATATGAGGTCATCTAGTAGGTATCTTGCTACATCAAGAAACAACAATAAGGAAAAACCCATCAACACTGCTTTATGAATATTTTCCTTAACAAAAAATCTCAAACACTTTCAAAAGTCAAAATATAACCAAATCCATCACAATAACATGACCAACCAAACCAATCCTCCCCACTAAGTTTCCATATAGAATCTTCCACCTGTAAATCTCACCTAGAGGATAAGTCAAACCAAATCCCTACATCCCATAGAGACTCGAGTCCTATCAGGAGATGTGTTTTCCAGACACCACACTCACAACCAGAACCTCAATCCCCAAAAATATTAGCTCCGATATATCCAAACTCTCTCCCCAAATAACACGACCCAAAAATAATGTGACTTTCTTTGATACCATTTTCTCATGAACAAATCTGGAGTTCCATCCAATCTGATACCTGACTTGGTCTATGATATGGACTGAAGGGTGTTCCTGATCCCCATGGTCTGGAAGCCAGTTTTTAGGTATCAACAATATACTTTGATAATTATTTAACCCATTTATATTAACACAAACAACCAACAAGAATAAAAATTACAAAAACTAATAACCATAACCAAACAAGTTTTAACCATTTTCAGATTTAATTTTTACTACTTTAACCAAAACCAAAATTACTATAATGGAAAATAAATAAAAAACTATCCAAAAAACTCCATGAAACAATAGGGGCATCACCCTCAAGCTACCACCATCAACACCTACAAGAAGTGGAACAGTACCAACCGGGTCAACTATCACCACCTTGATATATCTTGCCTTTACTTGGGTCATACAAAACAAATTCTACATATTCCCAAATGTGTATGTAGGGTGTGAGACAAATCCTAGTAGGAGGAAACCCAAAATAAAGATTACATTGTAAAATAGTAGAAGACAAATTAACATGCACATTTTTATAAAAATATTTTAAATATTTCTAGTAAAACATTTGGAGGAAAAAATTATCAAGAAATACTTTTTAATGAAAACCTTTTTCTAAAAAATAATGCTTGAAATAAAATTTTACACAAGTTATACCATATGTTGATGTCTAGAACCACATCACATAATCATCATGTCATAATAGATCACCATGTAAAATCCCTAGAGGTAACTAGCACAAGTGGGACACTATTAACCTCATACCTTGGTGACCAAAATCCTCCAAATCAACTACTAATAGGAAATGAATGTTGACTTAGAGCAAGGTAAAAAATTATCTCTTCGTCTGATCCTTCTAACATTCCCAACACGCCGCTGGGGTTTTCAAAAACATTTCCCATTGCAACCATGTCTTCCTGGTCATTGTCTGGTCCGTAGACCGTTTATCCCGAATATTCTTCAGCTCCCCCTCTCTCTTCTTTCGAGGTGATCCCTCCTTGTCCTCTATACTCTCAGATCTCAATGGATCTTCCCCAAGACTTTGACTCAGATTCCGCTTCTGTCGACCTTGCATCCCTTTTGGTCCCTTCTATTTCTTCCCTTGTTCCCCCCAAGTCAGGCTCCTACAGAGACATGCTTTGTGATTCGTCGGGCGGATCAATGAAGGAATGTTTCCTGGTGGTTGGCTTGTCTCTTACGAAGGCTTTGAGGGATGGCGGTTGTCTCTCTCTGGAATTCCCATTGTCGGCCTTTGTAGATGCTGAATCATGCCTTATGTGGACACTGTTGGCCCGTTTCGAGGCATCTAACCCTCTGCTCGGGGTCTTTCAGTGCTTCGTCTCCTCTTGGGGGCTTCGGGGCCCAAATCGGATCTCACTGGTTCATAGGAACTCCTTTTTCCTTGTCTTTTCCTCAGATGAAGACTTTATTCTCATGTGGTGTAAGGTTCCCCGGCCTTTTGGTCAGTGGTGCTTCAGTATTTCCTGTTGGTCCATGGAGGTCCACAAGGGTAAGGAAATCCCGCTCGCCACAATCTGAATCTCTCTCCCAGGCCCCCTCCCCTTTTAGAATAGAATATTCTTCAAAGTGATCTAAGAATCCCTTAGTGGGTTTCTCTACTCTGATGAAATAACTAGCAATTTTGTTGATATGTCGAAGGCCCGCCTTTTCATAGAGATGGAAATTTTCCTTCCCCTACCATATCACCTCTCGCTCAGGGTGCAGGATACGTTATCATGTAACCAAGAAATCACCTACCAAGTCTTCCCCAGGTATTATTCTCACTTCCTACTTTAAGGGATAGTTTGATAGGGATGATATAGAGAGAAAATAAATGATACTGAGAGGAGAAATTTATTTCTTGTGTTTTCCGAGATCATTTTAAGGGGAAAGAAGTGATAAGAGGAGAAATAAAGAGAAATAGATTTCTCTCCTTCTATTGTTTTTAAATCACCCCAAAATTGGGATGATTTAGAGATAAATGATAGTGGAGTGTTGTTAATATTTTAAAATTTTTATTTTATCCCTATTTTCTACATGTATCATAATATAATTTCTTTTATTTTATTTTAAAAAGATTCACCCAACAAGATGGAGAGAAATCCAAATCATTTCTTTTATTTTACAAAGTTACTGATCTAAACGCAAGGAGAGAAATCACAATCATTTCTTTTCTTTTCTTTTCTTTTCTTTTATAAAATATAAAATAATTTCTTTTCTTTTACTAAAATATCACCAAACATAGTGTAAGGGAACTCACTTAAGGTCTGGAGAAGTAATAACTACAGTGACAGTTGGCATTCTCCTAAGGTCGACCGTGCTCGAGTCAAACAGCTGACCCCAGCACCCATTGGCCCTCTCCCTTTGGATGAGGTCCAATGTATAGAAACCTCCCCTATGAATCTCCCCTTTGGTACATTTATCCCTGATCCAGAGTTGCTCTCTACCCCTTCACCTTAAATCATACTCATAGGTGCTTGGACTTGATTCCTTTCCCCCCAACCTACTCGCCCTTCCTCTAGGCCGGTCTTGTTCTTCCTCCCCTTCTGCTAACTCTGGTGTCCTAGGAGTCCTACTGAGAAGAGCTCATGAAAAGATGATTACCTTAACTCCTTTGATCCTAACAACCATCTATGGATCATTTGGGGGGGACTTCAATGTCATTTCCAACCCGGACAAGAAGAAAGGAAGGGTCCCCTTTAATAGGAAAGCTAGCTAAGAATTCAAGTAGTTCATGGCTGGGAAAGGCCTCGGTGACCTAGGATTCTTAGGTGACTGCTTCACCTGGTGAAACAACCAAAGAGAATCTCATCGAACATAAAGCCACTTAGGCTGTTGTTTAGCTAACATGAAGGCACTCACTTCTTTCCCCAACTCCAAGGTTAGCTATCTTGTTTGTGGATTATCGGACCACTCATCTCTCTTGGAGTCTCTGACTACAGAACATAATTTCCTAGAGATATTTTGCTTTTATCATCAATGGGTCATCTTCCCGTGGTTTCATGACATGGTGAGAGAATTATGGAATGACCATTCTTAGGGGAATATGTGGGTGACCATCCACAACAAACTGTGAAGCCCCAAAATAAATATTCAAGCATGGAAAAAGGGATTCTTCCCATCAACGAAGTCATAGATGTTTCCATGCAGAAGATTAAGGTCCTTAAGTAGAGTCTAGAGGAAGACTTGGATGATCATATTTTCTAGGTCCTTTCCAGAAAGTAAGAATCTCTAACGGATATGATCCTTAGGCAAGAACGACTAGCTAGATAAAAATCCAGAATCAAGTGGCTTAGTGAGGGAGACTGGAATACATCTTTCTTTTATGCTTATATCAAAGAGATAAAACGTATGGTGAAACCAAATATTATCCTAGAAAATGGAACCTACACAAATGAAAGGGATAATGTGGTTGGTTTGGCTCATACCTTTTTTAGGGACCTTCTTGTTGGCCCTAACCCTTGTATATTAGATGGGTACCTGAGGTGGAATAGTTCATTTTTTGAGGTGATCCCCATCCAACTCTCACAATAGGACAATGAGTGTCTTGATCTGATTCCATATAAAAATAAGATTCATAGAGAAGAGTTGAGCTTGATCCCCGAAAGCACCCCAAGAACGGACAACTTCTTGGGCTCCTTTTATGGATCCTCGTGGGATTTGGGGGAAGCTGAGATCATCTCTGCTATCTAGGACTTCTTCCTGGGGGAGAACAACCCCATGTTGCATGTGCCACTACCTTAGTGATCCTTTAAAAAACTAATAACCCTTCATCCATCTCTCATTACCTCCTGGTGTGCATGTGCAACTTCCTGTATAAGATTCTGGCCAGCATCATAAACTCTAGGCTTTCCCTTCATCGCATGGTTTTGTGAAGGGGTGTTCTATCCAGGGTGTGATTGCACTGGCACATGAAATGATATGAGATATCAACTTCAATAATCATGGATCAAACTTATCCATAAAGCTACACATGAACAAATCTTATTATTGCGTCGAGTGGGGATTCACCAATGAGATACTGGTAGGTATGGGATTCTCCCAATAGAAAATTGATCTCCCATTTAGGTGTTTCATCTCCTCTAGGTTGTAGGTCACTTTCATGGGTTGACATATGTTTTCTTCAAGGCCACTCATTCCCTAAGGAAAGATAATCCAATATCTCCATGCCTCTTTAATCTCACATAGGATATCCTCAGTCGCCTCTTTCATAGAAGCATCAATAATGGATAGATCATGGCTTACCACAGACATCAGTGGTCTCCCTCCATCTCCCACCTCGTGTTTGTAGATAACACTTTCATATTCATGAATTCCAACAAAAGATCTATTAGAGACTTCAACAAGATGTTGGATGAGTATTTCCACTTGAGAGGCTAGGTTATCAACAAGGTTAAAAGAAATTTATTCATCTCTAATAGATTTATTCCCAGCCGGATCTCCACTATTCAACAGAGCCTCAGCATGCAAAGAGGTTCCTTACTTATGGAGTACCAGGGGGCTCCAATCTCCTTAAGCTAACTCCGGATTAGGGAATTTGATTTCTTGACCAATAGAATCATAGACTGGATCCTCAACTAGATGAACATATACTTATCATTCAGGTGATGGATCACATGGGTTAACCGTGTCCTTACCACCCATGTTCATGCCCTCTCATCTGTCAAAGTTCCCAAAGGTATTATCAATAGGATTGATAAAATCCTGGCCGGTTTCTTATGAGACCCTACTGCGGAAGAGAAGTGACACTGGGAATCTTGTCGGAGGGTGGAAAGACCAGTGAGGGAAGGTGGAATTAATGTATGGATCCTCAGAGATACCTTCACATGCATACATGGTAAGTTGGAATGAGAAGTTCTTGAACAATACATGCTTTGGGGGATCACCATGCACACTCAATTTGGTTTTCTGCCCCCTGACTAAGGGTCATTATTCCCAGTTTTGGTTTGTGATATCCCCTCTGACCATGGCTCTTCGTCCCCATGCCCAGCTGATCATTAGTAAGGGTGACATATCCTTTTGGCATCACAACAAGGTCGGTCATACTCTTGGCTTCCTGGGATTCCCTCACACCACAATATCTTTCAGTGAGGAAATCCTTTCCTAGTATTTCATCAAGGCTATACTATATTAGGATAAACAAGACACCTTTAACCTCATTGATCTCAATTATAAGTCATACAGATGTGTCTTCTCTCCTTATTCTTTAGGGGCCTTCACCTTTAGAGATTTCTGCCACACCCTAGTGATTTTTGTATAGACGAATTGCTGGATTGAGACTATCTAGTCTCATGGATTTCATGTGAAGTTCAACTTCATCACTTGGAAGATAATGAATAAAGTTGTTCCAAAAAATAAAAATATCAAAGATTATAGCATCTATCTAGCTTCAAGATGCCCATGCTGTAGTCCTCACAGGGAGGAGAGTATGGAATGCTTTTTCTTTCTGGGAGAATGGGAGAGTGTGGTGTGGGATTACATTGGAGACTTCACTAATCTTCATTCTCATAACGTGGCTAATATGGATTTCTTGGAGAGGTGGTTTCATAGTGCGGGTGAGAGGGGTATGGAGAGGTCGGTTCACACATTGGTCATGCACGTGGAAACCACCCCTTTTTATAAATCGTCACTTTCACATACACATGCCATGCATCCTAAGAAAAT
The DNA here is from genome assembly GCA_963277665.1 of Viscum album. NCBI lineage: Eukaryota > Viridiplantae > Streptophyta > Magnoliopsida > Santalales > Viscaceae > Viscum > Viscum album. The sequence continues at coordinate 1,351,083,696 of OY728159.1, read as the reverse complement.
AAGGAAATCACTACTTTCACATTTTGAAATTGATCCAAATATCAGCACTCACATGGAAACCACCCCTTTTTATAAAAAAACCACATTCAATTTTCCACACACAAAAAAACCATTTGGAAATACATTTTAAACCACTTTCACAATTTATGAAACTCATTTGAAAAAACAATAAGAATAACACATATGAAACTCAACCATTTACATGGGAAAATCCCCTTTAAAATTTGTACTCACATCAAAACAATTTCATAACATGCTTCACATCACTTTTACAATTCAAAGGCACATCAAAGGTTCACACAAAGAATCCAACATACAAAAAAACCCCCTTTATCATGAAAAATACACTTTCAACACATTCTCACCTTTAAATCACTTTGAAAACACACTTATCACCTTTCAAAAAAGGCATAAAACATATCAAAGGAACACCGAAATGAATCACACATGAAACATGAATGCTTCACTTTAAAAAAATTCATTTTCATCACATGTGCATCTCAAAACCTTTTCAAAACAAATTTTGTACCACAAAAATATTCCAAAGAACACATTTAAGAAACAAAGCAAGCATATCAAAATCATATAATAATGTAAAAGTATGTAACCACCTACCTCACTCTTGGAAACTTCTAAAAAAACAGTGTGAAACCAAAACTACACCAACACAAGACCCTATAAAAGAATGATTGAATAATAAATAGTAATTTTTCACCCAACATCACAATATCAGGCCCTCATTAGGTCAAAAAACTCACTAGAAAATATTAACTCAATAAATAAGGAAGTTGAACCCTAGAAAAAAGGAGAAATAAATAGGAAAAGGACATTATTGATGATTCCTTTAAGAACATGGGTGGAAACAACCCAAGTATTACAGATCAAGAGGTCCATGAAAGCTTGGAGGAGGCTACCATGGTTGTAATTCCCAAATGGGGCGGAATATAGGATATTAAGGGTAAAAATAAAAGAGGTTAAAAGGGTAAATTACAACTTTTTACTGACCTGGACAAGTCGCATGGTCAGCCCGCACATTTTTCTAAACTGTGTCGCAACTGTGCAACCCTCACTACTCAAGAGGAACACATCGCATGGTTAGCTAGTATGGTTTTCCAAACTATGCACTAACCATGTGGTTTCCACTATCCAAAATAGAATTTTCTCACATGATTACCTAAAGGAGGGTGCATGGTTCCCCATAACTGTGTTTCATCTTCTATCAAGCCCAAAATCTATATTTTTTCTCCAAAAACTCATGGGGAATCTAATGGATAAATCCAATAATAAAAATAAATAGAAGAATACCTCAAAAAAATCAAGAATTTGAAAATTCTAATTATACAAAATTCAAGATAAATTGTTACAATATCAATATAAAATTATTCATCTATCGATAAAATCACCTTATTTCTTCATCTATTGATGATTTACTTTAACACTACTAAAGTGATTTTAAATTTAATGGATGAAATCTATCATTGGAACTTTAGATCACTATATTTTTGTAAATTAGTTTAGAGTTTAAGTATTCGATTTACAGAAAGTTCATTTTGAATGAATATAGGAAATAAAAAAAACTTAAGTTATATGAATTTTATATGAAGTGTATTGTGCTTTCCAAAATAAATAAATATGTTAGTACAACTCCCCAAAAATCTCCCCCTTTTTTGAAAAAACAAGACTCAAAATAAAATTTGAAGAGAGAAATTGAAATTAAAAAGAAATTTGTATGTGGTCTTCCTGATATGTAATTTATCACTATAAAATCCAAGGATTTTAAAATGATATACTATGTTCAATATCATACAATATACACAATATCAATCATAAACAAACAATGAAATCTTATATTTAAATGTGGTCATTATAATATAGTTGTTAAATTGGAAGGTGTGAATAGTATTAATAAAATTATGAAATATATAATGGTCATACTCATTGGTAAAGTATTAATTAATTCTTTTTAAATAATCACCCAAATTTTTATTAAAGTCATTATATTCTTCAAAAATATATTTTCTTCAAAAAATGGATTTTCTTTCATTTTTTGATGGAATATTATAATAAATTTTAGGAAATTTTGGAAAATAAATTTTATTTTTTATATAATAATATCATGTTTTAATTTGGGTGAAACGTTTGTATTTTTCAAAGAATATTGGGTTTTAGTGAATAGTGAAAAATATCAACTTTTGTAAAAATGTCATTTCTTTGCAACAAATTAAACAGTTTAGAAGTAACATTATATTTTTAATTTGATTTAAAGTGACCTAAGTATTATTTAGTTATATTTAATTCACTTAAATTATTTTGAATCAGCTTTATATTTTATTTTAAAAGAAGTTTATTTTTGGGTTTAATAATGGAATTTTTTAAAAGCATTTTAAAGTGCATAATGTTTCCCTTTTTTAATTAATTAAAATAATCACAAACGGGGAATGTTTTAAATTAAATTTATTTATTATATATCATTAAATTTTTATTTAGTGTCATAAAATGATTATTATTAATCATATAACTAAAATAAAACCATTATTTTTTGGAAAAATACACTTCTTAAAAACCCAATTTTTTATCACATTTGTGGGTTTTTTTTAATTTAATTTTAAAAATATGTAAATTGAATTTTCTAAAATGCATTAAATATATTAAATTATAATATATAAATTAGTTGTCAAGTTCATTTTCTTTTTTAGGCATAAAAAAATTTACCATAGAAAAAAAGATTTACCGTAGTATAGGTAAAATAATGAAATGGGTTAAAGCTATAAGATAAATGGTTAAAATAAATAAAAAACTACTAAATTAAATGGTTAGTAGATGTTATTTTAGAAATTAACCAGTATATAAAACATTAATTATCAATCTATCTCATTGGGGTTAATTCCACCAAAATGTATATGGATTTAAATATAAAATAATCATTATTGAATCACTTAAAACCACCCATCCTCAAGAATAAATACCACTCCCCACCACCCATTTTATCCTAAAAGGACTTAAATATCTTCAAATATTGAAAAATATATACTTCCCACTCTCTCCACGTCTAAGTTCTTCTCATCTCATGAAAATACCAATTCCATGATCTTTAAGGGGTCCCTCAAGAAGGTGATATTCAAAAGGTAAATTTCTCAAACCACCTCTCTTAATGTATTTTCAACTTCTACCTTCTCCTCACCATCTTTATCCATCAAGGCATAATAAATCCAATAACATGTATAAACATGAATGTTATATTTATAATGTCATATCTTATATACATCCCTTTTATTATCTCATATTATTCAAAGAAATGAAACCATTGTCCAAAATATGGCGGTTAACCATCTCCATGGATAATCAGTTTTCATTTTCCATTAGCAGTGGTGGCACTGTAGCGGTGGCGGTACTATAGCAGGAACTGTAGCAGAAGTCATACTATAACAGCCTAGGTACTATAATAGTACTATTCACCAAAGGGCCCTTTGGGATAAAAAATATGCTATCAAGCCTTGTATTCAGGCCACTTGGCCTTGGGCCTTTGGGCAATGTAATGGGTCTCCCCCTACCTAGATAAAAAGTGGTCTTTGATTTAATAATAAAATGAGGCTTCAGACCCAACATTTAAAATAATATAAGAAATAAAAATTATATATGGGACCATTTATACTTCATGAAGTGAATTAATACCATTTAATTCAACTTCTATATTTTTATTCCTATTTTATAATAACATTCATAATTATACTTAAGTGAACTGACCAAGAAACCATGAAATGAGTGCTCCCAGAACCACAAAATTGATCTTTGTAACTCATCGAAATGGCCATAAATGAACTTAATAAAATTATAATAAATAAAATATATATGTAAACTTGTATTAATTAAGTAATTAATGAATCTAATTTCATTATCTAGTAAATTAAGGTCATGTTCATAACTTTCAGACACAGGGTAAGGGACTCTTTAACTAAAAAACTAGATTTTAAATGTTTTAAAGATTTATTTTATAAATTTTTATATATCATATAAATGTTTTAAAAATTATTTTTATTAATTTATTTATATGTACATTAATTATGTAAAATTTTATTTTTTAAATTTCTCTCAAATTTTTTCAAAAAGGGAACTTTTTAAGGTTTTATACAAGGGAAATTCTTAACTCAATTTCCATTCATTGGGTTAAACTTCTACTTCATTGATTATATCATACTAAGATTATGTGTGAAAAGAATTTTTGTTATCTTATTTTTTATTTCCACTTTTTTTACATGAATTTATATCGGATACACATAATTTATTCATTTGATTAACTATCACTTCAATGGTGTGATTTTTGTAAGGGTCTTTATTTTAAATAATCTTCTTTTATAGTATATTTTTTTAAAATTCAAAGGAATTTTTTTATAGATGTATTGAATGGAATGTCCCACCATCATGTCCACATAAAATTTTTAATCTTAATTTACAAGTTTATATGGTTATTTTCAAAGAAATGTTTTTCCATTGTACTTGTGTAATTTTTCAAAATGAGTTATTTCAAAATGAAAAGTTTATTTTTTTCAAAGGATTTCTTTATGGTGCAAGATTTAATGATTTATTTTTATGTTATAGTTCTTGTGAATTGCTTATGATGATAAGTTGTTCCATTATAAACCAATGATTAGTGGCTCCGTGATAAATTAAGGATGGGTGGTTACGTTATTAATCAATGAAGGGTGGTTATTTGATAAACCAAGGATGGGTTATTGCGTTATAACCTCCAATGCATTGGGTACTCTGCAGATGGAAGTTGAACATATTGGTTATTCCATTTATACAAAGGTTTTAGCCCCATTATAGCTTACAGGTGAGCCTGATATACATTATATGAACGGTTGAACCCCATTATACCACATGAAAAATAAGTGAACCTGATATAGCTTATACAAAGGGATGAGCCCCATTATAGATCATGGGTGAGCCCGATATAGATTATATGAAGTTTTAGCCACATTATAGCTCTCAAATATATTGGGTAATGATTATTGGAATTAATATTTATGGTTAATGTAATTAAAAGTGTTTTAAAAGGGTTTTATGAATATGATGCTCTCTGTTTCTAAAAAAGGTTTTCATTTGCTTATTATGGGTTTTAATGGTTTTCATTAATATAGAAGTGTGTGTGTTTTCATGTAAAAATGAATTATTTCATTTTATAAAATAACATTGAGATAAAGTTAAATAGGTGTTGGGTTATATTGGTTCTCACTGAAATAACCAATCTTCTCTTTTTTATGTCCCTTACTGGTCTTTTTTTCTCATCATAATTTTTAAAATATTTTCACAGGGTTTAAGGAAGAGTAGGGATAATGATGAGGTCAAGATGGAAATTGTAAAGATCGATCATGAAAATAAACAATGTTTTATTTTAAAAAAATGTTTTTCTTGTGAATAAAATGGATATTAGGTTAAGGTGTCCTATTTATAAAATATGGGTTTGTTATGTATGATTTTCCCCTAATTCTCTAAAACTCTAAACTAAAAGGATCCTTAGAAATTTAATAATGTTAATTCTAGTTAAAACCACTAGAATATGTAAAGTTTAATGTTGGTTCCATATAGTTTCTATCGAAGCTAGAATTATAAAACTTTTGAGATTAATATGTTTACTTGTAAGGTTTTCTTAAGAGTTATAGATATCATCATGGGTTTACAAGTTTAAGGATGATTATATGTTCAAAGTATTAGAAACCCATTTATTGGTTTAAAGTGAGGTATTTATAGGAGATTAATGATATTTTTGGATATTGGATTTATAAAGGTATTTATTTTAGTTTCAAAGTATTTGAAGGTTAATGTATTATAGAGTTTCTATGGGTATCATCTTTAAAAGGACCATTTTCAGTTTAACATGTAATAATTCATTTCATGTTTTAATGATGTTATTTTCTATGGATTAGGGATTTTTTATCAGGATAGAAGGAAAGAATTATTTCACAACCTTATTATATCTTCCCTATATGTTTATTATCATTAAATTGAAAAACATGTTTAAATGTGTAAAGACCCAAAAATTATTTGGATTTTTTTTCTTAAATTCATGGGAATTTTACGAGTCTGTATCTTCTGACGGTGCTTGATTTCGAGGCCCGGTGTTCCTGGAATCAATTTCTGAAGTTTTTTCAGGTATGTTCAGTAAAAGTACGAGCGGAATTTCTTATCTTTTTAACTGGTGCTCGGAATTGAAATCTAAGGGCACCGTTGAACTCGCAGCGTCGATGATTGCTTAGTGAGACATTCACTGAAGTTGCGTTCTGACGAGAATGGAAGTTAGTTTTTTGGGGTTTTTAATTAATTTGAATAAAAATAAAGTGTTAACTTTATTTTTATTTTGGTGGTTGAAACCTCCAAGGGGGGTTGGAGGTGGGGGCCACCCCACCCTAACCTCCCATGGGAGGTTATGGTGGTGGGGCCCACCCGAGCATAACCGCCCTTGGAAGGATATTATTAAGGTGGGTTCCACACGGGCTTTAAAACCCCCCTTTAACCCCTTGGAACCCCCAATTAAGTGTGGAGCCTCTTCACCTTTACCTCATTAAAGTGCCAACTCATTCACTTAATTAATTGGCACATTTTGAATTCATTTGAATTCATTCCAAAAATAAAATAATATAAAAATCTATTATTTCATTTTGGGGTTGGAAACTCTCTTTTGGTGGAGCCTTGGAAGAATTGAGAGAACTACATCCTCTCCATGAAGAACACGAAGAATTCCCCTCACCACCGAAGAACAACGAATAGCATGTTATTCCTTATTCAACCAGGGAAAGAAAGGGAAGCACCTCCACCCACGAAGTACACCGACGAAATCATCTCGACTTGTCTTCTCCAAGCTCTTCCTCCTCCGACATTGACGGGACAATGTCCTCCTTCCGCAACTCCGTCAACGATCACCGAACTCGAGGTAGGGGTTTGTTTTGGTTTTGAACAACATTAATTATTTATTCCATGATTGAATTGTTTCCTCTTGATCTTACTGCTATCAAGCTAATGTGAAAGGACCGGGAAAAACTAACACGGCCCGATTCCTTCCGTCGTTCTTGTGAATATTGGTGTGTTCTTCACGTTCTTCATGGGTGACGAACAACGGATTGCTGTGAGTTCTTTGTGAGAAACAACGATCCAAAAATTGAAGACCCAACATCACAATGGCCTAGCGTAGGTGCGATGACGATAGTGGGCGATGGATCAGACCGAAACGGGAAGGAATGTTCCTCAACCGTTCTTCGTGCGGGTGAGTCAAATCGTGTTTTCAGAGCCGATCGAAGGCCCAAAATCACTGGAGATACTACGGGACATCGGGGCGACCTAAAGTCTGTGGTTTTGTGATAATAGGACCATCAAAATGAATAATGGGCATCACAGGAGGTGTGCTGGCCAGAGGCATTGTTTCTGGAAAATTCCAGAATACACGACGTGTACTCTCGAAGGACATGTCGTGTAGTACGGGCGTACTGCGGCTAGGGTTGGAGCGTCAAACGGGTAGTACACGAGGTTTGACCCCAGTCACACAGTGTGTACTTTCCACATAGCCTGGCAGACGCAGGTATACAACACACGGTGTGTACTTTTGGGGGAATACACAGACACGGGTAGAATTACACGACCAAGAGGCACGACGTGTACTCTTTACGCACAATGGCAGAAGCAGCTTCACGAGACTCGGTGTGTATCCTGGGGATACATGGACATAGGGTGTAGTACACGGGCATGTACTCCACTACACAGCCACACATGGCCAGTGGCACAGGCTACCCCGTGTACCAGTTACATGGGTTGGCGAACACGGGTTGAGGCCGTGTACGGGTATATGGACAACATACATGGAGCCGACCCCAAATTCTTGGACATGGCATATAACCATACCACACGCTATGTACTTACTTTTCTATATGACCAGTCTTTCGGCACGGGCCGTTGTACATGGGCAGTACCTGAGGTATGAAGACACGGCGTGTAACCATACCAACAAGCCGTGTACTTTTTGGAAAATGGCTTGGCCATCTCGTCTCTATGAATTGGACACATATTGCTTGGATTTTCCCACTATGGAGAGGCAAAACTTTGAGATACTTCTACATGGGATACTTCTTTTTCGATTTTAGTGGCATTTGAGGTACAACTGATATCTCGAGGGCATATTCTATGGAACTCAAGTGCACTGAGTGCAAGGAATCTAGTTTCTGTTAGTGAGGCGGAGGTTGGATACAAATCATACGAAGGTCAACACTCAGTGATCCTATGTGGTTCAGTGCATACCGATCCTGTGTGGGTCAGATACTGTGTGGGTCATTGCGGGGGTTAGTACCTATTGATCCTATGTGGTTCAGACTCCGTATGGTCTGAAACAGTGCCTCTTGATAGAATAAGATGATCTAGCTTCACGGCTAATCATATGTACTTCTATACTTCACTGAAATCCTGGTTTGAGCTACGTTAATGACTTTCGTGTTTTCCACATGATTGAGATGGGTTGATAAATAACTTAGGTATATCTATGGGAATATACCTAAGTAAGGATTATATGTTGACTCTATACTTTGTGGTTATCCTTGTTGGAATTTGTGAGACCTTGAGGGTCTCAGGATCCCTACTGAGTATCATTATACTCACCCCTACACAGGTTATGCCCACACCTTGTTGTGTTGGTTGTAGATGACAAAAAGTTTTGATCGGGGAAAAGAGTAGCGGAACTGGATGGTACCTGGAGGTGGAACACTCGCCGAGACATACACGGAGCGGACGGACAGACATGGGGTGCTAAGGAGGCCATCTGTACCCACCCTTCAGGTGGGAATGCCAGAGGACAACCTAGTAGTTGTTTTACTTATTTTCTTCAGTTGTACTAGCTTTTCAGTTGTATTGTACTTTACTTTTTGGCTTGTATTTCCGTCCCCTTTACTTTTAGCACACTCATTTGTATTCTTCTTTACTTAGTGTTTTACTTCCTTTTGTTTATCTATTGTGTTTATTTACTGTTATAAAGGCAATGCCTTCCCATTTTATGGATTTACGCCTTTTAGTGCTAGTCTCCATCCCCTAGCCTATAGAAAGAGGGCTTGGGGTAGTCACGATATAGGCCCTGGGGGATGGGTCGTGAAATATTGGTATCAGAGGAGTTAGTTCTACCGCAGAACATAGGACTCTGATCTTTCTTTTCTGTGAAGCAATAGTGTTAAGGGTACCGAGTGCGGTTTTCAGTTCAGGGAGTCCAGTGTTGGTGCGGCGGCCGACGTATCCATACACCAGGACCCTGACTACTGATTTCCGACTTAGTGCAAGAAAACACTGATTGTGTGCATGTATTTAAAGTTTTTATTAAATCATCTCAACCAGGTCAGCTCACCAGGTATAAATCTTTTGACCCTATTGAATCTGTTTATTTTAGGATTCCTCTCCGCGAACGACCAGTTAGAGCCTCGAGAGTTGTTCGCTCTGACATCCCACCGAGAGATGAGGCCTCAGTGTAGGGTCCTCTACCAATGGAGGCACCATCGGTACCACTTCATGTTGGGCCACCGATGCCACCATCCCCAGCAGTAGACGATGCACGCCGCTTGAGCATGTTGTATGAGTTCCAGCGCCAGAGGCCACCCAGGTTCTGGGGAGAGACGGACCCACAGGCAGCTGAGGATTGGCTGGAGGCTGTGGTGAGAGTTTTCAGGATGGTAGGGACACTAGTAGACCTCATGGTGATTCGTGTTGCGAGTCTTCTTCAGGCAGCAACAAGCAGATGGTGGAGCCTGATGCTTCAGGTCCATGATGAGGAAACATTGCTCTTGACAGACTTTGAGAGCCTGTTCTGGGGGGAGTTTGTACTAGCCACCCTTCATGCGATGCGGATATAGGAGCTACTTCATCTGCAGCAAGGTAGCATGACAGTAGCACCATACTCGGTGAGGTCCAATGACCTCTCATGCTACTCCACATTATGGTGCGGGACCCATTCTTCAGGGCCCGGACCTTTGAGCAGGGGCTCAGGCGAGAGATTAGATCCTCGATGATCTCCCTCAACATCCCGACATAGGCGGGGGTGTTAGAACGAGCCCTCTTAGTGAATATTTCCTTGTTGAGCAGTCACCAGTAGCGAGACCCACTACTAGTCGACATGCAGCGGAGTCTTCTACAGCTGGCAGTAGACAGATGACGCAGAGGTCCAAGAGGACCCGACCCACAGATGGTCAATCACATGAATAAAAATTGGTTGTGTGAGGCACACATAGCAGAGACACATATGCCAGGAGAAGATAGTGCTACTCATGCGGCGGGCAGGGTCACATGGCACGTGACTATCCGACCCATTGTACAGATGATCAGAAGTTATTTGAGGGAACTTCCAAGCAGAGGTAGAGATTCGATTGAGGCAATACACAGGGTGTAGTCGGACTTGGCAGAGGAGCTGGTCGAGCAGCTGGCAGTGGACGATGTTTTTAGGTGTTGCCACCACCACTACCAGGAGGACCACCATGATCGTAGGGAGCTGGCGGACAGGGGAGAGCTTAGCTTCAGGTAGCTGAGGCATACGACCATGGTGCTCCGGAGATTATTCGAGGTACTATCTGTGTCTAATCCACCTTAGCTAAAGATCTTATTGACACAGTTTCCAGTCACTCTTTCATTTCCACTACCCTCGTTCGGAGCTCGAATATTCCGACAGAGTCGTTTGCTCGATCCTTACTGCTAGAGACTCCTACTGGAGCAGACTCGACGATTACGCACTAGTTCTAGAAGTCTGAGCTTACTCTAGGAGGCGAGAGCTTCGACTGGGATCTCCTCGTAGCGGCGTCGAGGCCTTTCGACGTCATCTTAGGTATGGACTGGTTATCTACACTCTATGCTCAGACTGACTCTATTAGAAGAAAAGTGTGGTGTGTCCGCATGGATGGGACCAGGTTTACCTTCACCAGTGAGAAGGGAACCTTTCCAGCACAGGACGGACTTACTCGAAGGAGGGTTCATCCAATCACTCATCAGTTGGCCTACCTTACCCTCGGAGAAGTGGACATGGAGAGTTCGAGTTATCCTGTAGTGGTGGATCAGTACGCGGATGTTTTCCCTAATGATGTTCTAGGATTACCTCCTCGCAAATAGGTGGACTTCTATATTGACCTATACCCCGGAATGACACTGATATCTACTCCAGCATATCGGATGGCTCCCGCTGATCTTTGTGAGCTGTGGGTACAATTGGAGGACTTTCAGGGAAAGGGATTCATTTGACCCAGTGTTTCTCCCTAGGCAGCCCCAATTTTGTTTTCCAAGAAGGAAGATGGGAGCTTGTGGATTTTTGTTGACTATCGTCACCTAAACCAGGTGACCGTGAAGAACAAGTACCCACTTCTGAGGATTGATGACCTCTTTGATCATCTCAAGGGAGCTCGATGGTTCTCGAAGATATACCTCAGATCAGGCTATCACCAGCTCAGAGTTTGAGATGAGGATGTGTAGAAGATGGCCTTTAGGCGTCGTTACGGCCATTATGAGTTCTTGGTTATGCCCTTTGGCATAACCAATGCTCCAGCAGTGTTCATGTGTCTCATGAATAGAATATTCCAACCATAACTCGATCACTTTGTTGTAGTCTTCATCGACAACACTTTGATCTACTCGACTACTAAGGAGGAGCATGCCTACCATTTTCATGTGGTACTAGACACACTACGAGAGCACCAGCTTTATGGTAATCTTTCGAAGTTCCAGTTTTGGATTCTAGAGGTTCACTTCTTGGTACATGTCATCTTGAAGGCTGGAGTTTCAGTAGATACAGTGAAGGTTGAGGTGGTACTTTCTTGGGAGCCACCCAGGAGTGTGACGGAGGTACGGAGTTTCCTAGGATTGGCTGGATACTACCGGAGATTCATTCTAGACTTCTCCAGAGTTTCAGTACCACTATCAGCCTTGACAAAGAAGGGGAAACCCTTTTTGTGGTCGGAGAGATGCCAGCATAGCTTTCAGGAGAAGAGGCAGAAGCTGACTAGTTCCCCTATCCTGAGGCTTCCAGAGGAAGGTGTAGGGTACGTAGTTTACTAAGAAACATCAGGGCCCGTACATGGGTGTGTCCTGATGCAGGAGTGAGCAGTGATCGCATATGGTTCTCGGCAGTTGAGACAGCATGACCAAAACTACGCAACCCATGACCTGGAGTTAGCAGTAGTGTTCTTCGCCTTGAAGATGTGGCTACACTATCTGATGGGCGAACGTTTTACCGTGTACTCTGATCACAAGAGTCTCAAGTATATATTCTCTAAGAAGGACCTGAACCTGAGACAACAGTGATGGTTTGAGTTCCTCTAAGACTATGACTTAGAGATAGTCTATACTACTGGGAAGGGGAAAATTTTAGCAGATTATTTCAGCAGTAGATCATTTATTCAGCTGCTAGGAGAGGCAACGGAGTAACTGGCCTCCTTGAAGATATCCTTTGTGGATAGGGATAAAGCTGCCTATCTATAGTCTCTTATAGTCACTTCTCTACTCCTTCAGCGATTCAGGGAGGCACAACATGAAGATGTTGACTGTGAGATGTGGCATGCTTGGATATCTATAGGGCAGACACCTGATGGATTTTCTGAAGGTGGGGAGCATGTCATCATTTTTAGAGGATGTACCATGGTACCAGTTGCACATCAAGAGGAAGTGTTGAGGGAGTTCCACACTTCCCCTTAATCAGTATATCCAGGAGTGGCGAAGATGTACCACGACCTTCGACGACAGCACTGGTGACCAGGTTTGAAGAAGGAAGTATTAGATTTTGTCTCACGATGCCTCACTTGATAGAAAGTGAAGGCAGAGCACCAGGTACCAGCAGGCTTGTTACAGCCATTAGAGGTCCCAGATTGGAAGTGGTATGGGATATCCATAGACTTCGTGATGGGTCTTCTATGTACATCTATGAGTCACGACTCGATTTGGGTGATTATTGACCGACTCAACAAGTCATCCCACTTCCTACCGATGAGAGAGTAGGGCTCAATGGAGAGCTTGGGATGCCTCTATGTACAAGTGATTATGCGTTTTCATGGTGTAACTTCTTCTATTGTCTCTGATCATGAAGCACAGTTTACTTCCCAGCTATGGAAGGGGTTGCGGGAGGCTTTCCTGACGCAGCTTTTCTTGAGCACCGCCTTCCATCCTCAAACGGATGGTCAGACTGAGTGGACCATTCAGACCCTTGAGAACATACTCTGTGCATGTGTCCTTGACTTTAGTCTCAGCTGGGAAGATCACTTACCTTTGGTGGAGTTTTCCTACAACAACAGATATCACTCCACCATTGGTATGGCACCTTTTGAGGCCTTGTATGGTCGACCTTGCAGATCACCACTATGCTGGACAGACCCAGGGGTGTTTTCACTAGTGGGACCAGAGATGGTCTGCACTACTACGGAGAAGGTGCAGATCATCCAGGAGTGAATGAATACTGCACAGAGTAGGCAAAAGTTGTATGTTGGCTAGAGGTGGAGGCCTCTGGAGTTCGAGGATGGCAACCACATCTTTCTATGGGTCTCACCTCGACGAGGTCTATGGAGATTTGGCTGAGGTGGAATGTTATCTCCGAGGTTCATCGGACCTTTCCAGGTCCTCATCAGAGTAGTCAAGGTGGCATACCGCTTGGCTCTTCCACCACAGTTACACCGAGTGCACGACGTCTTCCACATATCTCAATTGAGGAGATACGTGCACGACCCTTCCCACATCATCGACCATAGAGAGTTGGACATCGACGATGGGGTGACTTTCACGGAGGTTATAGTGGATATTGAGGATCGACAGGAGTGGGCCCTATGTGGATGGTCGATATCTCTGGTGCACATTTGTTGGAAGCACGAGAACCTCCAAGAGAGCACATGGGAGTGGGAGGATCAGATGCATGCTCAGTACCCCAATTTGTTCCCTTAGTGTTAGTTGTAGCTTACGGGGACGTAAAGCCCTGAGGTGGGGAGAATGTAAAGACCTGAAAATTCTGTGGAATTTTTTTTTCTTTTCGTAAATTCATGGGAATTTTACAAGTACATATTTTCTGACGGTTCTAGATTCCAAGGCCCGGTGTGCCCGGAATCAATTTCTGATGTTTTTTCGGGTACGTTCAGTAAACGTACGAGCAGAATTTTATATCTTTTGAACCAGTGCTCAGAATTGAAATCTGAGGGCACCATTGAACTCGTAGAGTCGGTGATTGCTTAGTGATACCTTCACCGCAGTTTCGTTCTGATGATAATGGAAGTTAGTTTTTGGGGGTATTTAATTAATTTAAATAAAAATAAAGTGTTAGCTTTATTTTTATTTTGGTGGTTAAAACCTCCAAGGGGAGGTTGTAGGTGGGGTGCACCACACCCTAACCTCCCATGAGAGGTTATGGTGGTGAGGCCCACCCGATCAGAACCTCCCTTGGATGTATATTATTAAGGTGGGGTCCACACGGGCTTTAAAACCCCTCTTTAACCCCTTGGAACCCCTAATTAAGTGGGGAGCCTCTTCACATTTCCCTCATTAAAGTGCAAACACCTTCACTTAATTAATTGGAACATTTTGAATTCTTTTGAATTCATGCCAACAATAAAATAATATAAAAAGATATTATTTCATTTTGGGGTTGGTAACTCTCTTTTGGTGGATCCTTGGAAGAATTGAGAGAACTACATCCTCTCCACGAAGAACACAAAGAACGCCCCTCACCACTGAAGAACAATGAACACCATATTCTTCCTTCTTCAATCAGGGAAAGAAAGGGAACCACCACCACCCACAAAGTACGCCGATGATGTCATCTCAACTCATCTTCTCCGAGCTCTTCCTCCTCCGACATTGACGGAGCGACGTCCGCCTTCCGCAACTCCATCAACGATCACCGAACTCAAGGTAGGGGTGTGTTTTGGTTTTGAGAACATTAATTCTTTCTTCCATGATTTAATTGTTTCCTCTTGTTCTTCTTGATATCAAACTAATGTGGAAGGACCGGGACAAACTAACATGGCCCGATTCCTTCCACCGTTCTTGTGAATATTGGGTTTTTCTTCACATTATTCATGGGTGATGAACAATGGATCGTTGCGAGTTCATTGTGTGAAGCAACGATCCAAAAATTGAAGACCCAACATCACAATGACCTAGAAGAGGTGAAACGACGATAGTGGGTTATGGATTGGACCGGAATGGGAAGGACCGTTCCTCGACCGTTCTTTGTGCGAGTGAGTCAAATCGTGTTTTCGGAGCTGATCGGAGGCCCGAAATCACTGGAGATGACTACGGGATAATGAGGCAACCTAAACTCTGTGGTTTCGTGACAATCGGACAATCAAAATGAAGAACAGGCATCACAGGAGGCGCACTGGCCAGATGCGTCGTTTCTGGAAAATTCCAGAATACACAGCGTGTACTCTTGAAGGAGACACCGTGTAGTATAGGTGTACTACGGCTAGGGTTCGAGCGTCAAACGGGTAGTACAGGGTGTGTGACCCCAGTCACACAATGTGTACTTTTCACATGGCTTGGCCGACACGGTTACGTGACACACTGTGTAAATTTTTTGGGGAATACATAGACACGGGCAAAATTACATGACCAAGATGCACGGTGTGTACTCTTTATGCACAATGGAAGAAGCAGCTTCGTGAGACTCGGTGTGTATCCTAAGGATACATGGACACAGGGTGTAGTACACATGCATGTACCCCACCACACAGCCAGACATGGCCAGTGGCATGGGCTACCCTGTGTACCAGTTACACGGGTTGGCGAACACAGGTTGAGGCTGTGTACGGGCACATGGCCAGCGTACACGGAGCCAACCCCAGATGCATGGACACGGCATGTAACCATACCACACGTCATGTACTTACTTTTTTACATGAGCATCCTTTCAGCATGGGCCATTGCACATGGGTCGTACCCGAGGTATGAAGACATGACGGGTAATCATACCAACACGCTGTGTACTTTTTGGAAAATGGCTTGGCCATCTTGTCTCTATGAATTGGACACGTATTACTTGGATTTTCCCCCTATGATGAGCCATAAATTTGATATACTTCTACTTGGGATACTCCTTTTTGGAGTTTAGTGGTGGTCGAGGTTCGACCGATATCTCGAGGGCAGATTCTATGGAACTCGAGCGCACTGTGTGCGAGGAATCCAGTGGTTGTTAGTAAGGTGGAGGTTGGAGACAGATCATATAGATGTCAGCCCTCAGTGATCCTATGTGGGTCAGTCCATACCGATCTTGTGTGGGCCGGATCCTATGTGGGTCAGTGCTCAGCAACCTTGTGTAGGTCAGCACATACTGATCATGTGTGGGTCAGATCCTGTGTGGGTCATTGCGGGTGTTAGTACCTATCGATCATGTGTCGGTCAGACTTTGTATGGTCTGAAATAGTGACTCTTGAAAGAATAAGATTATCTAGCTTCACGAATAATCATATGTACTTATATACTTCACAGAAATCCTGGTTTGATATGAGTCAATGACTTTCGTGTTTTCCTCATGATTGAGATGGGTTACTAAATAACTTAGGTATATGTATGGGCATATACCTAAGTAAGGATTATCTGTTGACTCCGTACTTTTTGGTTATCCTTGTTGGAATTTGTGAGACCTTAAGGGTCTTGGGGTCCCCACCGAGTATCGTTATACTCACCCCTGCATGGGATATGTCCACACCTCATTGTGTTGGTTGTAGACGACGGACAGCGTTGATCGGGGAAGAGAGTAGCAGAATTGGATGGTACCCGGAGGTGGACCACTCGGCGAGACGTACACAGAGTGTACGGACAAACTTGAGGTGCTTAGGAGGCCATCTGTACCCACCCTTCAGGTGGGAATGCCGTAGGACAACCCAGTAGCTAATTTTCTTCTTTTCTTCAATTTTACTAATTTTTTAGTTGTATTTTACTTTATTGTTGGGTTTGTATTTTCGGCCCCTTTACTTTCAGAAGAGTCGTTTGTATTCGGTTTTACTCAGTGTTTTACTTCCTTTTGTGTACTCTGTTGTGTTTTTTTACTGTTATAAAGGCAATTCCTTCCCAGTTTAGAGATTTATGCCTTTTGGTGCTAGTCTCCAGCCCCTGGCCTATGGAAGGCGGGCTTGGGGTAGTCACGATATGGGCCCCGAGGGATGGGTCATGAAAAAATGATTTTTATAGATTTCTAAGAATTCAAATCACCTACATGAAATTGTTTGACTTATGTGACACCTTTTCTTTTTTCTAAAAATTTTATGGGTCATGTTATCTTTTTCATTTTATTTCAAAATCAAAACTTTAACAACTCTCTTGTAAAGTTAAATTCCAAAAATGACATGACTATTTAATTTTTGGAAGCTGGGAATCATGTTTGAAGATAAATGGGATATCAAAGAAATATTTATTTCTCGATTTAATGTATGAATTTTTTTATATTCAAAGTATTCAACATTTTTGGTCAATATTAATGAATAATAAGGATATATTTCACATCTTTGATCATAGGAATGAAGTATTAAGGAATGAGATGATGATTCATGGTTAATGTCTTAATAAGGAAGTTTAATTAAGGATGTGTTTATGTATTGAGTCTTTAAGTTTATGTTATAATGGTATTTTAAAATATTAGTGATTCATGGAATGCCTAAGGATTTTTATATAGTAGGATTTATTTTCAAAAATTTGTAAAAATGTGTTAGATGGAATCGATACCTTTAAAATGTGGTAAAAAATTGATAATTTTTAAGGTATATGTAACCCTTAATTTTATGATTTGAAAAAAGTTATTTGATAATCAATTCCTTTACTTTTAGTACACACAGTTTTAATGTTATTGGCAGTATTTTTGATTTATACGATATCTAAATTTGATGTAATTATGGGTTTTTACTTTTTTGGGATAAAAAATTAAAGGTATGAGATAAGAATTGAGGTTAAATATATTAAGGTTATTTTTAGGATATTTCTAACATCTCTAGATTTTTATAAGGTATATAATAATATAGTTTTAGAAAATTACAACACTTAGGCCATGTGATAATCCCTCATGTCCGACAAGGCCATAGGGATCGAACCCATAACTAAAGGGTAAAAGGGGTGTATCACCTACCACTAGCCTATGAGAATTCCTAGTCATTATGATATTTGTATTTTTAATTAAATGACTTGATCAATGAAAAATAATTTTTTTGTAACGTATGTTTTATCCAATAGATATCCATGGGATTGGAAAAATGATTTAGTGATTAAGTGATTAATGTTATTTTGTAAGATCTTCACTGTTTTGAGAACCATATATGATTAAGGTAAATATAATATTATGGGATTTTATTTGATAAATAAATGATGAATTGTATTTTGGAAAAATATATAATTTATAGTGATTCAGGTTATTTATGGAAATGATTAGTATATCTTGAATATTATGTGATTATATAAATTACATTTTGAAATGGGACTTTAAGAGTGATTGATATTATTTTAATATGATTATTAAATTTTTCTTAGAATCCTATGTGATCAAATCCTTCTAATTCATGGGTTTCAATTTTAGTCTGGAATATTATGATAAATTTTAATCATAGTTATTTATTGAAAAATCAATGTTAAAATTTGGGTATTACTATTAAATTTTGGTGATTAAAGTATTTTTTTAGAGAGTTACATTACCTTGTACTAACCATTTTTTTGTTAATTACTAAATACAGGAAGAACATATAGTTATACTTTTGTGGATTTTTTTGTTTCGTAGAAGTTGATTCTAATGATTTAGGTATGAAAAATTCATTTTTAATACTCATCATTTAGAAAAAATATGAGGATGAAATTTTACTTTTCAAGTTAGTATATTAATTTATGTTCATAGTATAGGTATTAAAATAATTCTACAAATATAGGAAAAGTATTTTTAAAACAAAAATTTTATTTTTTTACTTTTATTACTGTGAAATTAATAGCCTTTTAACCTCACATGGACTTAACAAATTTTGATGGTTAACTGTCATATAACCATGTTCGCTATCACTCTATATTAGTCCTTAAGCATTATATTTTCTCCTGTATGTCCATGTTTTCTTACAAAGAAACATAGTATGTGTTATTCCAGATGAACTTTTACATTCTTTTCTTACTTTTTAAGGGAATATTTTAGTGATCTTTTTTTACGATGTGGGATTTCAACAAAGATATTTTGTAAAGTCCAAACTCTAGTTTTCAATGACAAGTTCAAATTATGTGGATGAAATTTATTAAAGGGGGGAGAATGTAACATCTTGAGATTTTAAAATAAAATACTATGTTCAATAGTGTATAAGATATGAAATATTGATCATAAAAAATAATGGAATATTATTATTTAATTATGACCGTTATATTGTAATTGTTAAATTCGAAGTTATGATGATTATTAATGAAATTATGAAATATATAATTTTCATACTCATTTCAAAAGTATTAATTATTTATTTATAAATAATCACTCAATTTTTTTATAAAGTTATTTTATTCTTCAAAAATTAATTTTCTTAAAAAATGGGTTTTCTTTCATTTTATGAGTGACTATTATAATTAAATTTTGGGAATTTTATAAAATTAATTTCATAAAATTAAAATCATTTTTGAAATAAGAATATCATGTTTTACTTTGGGTGAAATTTTGTGATTTTCATAAAATATTGGGTTTTCATTGAATGGAGAAAAATAAAAATTTGTGTAAAAATGACATTTATTTTCAATAAATATAAAAATTTAAAATTCAGATTATGTTTTGAATTTTATTTCATGTAAAATAATTATTATTTATTTATATCTCATCCATTTAAATAATTTTTAATCAAATATATATTATATAATAGGACAAGTTTATTTTTGGGTTTAAAAATTGGATTTTTATGAAACCTTGCATAATATTTCTCTATTTTAATTAATTAAAATATTCCATAATGGGGAATTATTAAAATGAAATTTATATATTATATATCATTAAATATAAAATCATCTTCTTCTTGAAAAATAAGCTTCTTGAAAATTTGATTTTTCATCATGCTTTTCGGTTTTGTTTTAAATTTTATTTTTTCAATTATTGGAATTGAATTTAGTAAAATAGATTCCATATTTTGAATCATAAGGTCCAAATTAGGTAGAAATATCATTTTTAATTTTTATTCATAAAAAATATATCTTGGTAAAAAAAATTTATGGTAGTATATGTAAAATAATAAAATGGGTTAATGTTAAAAGGTAGAAGCTTAAAATACCTAAAATATAAAATATAAAATGGATGGTTTATGTGTTTATTGGCCTTAAATATACTTTAATACATTACTTATAATTGTAATTCATTGAGATTAATTCCTCCCAGATGTGGTTGGCTTTAAATAAAAAATAATCATTATTTAATCACTTAAAACCACCACTCCTCAAGTAAAAATATCACTCCTCACCATACACTTTCTCATAAAAATACATTAATCTTTTAAAATATATGTTAACCTCTATACTACTCACTCTTCCCATGTCCAAGGGGTCCTTTATGGAGGTGATATTCAATAGGTAACTTTCTCAAACCACCTATTAATTCTTTTTCTTCTTTTACCTTCCCCTCACCTTATTCATATATCAAGTAATAATTACTCAAATATAATGTATATAATGTAATTTTATATGGATAATTAAATATCTTATATTTATCCCTTTTATTATATCCTATTATTCAAAGAAATGAAATAATTTTCCAAATTATAGTGGTTAACCATCTTCGTGGATAATGAGTTTTCATTTTCCATTACCGCCTTCAAGGTTGGTCATAAAATTATTATTCTGGTTAAATAAGATTTTAATAGATATATTATAAATTATTTAATATTATTTAACTAATATATCGACATAATATTAAATAAAATGAAACTAGTTTGTGATGATCGAAAAAAATAAAAAATAAACTAAACATTTGTCATTTACATTTTTACCAAATGAATCATCATCATACTAAAAATAAAAATGATATATGAGGCCATTTATACTTATAGAAGTGAATTAATACAATTTTATTCCACATTTAGAGTTTTATTACCATTTTAAAATAACATACCTAATTATACTCAAGTGAATCAACTATGAAACCTTGAAATAAATGCTCCTAGAACAATGAAATTGATATTTATAACTCATTTAAATAGCCATAAATAAACTTAATAAAATTATAATAAATTAATAATATATTTAAAATTTTATTAATTAATTAATTCATTAATTAATATAATTTGATTTTTGTGACATTAAGAGAAAGTGTATAAATTTTAGACACAAGGTAAGAGTCTCTAACTAAAAACCCTCATTTTTAATTTTTTAATGATTTATATTATAAATTTTTATATTTAATTTAAATTTTTTTAAAATGTATTTTATAATTTTATTTATATTTATGAGAATTTTTAAAAAAATTAATTTTCTAATTTCTCTCAAATATTTTAAAAAATGGATCTTTTAAAAGTTTTATGTATGGGAAATTTTTAACCCAATTTCCATTCTTTGGGTTGAACTTATACTTAATTGATTTTTTCATTCTAATATTATGTGTGAAATGAAGTTTGATAATTTTGTGTTGTATTTCCACTTGTTTTATATGAATTTACAGTTGATAAACATAATTTATTTATCTAATGAACTCTCACTTATATGATGTGATATTTATAAGGGACTTTCTTTTAAAAAATTCTCTTTTAAAGATTCATTTTATAGAATTTAAAATAACGTTTTTATATGGAATTAATGGAATTTATTTCCATCAAGTTGCCTTAATATTGTTAAGCTTAATTTACAATTTTATTTGGTTATTTTCAAATAAAATGTTTTCCATTGTATGTGCACAATTTTTCAAAATGGGTGATATCAAAATGAAAAGTTTATTTTTTTTCAAAAAAATGTTTTTATGATGAAATATTTCATGATTTATGTTTATGTTATGTTTCTTGTAAATTATTATAATGATGGGAGATTCCATTATAAACCAATGAAAAGTTGTTCTATGAGAAACCAAGGATGGTTGGTTATGTTATTAACCAATGATAGGTGTTTCTGTGATAAACCAATGATGGGTGGTTATGTTATAACCTTCAATGCATTGGTTACTCCAAATATGAAAGTTTTACATAATGGTTATTCCATGTATAAAATGTTTTTATACCAATTATAGATCAAGGTTGGTCCCAATATATCTTATATGATGGGTTAAACCCCATTATAGATCATGAAAAATGGTTGATCCCGATATATCTTATATGAAGGATTAAACCCCATTATAGCTCATAGGAGAGTGTAATATAACATACATAAAGGGTGAACCCCATTATAGATCTCCAATACATTTTTAAATTATTATATTGGAATTCGAGTGTTTGGTTATTCAAATTAAAAGGGGGTTTTGAATTTTATTCTCTATGTTTCCAAAATGGGTTTTCTTTTTTGCTTTCTATGGATTTTAATGGTTTTATTTGAGCTAAAAGTGTGTGTTTTTTAATAAAAAAGAAATATTTATTTTTATCAAAGGATATTGAGATATAATTAAATATTTCAGGGGTTATCTTAATTTTTTCTAGACTAATATATTTCCACTTTTTATGTCCCTTACTGATTATTTTGTGCCCATCCAAAGTTTTAAAATTTTTCTCATAGGGTTTAAGAAAGTCTATGGGTAAGGATGAGGTAAAGATAAAAAATTTTGAAGATTGATTACGAAAAGAAACCATGTTTTATTTTAAAAAAAAATTGGTAAAATAAATGGATACAAGGTTGAAGTGTCCTATTTGTAAAATATGGGTTTACTATATAAGATTTTTTCATAATTATCTAAAAATCTAAATTAAAAAGATCCTCGAGATTGTAATAATGAGAATTTTAGTTATAATTACTAAAATATGTAAAGTTTAAGGTCAGATACTTACACTCCCACTTTTTTATACAAATATTGAACAAACTTTATTAGTGAAAGGAAAAAAACAAATATCCCCAACACACTAGTGGAAAAAGTATTTTCCATATCGTTTTTTACTATTTTTAACATCAGATGCCACAAAAATTTAATGGAAGAAATATTTTAAATATGTTTTCCATGTCAATAATTGTTAAATAATGTTAAAAATTTTATTTCACATTGGTTTGTAAAAAAATGTCATAGAAAATAACCTAAAATTACTGAATTTTAAGTGGTTTTCATGTGAGTTATACAATAATCGATGTGAAAACCCCTTTATCACATCATTTATTTAAAAGAAATGATGTCATAAACTATTTTTTTCACATCGGTTATTTTATAACTGATGTGAAAAAAATATTTACTTACATTTTTAACATTTTTTATACAACAAACGATGTGAAAAATGAATTTTTTATATATTAAATTTAAATACAAGTGACCAGTAGTATAATAGGAGAACCATAAACAGAAAATATCAGCATAATAACCAGAAAAAAAACATCATAAATTTAAATTATTTTAATGTAACAATTTTAATTTTAAACTTTACAATATATATTACAAATAAAATAAAACCCAATCAAACCAATGAAATAATACTCTCATTCTATTTTTAAGTGATTTAGATCATGTTCAGTATAAGGGTGAGGGTCATAAAAATATATAATTTAAAAATAAATAATTTAACATGTATTCTTAATATAATTATATGAAAAATTAAAGGAAAGGTTACAATAAAATCTAACCTTGTGGAATTTTGTAGCTGTATAGGTTGAAAGTATTTCAAACATAAATCTTAGAACATAATATCAATATTCCTTTACTCCTTAAAGATTAGATTTTTGTTTTAAAATAATTTTTCAATTCAAAATAACATTTTATGTTCTTATAGCCAAAATTTAGTAAGTATTAATGAGAAGTGATATTTTCTTTTACATATTTAATCTTGGTGCTCCTGTTTCCTATTTCCTATATAAATTAATCTCATGGACTGTTTAAAAATGATATGTATGAAAAAAATAAAAGGTTATTATAATATACAAGTATTAAAATAATAAAACTTATGTGTTAAATACTTGGCTAGAATATTCTCACATGTCACCATGTATAGAGCATAGCCACTTGGTCATCTTCTCTTTTTAAAAAAAACACACAACATCCAATGGAAACTAATATAGAAAATATATAATGTGAGTGATTATTCAGTTAATAGATATAACACTTTGTAAAATATATGTTCAATAACCTTAAAGATAAAGAAACATCCAACATTAAATTTCATTATTTTGAAATATTTCATCAATATATATTGTTCTTTCTATATCTTTCATTTTCATCACCACTGGTGAAATAAATTGTGGGTCCAAAAATCCATATACTGATGTCGTATCATACTAAATACAAAGTGTATAAAGATACCTAATATAATTATTAAGTTTTAATAAATTAAAATAACTGAAATGTATATGATAATTTACTTGCATGGAAATGACTCACATCACATTGATGCACAAAAAATATATGGTTACAGGCTCTGTGATCTCTCTCTTTAAAATCATCACAATCATTTCATTTCCACAAATTTTATCAACCATTAGAAGCTAATAAATTTATAATAAAAAATATGAATATTTTGATAATTTATTAAGTCCAAAATAAGTATTATTTGAATTCATAAAATCATGTACTTATTGTTTTGTATATATTATGTATTTACCTTTAATATATTCAACTAAAAAATAGATAAATATATAAAATTTAAAATTTAAAATAAATTTAACACTAATATAAAATAAAGGATATAATATATACATACCTCAGTAAATTTTTTCATAAAATCATAAATGTCTAAACTTAAAAATAGTAAATACTTTGTCCAACTATAGTAACCTCATCAGAAGGAAATGGTACTATTGTTGATCTATTTATAATATCATGCATGGTGACCCTAATATAATTCATATCTATTTGGTGATGATGAATAGAATCCCCAATATAATATATAATCCCATGTGAAATTATATGATATTAAGGATCCTTATCATATAACTTACAATAGATATGAAACTGAGGTGGGTAGGTATATGTGTTGGATAAGCATGTGAAGGTAAAGGAGTGGGATCTATAGGTGGAGGTGGAGAAGTGGTATTTGCAACCTGAATCTGTCGTTACATGTTTGAAAACCTTGAATGTACCAAATATCTGACCCTATCCTCCATCATCTCACTCACCTCCTAAACTTTAGCTTAAAAGATTCTATTTTTCTTTTATATACATCCTCCATTTCATAAGCTTAAAAATGTCCAAACACTTTTTTTCCTATACTCATGTCATGTATCCTTGTACGCAATGCGGTTGTTCATGCATTCCCAATATAGTATCTATAATATCCTTCCTACCCTCAAGATGAAGGTCCTCTATATAATTTTCTCCTCAAGGTATTCCTATAGAGAATATTTGAAAAATTAATTAATGAATCACAATATATCAAGATTTTAATCAACTTAAATAACATATAAAAATTAAATATCTTCTTAAGATAATCTTAGATATAGGTCTCAACTCTTCTGTTATATATTGGATATTTTTTTCTCATTAGGACCCTCATCCATTTTTCACATCTATCTTGGGGGAGGTCCAACATCTTGGAACCTGAAGACTCTACTATAATTTTTTGAAATTTTTTCCCCAATATTTATTATTCAAATAAAATATACCCACAATGAGATAAAGTATAAGGGTATGTATATAAAAGTATGGAATTATTACTAGGGGATATAATTTATACCTATCATATCACTCCATGGGAGGTTACACCTCCTGGGTGGGACTCTTACCACTATGCCTAGTGGAAACCCTTTCCTCATGAATCCCTTAGGTAAAGATTCACTCTTCTCCCAATGCTCACATATGAGAGTTATTGAGGATCAGATCATTTCCTTTACCCTGATACCAACTATAATAACCCTGAACTTTCACTCCCAGATCTGGTGTTAAAAATATAGTATTTAAATTTAAATATTTGATACCAATATATGTGACCCAATTTTAACCATCCAAAACTTACAACATCAAAAGTAAATATTGGATCACTTACATACCCAAGGACCTTTTAGGATAAGAGTTTTTTAAAATTAGGAAAAACTTATACATAAAAACTTGGATGCATAAAAAACTAGTTAAAAAATATCATCTCCCACTAAGTTCTTCATATCTAGTAACCTTCTAAGGCATGACAAACTTAAAACCTTTCTTCATAACCTAGATAAAAGAAAACATAAAAAGGGTGTTCTCAAATTCTCATTAAGGGTAGACATAAGGATTAATAATTCAATGTCATCAGTGAGCATAATATGATCATAAGGATCAAAGTGAATGACAATAACATAATATAATTCATACCCATAAAAACCTAGCTCATAAAATACGATACATGGAAAAAATATTTAACATAACAAAATATTCATATAGAATCAATAATCATGAGCCATGTGATGTCAATCATAAATAAATGGACCCTTTAAAAATCATAGAAATAATATATATAACATGTTGGTATCTTAGAAAATTATATTCATAAATAGAGTTAAAAATAACTAGATCCCAGTTAAATCTATAGGAGAAACCTTTTTGGTTAATTCAATAATTCTTGTCTTTAAATGCAAGGAACATTACTCAATGCATTAGATAGCAATAACGGGCTCAACCGTCATATATGCTACATCAGGATTACTCATCCTATAAGATATATCAGGATCACCAATTATATAAGCTATATTGGGATCACCTATCATCATCAATAATTTAAAAGTATTGTACATGAATATAACACGTGGAATCTTTCATTCTCATCATCAATCTTTTAACAACATCGTGCATTCCTTTATAACTTGACTTGCTTGTGGAAATGAAACTGGTTTCATGATAATCTCTTTAAAATAATTATTGTAATCTATCCGAACAAATAATATGGATGGTATCATAATATCATAATCCTAGTAAAGTACAGTAATAAATATAGGATGTTGAGATATATGAATATACCATTAAAATAACATTTATAAACACATATTTGAAAATATGGAAAATTCCCTTTCCTTTCAATAATATTAAAAACATAAAATTAAAAAAAAATATTTAGAAAATACTTTTATTGAATATATAATTGAAAAATTATATAGTAATATTAAAATAAAATAATTTTTATGATTGTTGTTAAATCCATTCTTGACATAAATGTTAAAAACAAAACCCCCATTTCAAACTTTTGTAAAGAGAGTCAAAAGTGACCCATTGTAACACCCCAAGACTTTACAATATTTTAATTTTATAATAAATTTATTTTTTATCCTAGATTAATTTATAAAAAACACAAAGGTAAGATTATGTTACACAAAACATAAATTTTATCTTTCTTTACACGTAACACTAAGGTTATCTTGTGTTACGCGTAAGACTCACTTTCCTTAATGGATTTCATAACACACAAGACCAATAATATATTACTAAAAATATTATTATTTAATATAATATGATAAAACATATCCATTAAATTGATGGTTATGAATATGATTAACTAACTTATGAAAATATATGGTTGAATTCATTTTTTAAAAATTATTTATAAATGAATATAAGAACCAATAAAATATAAAGGTAATGGGTGTTTTCTCACAAAGTCATTTTATCCCAATAAATTAAATTAATTACAATTAGTGAGTGATATTAATTTAATATATCTATATTATATATTCTGTCAAATATTTCTGACTTTCATCCAATATATTTGATAAGCATAAGATAATAACAAACCCAATATTATGTATAAAAACCAATATTTTTATAAAGGCAATTTTACAGCCTTCTAATGGCACACCTACTTTAAATATGAATTTTGGAACTTTTATAAATTTCATATGAAAAAAAATTATTTTTGAAATAAAAAATTAAAAATTAGGTTCAGGTGATTTTTTGATATATTTCTGTGAAGTTTCATTTTTTTATGAATAGTGAAAAATATTGAATTTTAATTCAAAGCTGTTTTTTCATATAATTTATTTATAATGTTAAATTAAATTTTATTAGTTTTAAAAATTAATTATATAAATTGTAAATCTATTTATACAATTTAGGTCATTTTAATCAATTTCACATTTAAATTAGATATAAAAACTTAGCAAACTTTTGAACGTTTCTACTTTAAAAACCCGCATTATTGTCCCTTCTATGGGATTGATTTCAAATTAATTTTGGACACTTATATGATTTAAATTTGGAAAAATTGATTCCATATTTGGAATCATAAAAATTTATAATTTATAATAAGGTAAACTTAGTTTTTTTTTAAAAATATTAGTGAAAATAATTAAAATTAATTGCAGCGATAGAGGGGAAATTTAGCGTAATAAGGGAAAAAACCATAAAATTAAGGCCCAAAATGACCTATACTCTTGTCCAAAATCAATTTTATGTTAATATGTATACCCTATACTCCCTTTAATCTAATTTGGGTCATTATTGTATTCACATTACATTGGAAAAATGTGGCTCTAATTTCCTTTTTCAAAATTTATAAGAATGTCAATCCTCCACTATAAAAAGACACTCACCCCTCTCACTTATTAACACCTCTAAAGCCATTTTTCTTGACCAAAATTTTCTCAAAATAGCTCCCAACATCTCTCCAATCATCCTATAATCCTCTCTTTATGCATAAATCCATCAAAGGAATCCCTTTCGTGCAAACCTAAAAAAGTTACCCAAAGAAGAGGTAATATCCTTCCCCAAGATTTTTTGTTATATTTTCATTATACACCCCCTAAAATATTATTATTACATGATTATGTAGTAACATAAGTATATAAAATAATCTAATGTGTTTTTATTATAAATTTTCTACCTATACTTACACACACTTCCATCTAATGGGTAAATAAATTATTGTTCATGTGTACGATGGACTACCGCCTTGCAAATTAATGATTATTCATTTTTCCTTTACCACATTTAATGGATGACAATTATGATGGAAAAAATATTTATATATTCTATAAATTAAATTTATTATGTCTTTATTCTTTTTTATGTTTTATATAACACATACCTTTAGGCGTTTAATTTGGTGTAAATACAATAACACTGTTTTTTGATGTTTGGACAATCGCCTCCTCAAAGTAATGTGATACATTCACACATTACATAAAATGTATTAGGGATAGTTTTAATTAAAAATAAGTAAAAAAATAAAATATATATTATATTAATTTAATAATTACCTTTATTGAAGTATAATATATCATTTTCTTTATTACCCTATTCACACACTAAAAAGTGATAACATCGGTCGTGGATGTGTGGATTGTAACCTCCTTAACACATTGTGTTTCATTTTACATAATAAGAATTGAATTTATATAAGTATATATGATTAAATAACATGGTATTTTTGATAAAATTATCATTATGTAAAGATATAATGTCTCTTATCTTCTTTTTATAATGATCATTGAAAAATGGGAATGTTACTCATGTGTACGCACGACCTATGGTCTCCATGATTGTATTGTTGGTTCATTTTCATAACCATATTTCATGATTAGTTTTAAAAGTATAATTTATTTTTAAATATGATAACTATTTATGGATTATTACTCTATAGATATTTATATAATGACCCCTTTGACCATAGTCGACCTACCAAGTCATTTTAACACATGAACCGAATTTGGTCAAAACATCTGACTTAAACTTAATTGTTTATGTATTTTTATACAAAATTTTAATAAGTGAAATAAAATTAATAATGAAATTTAAAAAGGTTATGGATCAATTATATAATTAAAATAATTTTATTGTTCAGGAATATAAATACACACATGACAATTAAAACTCAATGTAATTAATTTCGTCTCAATTTCTTTTATTTAAGTCATATTGTAATGTTATGCACCTAGTTTATTTTATATGATTTATATACTACCCTTTGATATATTATATCATGAATTTAAATATTCTTCTAATATTATAAGTTTTATTTAATGTTATTCTTTCATGGGTAGTATGATTCAAATGTTTCAAAGTGGTATAGGACACTTTGTAATATTCAATGATTATTTTCCTCAAGAATGTTTTTAATGATCTTTCAATGTCATCTCATATAATAAATGTTAAAAACCCTTGTTATTACTTATCCTCCACTAGTGAATTATTTATAAATCTTTATTATTTATTCAATTCTAATATTTCATGATAATTTAAATTGTTTATTAGTTAAATTGATTATTCAATATTTGAGGAATGTTATGGACAAGTACGACATGGGTGGGGCATAGTTATAAATATCCCCATGATGCATCGATAGTATCATGAGATGAATTAGTTGGCCAAATTAGATGGGTTTTTACCAAATATTATAAAATGTATTGTAAAAGTTCTTGATGGTAAAGGTAACATATACCTAAGAAACACGGCATCTAATGATTAATCATTTCCCTCATTTAGACTTAGTTACTATTTTTTCACGAGATTTTTATTTTACATATCTATGGATGTATTTCATTCACACTATTAATTAAATGGAATGAATTTTTAGTTTATAACCTTGATTTATTGATTATTCCTTATTGATTTATTTGAATGGAATGTGTTATCATTTATTTACCTTTCCGTGTTGATTTAATCTCATAAATTCATTATTTATTCTACTTTACATACCCTTACTGAGCATTTGAGCTCACCCTTATCATGTTTACTTTCCCCAAGTTATGAAGAAGATTACTTTCAATGAGTTTCAAGGATTTTTTTACTACATTTTTTTATTTATCTTGTTTTTATTTTTATTTTTACAAAGTATTATGGGTATAATATATGTAATCTGGTTTTCTAAATATGCTAAAATGTTCAGTCCCTTGGTATTTGAAGCTTTTATTTACTGTAACATAATAAAGTAATGCATCGGATCTAGGCTTTTGGGGTTGGGGCACTATAGTTGGTATCATTACAGGTTTAGCAGTAACCTTAGACACTATATTTATAAAACATAGATTAGTGAACATAACCCTGAGATAGACATTTAAGATAAGTATATAAGAACATACTAGAATTTTGGTAAGGTAGAGATTATATGGGTATTCCTAGACATACATCCTAGATTCTATAAGTGGACATGGTTCTGGCACAAATATACCTAGGGGTAACAACTTCAACAAGGTGTATCAGACCTATCTCGAGCATAACCCAGTACATGACAGAGTCTTACTACGTACCTGGTTTAGCACTCCTAAGGAGATATAATTAGGATAATACACATTTTCTTTATAAATCATTATGAAGGATATTAAAGTAAATATATCCTTAAAGTAACCATTTTTATGATAATGAGATTATATACAAATAAATTTTTTAATTTATGTTAAGTATTTTACTAGTTTTGGGATTATAAAATATGTTTAATAATGATATGAGCAATTTAGTATATGTCGTCATTTATAAATGGCTTTTAGAAGAAGGAATGTGAACCTCACCAATTTACATGATCCAAATAGTAAAAAGTATAATATCTTTTATGGACTTATGCCAATATTTTGAAGGGAAATATTCTCCCAAGAATTATCATTGTATCAAGACATAGTATCATGCGATAATGAGAGGGGTAAATAATTATCTAAGTCCTTTGGATTCAAATGAAATAAATAAAAGATTAGGATGGTAGGTCAAAATATGTATAAAGGGAAGAAAGGAAAAAATTATTTTCCTATATATGATAATTTTGGAAAGAAACACCCTAGTAGTTTCTTGAAGGGAATGGTAGTTTGTTATAAGTGTAGATAAAAATGACATAAAGTTCATGATTTCAAGGTAAAGAAAGAAAAATCCAATGTGTAATGCATCCAATGAAATTATATGGGACACTTAAAATAAATGTCTCATGCATCAAAATAATATACCCCAAAATAGGCTAATAGATCATGGTTAAGATTATACTACTACCATTGATGAAGATAAATTATTAATGTGATTATATTTGTATTCAAGAATTATTTCATTTGAGTGTTTTATCAATGATGTGCTAGTTATAAGAATTATGTAATATATGAGGACTGTAATGTAGTTCATTTTTGTTAAGAATTTGAGATCATATGTTGAATGGTACCAAGAAATGTTATTCAGTAGAAACTATTTTTTTTAGAAAACACATGGTTGAGGTAAAGATAACCCCTAATAGGTTCCAAATATTAAGACAATGATGTTTGGATAAATAGTTGATTGGTTTTCACAACATAAATTAGATAAGTGTTTACTACCTTTAAACTAATTAATGATTTATTGAGAAAGTGTTTTATGTTATTACTGATAGAGTTTACATCATTTTTGTATTTAAGGAATATGTAAAATAATTTATGTTCTATTTATAGAATAAGAAGCATGCATGTTTTCAATAAGGTTTTATGTTAATTAAAGTTATTTCCATATTCACATGTTTGTTATGTGATAATTAAAAGCCACCTCATGTTATTTAACAAGTTCAGTTTTGAAATTCAGTGACCTTCCTTATAAAGTGTTGGATAATAATCTTTTAGAAAATATATCCATATATGAAATGTTTTAAGTTGATCTTTTGATGAGGTTTTATATTTTAATGTATTACCTTACTATATGATGCATATTATGATAAGAAATAAAGTTGAAATATTTTAAGGCACAACCAAAAAAATATTGTGTTTATAAAATAGAAATTTATATTTACTTATATTCTTATAGAGTGAAAGAAACCCTCAAATATAGAAAATGGTATTGAAACAAAAAATTTGTCTTATTGTTATAGTTTTTTATGATATAAATAGACATTTTAATAATAGTGGTTTAAGGATTTGTGATCATCAACCTTCAACTGAACATGTTCTCTATCACTCCTTATCATAAATTGATTGTTAGGTTTTTCTTATGTGTCTATGTTTCCATTTCCCACTTATGTTCTCTTATGAGGGAACCTAGTTATGTGAGCATTGTACTTACCTTTCTCTATTATTAAGAAGATGTGTTATTACCCCTATTTAATATGTGGTTTTTTCAACAATAGTTTATTTTAAAATATCAATCGTGTGATTACTTAGATAAATTTTGAATTGTGAGGATGAAATTTATTTTATATAGAGATAATGTTACTCCCCATGACTATATAATATTTTCCTTTTAGAATAAATTTAATATTTGTTCCTAGATTTATTTACATGAAACTATATGTTAATATTATGTTATATGAAGCATAAATTTTATCTTTCTCTACACGGTACACCGAGGTTATCTTGCATTACACACAGGACCGCCTTTCCTCAATGGCT
This sequence comes from Viscum album, assembly GCA_963277665.1. Classification (NCBI taxonomy): domain Eukaryota; kingdom Viridiplantae; phylum Streptophyta; class Magnoliopsida; order Santalales; family Viscaceae; genus Viscum; species Viscum album. Next base: position 1,351,050,402 of record OY728159.1, on the reverse strand, counting down.
TGCGTAACACACAAGACAAATAATATATTATTAAAAATATTTTTATTTAATATAATAAGATACAGAATAGTCATTAGATTGATTTATATGAATAGTATTAACTAACTTAGGAAAACCTATGTTTGAATACATTGGTCACAAATTAGTTTTAAATGAATATAAGAACCAATTGAATATAGAAGAATGTTTTCATTCTCACAATGTCATTTTAACCTAATAAATTAAATTAATTATAATTAGTGAGTTATATTAATGTAATATATATATTATACATTCAGTAAAAAAAATAACTTTTATACAATATATTTGATAAGTTTAAGATAAGAACAAACCCAATATTACGCATAAAAACCTATATTTTTATAAAGGCAATTTTTCCACCTTTTATTGGCAAACCTACTTTAAATATGAATTTTGAAACTTTTATGAATTTAATATGAAAAAATAATTTTATATATATATAAATTTTAAAATTATGTTAGGGTGATTTTTTGGTATTTTTCTATGATGTTTCATTTTTTGATGAATAGTGAAAAATACTGAATTTTAATTCAAAACTGCATTTTTGTCTAATTTATTTATAAGGATAAATTTTAATTTTAATTTATTTTAAAATTAATTAAATAAATTTTAAATCTATTTATCTAATTTAATCCATTTTAATCAATTTCACATTGAAATTGGATATAAAAACTTAGCAAACTTTTGAACATTTTTACTTTAAAAACCTGCATTGTCGTCCAGTCTGCGAGATTAATTTTAAATTAATTTTTTCCAATTGTTTTATTGGAATTTGGATATTTTTAATATATATTTATAACAATAATTCATAATTTTTAATAATTTCATCTTATTTTTTGACCAAAAATATTAATGAAATTAATTAAAATTAATTAGTATGATTAAGAGGGAATTTAGCTTAACAAGGGACTAAACCTTAAAAATAAGGCCCAAAATAACCTAGAAACTTATCAAAAATACACTTTATATTAATATTTTAACTCTATACTACCTTTTATATAATGTTTTATATTATTGGATCCCATTTACATTGTAAAAACGTGGGTGGAATTCCCTTTTCCAAAATTTATAAGAATACCACTCCTCCTCCACTATAAAAATCCACTCACTCATCCCACCTATTCACACGTATAAATACATTTGGTTCACTAAAACTCCACTAAACTATTCTCCCAACATATATACACTCATCCTATAATCCTATATTTTGGAATAAATCCATCCATGGAAGCCCTTTGGTGAAAACCAAATTAAGTTACCCAAAGAAGAGGTAACATCCTTCCTCAAGATCTTTTGTTTTATTTTCATTCTACACACCCTAAAATATTCTTATCACATTATTATATAATAACCTCAGTATCCTAAATATAATAAAATAAATATTCCAAGATTTCTACCTACACTTACATGCACTTCTATCTAATGGGTAATGAACTAACCGTTCATGTGTACGACGGACTACTGCCTCACAAAATGATGATTGTCTGTTTTTACTTTACCACATTTCATTCTTGATAATTATGATGGACATGCTATTTATATATGATATTTATGATTTAGTTATTTTTATAAAATTTTTATATAACACATTTCTTTATGCTTTCCATTTGTTGAAAATACGATAACATCATTTGTGGACGTGTGGACTACCGCCTCCTCAAAGTGATGTGATACATTTACATAATACATTGGATGTATTAAGGATAAGTTTAATTAAACATATGTAACATAAATGAAATATATATTATATTAATGAAATAATTAAATTTCTTGAAATATAATATATCAGTTTATTTATTACCCTTTTCTCACAATAAAAAGTGATAACGTCGATCGTGGATGTGTGGACTGCCATCTCCTCGACACGATGTGATTCCTTTTACATCATAATAATTACACACATATATATGTATATAAGTATATATAAATAAATAACATGTTATTTATTATACAATGATAATTATGTAAATATATAATGTTTCTTACCTTCTTTCCATAATGATCATTAAAAAATGGGAATGTTACTCATGTGTACGTACGACCTACCATCTCCAAGATTATAATGTTGGTTCATTTTTCATAACCATATTTAATTATTTGTTTTAAAAGTATAATTGATATATAAATATGATAATTATTTCATTATTATTATTCTTTATATATTTATATAATGAACCCTTTGACCATAGTCAACCTTCCAAGTCATTTTAACACATGAACTAAATTTGGTGAAAACACCCGGCGTAAACTTAATTGTTTAAATAGTTGTATACAACATTGTAATAAGTGAAATAGAAGTAATACTAAACTTTAAAAATATTATAAATCAATTAAATAATTACCATAATCTTATTATTCATGAATATAAAAACACATGTTACATTTCAAACTCAAGTTAAGGGATTCCATCTCAATTTCATTTCATTGTGGCATATTGTAATGTTATGCACCTAGCTTCTTTTATATGGTATATATACTGACATTTGGCACGTTATATCATGAATATATTTATTCTCATGATATAAAAATTTTCATTTAATGTTATTAATTCATGTGTAGTATGATTCAAATGCTTAAAACTAATATGGGACACTTTGAAATGTTTAAAGATTATTTTCCTCAAGAATGTTTTTAATGATATTTCAATAGTATTTCCATTCATAAATTTTGACAAACCTTGTTGTTACTTGTCCTCCACTAAAGAATTATTGACAAATCCATATTATTTATTCAATAAAAACATTTGATGATAAGGAATATTTTTTATTAATTAAATCATTTATTTGATATATGAGGAATGTTTTGAACAGGTATGACATAGGTGGGGCCTCATTATAGTTATCCCCTAGATGCATCTTTAGTGTCAAGAGATGAATTAGTTGTCCAAATTTGATGGGTTTTACATGATATGTTAAACCATCTTGTGAAAGGTCTTGACGGTAAAGGTATCATGTACAAAAGAAACATAGCATCCAATAATTAAGCATTTCCCTCATTTATAATTAGTTACTATTTATCTATGAGATTTTGATTCAACATATCTATAAATGTATTTAATTCTTATATTATTGATTAAATGGTATTTGATTTCAGTTTCTTACCATTATATATTTATTATTCCTTATCTAGATATTTTAATTGCATGTATTATTAGTTATTTAACTTTCTATGTTGTTTCACTCTCATAAATTCATTATTACTTCAACTTTACTTAACCTTACTGAGAATTTGAGCTCACCCTTATTATGCTTCCTTTTACCAGGTTATGAATATGATTTCTCTGAATGATTTTAAAGGATTTTTTTATTTAATTTTATAATGTATCATTTTTTTATTTTATTTTCACAATGTGTTGTGGGTATTATATATTTAATCTGGTTTTCTAAAACTACTAAACTATTTAGTCCATTTGGATTTGAAGCTTGTATATATTCCAATGTAATAAAGTAATTCACAATCTCTAGGAATCTAGTGTTGGGGTGTTACACCCATGTGGGAAACATTAATAAATTTCCATTCAAAACCTTTTAAAATGAGGTCAAATATCATGTAAAATAAATTTTTTAAATAATTTCTTTTAAAAAAAACTATAAATAAATTTATTTATGTTACTTTAATCAAAAAGGGAGGAAATTGAAATTAAAAATGTAAACAAAATTCATAACCAAAGGAGAATAAAATATATATGGTTCATGAAAATAATAGTATATGATTTATCCAAGGGAACCTTGATCATAAACATAAATCCTTTACCACTTTAGTAAATTTCAAATCAATATTCATTGAAAGAAATAATATGATATGGATCTATAAATCCCATGAATTGCATGAACTAATATGTAAAAATTATTTCATAGGGATCTAATTACACTATTAAAATAAATAATGGTGGGTGACATGATATAGGTCTCAATAAAATGAATTTGTGATAAATAAAACCCTTGTAAAAATCATTGATTTTGAAGTGATAATTAATCCATGAAGTGATTATGTTCACATATATAAATCCAGATAAAAAAGTGAAAATAAATCATAAAATTTTTTATAGATATTATAATAATGGGATAATAAATTCAATTAAGAAGAGTTATAACCTAATAAAATGAAATTGAGTTAAGAAACCCTTTACCACATGGTAGCTTTCAAATCAAATCCACTTGGATAAAACAATTAAGAGTGAAAAATAAAATACCAGGAAGTATGAATGACTCAACACATAACATTTAAATGGGGATTATATAAGAAATATATAATAAATTATGCGTATACCATTAATATATGCCTCAATGAAGTGAAATTTAGACGAATTCTCATACCTCAAGTCAAGACTTTCCGGGTATGTCCTTTAACTCATCTTCTTCAGACAACCACCATTTCTTTAAACCTTAATCCTTTTAAGGTTGGTATTATTCCTATACTAAGACCTCTATAACATGGTAAGGGGTATTATAAAGGTATTTTGGAAATTATTGTCAAATATAGAGTGATAAAAAGGTGTGGGGAATTAAAGAGATGAGGTTCCCTTTTAAAAGTGAGGGGAGGATCATTGTTGAAATTTCTTAAAGTATTAAATTAATCTAATTTAAATTTCAAGTTAAAGTGGATCTAAATTCATGTAATTACAATATAGAAAGATTATGAGTCCAATTACTCTAATCCAATAAAAATTTTACAAGTTTAGATTATGTTTTGACCCTTATCTATTTATTTTAACCACCTCTTAACCCTTTCAAAAATTACCATGACATTAATATTTTTTAAACTTTAGGGGTCAACAATGTTCCCATAAAACGAAAAATGACCCATATATGGAAATTTATTGTTATTTTAAAGAATATAACATTAAATTGGATGAATATAATATTTTTATGAATTTTTAATCATTTAATAAAATATTATTTATTATAAAATATAATTAATGTCATTTTTAGAAATACATGAAATATTATAATATAATATTTGTCTAACTCATGTAAAATGGTTTAAAAATGACATTTATTCCAATATAATGAGTATATTGTCCTAATATAATCATGAAATAAAATTTATATTGGTTAAGATACTATTTTAAACCTTATCTTTTGGTTTAACCCCTTGGTTAACCAATTTTAACCTTAACTGTGGTAATGATGTTTTTTATATCAATGGTTTATAATTTTAATAATTAGGTAAATATTGTCTATTAAATGGAGAAAAATGATATTTTATACCATTTATAATCCTAATTTTTAAATTTAAATATTTTTATGATTTTAAAATAATTTAATAAAATACTATTTACTATAAAATATCATTAATGTAATTTTTGAAAATATTCATTTAGTTTGAAATTAAAGATAATTATATAGTAATGTATTTCAAATAAAAACATTTAAAAAATATAATAATATGTTATGATGATCTTTAAAATTAATTTTATACTATAAATCACCCCAAAAAAATACTTTTAGAGTTTTCAAAATCATTTCCTTGATTTTTTTACTACTTGCACACGCACTATGGCAGTGTTGCATAAGAATTTAAGGTAATTATTTCATCATTAAAAATTAAAAATAAATTAATATGATAAAATATAATTTATATTTCAAACATAAATTTATAATAGAATATAATTTTTATTAATATCTATCACAAAATATTATAGATATTAGAAGTAAAAGAGTGACATATGTTACTTTATATTTACATAAAATAATATAAATGTTATAAATAGAGGAAAGTGGATATAAATTCTCAATTATAGAATTTTGGATGATTATGGATGAAATATTATAATAAAATAAAAATAGACAAGTTTTGAGTTGATTTTGAGACCCTATCATATTATTTTTAACCATAATTACCCAATTTACCTTTACTGTAATAACAAAAACATACTATGGTTACCATTCATAATGAAAAAAAATAAAAGAGAATTATTCAAAAAATTATAACCTTGGGGTCACAAATATAGGATACATTTTTCAATATTTAATTTACATAATTTTTAGAAGGTAATTTAAGATAAAAATTCAAAACACAATGAAAAATAGTTTTTAGAAAAATGCGTTTTTAAATCCAAAAATGAACTTATACCAAAATCAGGTATAAATATGATTCCTATGTAATTAATTATATTATTTATAAATAAAAGAAACTTATATTAATTTAATATAAAATTAAAATCATAATGGTTCTTTTAAATTAAAACAGACTATTGTTTGAAAAAAAACCATTATTTTTTATTATTCACTAAAAAATCAATATTTTTAGAGAAATAACAAAATTTTACTATAAACTAATTTTGATATGTTTATTAAAAAAATTATATTATTTTTATTAAATAAAATTTCTGAAATTTTTAAAAATTAGTTATAATAATCTCACACAAAAATTAATAAAAATAATTTTTGAAGAAAGCATATTTTTGAAGCATAAAATGACTTTACTAAAAATTGAGTGCTTAATTCCAAAGAATTAATCAATAAAATTTTATTGAGTAGAATATATATATATATATATCTTATAATGTAATTAATAATGTTAATACCCACCAATTTAATGGCTATGTTATAACTATAACATTTAAATATTAATATGTCATGGTTCATTTTAGCATGGTGTTGTGTGTTGTATAAGATATCGAAAATAGTGTTCTAGTGAAATATTAGGATATAGAAATATGTTTATAGAATGGTTATATTAATTATATATAATTATTTACTATAAATTAAGAATAAAAAAATTGTTAATATGATCATTAATATAAAAAACTTCTAAAATCTAACATTTCACTTACCAAAAATGATCCATGTCATCTACTTTCAGCAAACCACTTCCATTTATCTTAATCTAGAAAAGGATATGTATCACATGGTTTTTTGTTCTCTCTATAAAATTGAAATCAGATGTGAGGTTTGATTTAAAATCACTCCATCTTCTAGTAGCCAAATCTAAACATTAATTTTTGAATTCTCTAGTGTCAATTATATCATATGTCATGTGATAAAAAGAGGAAAAAAAACTTATATAAGTTATAAAATTTATTGATAAGTAAAATAATTAAAAATTTGATTACCATAATTATCTCCCATAATTATGATATTTTCACTTTTTTAACACTATTCCAATACCAGAAAAGTCCAGCCAGAAGAAAATCTTCTGACCATTTATTAAAAGAAAGAAAAAGGTACATAAAAGCAGCAGACTGGGTCAGACAAACAGAAATGCCCTCATCCACCAAAAATAAGTCTAGAGATCATAGTAAAACAAATAATTTCCATAATTAGAGTCACCAGCTATCTCCCACTCTGATTGAGACTTATCCCGATTTATGATTTTCAAAATATTTTTATCCACCTTCTTTGACACCGTAGACGACGATCTGGTAGACACGTTTCTAGGAACATTTGAATAATCCTTGTGTGGTCTCCACTTTGAGGGAATAGAGGTGAAGCCCTCACTAGCAGCACCTTTTTTATTTCCACTTAAAACCACATCCTTGTAAGAGGTGTGTCTTCCACTGCCCGAGACCCTAATCAGGGTACCCACATTCTCTTGTTCACCCTCAGAAACATTCCCCCATTTTTCAGGTAATTTAAAAACTTGAAAAAGATTCTAGGTTTCCTGCTGGCAATCAAGATATTGTTGCACATCATTCTACTTGGAGACATCATCCTGGAGGATATGAGGGTTTACAACTATAGTAACCTCTTTAAAAAAATCAAAATGAGTTGTAGAGGGGCCACTATGGGCCTTCATCAAAGATACATCAATTAACAACCCTTTTCCAGTATCCAGCCCATCAGGAACATTGGGAACGGGCTCACTAAGTGAATCACCATCATGAGCAGTAGATTATGGAAACATCAAATCATTCTCCTTTGACTTCCTACAACAGAGAGATTCTGAATGTCCTCTCACCCCACATTCCCCATAAAAACATTCCTATAACATAACTCCAATGAGTGTCCAACAGCCATACATTCATTGTAGAAAAGATGTTTTTTTATACTCAACATCAATGTGAATATTGTTAGAAGGAGTCAAAATAGTTACCTTGTGAATCATAGTGGTGCTAAGATCAACCTCCACCAGCATCCTAGAAAAATGACTAAACCGAACATCCTTGGTCTCTTTGTCAAGCCGAATTGGAGTCCCAATTGCCATGCCAATATCATGCAGAATTTTCGGATGGTAGAGGACCCAATTAAGTCCATGAAGACGAATCCATAGCTGAGAAAAAGAATTTTTTTCATGTGAGAAATTAAAATCCAACGACCATTCATGTAAATGAATCCATACAGGTTTTAGAAACAAGGTTTCCATGCTCTATGCTCAAAGAATCAAATCATCGGACAGAAAAAGGCAGTGGAAAAATACTCGACCAAGAGAAACACATTTCCAATTAGAGAAACCCCACAAAAGAGAGGTTCTATGGATAAAATCATAATGTTTCCATGGTTTCACACCTTTAGGAAGGACAATTCGTGCAATCAATGGTTTTTTTCCAATTTACATTCTCTCATCTAGCGCTGCAGGATTTGCTTCAACATGAGAAGATGAACCCTTACGAAGAATTTTACTAGGACCTGAGTCCTTTAACCGTGCAAATGAGCAGGCTCCATCCAATTTCAACCCTACATTTTATTTTTTCATCACATCATAATAGGAATTAGAACCAGGAAGAACATCACTACGGGGCGGAACAAGATCTCATAGCAACGCCTCAACAGGAGCCACAGCCGCATCAACCTTCTCCTGACTAGATGAAATCCGAAAGTCGCCTCAGATCACATCAATTTTCAAGGTCGCATGAGATGGATGTGATGCTTATACAGATCCAGCGCAAGGCTTTGAAGCCTCATTAACACCGGCTGATGAAATCGACTTCATCACAACCATAGGGTTGCAAGCACTATCTGAGAGCCGAGGATCGCGAGCAGACGTCAGGGAGGGAGCCGCCGACGCCACTCTATCGGGAGGAGAAAGACGAGTGAAGCTGAAGAAGAACGGGATCGCCATGGCTGAACCAAAACCCTAAAATCCGTTGAAGCAGAGGGGAGCACCATCGCCCATAGCCCGTAGCACCATCTAACACTCTTCTAATGACAAATAAATATAATAACTTTTTCTTGATCTTTAATTATAATAAAAGTTGTAAATTGTTCTTGAATTTAGACCCCTAAGAATATCATTATCATCAAATTCAACTAATATGATCTGGTCCCAGCTATGGGAAACTAATAATTTTGGTAAAAATATGCTTCCATATTTACCAACACTTGAAGTCTTATCATCTCCTATATAAGTAGATGGCAGGTGTCTATAAAGATGAGGAGTCTCTTAAAAAGAATTATGTATACAGTCCTCTATAAAATCTTGATGTGACTTAGATGTTTCATCTTACATTATCCTGTAGATCAAAGTAACAAAAAATTAGTACAAAATATAAAAATCCAACTATTATAGATAAAATTAATTAAAATTAAAAAATGATCCAATAAAAAGTAAACTAAACTGAACACATTTTTATTCAAAATTTTTAAAGTAGTTAACTAAAATTATAATAATATTAATGAGAGATTAAATGAAATAATAGAATGAAAAAATTAAGTAAAATATTATACAAATCCAATTTTTTTATAAAATTTTGAATAATAATTTTAAAAAGATAAAAACAAGTAAAAACAATACTAAAAAACCCACTCTTTATCATATTCATTAGAGTAAAAAACAAAAATGTTAAAAATAATACTAACAATATTTTTTATCTTATTTTTTATTAGTTAAAAATGTTAAAAGAATACTGAAAATATTTATGAATTATAAAACTATATCAAAAAAATAAAATAAACATTAAGTAAAAATTAATACAAATCTAACATATTCATATAAAGTTTAATAATTGAAAAATGATACAAAAAAACTAAACTTATCTAAAAAATTAACATGTTAGGTATAATATGTGTTTTAAGTAAAAAAATTAAACTATTATATCTATATTTTATGAAATTTAAAAAAGTAAACAAGAAATAAATATATATTACCTATAATATTAGGAAATTACTAAAATATTATTTTACCATATTCCTTCCTCATAGTCATTCTATATAGATCAAAATATTTATATATTGTAGTCATCAATATTCTCTATTAATATTTCCATAGAAGTAGGTATCTCACATAAATCAGCCTTATCGTCAAATTTTTCATCACCAAAATATTTTTTACCCTTGTAAAATTATAGACCACTACACATTTGATGGATCAAAAACATAGAAAACAAATTTCCATGTGTTTCCTTGAAAAAAGAATCATCTATATATTCTAGTATATTTAGATTAATTAATTTCATGTCAAATTCATCACTTATGACACTATTTTTACTGATAAAACATTTTCAATTAAACACTATAACACAAAATTTAATGTAATCAACCTCACATATTTCTTTAATGACTCTATAATATGAACTCAATGTAGATATTGTGTTTTTTTCTTTGGAACTCAAAATTTTAATTACTTCTATGAACACCAATACACTACTATTTTGAATTGTACTTCTATTTTCTTGACATTTGATATGAAATTTATAGTTGTTAATTTCATATCTAGACTATGTTATCAAATTTAAAATTCCAACTCCCACTAACCATCTCAATTTATCTGGTATTTGATTTACCATGCACGGTCTCTTTAAACCATGATAAAAAAGTTTTTTATGCTCATTAAAAATCCACATATCTTTATTATTTGGATAACATTATTTTAACACATTAATATTAAATCTTATATATGGATTAGCATCATCTATTTTATTCAAGATGTATAAATTTACATGCTTTATCTTTTCGCCTATCAATGATTTTACTTACAATTTCATCGATCCCCATTCTCCCTTAATTGAATCATTCATGGAAATTTGTAGGCAACCCAATGTGCTCCACTATATACACGTAGATTATATAAAAATCGTCAACCACCTCAGAAATATACTTATCAATAATAGAGGCTTCAAGTCTATATGGATTCATAAAATATCCCTTTAATATCTTCATATAATTTTCAAAATGATACATCCAATGTGGATATACATGTCCAAAAATATTTATTTATCATTCCAAATGAACCATTAAATACATAGTGATATCAAAAAATATAGTGGAAAATAAATTTCCAATCAACAAAGTATATAATCTACATCATTATCCAAATTTTTTAATGAATTCAAATCAATGCCTTTGTTACAAATTGAATTGAAAAACAAAACACACCTTCATAATATTCATTTTAACACAAATCATAAATATTCAATGTAATGGAATTGGTAGGAGTTGTTGCATCATGAGGTGAAAATCATGAGATTTTATTCCTATCAAATTCATATCATTTGGTGACACAAAAGTTTTTACATTTGAATAATAACCCTTCGACACTTTGATACCATGGAGAAAAAGACAAAAAAATAATTTTCTCCCTCTTAGATAATGTATTAAAAGATATAGGAAGGTATGTTTTTCTTCCATTAAGAGTGGGAGCTAACTCTAAACGTATTCCCATTGAGAGTAAGTATAATATAATATTAAACCCATATTTATTCTTTCCATTAATTTCTAATAATGTTCCAATCAAACTATCACAGATATTAATCTCCATATGCATGAAATTATTGTTATATTATATATCATGATATATCTAATATAGAAGCTCAAAAAAATTTAATCATTTATTCCAAATATTTTTATCATTACCTTATTTTTATATCTTTTCAAATGTGACATTAATTTTTTCCACCCTATAAAAATATTGATCTATGGATAAAGGTTTTAGAGAAATAAAATTCTTATAATCCATTGAATTCCATTTTTAATATTCTATAATAGTGATCCATCGATAAAAAACTTTGATAAACCATGTATAATATTTTTATCCAATGTTGTAGTTGATAATATGAAGTCTAGTGTTCACAAATCAGACAATATTCATGCCCCTAAAAATTATATCCAAAAAAATTACATATGTTGTGAATTTATTTATAGTGAACATAATAATTACATGAAGTTGAAAATATTCCATTTTATAAGAATCAGACACTATAATACATTTTTCCCATAAAAGTTTGAAACTATTAATTAATGGTGATAAGAAAATATAAATATAATTTCTAGGTTGTTTTGGTCTATAAATCATTAAACTCAATATGATATATTTCTACATCGTACATAATTCAGGAGATAAGTTATAAATTTCCAATAAAACAAGTTAGGAAGTATGTTTTCTACTAAGGATTCAATATGGCTTCATTCTATCAGTGCACAATTCAAATATAAGATGTTTAACTTAATTTTTGGATATTATAAACTATTGATCAAATTTATTCCATAGTATAAAATCAGATATATGACATAATTTTTCATTATATATCTACTCTTCCTCATTATATCATAAACTTTTAATCATTTGAAGTTTCAAATAAATATTTTATATGGGGAATTATCAAAAGATTCTAAATTACCTTGAAAAGAGTCTATGTAAATCCTAAATTCGCTTGTGATTTTTATTTCAACTTATACCATGATGTCCGGCATTTAGAAAACTATTAAAGACCTTCATATTCCATCATATATAGCACACAATCATTCAATCAGTTGTGTATCTTCATATACCCAAAACTCATTAACCATAATATTTTCTTTATATTATAATGTGAATCTATAAGATTATTATATTTATAAAGTGTGTCTTTAAATAGCTATAGAAGCTCTATAAAACTCTTGTCACTCCATCCATTTTTCACCTTCAAGTTAATAAATCATAATATCATTGATAAAACTATAAATTCCATACAAACTGGGTAAAATTATTTTTCAGCATCACCATATATATGCCCAATTATTATTTCTTTCCCATTTGATTCCAATTTAATATCATGAATCATTTATTCAATTTGATTAGATTTATCATCTCAAATATCATCATCATCAATAGATCTTGGATTATGCCCAATTTCACCATGCCAAATCTATATTCTGTAACTTGTATTAAAATCATGAAAAATTAAATGATCATTGAATTATGAACTTTTCAAATTTTTTATATTTTAATATTTCATTTAAGGATAGAAAAATAGGTCATTATTTGGTACATTACATATAGAAAATTATGAAAAAACATCAACAACTTCCTCATATTTATCAATTTTTTCAAAATGCAGTAATCCAACATTAAATCATTATTATCTATAAAAAATATTAATAATTGAGAATAAGTTATTATATTTTGAAATTTAATTTCAAATTTACTTTTATAAGTATTAGTAAAAAATACATAAAATTGTTTTAAAAAAAATAAAGAAAACATATTTTGTAAACATAAGTATCACTTTGAACATATTTAATTATAATTATTTCACAAAGAAATGAAAAAGTATCATGCAATCAGTATGATCATCTAAATATATATTATCAATACTCTGTTTTCAAACTCCATAATCCACTATACCTTTAAAATGCACATTCACAATACAAAGAAAAAATATACCTTAGGAACACAACAATTAGTAAATTAACATTATTTATAACACCAATTAAACAAATAATCATTTAATCAAACATTAATCTCAAAAAAATCATCAATTAAAAATACCTTAGATACATGAATAATTTGAAGTGAAAATACAAATTATGAACAGATTTCAAATAGAAGAATCTAAAGATATCATTTAATAAAACAAGCCCAAAACAACATTCATCAATTAAAACATACCTTGGATTCATAGAAAATTGGAATAATAAACACAAACATCAAATTGATATCAGTAAGGGGATGAATAAGAAGGAAAATAAGATGGAAATATGACAATATAAAAAGTATTGGTTGATGATAGATGAGGGTGGGAAATTATGTTTAATGCTAACTAAAAGAGATTTTAGGCCACTATATCAAATAATAAAGGGTTAATGTTCATAACATGAGAGAAAACCTATTACTTCCATGAGAATTAATGAATAAAAAAATCATCCCAATGTTTCTTAAAAAAATTAAAGGTTTTCACATAAATTATTAAATAACTGATGTTATAAATATACTCCTCGTATTTTTCACATTGATTGTTTTATAAGCGACATTGAAAATTATTTATAACAATGGTTATAAGTAAATCATGTGAGAAATATGTCATTTTAAATGTATTTTGTACGAGTGAAAATATACCGTTAATAAATATCATATATTTAAAATAATTTGAGAATGTAAGTAAAAAAATTAAAAAAACAAGAATAAATTGTCTTCAATTTATCCCCCTTTTGTGTTTTATAAAAATAAATAAAGAAAAAATATAGTAAAAATTTATAAATTTAATCCATTTTTATAATTTTATGATTATATATTTTTGGATTAATTTTGAACTTCTTTATCTCATCATATCTTCAAAAAAATAATTTTATCATGGTTGATGTAATTGAATATGTCTACATTAATTTCATTTCAACCATGATTTCTTATACGACAAGATCTCTTTATGAAGTGAGTTCAAGTTGAACTTTACTTTCTCCACTAGTAGTATGGATCTTATCAAGAATATCTACTTAATAAAATATTTGATTCTACATTATCATAATTTTAACATCATCTTCTTCACTAATAATCAGAGATAAAGCTTCGTCTATATTTTATGCTCTTACTGCTTTATAAATGAAACATTAACATTCAGAAATACTCTATTGATCTTCTTTAAATAAGATCCTATAAAGAAACTTCGGATGAGAAACATTTTAGTAGAAAATAATATATATATATATATATATATATATACTGGATAGGAAAAACCCTTGAGATTACAGCTCTTATATAGGTATTTGAGAGCTCTTTTATCTAAAAAGATTTCCTTTAATGTACGAGTGGTTCTCAAAGACTAGTACAGAGGATTAAAGGAAAAACATATGCTATACATATTATCTTAAGAATTAAATTTAAGATCTATTTGAATGGATAATAAAAAATCACTTTTTTGAAAAGATTAACAACCCCCTATAAAAATTAATTAAAAAATAATATTTATCCTTAAATTAAACAATAATAGTAGGGTAATAGTAAAATATATAGTAGAAAATATTAAACCATCTTGAAGTTATCTTCTAGAAAAAATTTATAATATTCCTCTTGCAATGATGGTTCAATAAAGAATTTAGTAAAAGTATAAATATTTTACAAAAAATGATAAACCATAAGATTGAAAAGTAGTTTATTTTAAAAAATGTTTATTTTTTAAAAATTGGATAAATTTAAAATTAGAGAATTTTTAAATTTTAGTTAAATTTTTTAATTTATATAAATACTTAAATTCATATAGTTTTTTAAATACAAATATATTTTTAAAAATCAGATTAATTTTGAAAAATTGAGGTTTGAAAAAATGAGGTTTGAAATATAGATAAATTTCAAATTCAGATAAATTTGAAAAAAATTATCCCCTTTTTTATATGGAATTTTTTCATGTAAATATAAATATTAAATAAGAATCTGATTTGAGATTATTTAATTTTTATCATTTCCAAATTCTTTTTAATGAGTTTGAACCTATTGAAAGTAAGAGGTTTTGTAAAAATATTCGCAAGCTTGATTTTCATCCTGATAATGTCAAGAATAATACCTCTTTGTTGTGTGTGATCCCTAAGAAAATGGTTTATTACAATTATGTTATTTTTCTATGAGTGATGTTATGGGTTTCTTGATATGAAATTTAATTTGTATTATCACAAATAATTATATTTCATGTAACACTCAAAACAAAATCCATGATTGTGTGTTGCATCTACAACATTTCGGAACAACAACTTCTGGGTGCTATATATTTTTCTTCAGTAGTGGAAAGTGATACATAGTTATTTTTTTCTAGATCAAGAAACTAAACATTCCATTAATAAATGACATGCTCTTGAAGAATATTTTTTTTCTTAACCATATCCTCTAAATTCTTCAACTAAGTAAATTTTTAAAACAAAATCATTTATGGAATAATAGAATAATATATGTTCTAAAGTACCTTTAAGGTAACTAAACATGTGTTTTACCTATTTCAGATAATATTATTTTTCATTATCTTGACATGTTACACATAAAAATACTAAAAATATTATGTTGAGAAATTTTTCATTAAGATATAATAAAATTATGATCATACTTCTATAATGTTTTTGATCTAACAATTTATCAATTTCATTATAGTCAAGTTTTATAGAAGTTACAATGAGATTACTAATGTTTTATGCATTTTAAAAACCCAAAATATTTAGTAAATATTTAATATATTTATGTTGAGTTAAAATATTTCGTTTTAGTTTTTGTAAAATCTAAAAACCAAGGAAAAGGATAATTTTTTCCATCCATATCATTTCAAACTAATTTTTTGTAAGTTCATAAAACTTATCTGAAATAGAATTATGAGTTTGAACCAAAAATAATTTTATTAACCTAAATTTTAACAATGATGGAGTTTTTGAAAACTTTCCTTATAAAAAGAGTTTCATCAGTACATCCTTTAACAAAAATATTTTGAAGAAAATGTCTTATAAGTCATTCATACTAAGCTCATAGGTCTTGGTTAAGTCCATAGAGTGCTTTAGTAAGTTTAAATACTTTTTCTAGAAATATAGTATCTTCAAAACCAAGAGGTTTTTTAACCTAAAATTTATATTTAAACTATCTATTAAGGAAATCATTTTTCATATCCATTTTAAATAAAGTAAAGTTCAAATGATCTGTAAAGGCTAATAAGATCCAAATAAATTATAATATCACTTACAGTACAAACTTTTCAGCATAATACATTATTTCTTTTTTATAATAACATTTAGAAACAATTATTTGTTTATCTATAATAATAATTCCATTTTAATCACATTTTTTTCAAAAGAAAATCATTTTACTCTAATTATTGATTGATTGGTAGTACATTTAACTAAGGTCCAAAAATGGTTCCATTCAAACTATTTTAGCTCTTATAACATGTTCCTTATCCCTATTTCATCACCTAAAGCACTATCTACTATTTTAGGATCAAATTGTGATAGGAAAGCATGATTCTAACAATGATTTCTTAGGGAACTTTTATTTTTAATCGTATGACTTACAACTCTAATAATATAATTAGAAGGATGGTTCATTAAGATAAAATTATTTTTCAATAAATTGGTTATATGATCTTTAACTAATGGAAGTATATCTTATATTGAAGAAATTTTTTTATATTGAAAATTTTATGATCTTCCATATGGAGGATTTACAATCGATAGTTGTATATCTTTCGTTAAGGAAATAGAATAATTTTTTACAATATAATCACTATTTTTATTTTTCAATGGCTTTATGAAAATAAAATTATTTGATTCATAAAAATTTACATGAACAATTTCCTCAACAACATTATTTAATTTATTAAAAACTCTATAGACTTTACTAGTCATAGAATAAACTAGAAAAATTCCTTTATCAGTTTTGGAATCAAATTTATGTAACTATTATTTTTAATTCAGGATGAATACTTTACATCCCAAAAATTAGAAGTAATATATTTTTGGATATCTTCTATCCCAAAACTCATAAATGTTTTTATTAAGAAAAGGTGTGAATAAAACTTGATTTATAGTAAAATAATAAGTATTCACATACTCATCCAAAAAAATGTATAAAAATAGAATAATCACTTAGCAAAATTTGAGTAATTTCCTAAATAATTAAATTTATTATTTCAACTATTCGATTTTCTATAGTGTTCTTAGTGTATAAAAATTATGATTAATACCTTTTTTCTTACAAAAATTTTCAAAATCATAATTAACAAACTCAATACCATGGTAACTCTTGATACTGACCAAGGGTAAGCATTTATCATTTTTAATAAAAGCAAAAAATACCTTAGAATGAATAAAAGATTTCTATTTTTAAGTGAGAAAATAAACCTAAGTAAATTTAGTGTAATCATTAACCAATACATATACAAAGTATTTTCTACCAATAAATATAGTTTTAATAGAACTAAATAATTCCATGTTAACTAACTATAAAGCTTCAGTAGTTGAGACATCACTTTTATATTTAAAACATGAATTATGTTTCTTAAAAAATTGACAGGGATCACATAATCTAGTTAAATTAAACTTAAGTGTTTGTTATATCCCTAAAATATACCTTCCAAGAAATTTTAGTTAAAGTCTAGAAGTTACAGTGTCCTACTCTCCTATGTTATAACTAAGATAATTCTTCATTCACGCTTAATTAATGAAAATTATGATTACTTAATTCTTCTAATCCAAGTGTGTAAACATTTTTATTCCTATCAATGATAAAATGAAATTACCTTATAAACTTTGAACAATACATTTTCCATTATTTTACCTCACAATATGACCCTCATCACATAACTAACTTATATTGATAAGGTTTTTATTAATTCATAAAACGTATAAATAATTTGCACTAATATCTTTTCCAAGAAAATAAATATCATTTATTATGATGATTTGATCATGTGAATTGTCTCCAAAAGTAACTCTTATTCATTTCAATTTAATTAAATTTTAGAAGTTTAACTTGTATATAATTATATGGTGAGAACAAACATTTTCTATGTACCATTTATCAATGTTTCTTCAATTCAACATATTTTCTTAAAAAATACAAAATTAATTTCTCGGTACCCACATATGTTCTGGTCAAGTTATGTTAGAAAATAAAAGTTTGGGAACCCACGTATTTAAAATAATTTTTTTGTATAATTCATTATTATTATGAAATAAAAATATTTGAAAAAAACAAAAGTCAAAACACTATTTAAAGAACAATATTTAATCTAGTGACCTTATCTTTGACATTTAGTAATAAAAGGTTCACTTTTAGGTACATAATAGTTTGATTTAAAATAGGTTTTATCAAAAGTAAAACATTTTGAAGTTCTATAGGGTCTTATTTGTTTATTATTTTATCAAAAAATTATTTTCTAATGTAAATTTAGATAAAATATTTTATAAAAAAACTTTGGATTTAAGTTTAATAATCAAATTCATATTATATTCATCTTACTTATGATCAACTAAATATCAATAAAATGTTTTTTGATCAACTTGATTTCAATAAACTACTTTTTGATCTATTATTTTTTGAATAGCATATTTTTTTTAATATAATTAAATTGAAATTTTTTAAATTTATGAAGTTAATTTTAATATTTTTTTATTATCTTTAATAATATTTTCTATAAAAAACTCATAACTATTTCTTAGTTTATTATTCTATTGATTAATGAGGGTTACATTTCTGGTCATTATAGCTATAGAAGAAAACATTTCTCTATCTTTCAATGAATTTTCTTGTTCAACATCTGATTGATCATCTTTTCCATCTTCTAAGGAAGTTGATTAATCATATTTAAATTTGTGATGGATTTGGTTTTTATCTTTTCCATGAACCATTTTTACTTGGAATATTTGAATAGAATACAACTATTTTTCATCATTTTGTTCCACTATATTCTAATAAAATTTTTGAATACATTCCACTTTAACTAGTTCTCCAAATATATAATTATTTAAATGTATTCTTTCCTACTCTTTTAAAATTCTATTTTTTTCAATTTTTCTTCTTAATTTTAGGAAAATCAAGTCATATGTGACCTTCCTTATTACATTCATAAGATATAACTTCTAAATAATCTTTCTTATATTTTATACCTTTCCTTTATTTTCGATGAATATTTCAATAGTTTGAATTTTAAACAAGCTTATTTATATTTACTATAATTTTATAAAGTTTATTATTATTGTATTTTGAATCACATTGTTTTAAATTATTACATTTCTTTTTTAAGTAAGAGATTTATTATTTTTAGATTAATTATTAAAAGTACTAAAATTAGGATTAACTAAAGTAGAATAAATGGCTACTACATTCTTCCTTTTCTATTTTTCATCATCTCATTTCTATTTGCACTCATATTGCGTCAATGTTCTAATTAATTCATCCATAATTAAATTTTTTAAATGCTTAGTATCAATGATTAATGTCTTCTTGGAATATTATTTTTTTATAATATTGATTATATTTTTAACAAGTTGATATTTTGATAACTCTTTTTCACCCAAGGATTTTAAACTGTTTATTATTGTCATAAAGCATTGATGTGTCTATGTTATAATTTCTCTAGGTAAAAAATAAAAGGCTAGATAATAGGTCATAATAATAACTCTTTGAGTTTTTTAAACATTATAAGTTCTAAAATGTGTTATATTTGGCTTATTCCAAATTCCATTTACCATTTTACATGAAGATATTTGGACATATATTTCTAATTATATATCATAATAAAGTGTTATGAACTCTATGGTTTACTTGATATTAAAGTAATTTTTCACAAGAAAATATAATGACATCCTTATCCAGATATTTATAATTTTATGTCAGTATAATAAAATTATTGACTATAGTATTAATGGTATATGATTACAAATGATCAAGACAGTAATCATAATCATCTCTATCAAAAATTGGAGGTCTAGTCAAATTTAAGTTTTTGAATGTTTAAACTAGTACTCTTGCCATCACAAAAAAAAACTCTAATAACACTATAACAGCTCTGGACTCACACTCCCAGATCTAGTGCTAAAACATTATCTTTACATTTATGGATTTGATAACAATAAATGTGACCCAATTTAAACCATCCAAAACGTACAACATTAAATGGAAATTTTGGATTTCTTAAATGCCCAATGACCTTTTAGGTTTAAAATTTTATAGAATTAGGAAAACCTATTTTAAACTGGACATTTACCCACAATATCTATTTTTTCCACAAAACAATTTCTTTATAAAGTTTTTTTTCTTCACTCAAGGTAATTTACATATCTGGAACTCTAGATTTATTAACTTTTCTACTCATCCTTAAACCCTATGAAAAATATTTAAAAATGTGGTATGAGATCAAAAATCTTAGAAAGGTACAAAAAAGAAAGAAATTTGTTATCTTAGTGAAAAAAAATCAAACAAATAAAATATTTACCTTTATCATAGTATTCTTTGATCTTAAAAAATAAATCACAAACTTATAAAAAACACACACTTTTTCCTCAAATAAAACATTTGAACCCCATAGTAAGAGAATATAAATCCTTTTATGAAACTTAGACCATTATATTCATAAATCATGTTAAACTCATGTCATAAATAAATAGAGCCCAGTTAAATCCATTTGAGAAACTAACTTGGTTAACTTCCTACTTCCTTCCTTTAAATACAAGTAATATTACCCAATTCATTGGAGATCTATATTGGTCTCAACCGTGGTGTAAGATATATCGGGCTCACTCATCATATAAGTTGTATTGGGATCACTAGTCGTATAAGTTGTATCAGACTCACCCATCATCATATATATTCTCAAAAACCATATCATAAATAAAATAGTTTAATATTACACCTTTTCATATTAAAACCCTTGATAAATTCTTTTTAACCCATATACAATACACTTTTGGATATCAAAATACCCTTTCCCTTTAAAACCCAATTTTCAAAACTAGAATACCCAGAAAAAAAGGTAAATAAGGTTTTTTTTAATAAAACATTCAATATTTTAATGGAATCAAAACAAAAAGTAATGGTTATAGTGGTGAGAAAATCTATTGACACCATATTTGTTAAAATAGAATACTACTTTTTCATTTTGTAAAGAAATTTAAAATGTTTCATATAAAATATGATAAAATATTTATTTTAAAAATATTTGAAAGAAATTAAAAATAAATATAAAATTTCCTTTATAATTCATTTATTTCCATATAAATACATCCATAAAATAATTTTAATAATATGTATATGGAAAAAAATTAGAAAATACATCTTCAAAACATTTTTGAACAAGTTTTTAAGTTAAAGTGTATCTTACCCTGAGTCTGACTCATCACATATAACCATTATCTTTATAAATAATAAACTTATATTAATTATTTAATTTTTAAAGAACTTTTTCCTTTGTTATTATTCATTTTTTATTTATTACCATGTTATATTCAATTACATAATAATTTAAGTTCTTGTCAGTTGTTTTGATAATATTCAGCTCATGTGTCCAAAAAGACTTCAATAGGTTGACCATGATCAAAGTAGTAATTATTAAATCATATTAAGAATAATAATCATAAAATAATTATCTTTCTTATATATAAGTTATGGAATGCACGTCTATCATAGGCCATGTAAAAATAAAATTATTTTTCTAGTGCATCATAATGGCTAACCAGGGCCATCTCACTTGAGGAGTACCTCAGATTGTCCACTCACTTATTATAAATCACTTAAACTATTTTTTTTGTTTTAATTATTTTATGAAAAAAAATTATAAATGTTTTTTTTTATTAATTTATATGATATTTAAATGACCTGAAAAAAATGATAATTTAAAAGATACTAACATGAAATACTAAACAGAATGAGTTTAGGAAGAAAGAAATTGGTTTTGGGTTTGGTTTTGAGTTCAATCATTATTCTCCTTTATTTGTTTTATTTTATTTTGATAATACAAACATGAAATATCATGATTAATTGAGATTATTTTTATTTATAAATTGTGGAATCTTTGAATTCCTAAGAAATCTCAGTTTTACCTCCTCCTGTAATCAAGGTTGATGACACAATATGTTCGAGGATGTTTTATCTTCCAAGACCCGGCTCTATCGATGTCATTTCATCCATTGACTCCCTTAAATCCATTGTGTGAAGAGTTATCCAATGGATATATGGAAAATATTTTTAAAAAATGAATATAAATAGATTGAGTTTCGTGTCATGGGGGGTAGTCACCACACTGGGGAAATTCTCCTCACCCATGCATGATACTCATATCTACCACAAATATAAAATAAACTTTAATAAAAAATCAAGAGCACCTTGACCTACCCCTGGCTAAGACTCGGGTTATCCTATATTTATCAGGAGTACGATATCACTTTTTTTGGAATAGGATAAGAATTGAATAATAAAATTAAAATAAAAAAATAAAATAAAAATAATAAAGGTGATAAAAATAAAATAAAAAGAAAAAAATAAAAAGAATTGGGATGAGAGAGGGGGGAATAAAATAAAATATAAGAAGAATAGGTATAGGGAAGAATAAAATAAGACAATAAATAAAGAAAACAAAAATAATAATATTAAAATAATAGTAATAATTATAATAATAATAATAATAAATAAATAAATAATAATAATAATAATAATAGAAGTAAAATAAGAATGGTTGTGGTGGAACATAATAGAATAAGAAAAATGCATGAATTAAATTTATTAAAAGAAAAATAATTTAGAATTAAAATTAAAATAAAACATAAAACCAAAATAAAAAAAAGAGAAAAAAAATAAAGCATGAATATGATGTAGCAGTGGCCCCCAATCCATGGGGTGGATTCTTTCCCTTAGGTTTCGACTAATCCCTTTGGCAAGGGAATCACCTCATTTTATAGGAAATAAAGGAGAGGAACTTGGAATCCTTCAATCAAGCATGGATCTTAAATTTAAAGCTACGCCCATAAATACCAGGGTGTTTAAAGATACACCCAAGTCTCTCAGGTGTTTAAATTTTTGGCGTTGGCGAAATCCACATGGGGCACAGGTGCTTCGGTGTGCATGAATGGGGTTCCTTGGAATGGAAGTGGGCTTTCATGGGCCTTGGGGTAGATCACTACTAGAAATTAGATCTTTCCCAACGCCTCTATACCAATGGTTTGCAAAAACCGTTGGTATAGGTCCCCTTTCCCAACGGTTTGGCCAAACCGTTGGGAAAGGCCCCCAAATTGGCCACTTTTCCCAATGGTTTGGCCAAACCATTGGGAAAGGCCCTCAAATTGGACACTTTTCCCAACGGTTTGGACAAACCATTGGGAAAGGTCCCCAAATATACCACTTTTCCCAATGGTTTGGCCAAACCGTTGGGATAGGTCTACCTTTCCCAACGGTTTGGCCAAACCGTTGGGAAAAGTGGGCCAAAATTCAACATCCTTCACAGAGTAAAAATCACAACCAAAGACCTATACCAACGGTTGTTAAAACCGTTGGTATAGGTACTTTCATTTTTTATCGGACCTTCGTACCGAGAACATTATATAAATCAAAATTTAAAATATTTATGAGAATACATATATATATTTATGTAATTATGATAACAAAAGTCATGTTAAGTTAGTGGTTGAGTCGTTCAATTATAAACAAGGTGTCCTGGGATCAAATCCCAATGGATGTTTTATTTTTGGAATTTATATACCAATGGTTCCATTACCGTTGGTATATATTTCATATTACCTATACCAACGGTTTCCAAAACCGTGGGTATAGGTCTATCCCAACGGTTTTTGGAAAACCGTTGGTATAGACATATCCCAACGGCTTACTTGGCTACGGTTCTCCAAACCGTTGGTAAAGGTTAGTTTTCCAATAGTGGATGGAAGGGTGAATCACGGGATTGGTTCCTAGAATGGTGGTGGGCATCACCGAGTAGCGGTTCTTCTTCCTCATCTGACCTTCAAAGTGGTCAGATGAGGCTTCAAATAAGGCTCCATGACTGTTGGATAATGTGCAAGAGATAATACATGTTGGTCTCGGACATTGTAAGTGATGGATGGATTGCCTTAGAGCATTCAAGAAGTTATCCATAGTGGATATAGAATGCATCGGTGATAGAAATGGAATTCTTATGTGAAACAGTTGTGGCGGGTGATATCAAATGGTGGCGTGAGGTGAAGAGCATAGGCGGAGTGGCAGATCATATAAGATCTTTGATCCCACATCAAAATAAAGATGTGAGGAGTGCCCTCTTAAAATCCTGGGTGAGGATTTCACTTAGAAGTGAAGTTGATGGGGTGTCATAGGATTCCCCCCACCACTATAGACTACACTGTCCTGGTGAGGTTCTCCTCCCATATTCATGTGGGCTTGACCACCACACGAAGGCAGCTCGAGATTCAGCCTACATATGCATGTGGCCCGTGGATTTCATTCACGTGGGATCTTGTGCCTTAGGAATGCTCTCCCGGTGGGGTGGATTGGTTGATCGACTCCTCGTAGGACTATATTGGTGGCTGGATATCCTCTAGTTGAGGGCTATCCCTTGGCCTATATTCTTTGGACAACACCTAAAAATTATAAACATAATAAGTAAAATCTTAATCTTAACAAAAAAAAATATCAACCAAAACCTTATAAAATTTTTTCTAATAAAATATAACATTAAAACCCCCCTTTTAAATCCACTTTCATTATAGATTAAAAATTTACCATTTTCCAATAAAACAATAAAATATAAGGGGATTAGATGAGAAATTCATTTAAAATCATTGAAAATTGATTAAAAAATTTACACCAAATTTGTGCTTGTCAAATACCCCCACATTTAAACCATGATTTTGCTCAAGAATAAAATCTCAACAAGGATATAATTTGGTCACAAATTCTACCAATATTCAAATTCTAGAGTAATAAAATAAAACAATTATCAATGATAAATAAAATTTTCAAATTTCATATAAAATATTAATTCAATTTCTCGATTTTTAATGAAATAATCAATTCAATTATTTTACTTTTCCTAATTTAATGATTATGGAACTTATATTCTAATTTATTAAATATTATTAATTCATTATTATTAAACATGTCAAATCATGATGTACCTCACTTTTGAATCTTTTCTCTCAAAACTCATGATACAAATGCATGTAGATTTATGCTCATATAATGAGAACATGATCTTTATCCATAAGCTTGTATAAAAACTACTTTCTTCACTTTATAAAGTCAAAATTTGCATAAAATCAGGAATTATTTCAGTTAAGGTTCAGATGACTCTGAGGATTATGGTTGGTAGGATTTGATGTTTGAAAATTAAGGCTCAAGGAGGTGGTTATTCTATAAAATTATAAAGCTTGATATAGAAAAGTAAAAGTTTCATGAAATTATCCCCGTAAAATTGTAACAAATACCAAATTCTACAAAACTCAAAGTAATGATTCTGATAAAATTAAGAATAGTGAATTATTTTTGTACCCCCTTGAAATTTTCCCTAATTTTATACTTTTTTTCCTTTTTCAAAGAACCTTTTCATTTTTTTCTATTTAAATATTTATTATTAGATTAAACCTTACATCCACCACCTAACCACATATTATAAAAAACATAGGTCTAGTAATAGTGATTTTTGGTTTTCCCAAAACACAGCCCATTTTTCTCTTTTTTTCATTTTTATCATTTTTTTATTAAAGAGGTAAAAAAATGAAGTATCATGAATAAATAAATAACCTTACATTATTCCCACAATAATCACCCCCACAATTTTTCTCTCAATGTATATCATCCCTTCCACCGTGACTCCTTTCACCCCCATACTTAAATTTTAAAATATCATTCAAATACTAAGAGGAGGGTGGGAATGGATTAAAATAGATTGAAACATGGCTCATCCATGAAAAGGTTATTCATGGTTTTTAATGGATAAAAAAGGATTTATGTAAAGGTGGTAATTTTGAATGTGGTTTTTTATATTCATAGCATTGAAAAGTTCAAATGCATGTTTTGGTAGGTGACATGTCCCAAGATCACTCAATAAATATGCTCAATAATAAAATATGAAGTACTTGGTCTATAAATCCTTTTAGTAATAGAACATATGATTTGGGAAAATCACTCAAGGCATGATTAATAACAACAAATCAATTTTTATGAATTTTAGAAATTAAAAAAATCCAAAAAAATGTTATATAAATTTCATTTACATGAATCAATCAATTCACTTAAATCATGAGTCCTCGTTTTTATATCCATGCTTCACTTTAATCATCCAATTCTTCATTTTAATCATTAAATATCATTATCATTGAAATTTAAAACATTTAATCATAGGATTCCTAAGAAACTCAAATCTCCTATATTATTAAAGTTAAGAATAATTAAAGAGTGGGAATTAAATTTCAACTTTAAGCTCAAAATATGTTTTGGACAAAAATTGTTGAGATTTTAAAAGATAAACCTAAAAAAGTGAACTCATTTTCCCATAAATCTCAGTATTTTTCTTCCACTACTTGGGGGATGTTTGGGGATTATTTGTTTCATCATGGTCCTAAAAAAGATAATTACTCAATTAAGCACAATGATCAAGTCATTTAAGCTCAAAAAGATAAGAGGGATTGGGGTGCATGTTGGATTAATTCCTAAGACTAAAATTGTAATCATAAAAATTAGGTAAAGATAAATCTTGGATAATCCCCCAAGTGGACCCTAAAAATTTGGTACCTCCAGAGGGTAGTACCAACTGTTATACAAAGTTAGTTGGTTAATAAAGCTTCTTTGATTTGAATGATCACATGTTTCTTTTTATAGCTTGTGCTTCTTCCTTCTTGGTGAGGAATGACCCATGGATAGAGTATATCTGATCCCCCTAACAATTAGGTATAGCTTGCATGGAAGGGGTAGAATGAAGTATAGATCATCCTACTATTTGGATTCAGTTTGTACAACCTTATCTTGCTCTTCTAGTACTGGCTCAATAGGGGTTACATGAATTAAATGTTTGAATGGTAGGTAAAAAATGTATTTCTACTTGAATAAAATTTAAATTTAAATTTTTAATAAGTAATTTCTCCCCTTAAATATGAGAACCCTCATTTTTTATTTTATCAACCTCAAAAACATGGATTTTCTCATGGGATTCCTCAAATGTATGTTCAGTAAAATGAGGGAGATCCATGTGTTCCTCAATAGGCCGATGTTCTATTTCTTCATCTTCCTCTAAGGCATGGCAAGAATTGAACAAATATTAAAATTCATAACAATAGAGAGTAACACTCAATTTATATTGAATAAAATAAAAAAAATTGTTTAAAGAAATATCATCTCCCACATTTGTTTCTTCTTCAATCACTGCTTCTATGTATGTGCCTCTTGAAGTTGGATCTCGATGGATGAAGGTAGGTGGTTAGGCTCCTCTGTCTCTTCTTCAAATTACATCACTGTTGTTCCTTCATACTCTTCCATGGATAGAGTGACATGAAACGGTACTGGATATTCTAATTTATAGGGATTAGGGAGATCAAGTTGTACCTAATTTTCATTCCATAAGTCATCCAGATCTGTTGATCTCACACAATTATCTTAGCATGAAATTTTTCCTCATCATGAATCCACTCTAGCTCATCGTGGTCTTTCTGGATTTGGATCTTGAGATAGTTGGGATGTGGATACTCCTCAAGCCGGGCCATGAACTCTTTGATGTATTCAGTAAAATTGTGCAACTTTGGTGGAATTTCCTTCTAGGTCTTCAGTATTTGATAATAAACTTTGGCTTTATCAATCATATCTTCAAGACTATAAACACTATAAGAAAACAGTGTTTTAGCGGTGGTTTTTTCACTGTAGTTTTCAAAACCATCGCTAATTTTTTGATCAAAAAGAAATTAGCGGTGGTTTTGAAAACCACCATGAAAAATACACCGCTAAATGTTCTTAATATATTATTAATAAATGTTTTAAAATTTCTTCCAAAAAAAATTTACACTTTTTTTATTGGCAGTTTTAAAAAAATTCATCGCCAAATACCGGTGGTTTTTTCAAAACCTCCATGAAATTGAGGGAGAAATGTTAAAAATTATTTATTTATTATTATTTACAATAAAATATAGTTTATTATTTATAATTGTATTTTTTTATAATGTGTCAATTAATAAACATTTATAATTATTAGTTAATATTTTTAAACTTAAAACAAATTTTCAATAAGTTGACGAACAAACTTCAACATCAATTGACCATAACTTCTGATCCAAGAGTCCATTTCAGCACCACAACCAGTTAAATCAAAGCTTATCAAATGAGCTAAAACCAAGTGAGATTTAAATCAAGTGATAATCAAATGAAAAAAAATTATTCAAATTTAAAAAGTCGAAAATCGAACTCAAACTTCAAACGACCATAACTTTTAATCTGGGTGTCTGTTTGGGCTCTACCACATATCAAATCAAATTCTGTGATGAGTTCTATGTTGTTTAGGTCTGGTACCAACTACTTGAGTATAATACCACTTTTCAGTCTGCTAGAAAGGCTCAGAAGGCCTCCAAAACAGAGGTTTTAGTTGTAGAACCTGATTTCTTAAAATTCAAAGGGTCATAACTTTCGATCCAGGGGTTCGTTCAGCCTCTACCACATATCATATCGAAGCTCATTTCATGATCTTAAATTTTACTGGTTGTGGCACTAAAAAATGAATCATTCATTAGATTTTATGGTTATTTTTGTGTTTTTAGGGTTTTAAGAGGTTCGTAATGTTTTATGATTTAATTAAGTAATTATTTCTTTGTTTGTTTGTTTGTTTTCTTGTTATTTATTTATTTAATTAATTTTAATTAATTAATTAATTATTAATTAACTAATTAATTTAATTAATATAATTTATTTATCTATTATTTATTATTTATTTATTATTTATTTATTTATTTATTTATTTATTTATTTATTTATTTATTTATTTATTTATAAATTTATCTATTTATTTATTGATATATTTACTAATTTGTTTATTTTTTTATTATTTAGTTATTATTCACACATTAATTAATAATTTATTTTTAAATTATTTATTAATTATTATTTATTTATTTATTTTTAGTTTATAATTAATTAATTAATTATTTGTTTATTTATTATTTATTTATTTTTTATTCATTATTTATTAATTAATTATTAAAAATTTATTAAATATTTATAATCAAATGTTAAATATTAAATATTAAATATTTATTATTGATTATCAATTATTAATTATTAGTTATTATTAATTATTAATTATTAATTAAAAATTAAAAATTTATTTATTTATTTATTCTTAATTATTTATTATTAATTCTTTATTCTTTATTCTGTATTATTTATTATTTATTATTTATTATTTATTATTTATTATTTATTAATTTATTTTTAATTTACTAAATATTAATATATTACTAGTTTATTATTCGATTATTATTTATGTATTTATTTATTATTTATTAATTATTTATCAAAAATATTTTAATATATTGTTAATTATCTATAAATTTTTAAATATTAATTCTTAATTCTTAATTCTTAATTATTAATGATCAATTATTAATTATTAGTTATTATTAAATTTTTATTATTTATTATTTATTATTTATTATTTACTATTTATTTTTTATTTTTTATTATTTTTTATTTATTTTTTATTTTTTATTATTTATTAATTATTATTTATCATTTATTATTTATTATTCATTATTTATTATTTATTATTTATTATTTATTATTTATTATTTATTATTTATTATTTTTTAAATAATTTATTATTTATTTGTTATTTATTTATCTTATATTGAATTATTTTTGAAGTAATTTATTATTTATACATTACATATATATTATATGTTATATGTTATATATTATATATTATATATTATGTTTTATGTATTATGTATTATGTATTATGTATTACGTATTATATATTATGTATTATATATTATATATTATATATTATATATTATGTACTATGTATTATGTATTATGTATTATGTATTATGTATTATGTATTATTTATTATGTATTATGTGTTATATATTATATATTATATATTATATATTATATTATGTATTATGTATTATTTATTATTTATTATGTATTATTTATTATATATTATATATTATGTATTATGTATTATATATTATATATTATATATTATATATTATATATTATATATTATATATTATATATTATATATTATATATTATATATTATATATTATATATTATATATTATATATTATATATTATATATTATATATTATATATTATATATTATATATTATGGATTATATTTTATATTTTATATTTTATATTTTATATTTTATATTTTAAATATTACATATTACATATTATATATTATATATTATATATTATATATTATATATTACATATTACATATTACATATTATATATTATATATTATATCTTACATATTACATATTATATATTATATATTACATATTATATATTATATATTATATATTATATATTATTTAGTATTTAGTATTTGGTATTTATTCTTTAAAAGTTACTATTTACTATTTACTACTTATTATTTATTATTTATTATTTATTATTTACTATTTACAATTTATTATTTACAATTTTTATTTACCATTTATTTCCATATTGTATATTTCTTTATTTATTATTCATTTATAGTCTCTTTATTAATTAGTAATTTGTAATTAGTAATTATTAAATATTAATAATTACTTATTACTTATTAATTAGTAATTATTAATTATTAATTATTAATTATTAATTATTAATTATTAATTATTAATTATTAATTATTAATTATTAATTATTAATTATTGATTAATCATTATTGATTAATAATTATTTAGTGTGTATCTATTTGTTATGTATTTTTTGTTTTTCCAATTAATATATATACATATATATATATAAGTATATTAAATTCGATTTATTGACCACATGAAGAGCATGTTAGAGTGGTAAAGTCTTTGGAGAATAAGCAAGAGGTAAGGGGTTCAAATCTCAGCCAACATAGAATTTCTATATATGACATGGGTATGTGCGTGGACATGGACTTGTGCATGGAGATGGGTATGAGCATGTTAATAATAAATAATAAAAAATTGCTAAATTGTTTTCCAAAACCATCGAAGAATGATTTAGCGGTGATTTAAACCGTTTCTAAATGAGAAAAACTGCCGCTAAATACAAATTTTGGTGTTGTAGGAATGAAATTTTGTTGTATGCTAATTTATCATAAGCTTATCCAGGTCAATGAGTTCATCGAGATTTTATAAGAGAGTCATGTAATGACCCATAATTATATTAATGAAATTTCCCTTCTTATAATTATGTCATATAGTATAAATCACATAAAATCACATAAAGAACACAAAAAAACATTATAAATGAATAATGAATGAAGTTAGTGGTTTTTTTAGAAATTAAGGAACCTATACTAATGGAATAGTAACTTGAGCTGTGGAATAGTGATATGAAAATTATGAACAGTAAACCGGCCAATAGAATAGTAAAATCACCAATGAAATTATAAATAAAATTTCGGCATATTATAAATAAAAATATGATAAAATTATATCATAGAATTAGTAAATAAATGTTTTGAAAATGATAAATTACGTATTAATATTTTTATGAAACATAAATGTCTATTTATAATTTTATAATTAATATAAGGATTTAAAAGAAAATTTATTTTCATTAAATAGATTTATAACTTAATATTTTGTTATCTTATGATTACTATATAATTTTATGAGACCTTAATTAATTTCTCAAAATGTTTTAAAATCAGCTATAATTTTAAAATTGGTTTTTTTTCAAATAAATGGTTATTTTAATTAAAAATTAATTTTATCTAAATTATAAAATTATTTTCAGAAAATGGAGTCTATTTTTTAATTCTAAAGATCAAAATAGGGTTACAGTGGAGTTTTGGGATTTTTTTAAAATAGTTGAATTTTTTGTGAATAGTGAAATACGGTAATTTATGGTATTTAACATTATAAGTAAATAAATCCATTCTGGAGTCATGGTTGAGTCATGGATGATGTAAGTGGTCATTATCTTGAACTTATATGCTCTCTTTACTGTATTTATCCACAATAATCTTCATTATTCATAGTCTTGAGGCAAAATAATAAACAAATAGAAAAAATAAAAAAAAATGCCCATCACCACCTCTTCTCTTCCCACATCAAAAGCCTTTATACTTGTCCAAATTCTACCTAAACCTCTTATTAATTATCCACCCCAAGTCTATGATCCTTTAGTCTCAATAATGGACCAAACTCAAGTGCCTCAAGGAGGTTCTCAAGGAGAAGAATTCAAGAGGAAAAAACCTATTTATTTTTATTTTATTTTCGTTTAAATTTATTTTATTTTCCTTTCCTCTCCTCACCTTTGCTTGTCCAAGTAACAAGATAACTTTATTATATTTTATATACTATAGTTTTATTATGTTAATGGAACAACCAATCATCGTTTCTCTTCCCCTCTATTTTTATTCTACAAATGATAATGGCATTCATGATGTGTGGATTTATCGCCTTTGAGGACAACATGTTTTCAATTTCCATTACCACCTTCAAATTTGGTAATAAAACCATTTTTATTTTTAAAACAGATTATAATATATTTATTATATCTTATTTAATGTTTTAGAACAAGTATATGTACATAATATTAATTAATAAAACAAAACTAGTTCGTGATGATCGAAAAAATGCTAAAATAATCTATATGATTCCCATTAATGTTTTATATAATGAATAATCCTCACATTTGGAAAAAATGATATATAATACCATTTAATATTCTATAAATTTATTAATAACAAATAATTTTAATTCTGGATAACTAATCTTATTTTACATGATCTTCCATACACATATACAAGTGAACCGGTCATGAAAACCAAGAAAACGAACACTCTCAAACGATGAAATTATACCTTATAAATCATAAAAAAGGATATGAATGAACTTAATAATATTATAATTAATAAAATATATGTATAAAAGGTTATGAATTAATTAATTAATGTATTTTTTATGGCCTCTTGCGTAGTGGTGTCATTACATCCTCTGGTGTGGATCAAATTTAGAAGTTATATTTTGTCCCAAACTTTTACTAACTATAAAGGTGTGGTATAGTGGTAGTGTATGTTGGATTTGGTGTCCTAGAACCAACTACTTTTTACTTTATTCATTAATAAATGCCTTATCACATCTTGATTGTTCTTCTGTGTGACAATGCATGTGATAATGTTCTAAGGACAGCTGTTGCATTAATGGGTCATAGCGGATCCCTGCTATGATGAGAACCCGGAAGTGCCATAACACTATTCTTGAATATATGTTCTATTTCCGGATGATGTTATTTGAGGGACACAAATAATACAGTCCATTAGGAGTGAGGAATCATAAAACTTTGAGGCACCTTCTCATGGTGTGCGCCCTTGGTAATATCCAGGAGGATATTATGAGAATGAGACCCGCCAATAGGAAATCCACATTTCATAGTGTCATTGGATGTTCCTATCTGCAGACGTGTGTATTGGTCCTTAGAATTTAAGATTATTATTAATGGGTATTACAACTCGCGCACTTAGATGTATTGATGAAAACTGTGACGACACACTGTTCGTAATGAGGTAGGATACATTGGGTGCATCACGAGTAATACTGCATTAATAGATAATGCGAGAAAGGATTTGTCCTTTATATTCCATAACGGAATTAGATATCTCAGGCCCTTTGATGGAATATATATAGCCTAAATAAATCCATGGCCATGTTAAGGTATGGGCGAGTTCAATTCTGGGAAGTCAAAGAAAGAATAATCGAGCACATGGGTTGATGGCACTAGCATGCAACCCGCTTGATTAGAGATATCGAGACAAAGGGATTATATTACATGGTAAGTGTTCGTAGGAGGTGACACATCATTGCGGCATTAAATTATTTCTCTATGGGTGCCTTGGCGTGTGCCAGATTCTAAACTTGGACTTTAGGAAGGCTCCGCCTAATGTCACTGAGAAAGAGGCCTAGAGGGTCACACACTAAGTGTGTCCATGTATCTCAGTTAAATATTAATTTAACAAGTTAAATAAAGATTATTCCCGACTGTGGTTTAATAATTATGTAATTATTCTTGATCGCATTTATTTCAACACTAGTTATTCAATAGAATATATTATGGGTGAAATAATACATTTATTAGCGAGTAATGCAATTACATTTATTTAAGAAATAAATAGCCATTACTCAAGGACTAATAAATATGGTGGAGGAAATAAAGGAAAGTGGAAAATAAAATTACACGCCGTGTATATTAAATATACACGTCGTGTAGTTTTAAGGAAAAACAAGTACACACCGTGTATTAATTATATTACATGGCATGTAGTTTTTCTAGTTGGGATTTTGAGGAAATAATATCATTATGGTGATACTAATTATATTCAGCGTGGGCGCATGTCAAGGAACTAATAATTCGACATGGGGGTTTAAAATAAGAGTTAATGAAAGAAATAAAATGTGTAACGTATTCATTTATTTTAATAACTCTATTAAACTCAAAATAGATTATAATTATCCTCATAACCCCAACACTTTTCCAACCAATGGTTGTGCACAACAACTTTGGAGAATTATTTCAAGACCGAAAGAACTTCTTCCTCCAAGAACCCTCTCAAGACTGAGAGACCAAGGTGATCGAAGGCGGATATCGCAAGCGAAGGTTCTTCCATGCTAGCACCTGGAGATCCCTTCAGCAATGTCCGGAGATACGTGGCACACATGTGGATCACCGCTAGAGGAATCCTACACTTGGATTCTACGACGCAACGACGGATCACAGGATCGTGACCGGAGACATCAACGAAGAAAGAATTCCACCAAGGTAATTCTTGTTAATTAATTAAATTGATTATAACCAATATATGATGATCCTATCTCTATGGTTCTGGGATTCCCTTTTAATTTTTTTTCATTCTTCGTTCTATTCCGAAGATTCGGCGTTTTAAATCATGACGTATCTTGGATTGAACGTTGCTTAAAATTAAAATTCAAGTTGGGAAAACCCACCAACACGCTTCCGCTGCGCCCGGAACCTACAAGTGGTATCCGAGGGGTCATATCGTTGATTATAATTATTTAGCGTTTCTTTGGTGATTGAAGCATTAAATAATTTAGTTGTTTTCAATTCAAGTTTAATCGTTCTGGAAATATGAATCTCAAGATATGTTCCTCCTCCCTCGTTTCTCGTTCACCTCACAGAAACGAATTTTTCTTTTAATTTTGATTAAAATAAAATAGAGGAACTCATCCAGAGGAGCTAAACATTTCTGGCCGTACAACACCAGAATACACGGCATGTATTCGGAAGTACACGCCGTGTAGTCTAGGTTCAATGCATTGACTGATCCTCCAAATAAGGTCGTGTATTGGATTCTTTCTAAGAATTTAAGACACCGTGTGTTGACCAAAAATAGGTGGCACACAGTTTTCGGATTACACACCGTGTGGTCCAATGAACACGACATGTAGTCCCTTCGGGTTAGGGTTGGTCTGTGTACCCCATGCACGGCTTGCCTGACTGGAAACCGTGTAACGCGGAAACTATAAGGCGTGTGTCCCACAGAACACGGCATGTGTCCCACAGAACACACTGTGTACTCCAAAAATTTCTGAAGTACTTTAACACGCCCTGTCCCCGGGCGTATACTTCAGATGGACGGTGAAGAAAAGTACACGCCATGTAGTCAGAACTACATGCCGTGTACTCACCCAAATTACACAAATTTATTAAAATTTATTATTATATTATACAAACCCTTGAGACGTGTACCATGGTGAAGGCGTAAAGCTGAGGCACAATACGTGATAGGTGTTTTATATATATGTGTTTAATTTAACATCTGTGTAATAAATGGGAATTCACCAGGTTGCCTCCAAGGTACAAGTTACGTACAAGGATAATTTTAAATTAATTTGTTTGTTTAAAATTATAATGGATGAGAATCTCAAGGATGTTCGGAAAAGGGTTTAAGATAAAATTATTGATTAATTAAAGATAATTAATTAATTCTAGCGTGATTTATCTTAAACAATAATGATTAAATAATTAAATGCTAGTTTTATTTATGTGTAAATATCGTTTCCTATATGGATGATCATGAGCTAGACTGAAACCTTTGTATGAAAATGGTTTCTTTTAATTTATTTATTTAAATTACTTTTGTTGGCCTGCGAGCCATCTCCTCATTAATATGTAGGGCCTACACACCCAAGGATTCTTTTATGTAAAACCCCCTTTTTACCCCTCACCTGCATGTTAGATAAATAAATAAGTAATGGATGGAGCTCACAAGCTAGTGGAGGTAGCTCAAGACAGGAGCCAAGGTGAAACCAATCCAAGGAGATACAAAGGTGGACATGTGGAAAGCTGTAAACATGAACCCGAAAGGTTCAACGTGTTTCTCCCCTAGGTCTTGGGTTAGTTTATCAACCGCTAGATAAACTAACCAATAGAAAAAGCTCATGATCATACCATTTATTTTATTTCTGTCAGTTTCATGGTTTATTTATTATGGGTGTGTTATCACGATCGCACAATTAATGAATTAAACGAGCATTCAAGATGGAACAAAAATAAAATCAGCTTATACGTAAATATTATCTTAGAAATGGTTGAACAGTTAATTATATCCCACTTAATATTAACAAGTATGTAATCAATGATAATAAAATGACAATTTACGTATAAGGATAAAATCCTTCAAAAGAAATATTATGTCGGTATATCCTTCCATAATCTTGGTTAGAATCGAACCATAGTTCAATGTTCTTGACCAACCCTAGTTGGGGTGCTTTCAATTATCGGGGAATTCTAATTCAAGGTTTTGGGTTGACTTGACTTGGTTCACATTAAGGGTTGACTTCCACAGTAGGACTTTGTGTGACCAAGAGGCAAAGGTTGAGGAAATCCAAAAATAAAAGGATTTCAGGATTGGGGAGTCCACTCAGTGGATCAAGGAGCTCCAATTTAATGCAGTTGGCATTTGGAATGCCTACCTAAAACCCTTCAAGTTTCTTGACTAACTCTAGTTGGGGTAATGCAAAGGGAAATATGGATCCTTTCCACTAGAATATTCAGGAAACAGAATATTCCAAAGTCAATGGTGAGGGCTATTGTATTTAGATAAAATAGTGGGAGACTAATAAGTATTAATTTATTTATTTGTATCAGTTTTGTAATAAAGTAATAAACCTTTGCTCATATTAATTTGTAGAAATGATAGGAAAATGAATTCAAACATATCATTATGAACCATACCCGAGAAGGAAAACCTTCTCACCGGCACCAATTTCCAAGAGTGGCAGAGGCGTTTACGCATCATCCTTCGCCACGAAAAGAAATTGTATGTGCTGGAAGAGCCTATTCTAGTTGCACCTAGGAAAGTGGCCAGTGATGAGGAATTATCTCTCCATATGAAACACATGGATGATGCCACAGATTTCCAGTGTTTCATTCTATCAGCCATATCCAGTGATCTCTTGAAGCAACATGAAAACATGGACGCGTATAGAATGATGTCTCACCTTAAGGATCTCTACCAAGATAACGCGAGACAGGAGAGGTATGAGATCTCCATTACTTTGTTTACAACTAATCTTGGAGAGTCTGCGCCAGTTGGGCCTCACGTAGTCAAACTTATTGGCTACATTGAACGCCTGGACATCTTAGGGATTAAATTCCCAGATGAGTTGCATACAGATCTCATAATATCATCACTGCCCAAGACCTTCTCTATCTTCATTGTCAACTATAATATGAGCGGAAATGATAAGAGTCTATCAGAGCTTCTGACCTTGATTTTCCAGGTAGATAAGGACATGGGGCATGAAAAACCGACGGTCCTTATGATGAAAAACAAAAGGAAGGACACGACAAAGGGGCCAAAGACTTATAAACGGTCTGAAGCCCCCGAGCACCGTCCCTCCAAAAATGGGAAGATCCAGAGGCAGGGCAAGGAACGGGAGGCAGTGTGTTTTTCATGTGGCAAGCAGGTCCACTGGAATAGTAACTACACCCAGAAGCGTGGGGATGCTAAAGGTTCATTTTTTATCGAGTACAATCTTTCTATTTCTACACATTGGGTATTAGATACAGCTTGTGGGGCTCAAATATGTATTAAAATGTAGGAACCAAGTAGATTTAGAAAGATCTCCAGAGGAAAGGTGGATCTTAGAGCTGCCAATGGGGTAAGGCTGGATGCGTTGGCTATTGGCGACTATCACCTCTCATTGCCAACTGGCATGATTTTGGTTTTACAAAACTGTTATTTTGTGCCTAGTGTTACCAAGAACATAATTTATGTATCTTGTTTGGATATGGATGGATTTGTTTTAAAGTTTGGAAATAAGGGTTGTATCTTTTATAAGAACAACTTATGTTATGGTATGGCACATTTTAATAATGGTTTGTATGTATTAAATTACGAAAACCAAGTGTTGGAAATCGATAATGAAACAAACTCACATGACTCATACATCACCCAGTTGTGGCATCACCGCCTTGGTCATGTAAACAAGAAGCACTTGACAAAGCTCTTCCAAGATGGCTATTTAGACTCTACTGGGCTAAAACCACTTGATATATGTCACACTTGTTTACAAGGTAAAATGACCAGGCCGCCTTTCGGTGGACATGGTGAAAGGGCCACAGAGCTTCTAGGATTGGTACACACGGATGTATGTGGACCATTTCCAGTAGAAGATATAGGTGGATATTCTTACTTCATTGCTTTTATTGATGATTTGAGTAGATACGGATTTGTCTACTTAATGAGGTATAAGTCAGAAGCCTTAGATAAATTTAAGGAATTCAAGAATGAATTAGAGAATCATCTTGGTAAGAAGATAATGAAACTTCGATCAGATCGAGGTGGAGAATATCTGAACCAAGAGTTCATCGATCTTCTACGGGAGTCTGGGATTCTATCTCAGTTCACTCCTCCTTATACACCACAGTGGAACAGTATTAGTTAAAGGAGGAACCACACCTTGTTGTACATGGTGAGGTCGATGATGAGTCATGCGAATCTTCCATTATCCTTTTGGGGATATGCATTACAAACTGAAGCATATACATTAAACCGAGTACCAACTAAGGTGGAAAATGGAATTCTCTCTGAGTTATGGAATGGAAAGAAACCCATTTTGTCACATACACATGTATGGGGATGCGAGGCATTTTTTAAGGCCTTCTCAGGCAACAAACTAGCACCCCGGGGCACGATGTGTATCTTTATAGGATATCCTAAGGAAAGGACAAGAAAGTGATTGTCGCCAGACAAGCCATCTTTCTTGATAGGTAGTGAATCCTCAAAAAGGATAGTGGGAGCAAGATTGACTTTGACGAAGTTGATGCTCAAGATACACAGGAGTTGGTACAGGAACAAGTTCCACAGGTCCCCGTGGAAGAGGTTCCAGAAACACAAGTACTACATAGGATCTCAAGAGAGGTAAGGGAACCAGAGAGATTTAGTTTCCTAGTCACCGAGGATGGTGAATCATTATAGTTGGACAATGATGAGTCTCTCTCCTACAAGGAAGTAGTAGAAAGATCAGAAGCTGCAAGATGACTAGAAGCTATGAATTTTGAGATGGATTCCATGTATCAGAACCAAGTTTGGGTTCTGGTCAATGAGCCAGTTGATGTAAAGCCTGTTGGATGAAAATGGGTATTCAAGAGAAAACTGGACATGGAAGGTCAAGTTAGCACCTATAAAGCAAGGCTAGTGGCAAAAGGATTTAGACAGAGTCAAGGAATTGAATATGATGAAACCTTCTCGCTATTTTCCATGTTTAAATCCATAAGAATCATACTTGCCATAGCAACTTACCATGACTACAAGATTTGGCAGATGGATTTCAAAACAGTATTCCTTAATGGGAACCTTCAGGAAGATGTCTATATGACACAACCAGAAGGGTTTGTGACACCAGGTGAAGCCAAACAGGTTTGCAAGTTGCATAAATCCATTTATGGATTGAAGTAAGCATTCAGGTCATGGAACATTCGATTTGATGAAGTCATAAAGGAATTCTGTTTCATTAAGAACGAATGTGAGCCATGTGTTTATAAGTGGTTTAATGGGAATGCGATCATTATCCTAGTAGTATATGTTGACGACATATTACTTATTGGAAACGATTTACCAATCTTACAGTTAGTTACAGACTGGTTGAACAAGTGTTTCTCCATGAAGGACATAAGAGAAGCAGCCTATATTCTAGGGATCAAGATCATTCGTGATAGATCTAAGAGGCTACTTGGACTAAGTCAGGGTACATACATTGACCAGATACTAAAGAGATTTAGTATGGAACAATCCAAGAGGGGATTGGTTCCAGTGTCACATGGCCTACATCTTTCAAAGAAAACGTGTCCTCAGACACAACAAGAGAAAGATAGAATGAGTAAGACCACATACGCTTCGGCTATAGGATCCATCATGTATGCCATGTTATGTACCAGGCTTGATGTTGCCTATGCACTGAGCATGGAAGGAAGATATCAAGCAGATCCACGAGAACAGCATTGGACTGTTGTTAAGACTACCTTAAGTATCTGAGAAGAACTAAGGATATGTTCCTGGTGTATGGAGGAGACAAGGAGCTTTTCATCAGAGGGTATGTTGATGCTGGGTTTCATACAGATTAGAACGACCTGAAGTCGTAATCTGGATATGTTTTCTGTATCAATGGAGGAACGGTGAGCTGGAAGAGTTCAAAGCAGCTAGTTGTCACCGATTCTACAGTGGAGTCTGAATATATAGCGGCTTCTGATGCAGCCAAGGAAGCCATCTGGATTCGGAACTTTGTCCAGGAGCTTGATGTGGTGCCTAGTAGTAAATATCCCATTACATTGTATTGTGATAATACTACAGCGGTGGTTCTTGCAAAATAACCAAGGTCACATCAACGGACAAAGCACATACTCTGGAAGTATCACCTCTTGAGGGATTTCTATCAAAGGGGTGAAGTTGCAGTGAGTAGAGTGTCCACGGAAGAGAATGTGGCAGACCCCATGACTAAAGGTCTATCTCAGCAGAAGCATGAATATCATGTGAGAGCTAGCAAGTTAAAGGTTGTTAGTTGTTGGCCCAAGTCCAAGTGGGAGTCTGTTGGAGTTGGTGGCCTAGAACCAACTACTTTGTACTTTATTCATTAATAAATGCCTTATCACATCTTGATTGTTCTTCTGCGTGACAATGCATGTGATAATGTCCTAAGGATAGCTGTTGCATTAATGGGTAATAACGGATCCCTGCTATGGTGAGAACCCGTAAGTGCCATAACATTGTTCTTGAATATATGTTCTATGGCCGGATGATGTTATTTGAGGGACACAAATAATACAGTCCATTAGGGGTGAGGACTCATAAAACCTGGAGACACCTTCTTATGGTGTGCGCCCTTGGTAATATCCAGGAGGATATTATGAGAACAAGACCTGCCAATAGGAAATCCACATTTCATAGTGTCATTGGATGTTCCTATCTGCGGATGTGTGTATTGGTCCTTATACTTTAAGATTATTATTAATGGGTATTACAACTCGCACACTTAGATGTATTGACGAAAACTGTGACGACACACTGTTCGCAGTGAGGTAGGATATGTTGGGTGCTTCACGAGTAATAATGCATTAATAGATAATGCGAGAAAGGATTTGTCACTTATGTTCCATAATGTAAGTAGATATCTCAGGCCCTTTGATGGAATTGATATAGCCTAAATAAATATATGGCCATGGTAAGGTATGGGCGAGTTCAATTCTGGGAAGTCAAAGAAAGAATAATCGAGCACATGGGTTGATGGCACTAGCATGCAACCCACTTGATTAGAGATATTGAGACAAAGGGGTTATATTACACGGTAAGCATTCATAGGAGGTGACACGTCATTGCGACGTTAACTTCTTTCCTTATGGGTGCTTTGGCATGTTGCTAGACGCTAACCTTGGACTTTAGGTAGGCTCCGCCTAATGCCACTGAGAAAGAGGCCTAGAGGGTCACACACTAAGTGTGTCCATGTATCTCAGTTAAATATTAATTTAAAAAGTTAAATAAAGATTATTCCCGAATGTGGTTTAATAATTATGTAAGGATGTCTGATCGCATTTATTTCGACACTATTTATTCGAGAGAATATATTGTGGGTGAAATAATACATTTATTAGCGAGTAATGTAGTTACATTTATTTAAGAAATAAATATCCATTACTCAAGGACTAATAAATATGGTGGAGTAAATAAAGGAAAGTGGAAAATAAAAGTACATGCCGTGTATATTAAATATACACGCCGTGTAGTTTTAAGGAAAAACAAGTACACGTCGTGTATTAATTATTACACGGCGTGTAGTTTTTCTAGTCGGTATTTTGAGGAAATAATATCATTATTGTGATATTAATTATAATCATCATGGGCGCATGTCAAATAATTAATAATTCGACATGGGGGTTTTAAATAAGAGTTAATGAAATAAATAAAATGTGTAACGCGTTCATTTATTGTCATAAATCGATTAACCTCAAACCCGATTATAAATATCCTCACAATCCCAACACTTTTCCAACTAATCGTTGTGCACAACAATTCTGGAGAATTTATTCAAGACCGAAAGAACTCATTCCTCCAAGAATGCTCTAAGACCGAGAGACCAAGGCGATCAAAGGCAGACATCGCAAGTGAAGGTTCTTCCACCCTAGCACCCAGAGATCCCTTCGGCGACATCTGGAGATACGTGGCACACGTGTGGATCACCGTTAGAGGAATCCTACACTTGGATTCTACGACGCAACGACGGATCATAGGATCGTGACCGGAGACATCAACGAAGAAAGAATTCCACCAAGGTAATTCTTGTGAATTAATTAAATTGATTATAACCAACATATGATGATCCTATCCCTATGGTTCTGGGATTCCCTCTTATGTTTTTTTCGTTCTTCATTCTATTCCGAAGATTTGGAAATTTAAATCGTGACGTATCTCAGATTGAACGTTTCTTAACATTAAAATTCAAGTTGGGAAAACCCACCAACGTGCTTCCGCTGCGCCCAGAACCTACAGTGTAGGGTCGAATCCACATGGATACTTCCATTTGTCTTGAATAATTCTGGTCTCTATTT
Organism: Viscum album; assembly: GCA_963277665.1. Lineage (NCBI taxonomy): Eukaryota > Viridiplantae > Streptophyta > Magnoliopsida > Santalales > Viscaceae > Viscum > Viscum album. Next base: position 1,351,006,564 of record OY728159.1, on the reverse strand, counting down.
ATGAAAATGATTCTTTTATAGAAGTCCATTTTTTGGAAATTTTGGTATGAGTTCTCATTGGGATGACTTAAATTAATAAATGAGGGATCAAGAACAATTTGAGTATCTGGGTGAATGATTCCCTATAAGTCTATCCTTGGAAAGATCCCATTACTTAGTCTGTGACGAAAACATGGGTCACTAGTTGACTTTGGTCTTAGTCTCCTAGATCTACCTAGGAAGTATCTATCCTGTGGTTAGGAAATAACAACAGCCTAAGTACATTAAGTTTCACTTCTTAGACAGAAAGCTTCCTAAGCCAGTGGTCGTAGCACATTCTACTCCAATTAGGATTGAGTCATTTGTTTAATTGTCTCATGGTCAGGGATGTTCGCACAATTGGGATAAAACATGAATTAAAATCCTAATTTCTACCTCAATTAGACTTTCCAAGTTTATATTTAAAGGTGTATTTAAATTATTCAGATACATTACTTGATCCCTACCCCAAAAGATTTAGAAACTCATAGAGGGGTAAAATGAAATTAAATAAATAAGAGATAACATATTTGATGGATCGATAAACATCAATGGAATTGGGATAATGCAAGAGATTTGGGAAAGATAATTGAAATAAACATGCACGAAGCAATTCACAATTATAAAAACAACTTACTTGAGAAAGAGGGATGCAAACCAAATCTAAATGAAAAGGTGAAAATTGATTGCATTGAAGAACAGAAACTCCACGACTCTTGTATTAATAAGAATGCACATAATATGAAGGAATTGAGAGTTTGAGAGGAAAAAGGGTGAAAGAGTTATCAAGGGATTGAGAGGGATAACAGAAGCTCATCTGGAAGTGTTTGCAATGCTTTGTCGCTGCTCTACTTATATAGGTGATTTTGGTCACGACGTGTAGCAGTGGTACACGACATGTACCCTTGATCCGCATCATTTTCCTGCAGATCTCTATCATGGCACGTGGGACTTACGCATTAAGAAGTTTGACAAGGTACACAGTGTGTACCCATTATTAACAACGTATACCCTACGTTCATTCTGTTTTTGCATAGATTCCACATGAATTTATCACCTGAGGATTTGACTGGTCATCAAATCATGTACGAGTAGGTCTTGATGTGTAGCGGCTTTTTCTTGCTGGCTATGTGTCTTGGTCATGACTGGCTCCAAGACTTGGGATAAGACTGTGAGCTTCGGGTACACAATGTGTAGGGTGGAATCAAGACGTGTACTCAGTTGTTTTTTCACTTTTTCTACCTTTTCATTCTTGAAATCCTATGAAGCCTTTATTCTTGCAAAATTAGACACCTACCACGTGCATTATCACATAATTTACTGAAACGCAATGGAAGAATACAGCAAAGTAAATATATGAATAATGATTATCAATTTTATTTGAGTATCTAGGACATTAAGATCAAGTGAAAAATAGTTTTGGACATAAGGTAAGGGATTCTTTCTGAACTTCAATTTTTCCTTCTAGTTACACTTTCTCTATCTTTACCCCAATGTAATTCTTATTTACTATTACGTACTTATTAATTATTTATTATTTATTATTTATTATTTATTATTAATTATTTATTATTTATTATTTATTATTTATTATTTATTATTTATCATGTATTATTCGTTATTTATTTTTTATTTGTTATTTATTTATTTATCTATTATTTATTAATTTATTATTTATTTGTTATTTATTTATCTTGTATTAAATTATTTTTGAAGTAGTTTATTATTTATACCTTACTTATATATTATATGTTATATATTACATATTATCTATTATCTATTATATATTATATATTATATATTATATATTATGTATTATATATTATGTATTATGTATTATATATTATATATTATGTATTATATATTATGTATTATATATTATGCATTATTTATTATGTATTATATATTATATATTATATATTATGTATTATATATTATATATTATATATTATATATTATATATTATATATCATATATTATATATCATATATAATATATCATATATCATATATTATATAATATATCATATATCATATATCATATATTATATATTATATATTATATATTATATATTATATATTATATATTATATATTATATATTATATATTATATATTATATATTATGTATTATATATTATATATTATATATTATTTAGTATTTAGTATTTAGTAATTATTATTTACAAGTTACTATTTACCATTAACTATTTATTTTTTATTTTTTATTATTTACTATTTTTTATTTACTATTTTTTATTTTCCATTTATTTCTATATTATATATTTCTTTATTTATTATTCACTTATATTCTATTTATTAATTTGTAATTTTTAATTAGTAATTATTTAATATTAATAATTACATAGTAATTATTAATTATTAATTATTAATTATTGATTATTGATTAATCATTATTGATTAATAATTGTTGATTAATAATTATTTAGAGTGTATCTATTTGTTATGTATTATTTTTTTATAATTAATATATATATATATATAACTATATTAAATTCGATTTATAGACCACATGAAGAGCATGTTAGAGTAGTAAAGTCTTTGGAGAATAAGCAAGAGGTAAGGGGTTCAAATCTCACGCAACATAGAATTTCTATATATCGCATGGGCATGTGCATAGACATGGACTTGTGCATAGATATGGGCATGAGCATGTTAATAATAAATAATAAATAAATAAATTATGAAAATAAAATAATTAAGAAAATTAAAATAAATTATAAACGATTTAGTGACGTTTTAAACTGCAGCTAAATTGTTTTACGACGGATTTAAAAAATCACCACTAATTATTTCAAAACACACAATTTAGTGATTATTTTCCAAACCCGCTGTAGAATGATTTAGCAGTGGTTTAAACCGTAGCTAAACGAAAAAAACTGCCGCTAAATACAAATTTTGGCGTAGTGGGAATGAAATTTTGGTGTTTGCTGATTTATTATAAGCTTATCCAGGTCAATGAGTTCATCGAGCTTTTATAGGAGAGTTATGTAATGATCCATAATTATATTAATGAAATTTCACTTCTTATAATTATTTCAAATAGTATAAATCACATAAAATCACATAAAGAACACAAAAAACATTATAAAATAATAATGAATGAAGTTAGTGGATTTTTTAAAAATTAAGTAACCTATACTAATAGAATAGTAACTTGAGCTTTAGAATAGTGATATGAAAATTATGAATAGTAAATAGGCCAATAGAATAGTAAACTCACCAATGAAAGTATAAATAAAATTTTGGCATATTATAAATAAAAATATGATAAAACTATATCATAATATTAGTAAATAAATGTTTTGAAAATGATAAATTACGTATTGATATTTTTATGAAACATAAATGTCTATTTAGAATTTTATAATTAATATAAGGATTTAAAATAAAATTTATTTTCATTAAATATATTCATAAATTAATATTTTTGTTATCTTATGATTATAAGATAATTTTATGACACCTTAATTAATTTCTCAAAATGTTATAAAATCAGTTATAATTTTAAAATTGGTTTTTTTCAAATAAATTATTATTTTAATTAAAAATTTAATTTCTCAAATTTATAAAAATATTTTCATAAAATGGAATATATTTTTTAATTCTACACAGAAAAAAATGGATATAGTTATTTCTTGGGATTTTTTTAATATAGTTGATTTTTTGGTGAATAGTGAAATATAGTAATTTATAGTATTTAACATTATAAGTAAATAAATGCATTTTGGAGTCATGGTTGAGTCATTTATGAGGTAAGTGTCCATTATCTGTAACTTATATGCTCTATTTACTATATTTAGCAATAATAATATTCATTATTCACAGTCTTGAGCTAAAATAATAAACAAATGGATAAAATAAAAAAAATACCCCTCACCACCTCTTCTCCTCCCACATAAAAATCATTTAAGCTTGTCTAAATTATACCCAAACCTCTTCAAAAGTATCCCCCCCAATTCTAGGATCATTTAGTCTCAATAAAAGACAAAACTCTAGTGCCTCTAGGAGGTTCTCAATGAAAATAATTCAAGAGGTAAATAACCTATTTCTTTTTCTTTTATTTCATTTTCAATTTATTTTATTTTCCTTTCCTCTCCTCACCTCTGCTTGTCCAACTGACATGATAACTTCAGTATATTTTATATGCTATAATTTTATTGTGTTAATGGAACAACCCATCATCATTTCTCTTCCCCTCTCTTTTTATTCGAAAAATGAAAATGGAATTCGTGATATGTGGATTTATCACCTTTGAGGACGACATGTTTTCAGCTTCCATTACCACCTTCAAGGATGGTGATAAAACCATTTTTATGTTTAAAACAGATTATAATATATGTATTATATCTTATTTAATGTTTTGGAACATGTATATGTACATAATATAAATTAATGAAACAAAACTAGTTCATGATGATCGAAAAAATGATAAAATAATCTAATTGATTTCCATTAATGTTTTATCTAATGAATAATCCTCACATTTGGAAAAATGATATATAATACCATTTAATATTCTATAAATTTATTAATAACATATAATTTAAATTCTGGATAACTAATCTCATTTTACATGATCTTTCATACACTTATATAAGTGAACCGATCATGAAAACCAAGGAAACGAACACTCTTGAACGATGAAATTGCACCTTATTACTCATCAAAAGGCCATGAATGAACTTAATAAAATTATAATAAATAAAATATATGTGTAAAAGATTTTTAATTAATTAATTAATGTATTTTTATGGCCTCTTGTGTAGTGGTGCCATTACTTCCTCCGATGTGGATCAAATTTATAAATTATATTTTGTCCCAAACTTTTGCTAACAACAAGGGTGCAGTATAGTGGTAGTGCGGGGTCGAATCCAAATGGAGACTTCCATTGGTCTTGAAGAATTATGGTCTCTATTTATGAAAAGGGTTCCTTTATAGAAGTCCTTTTTTTGGTAATTTTGGTATGAGTTCTCATTGGGATGACTTAGATTAATAAATGAGGGATCGGGATCAAGTCGAGTATGTGGGTGAAGGATTCCTAATAAGTCTAACCTTGGAAAGATCATATTACTAGTCTGTGAAGAAAACAGGGGTCACTACTTGACTTTGGTCTTAGTCTCCTAGCTCTACCTAGGAAGTATCTATTCCGTGGTTAGGAAATATCAACAACCTAAGTGCATTAAGTTTGAATTCTTAGACAGAAATCTTCCTGAGATAGTGGTCGTAGCTCATTCTACTCCAATTAGGATTGGGTCATTTTTTTTAAGTGTCTCGAGTTCAGGGATGTTCGCACAAATTGGATAGAACTTGAATTAAAATCCTAATTTCTACTTCAATTAGACTTTCCAATTTTATATTTAAAGGTGTATTTAAATTATTCAGATATATTGCTTGATCCCTACCCCTAAAGATTTAGCTACTCATAGAGGGGTAAAATGCAATTAAATAAATAAGAGATAACATATTTGATGAATCGATAAACATTAATGGAATTGGGATAATTCAAGATATTTGGGAAATATAACTGAAATAAACATGCACGAAGTAATTCAAAATTATAAATTAACTTACTTGAGAAAGAGGAATGGAACCCAAATCTAAATAAGATGGTGAAAATCGAATGCGTTGAAGAACAGAAACTCCAAGACTCTTGGATTAATAAAAATGAACAGAATATGAAGAAATTGAGAGTTTGAGAGGAAAAAGTATGAAAGATTTCTCAAGGGATTGAGAGGGATAAGAGAAGCTCATCTGAAAGTGTTTACAAAGCTCTGTCAATGCACTACTTATATAGGGGATTTTGGTCATGACGTGTACCAGTGGTATATGACATGTACCCTTAATCCACATCATTTTCCTACATATCTCTAGTGTGGCACATGGGACTTGCACATTAAGAAGTTTGACCAGGTACACAACATGTACACATTATTAACGACGTATAACCTACATTCATTTTGTTTTTGCGTGGATTACTCATGGATTTCTCGTCTGAGGCTTTGACTGGTCATCACATCGTGTACAAGTAGGTATCGACGTGTAGTGGCTTTTTCTTGCTGGTTTTGTGTCTTGGTCACGGTTGGCTTCATGACTTGGGATCAGGCTGTGAGCATCAGGTACACAATGTGTAGGGTGGAATCAAGATGTGTACTCAATTGGTTTTGCACTTTTTCTGCCTTTTCATTCTTGAAAACAAATGAAGCCTTTATTCCTACAAAATTAGACACATACCACATGCATTATCACATATTTTACTAAAATGCAATGGAAAAAATACAGCAAAGTAAATATATGAATTGTGCTTATCAATTTTATTTGATTATCTAGGACATTAAGATCAAGTGTAAAACAGTTTTGGATATAAGGTAAGGGATTCTTTCTGAACATCCATTTTTCTTTCAGGTTACACATTCTCTATCTTTACCCCAATGTAATTCTTATTTACTGTTATGTACTTATTTATTATTTATTATTTATTATTTACTATTTATTATTTATTATTTATTATTTATTATTTATTATTCATTATTCATTATTAATTATTTATTATTAATAATTTATTATTTATTAATTTATTATTTATTTGTTATTTATTTATCTCATATTAAATTATTTTTGAAGTAATTTATTATTTATACATTATTTATATATTATTTGTTATATATTACATATTATATATTATATATTATTTGTTATATATTATATATTATATATTATATATTACGTATTATATATTATGTATTTTATATTTTATATTATGTATTATGTATTATATGTTATGTATTACGTATTTTGTATTATGTATTATGTATTATGTATTATGTATTATGTATTATGTATTATGTATTATGTATTATGTATTATGTATTATGTATTATGTATTATGTATTATGTATTATGTATTATGTATTATGTATTATGTATTATGTATTATATATTATTTATTATTTATTATTTATTATTTATTAGATATATCATATTATATATTAGATATTATATATTAGATATTATATATTATATATTAGATTTTAGATATTATATATTATATATTATATATTATATATCATATATTGTATATTATATATTATATATTATATATTATATATTATATATTATATATTATATATTATATATTATATATTATATATTATTTAGTATTTAGTATTTAGTATTTATTATTGACAAGTTATTATTTTCTATTTATTATTTATTATTTATTGTTTATTATTTACTATTTATTATTTACTATTTACTATTTACTATTTACTCTTTACTATTTTTTATTTACCATTTATTTCCATATTGTATATTTCTTTATTTATTATTCATTTATTTTCTATTTATTAATTAGTAATATGTAATTAGTAATTATTAAATTTTAATAATTACTTATTACTTATTAATTATTAATTATTAATTGTTTATTATTGATTATTCATTATTGATTAATAATTATTTATTGTGTATCTATTTGTTATGTATTATTTGTTTTTTCAATTAATATATATATATATAAGTATATTAAATTCGATTTATTGATCACATGAAAAGCCTATTAGAGTGGTAAAGTCTTTAGAGAATAAGTAAGAGGTAAGGGGTTCAAATCTCACCCAACATAGAATTTCTATATATGGCATGGGCATGTGAATGGAAATGGACTTGTGCATGGAGATGCGCAGGAGTATGTTAATAATAAATAAACTATGAAAATAAAAAAATTAAAAAAAATTAAAAAAGATTTAGAGACGGTTTAAACCGGCGCTAAATTATTTTATGGTGATTTTAAAAAACCAACGCTAATTATATCCTGGCCCACGATTTAGCGACTATTTTCTAAAACCGTTGTAGAATGCTTTAGCGGTGGTTTAAACCACTGCTAAACCAAAAAAACTACCGCTAAATACAAATTTTGGCGTAGTGGAAATGAAATTTTGGCGTATGCTTGTTTATCATAAGCTTATCTAGGTCAATGAGTTCATCGAGCTTTTATAGGAGATTCATGTAATGACCCATAACTATATTAATGAAATTTCCCTTATTATAATTATGTTATATAGTATAAATCACATAAAATCACATAAAGAACACAAAAAAACATTATAAATGAATAATGAATGGATTTTGTGGCTTTTTTAGAAATTAATAAACCTATACTAATGAAATAGTAACTTGAGCTTCGGAATAGTGATATGACAATTATGAATAGTAAACCATCCAATATAATAGTAAACTCACCAATGAAAGTATAAATAAAATTTAGTCATATTATAAATAAAAATATGATAAAACTATATCATAGTATTAGTAAATAATTTATTTAAAAATGATAAATTACGTATTGATATTTTTATGAAACATAAATGTCTATTTACAATAGTATAATTAATATAAGGATTTAAAAGAAAATTTATTATCATTTAATATATTCATAAATTAATATTTTTTATCTTATAATTATTAGATAATTTTGTGAGACCATAATTAATTTCTCAAAATGTTATCAAATCAGTTATAATTTTAAAATTGGTATTTTTCAAATTAATTATTATTTTAATTAAAAATTAAATTTCTCAAATTTATAAAATTATTTTCATAAAATGGAATCTATTTTTTAATTCTACACATCAAAAAATGGTTATAGTGAACTTTTTTGGATTTTTTTAAAATGGTTGAATTTTTAGTGAATGGTGAAATATGGTAATTTACGGTATTTAACATTATTAGTAAATAAATGAATTTTGGAGTCATGGTTGATTCATAGATGATGTAAGTTTCCATTATATCGAGCTTATATGCTCTCTTTACTATATTTAGCCACAATAATCTTCATTATTCATAGTCTTGAGCCAAAATAATAAATAAATGGACAAAATAAAAAAATTCCCCTCACCACCTCTTCTCCTCCCACATAAAAAGCCTTTAATCTTGTACAAATTCTACCCAAATATCTTTATAATTATCCACCCCAAGTCTAGGATCCTTTAGTCTCAATAAAAAACCAAACTCAAGTGCCTCAATGAGGTTCTCAGGGAGAAAAAATCAAGAGGTAAAAACCTATTTCTTTTTATTTTATTTCTTTTTAAATTTATTTTATTTTCCTTTCCTCTCCTCACCTATGGTTTTCCAAGTGACATGATAACATCAGTATATTTTATATACTATAATTTTATTGTGTTAATGGAATAACCCATCATCATTTCTCTTCCCCTCTCATTTAATTCAAAAAATGAATATGATAATCGTGATGTTTGGATTTATCGCCTTTTAGGATGACATGTTTTCAATTTCCATTACTACCTTCAAGGAGGTAATAAAACCATTTTTATGTTTAAAATGGATTATAATATATGTATTATAGATTATTTAAAGTTTTGGAACAATTATATGTACATAATATTAATTAATAAAACAAAACTAGTTCGGGATGATCGAAAAAATGCTAAAATAATCTAAATGATTTCTATTAATGTTTTATCTAATGAATAATCCTCACATTTGGAAAAAATGATATATAATTCCATTTAGTATTCTGTAAATTCATTAATAACATATAATTTTAATTCTGGATAACTAATCTCATTTTACATGATCTTCCATACACATATACAAGTGAATCGATCATGAAAACCAAGGAAACGAACACTCTCAAACGATGAAATTGTACCTTATAACTCATCAAAAATTCCATGAATGAACTTAATAAAATTATAATAATAAAATATATGTATAAAAGGTTCTGAATTTATTTATTTATTTATTTTTTATGGCATCTTGTGTAGTGGTGTCGTTACTTCCTCTGGTGTGGATCAAATTTAGAAATTATATTTTGTCCCAAAATTTTACTAACTACAAGTGTGTAGTATAGTGGTTGTGAGGGGTTGAGTCCACATAGAGACCGCCATTTTTCTTAAATAATTCTGGTCTCTATTTATGAAAATTATTCTTTTCTAGAAGTCCTTTTTTTGGGAATTTTGGTATGGGTTCTCATTGGGATTACTTAAATTAATAAATGAGGGATCAGGATCAAGTCGAGTATATGGGTGAAGGATTCCCTATAAGTCTAACCTTGGAAAGATCATATTACTTAGTCTACAAAGAAAACATGGGTCACTAGTTTACTTTGGTCTTAGTCTCCTATCTCTACCTAGGAAGTAGCTATTCTGTTGTTAGAAAATTGCAACAGCCTAAGTGCATTAAGTTTGACTTCTTAGACAAAAAGCTTCCTGAGCTAGTGGTCTAGCTCATTATACTCCAATTAGGATTGGATTGTTTGTTTAATTCTCTTGTGGTCAGGGATGTTCGCACAAATGGGATAGAACTTGAATTAAAATCCTAATTTGTACTTCAATTAGACTTGTTAAGTTTAGATTTATGGGTGTATTTAAATTATTCAGATACATTTCTTGATCCCTACCCCTAAATATTTAGCTACTCATAGCAGGGTAAAATAAAATTAAATAAATGGGAGATAACATATTTGATGGATCAATAAACATTAATGGAATTGGGATAATGTAAGATATTTGGGAAAGATAACTCAAATAAACATGCACAAATAAATTCAAAATTATAAAAAGAACTTACTTGAGAAAGGGGAATAGATCTCAAATCTAAAAGCAGTGGTGAAAATTGAATGGGTTGAAGAATAGAAACTCCATGGATCTTGGATTAATAAAAATGAATAGAATATGAATGAATTGAGAGTTTGAGAGGAAAAGGGTTGAAATAGTTCTCAAGGGATTGAGAGGGATAAAAAAATATCGTCCGGAAGTGTTTGAAATGCTTTGTCGCTGCTCTACTTATATAGGCGATTTTGGTCACGACGTGTACCAGTGGTGCATGACATGTACCCTTGATTCACATCATTTTCCTACAGATCTCTAACATGGCACGTGGGACTTGCGCATTAATAAGTTTGACCAGGTACACAACGTGTACCCATTGTTAATGACGTATACCCTACGCTCATTCTGTTTTTGTGTAGATTCCTCATGGATTTCTCACCCGAGGCTTTGATTGGTCATCACATCGTGTACGAGTAGGTCTCGATGTGTAGCGGCTTTTTCTTGTTGGTTGTGTGTCTTGGTCATGACTGGCTTAACGACATGGGATCAGGTTGTGAGCTTCGGGTACACAATGTGTAGCGTGGAATCAAGACGTGTACTCAGTTGTTTTTGCACTTTTTCTTCCTTTTCTTTCTTGAAAACCTATGAAGCCTTTATTCCTGCAAAATTAGACACATACCACATGCATTATCACATATTTTACTAAAATGCAATGGAAAAATACAGCAAAGTAAATATATGAATTTTGTTTATCAATTTTATTTGATTATCTAAGACATTAAGATCAAGTGCAAATTAGTTTTGGACATAAGGTAAGGGATTCTTTCTGAACATCAATTTTTTCCTTCAGGTTACACTTTCTCTATCTTTACCCCAATGTAATTCTTATTTACTATTATGTACTTATTTATTATTTATTATTTATTATTTATTATTTATTATTTATTATTTATTATTTATTATTTAACATTTATTATTTATTATTTATTATTTATTATTTACTTATTTATTTATTTATTATTAATTTATTAATTTATTAATTTTTGTTATTTATTTATCTCATATTAAATTATTTTTGAAGTAATTTTTTATTTATACATTACTTATATATTATATGTTATATATTACATATTACATATTATATATTATATATTATATATTATATATTATATATGATATATTATAAATTATATATTATATATTATATATTATGTATTGTGTATTATATATTACGTATTATATATTATGTATTATGTATTATGTATTATGTATTATGTATTATGTACTATGTATTATGTATTTTTATTATGTATTATGTATTATCTATTATCTATTATATATTATATATTATATATTATATATTATATATTATATATTATATATTATATATTACATATTATATATTATATAATATTTAGTATTTAGTATTTATTATTTATAAGTTACAATTTACTATTTATTATTTATTATTTATTGTTTATTATTTACTATTTATTATTTACTCTTTAATATTTTTTATTTACTATTTTTTATTTACCATTTATTTCCATAATGTATATTTATTTATTTATTATTCATTTATATTCTATTTATTAATTAGTAATTTGTAATTTGTAATTAGTAATTATTAAATATTAATAATTACTTATTACTTATTAATTATTAATTATTGATTAATCATTATTGATTGAGAATTATTTATTAATAATTATTTATTGTGTATCTATTTGTTGTGTATTATCTGTTTTTTTCAATTAATATATATATATATATATATAAGTATATGAAATTCGATTTATTGATGTCATGAAGAGCCTCTTAGAGTTGTAAAGTTTTTGGAGAATAAGCAATAGGTAAGAGGTTCAAATCTCACCCAACATAGAATTTCTATATATGGCATGGGCATGTGCGTGGACATGGACTTGTGAATGGAGATGGGTATGAGCATGTTAATAATAAATAATAAATATTAAATTAATTAATTAATTAAAAAAGTAAAAAAAATTAAAAAATTAAAAAAAAATTAAAAACGGTTTAGCGACGGTTTAAACCGCCGCTAAATTGTTTTACGACAGTTTTAAAAAATCACCGCTAATTATTTCCTGACACATGATTTAGCGACTTTTTTCCAAAATCGCCATAGAATTATGTAGTGGTGGTTTAAACCATCGCTAAACAAAAAAAACTTCCGCTAAATACAAATTTTGGCATAGTGGAAATGAAATTTTGGTGTATGCTGATTTATTATAAGCTTATCCAAGTCAATGAGTTCATCGAGCTTTTATAGGAGAGTCATGTAACGAACCATTATTATATTAATGAAATTTACCTTTTCATAATTATGTCATATAGTATAAATCACATAAAATTACAGAAAGAACACAAAAAAACATTATAAATGAATAATGAATGAAGTTAGTGGCTTTTTAAAAAATTAAGGAACCTATACTAATGGAATAGTAACTTGAGCTTTGGAATAGTGATATGACAATTATGAATATTAAACCGGCCAATAGAATAGTAAACTCTCCAGTGAAAGTATAAATAAAATTTAGGCATATTATAAATAATAATATGATAAAAATATATCATATTATTAGTAAATAAATGTTTTGAAAATGATAAATTACGTATTGATATTTTTATGAAACATAAATGTCTATTTATAATTTTATAATTAATATAAGGATTTAAAAGAATTTTTTTATTAAATAGATTCACAAATTAATATTTTTTTTAGCTTATGATTATAAGATAATTTTATGAGACCTTAATTAATTTCTCTAAATGTTATAAAATCAATTATAATTTAAAAATTGGTATTTTTCAAATAAATGATTATTGTAATTAAAAATTAATTTTCTCAAATTTTTAAAAATATTTTCATAAATGGAATCTATTTTTTAATTCTACACATAATAAAATGGTTACAGTGATTTTTTGGGATTTTTCTAAAATAGTTGAATTTTTGGTGAATAGTGAAATACAGTAATTTATGGTATTTAAAATTATAAGTAAATAAATGAATTTTTGAGTCATGATTGAGTCATGGATGATGTAAGTGGCCATTATCTCAAACTTATATGCTCTCTTTACTATATTTAACCATAATAATCTTCATTATTCATAGTCTTGAGCCAAAATAATAAACAAATGGATAAAATAAAAAAATGTCACTCACCACCTCTTCTCCTCCCACATCAAAAGCCTTTAAGATTGTCCAAATTATACCCAAACCTATTCCTAAGTACCCTCCCCCCAAGTCTAGGATCCTTTATTCTCAATAAAATACCAAGCTTAAGTGCCTCGAGGAGGTTCTCAAGGAGAAGAATTCAAGAGGTAAAAACCTATTTCTTTTTCTTTTATTTCCTTTTCAATTTATTTTATTTTCCTTTCCTCTCCTCAAATACGCTTGTCCAATTAACATGATAACTTCAATATACTTTATATACTATAATTTTGTTGTGTTAATGGAATAATCCATTATCATTTCTCTTCCCCTCTCTTTTTATTCTAAAAATGAAAATAGATTTCGTGATGTGTGGATTTATCGCCTTTGAGGACGACATGTTTTAAATTTCCATTACCCTTTTCAAGGTTGGTAATAAAACCATTTTTATATTTCAAAAAGATTATAATATATGTTTTATATCTTATTTAATATTTTGGAAAAATTATATGTATATAATATTAATTAATTAAACAAAAAAAATTGTGATGATCGAAAAAATGCTAAAATAATCTAACTGATTTCCATTAATGTTTTATCTAATGAATAAGACTCACATTTAGAAAAAATGATATATAATACCATTTAATATTCTATAAATTCATTAATAACAAGTAATTTTTATTCTGTATAACTAATCTCATTTTACATGATCTTCCATACACATATACAAGTGAACCGATCATGAAAACAAAGGAAACGAACACTCTCGAACGATGAAATTGTACCTTATAACTCATAAAAAAGGCCATGAATGAACTTAATGAAATTATAATAAATAAAATATATGTATAAAAGGTTCTAAATTAATTAATTAATGTATTTTTTATGTGCTCTTGCGTAGTGGTGTCGTTACTTCCTCCGGTGTGGATCAAATTTAGAAATTATATTTTGTCCCAAACTTTTACTAACTACAATGGTGTAGTATAGTAGTAGTGTGGGGTCGAATCCACATGGAGATTGACATTTGTCTTGAAGAATTCTGGTCTCTATTTATGGAAAGGATTCCTTTCTAGAACTCTTTTTTGGGAAATTTTGGCATGAGTTCTCATTGGGATGACTTAAATTAATAAATGAGGGATCGGGATCAAGTCAAGTATCTGGGTGAAGGATTACCTATAAGTCTAACCTTGGTAAGATTCTACTACTTAGTCTTCGAAGCAAACATGGGTCACTAGTTGAATTTGGTCTTAGTCTCCTAGCTTTACATAGGAAGTAGTTATTTCGTGGTTAGGAAATAGCAACAACCTAAGTGCATTAAGTTTGAATTCTTAGATAGAAAGCTACCTGAGCTAGTGGTTGTAGATCATTCTACTCCAATTAGGATTGGTTCATTTGTTTAATTTTCTCGTGGTCAGGGATGTTTGCACAAATGGGATATATATTGAATTAAAATCCTAATTTCTACTTCAATTAGGCTTTCCATGTTTATATATAAAGGTGTATTTAAATTATTCAGATACATTGCTTGATCCCTACCCCTAAAGATTTAGCTACTCATAGAGGTGTAAAATACAATTAAATAAATGAGAGATAACATATTTTATGGATCAATAAAAATTAATGAAATTGGGATAATTCAAGAGATTTGGGAAATGCAACTCAAATAAACATGCACAAAGCAATTCACAATTATAAAAAGAACTTACTTGAGAAAGAGGAATGCAACCCTAATCTAATTGCGATGGTGAAAATTGAATGTGTTGAAGAACGAAAACTCCACAGCTCTTGGATTAATAAAAATTCACATAATATGAATGAATTGATAGTTTGAGAGGGAAAAGGGTGAAAGAGTTCTCATGGGATTGAGAGGGATAAGAGAAGATCGTCCGGAAGTGTTTGCAATGCTCTATCGCTTCCCTACTTATATAGGTGATTTTGGTCATGATGTGTACTAGTGGTACACAACATGTACCCTTGATCCACATCATTTTCATGAAGATATCTAGAATGGCACATGGTACTTGCGCATTAAGAAGTTTGACCAGGTACACAACGTGTACCCATTTTTAACAACGTTTACCTTACGTTCATTATGTTTTTGTGTGGATTCCTCATGGATTTCTTGCCTGAGGCTTTGACTGGTCATCACATTGTGTACGAGTAGGTCTCGACGTGTAGTAGCTTTTTATTGATCGTTGTGTGTCTTGGTCACAACTGGCTTCATGACTTGTGAACATGCTATGAGCTTCAGGTTCACAACGTGTATGGTGGAATCCAGACATGTACTCAATTGATTTTTCACTTTTTCTACCTTTTCTTTCTTGAAAACCTATAAATCCTTTATTCCTGAAAAATTAGACACATACCATATAAATTATCACATATTTTACTGAAACACAATGTAAAAATACATCAAAGTAAATATATGAATTATTCTTATCAATTTTATTTGATTATCTAGGACATTAAGATCAAGTGCAAAATAGTTTTGGACATAAGGTAAGGGATTGTTTCTAATCCTCTATTTTTTCTTCAAGTTATGCTTTCTCTATATTTAACCTAATTTAATTTTTATTTACTATTATTTAGTTATTCTAAATTCTGTTTATATGTTCCAAACTCATGTATCCTAATCATATCATCCTTCTTTGATGGGGAAATATATGTTTTAAAATGGTTCCCTTCTCAATTCTTCTCAATAAGCAAGCCCGATTGAAGGGAACTTCCCAATTTATTTCCCATTTTTAAGTAGTATCCATAATCTTTTTAAATACCCCATTATTATTCTAAAATCAATAATTTTATATTGAAAATGTGTTTTGGTTATTTTTTAGTTTTATATAAAATATTACACTTTTTCTACTTTAAATACTCTTTAATATTTTCTTTAAACCGCACTAAAATGTATTGTTTATAAAGTTTATTAAACACTATTTTGACATATTTTCACTTCAGTTTGACATCCCTTATCATGATATATTTCTATTTTCCATTATTAATGTCCATACATGTTTTAAATATATTCTTTAATGGACACCATTATGTTATTTCTTTTTATGTCTTTTGACCTGATTATGATACCCAATTGTTTCCTTGGGAAACACTTATGTTGATGTTTGATTCATTATGTATGATTATTCATGTGGAACACATATTAATAAACATTTTATGATTGGTTCACCCAAATATCACTACAATGCATTGGGTAATGTTTATTATCATGAAACGTCATGTGCAATGGTCTTGGTGGTTAGCCTTGACTCATGCTTCTTCATTTTCAATGGTCTCAGTGGTTAGCCTTGACTCATGCTACTCCATGCGAAATTTTCTTGGTGGTTAGCCTTGAATCATGCTATTCTATATGAAATGGTCTTAGTGGTTAGCCTTGACTCATGCTTATTCCATGTTGTATGTTTTTTCCACATTTCTTTGATTCCATGATTACATGATCCCATGTTTTATATCTTATGATTCCCTACATTTATTCATGTTCCATTGCTTTTTATGTCATCATGTTATGCTTTATAAACCTAGTACAATTCTTTATTTCTAAGCATATGTAATAGCTCAATGGATGTTAGGATCTCATTATGGAGATTAAATAAAAGATGCTTTTATTTGGGTTTCCTGTTTTTTAGATATGTATATAATCTTACAAACACACTATAATTTATGATCCTTGGTTCTATTTTATTGTTAATTATGCTTAAAATCATGTAAAAATATGTGCAACAAATCTAGGGTTTTTTATAGTTGGTATCAGAGGATAATATAATTATTTTTGGAGATTAGGACTACAAAACTTTATTAAGAACCCTAGGGATAATTCAATCACCATGGATAATCTAGATTAAAACTTAGAGAATCACAAGTAAGGATATACTTTTCATTTAAAAGTTTATCCTCCTATTTTCAAAGTTTAATTTTTATATGCTTATTAGCTATGTATTCAATCCCCTTTAATTTTATATTCTTTTTATTAGTTAATGGATGTAAATATGATAACCTAAAAAATCATTGTTATAGGCAATGTGATGATTTCCCTAAAGAAACGCCAAATATGATGGGAATGGGTGGTCAAAACTTTATGATAATACTTTCTCAACTAGATCAAGTAATGAATAACAACTGAAATAATGTGAAACTTCCTCCTTATACTAAGAATTATAAAGTTATGGTCGAATCCTTTATGAAAAAAATTCCTCCCATGTTTAGTAAATATTTCGATCCCCTCCTCACATAACAATGGATTGACTTCATTGAGAAGATATTATTTGTTCTCCAATGCATCGAAGAAGATAAATTTGTGCTAGAATTCTATAATTTTGATGGTGAATTTGATAAGTGTTGGTAACTGATCAAGAACAAAAATCACAAGGATAAAATTGATTCTATGAATTGGGAGGAATTCCGGAAAATATTTTTCAATAAATATCTTCCCCAAAACCCTCCATCTCAAGATAAAAATGGAGTTGCTCGGACTAAAGTAGATTGAAGATGAGTCTATCAGGGCTAGATGGAAAACTTCACAAGGCTTCCATGATATTCCTGTGACTTTGTCATGAACACCAAAATTAAAGTGGATCACTTATTTAGAGGACTAAAGTCGAGTCTAAGAAAAGCATTGGTGATTTGAGACTTTGATAGCTATGAGTGGATTGTTTGTTATTCCCTTAAGGTTGAAATGGATATCATAGACTCTCATTGTTCTCAATTTCCTGAAGATAAAAATTGAAAAATGGATTTTAATATTGGAGGATCAACAGATAAGTTCTATGATGGAAAGAAAATCCAATATCCCACATGTCAAAATTTTGGGAAGAAACATCCTGGGAACAAACTAAAGGGAACTAGGAGATGATTCAAATGTGGAAGAATGGGGAATATGGATAATAAATACCAAAGGTATATGAAGAAAACCACTAATGTGGAAGAATAAAGGAAGGTTCAGATCAAAAATCATCTTGAAGTGTATTGTTTCAACTACAATGAACATGGGCATTATACGATCCATTTCCCTAATCCAAGGGTTGTTGGAGGTAATTAACAATAATAACCTCCAAGGAATCATGGAAGGGAATATACTATCACTACTGCTGAGGTGGAGCCCGAAAATTATGTGTTGAAAGTTATGCTAGTTATTCATTAAAGAATAGAAAATTTATTTCTTTATTATGGTTTTACTCATTATTTCATTTCTTATAAGTTTAGCATAACTATTCAAACACCACCTCAAAATATGGAGGTTGAGTTATCTGTGAGAACAGAAAATGGGAAAATTATTGCATTAATTGTATATAACTCCTCCCTGGTTAATGTTTGTGGATTGAACCTCCCAGAAAATCTTGTCATACTTACTTTGGTATATTTTGATTCTGCAATGGGAATGGATTGGTTGTCTTTATATAAATCCAACATCAACCGTCGGGAAAGGTAGATCACTCTCCATATATCGAAGCATCCTTTAATTCTATACAATTGTAAGGATGAGGATGAATCTCTTTCAGAATAATCGTATCAAGTGTAGATATTATTTCTGTATGAGAAAACATATCTAGCTCATATGATTGAGACAAAGGAGATAATCATACTCGAAGACATGTCCATTCTATGGGACTACACTGATGTATTCCCTGGAGAATTTTATAGTCTTCCTCTTGACTTATATGTTGATTTCTCGATTTAATTTATCCCTATATCTCTACCTATATCAAAAAAAACTTATATAATAGCCACCTTTGAGTTTAAATAACTAAAGAACAGTTACAGGAGAATCTAGATAAGGGTTTTATACACTCGAATGCTTTGTTATAGGGTAAATCAGTCCTCTTTTTCAAGAATAAGGATGAATCAATGTGCCTATGCATTGATTATCATGAGCTCAATAAAATAATAATAAAGAAAAATTATCCCCCACCACAGATAGATAAATTTTATGATCAACTACATGGGGCAAATTATTTATCTAAGGTGGACCTTCGGTCAGGATATCACTAACTAAAGGTGAAGAAAGAAGATATTCCCAAGACTTCTTTTCGAATGAGTTATGGATGCTATGAGTTCATAGTGATGCTCTTTGGACTCACTAATTCTCTAGAAATATTCATGGATTAATGAATAGAGTCTTTATATATTACCTTGAATTTTTTTGGGTAATATTTATTGATGATATTATTATATACTCTAAGAGTAAGGAGGAACCTGAGGAGCACTTGAATATTCTGTTAAAAAATTGTGAAGGTAGAAACTATATGAAAAGTACAGTAAATGTGAGTTATGGATGAAGAAATTATCCCTATTGTGGCATGTTATCACCAGAAAATGAATATGTTTTTACCCTTCCAAGACAGAGGCAAATGAGGAGTATCCCATGCCAACATCTGTAATAGAGATTTGTAGTTTCCTTGGTCTAGCTGCGTATTACCAATGATTTTTGAAGAACTTATCATAATTGAAAAAACCAAAAACTATGCTAACTGTAAAATGAGTAAAGTTTATCTGGGTCGGTGAATGTGAAGACTACTTTAGGGAGTTAAAAAGGAGGCTTATCATTACACCAGTACTCACACATCCAATAAGTGAGGAAATCTTTATGATGTACAAATATACTTCAAAGAATGGATTATGTTGTGTACTAATGAAAAATGATAAATTGATATTTTTTGCATTAAGGTAGTTGAAAATTAATGATAAAAAATATCCCACACATGATCTAGAATTGGTGGTTATGATCTTCACATTGAAAATATGGCCGCATTATCTCTATGGGGAGAAGTGTGAGATATATACTAATCATAAAACCCTAAAATATATATTCACATAAAAGGTACTTAATATGCACCATTGAAGATGGTTAGAACTCATAAAATATTATGACTACTAAATACACTACCATTCAAGTAAAGAAAATAAGGTGGCAGATCCTCTATGTAAAAATGATCTTTCATCTTTATCAATGATGATAATTGAGGAGGATATAATCTTCTTAGACCTACAAATGATATACATGGGAATCTTTAAGGAAGGAACATCATCAATCCTTTTTAAAATTATTACTCAACCACCCCTTATGGATAAAATAAAGGATTCTAAAAGAAATGATGAGGAAATTCAGAAAAATGTAGAAGCTGTTAAAAATGTGAAATCCTAAGAATTCAAAATTGATGAGGATGGAGTCGTAAGATTCGGGTCATAATTATGTGTACCATCCAACTTAGAGATAAAAAAGAGATTCTAAATGACACACATAGATCGACCTTCTCTATTCACCTAGGTAGTATAAAGATGTATAGAGATCTATAAGAGATCTATTAGTGGTACAATATGAAGAAAGAGATCATTCAGTATACATCAAAGTGTCTGGTATGTCAATAAGTGAAGGTTGAAAGGAAAAAGTATAAGGGGATGATGTAGCCATTACCCATATCAACATGGAAGTGGGAAAACATCACTATGGACTTTGTCACCAGACTTCCAAATAAATCCAGGGGAAATAATGTTATATGAGTTATTTTGGATCATCTTACAAAGACAACTCACTTTATCGCAATTTTATAGGACTTCTCACTCAATAAAATTTCATGGATATACATCAGAGAAGTGGTAAGCATGCATGGAGTATAACTATAAATTATATCTAATCGAGATCCAAGATTTACATCTATGTTTTGGAAAATTCTCTAAAATGATCTAAACACTAAGATGAACTTTAGTATGGTCTGTCATCCTCAAACTGATGGTCAATCTGAGTGGACTATTCAAACACTAGAAGGCATGTTGAGAGTGTATTCTTTGTACTTCAAGGGAGTATGAGGCCAATAGCAACCTCTAGTCAAGTTCTCCTACAAAAATATTTTTCACTCAAGAATCCAAATGGATCTATATGAAACCCTTTATGGTCAGAACACTAGAATGTTGGGATAAAGTTAGTTAAGGTACGATACAAGGTCCTAAAATATTTGAAGAGATGGTAGAAAAGTTGAAAACCATTCAGCAGCATATGCATGCATCCAAAAGTTCATAGAAGAGATATGTATAAAATCTTCAATGATTCATAGAGTTTAAGTTTAGATACATGGTATTCCTATGAATATCTCTATGGATGAGTATCATCGGATTTGGGAAGAAAAGAAAGCTAAGTCCCAGGTACATTACCCCCTTCAAGATCCTTGATCATGTTAGAGCCATGGGATGTAGACTAGAACTTCCACCTACCATGTCTCAAATACATGATATATTCCAAGTATCCCTCTTAAGGAAATATATACCAAATCTGTCACATGTACTAAATTCAAAGTTGGTAAAGTTATAAAATGATCTCCCTTATAAGGATCATCCAGTGAAGATCTTAGATCGTAGAGATAAAGTTCTATGAAACAAGACTACTCATATGGTCAAAGTAATATGGTGGAACCATAAGTACAAAGAGAAAACATGGGAACTATAGGAAGCAATGAATTAGAAGTATTCTCACTTATTTTCTCCTTAGTTTCTAAATTGAAGTTTTGTGGGTGAAATTTTGTAAGGGGAAAGAATATCATGACCCATAATTCTATCAATGAAATTTACCTTTTTATAATTATTTCATATTGTATAAATCACATAAAATCACATAAATAACACAAAACAAACATTATAAATAAATAATGAATGAAGTAAGAGGCTTTTCATAAATTAAATAACTTATACCAATGGAATAGTAACTTAACATTTGTAATAGTAACATGACCATTATGAATAGTAAATCAACCAATGGAATATTAAACTCAAAAATGAAATTATAAATAAAATTTAGGCATCTTATAAATTAAAATATGATATAATTATATCACAGTATTAGTAAATAAATGTGTTTAAAATTATAAATTGGTAATGATATTTTTGTTAAACATAAATTTTTATTTACAATTTTATAATTAATATAATGATTTTAAATAATATTTATTTTTATAAAATATATTCATAAATTAATATTTTGTTTTATTATGATTATAATATAATTTTATGAGATCTTAATTAAAATTTTAAAGCGTTATAAAATATGTTGTTATTTATCGAATGAATGATGCTTTTAATTAAAAATAAAATTTCTCATCTTTATAAAATTATTTTCTTAAAATAGAGTTCATTATTGGATTTTACACATAGAAAAATGTTTAGTGTTAATTTTTAGGATTATTCTAAAATAGTTGAATTTCTAGTGAATAGTGAAATATGACAATTTGCAGTATTAAACATTATAACTAAACAAATTAATTTTTGAGTAATATTTGAGTAATGGATGATGTAAGTGACCATTATCTTGAAATAAAATGATCTATTTAATATATTTATTCACAATAATATGCACTATTCATATTCCTAGTCCAAAATAGTAAACAAATGAATAAAATAATCAAAAAATACTCCTCTCCTCTATTATAAATACCACCCATCACCACCTATTATCCTCACACCTCAAAATACTTTAATATTGTCCAAATTATACCAAAAAATCTTCCCAATTATCCCCCCATATCCAATAGATGTTTGTCTCAATAAAATACCAAACTCCAATTCCTCAGGGAGGTTCTCAAGGAGAAGAATTCAAGAGGTAAAAACCTCTTTCTTTTTCTTTTATTTCCTTTTCAACTTCTTTTCTTTTAATTTACTATCCTCACATACCCTTTCCCAAGTGACAAGATAACTCCAGTATATTTAATATATCATAATGCTATTTTGTTAATGGAACAAACAATAATCATTTATCTTCCTCTCTCTTTTTATTCTAAAAATGGAAACGTCGTCCGTGAGGTGTTGATTTATCGCCTTCGGGGATGACAAATTTTCAATTTACATTACCGCCTTCAAATATAATAATAAATAAATTTTTATTGTTAAAAAATATTATAATATATGTATTCAATATTATTTTATGTTCTATAACAATTATATATATATATTATTAATTAATAAAACAAAACTAGTTCTTGAGGACCAAAAAATGCCAGAATAATCTAAATGGTTATCATTAACGTTTTATCTAATGAATCAACCTATAATATGTAAAAAATGATATATAAGACCATTTAATATTATTTAATTTCATTAATAACATATAACTTCAATTCTGGACAACTATTCTCATTTTAAATGATCTTCCATACATGTATACAAGTTAACCGATCATGAAAACCAAAGAAAAGAACACTCTCGAACGATGAAAATGTATCTTATAACTCATCAAAAAGTCCATAAATGAACTTAATAAAATTATAATAAATCAAATACATGTATAAATGGCTCTTAATTAATTAAATAATTAATTTATTTAATTTTATTATCTAGGACATTAATATCATGTACATAGCAGTTTTGGACGTAAGGTAAGGGATTCTTTCTGAACCTTCATTTTTCCTTTGAGTTGTGATTTATCTATATTTACCCCAATGTAATTATTATTTACTATTATGTAATTATTCTATATTATGGGTATATATTCCAAAATCATGTATCCATATCATATCATCCTTCTTTGATGGGGAAATACATGTTTTAAAAAGGTCCCCTTCTCAATTATTCCCAATAAGCAAGCCCGTGGAACTTCCCAATTTTATATCAACTTTCAAGTACCATACACAATTTTTTTAATACCCCATTATTCTTATAAAATCAATAATTTTATCATTAAAATTTATTTTGGTTCATTTCTAGTTTTATATAAAATATTTTTCCTCTTTTCACTTTAAATACTCTTTAATATTTTCCTTAAACCACAATAAAATGTTATATTTCTAAAGTTCCTTAAACAATATTTTTATATGTTTTCACTTCAGTTTGACATAAATTATCATGATCTGTGCCTATTTTAACTTAATAATTTCCATGTATGTTTTAAATACATTCTTTCATGGACACCATTATGTTATTCCCTTTTGATATTCCTTTTTACATTATTATGATGCCCAATTCTTTACATGGGTAACCCTTATGTCTATGTTTTATTTATTATGTATGATTCATGTGTCACACATATTTATGAACATGTTATGATGGGTTCACCGAGAAATTTCTCTAATTTTTTGGGTAATGTTTAGTCTCATGAGATGTCATGTGCAATAGTCTTGGTGGTTATCCCAAACTCATGCTCTTTTATGTGAAATGGTCTTGGTGGTTAGCCTTGACTCATTCTACTCCGTGTGAAATGGTCTTAGTAGTTGACCTTGACTCATGCTCCTCCATGTGAAATGTTTTTGGTGGTTATCCTTGACTCATGCTTCTGTTTTGTTGTATGTTGTTTCCACATTTCTTTGTTTCCATGATTACATGACCCCATGTTCTATATGTTATGTTTCCTTATGTTTATTCATGTTTTATACCTTTCAATTTCATCATGTTAGGCTTTATAACCCTTTTTATATGCTTTATTTCTATATTTATGCCCTTACTGGGCTTTTTAGATCATCCCTTTGCTCATTCATTCCTTAGGTTATCCTATGTAGATATAAGATCTCAATGGAACTGAGGATCTCATTATGGATATTAAATAAAATATATTTTTATTTTGGTTTCAGGTTTTCTAAATATGTAACTAATTATACAAATATACTAGACTTTACGATAATTGGTTGTATTTAATGTTTAATTATGCTTAAAATCATGTAAAAATATGTGCAAAAAGGATAAGACCCTTATCAGACACCTCTTCAGCATTTTTAAATACTGATTCTTGTACCTGAGAGTAATTCTTCCATGAATTGAAAAAAATATCTTTTGAAAACTTTATGTATTTTTAATTAGTTTTTATTTTTATAAAAGTAATAAAATCTATCTAAAATGTGGAAGTAGAAAAATTAATCAAATAAATTGTTTTATCTTTAAAAAAGGTGTTAGTTTTGAATGCACGCCTATCATAGGGCATGGAAAAGTAAATTATTTTCTTAGTGAAGCACAGTTGTTAACCAGGGTCTTCTCATTGATGAGCTTCTCGGTTTGTTCACTCACTTATTCTAAATCACCTAAACTATTTTTTTTATTATTTTATGAAAAAAAATGGTAAATATTTTTGGGTTTTTGATTACTTTATATGATATTTAAATGAAAGTAAAAAAATGATAATTTAAACTATACTAACATGAAATGATAAAAATAATTAGTTAAAGAAGAAAGAACATGGTTTTTGGTTCAGTTTTGGGTTTAATCATTATTATTATTTATTTTTTTATTTTAGTTTTATAATACAAACATGAAAACTCATGGTGAATTAAAATTATTTTTATTTAGAAATTTTGGAATCTTTGAATGCCTAATAAATCTCAATTACACCTCCTTCAGTAATCTAGGTTAATAAAACACCTTGGTCAAGGGTGATCCATCTCCCAGGACTCGGTTCTATTGGTTTTGTTTCATCCATTTACTTTATCAACTCCATCGCGTGAAGAGTTAAACAATGAAGTGATGGAAATGATTTTAAAAAAAATATATAAATATATTGAGTTTCATGTCATGGGGTATGATCACCACACTAGGGATATTCCCCTCACTCATGCATGTTACTCATATCTACTACAAACATAAAATAATCATTAAGAAAAAAATCAATAACACCTTGATCTCCCCCTGTCCAAGCCCCAGGTCAACCTCTCATTATCGGGATTAAGAGATCACTTTAGTGGAATAGAAGAATAATAAAATAATAAAATAAAAAGAACAGAATAAAAAAAATAATGGGGGTGAGAAAAATAAAATAAAAATAAGAAAATAAAAAAATTCGGATGTGAGAGAGAGAGAATAAAATAAAATAAAATAGGGAGAGGGAAGAATAAAATTTAAAATAAATAAATTATATAATATTAATAATTTTAAAATAATATTAATAAAGATAATAACAATAATAATTATTATTATTATTATAATTAAAAAGAAGAATAAAAATAATAAGAGAAGAAGAATAATGGTGGTGGCGAAACTAAAAATAATAAGAAAAATGTGTGTATTAATTTCATTAAAATAAAAGTTATTTATAATTACAATTAAAATAAAAATTAAAACAAAAATAAAAATAGAAGACCAAAAAATAAAAATAGAAGAAGATGCAGTAGCAGCCCGACTCCATGGACTAGATTACATCCCATCAGTGTCGAATGATCTCTTTGGCATGGTAATAACCTCATTTTATTGTAAAAAAGGGATAGGACCATATCCTCCTTCAATCAAATAGGGATCTTCGATTTTAAGTTACACCCACATGAGCTGGGGTGTTTAAAGATACTCCCAAGTCTCTAGAGTGTTTAAATTTTTGGCATCAAAGAAATCCATGCAGGTTATAGGTGCTTTAGTGTGCATGAATGGGGTGCCTCGATGTGAAAGTGGGCTTCCATGGGTCGCAGGGTGTGTGGTAGGGTGGATCATGGTATTGGTTCCTAGAATGGTGGTGGGCATCACTGAGCAGCGGTGCTTCTTCCCCATCCGGCCATCGAAGTGGCCGGATGAGGTTTGAAATTAGGCTCTATGGAAGTCATCCAATGTGTGGGAGATTATACATGGTGGTCTCGGACATTGGATGTGATGGATGGATCACCTTTGAGCATTCCAAAATTCATCCATGGAAGATATAGTATGCAGAAGAAACGACAATGGTATTCTCAGGTGAAATAGTGGTGGCGAGCGATGTCGGGCGGCAGAGTTGTGGTGACATGAGGCAGAGAGTAGAGGAGGAGAAGTGGAGCATGGTAGAGATTTAATCCCATATAAAAAAGGTAATGTGGGGAGTCCTCCCTTAAAATCTTGGGAGTGGATCTTTAATCCCATATCAAAACGGTAATGCGGGGATTGCTCCCTTAAAAGCTTGGGCACAGCTCTCACTTGATAGTGAATTCAATGGGGTGTATAAGGTTGGCCCTCTCCTCTGCAAACTGCACCATCCCCATCAGACTCTCTTCCCATATCTGTGTGGGCTTGAACACCACATGTAAGAGGCTCTAGCTTCAGACTACCTATGCATGCAGGTCATGGATTTCATCCCTACAGGCCTCAGTTCCTTGGGTAGGCTCTTCTGATAGGGTGGATTGGTTGGTTATCCCATCTTAGGGATAGATATGTGGATAGATTCCCCTAGGTTGAGGTCTATCCTTTGGCATATATTGTTTTTGGACACCTCATGAAAATTGTAAACATAATAAGTTAAATTTAAATATTAACAAAACTATATCAACCAAAACCTCATAAAAAATTTCTAATAAAATATACCTTTAAACCCCCATTTTTAACCCACTTTCATTATAGATTAACAATTTTAAAGTTTCCAATAAAACATTAAAATATAAGGTAATTGGTTGTAAAATCATTTAAAATAATTGAAAATTGATTAAAAATATTGCACCAAATTTGTTTCTATCAATAATATTTTTTAAAACACCAATTAAATATGGTTATGAAAATTTAACTATGTTACAATCATGGAGATAGTAGGTCATATATATGTATGAGTAATATTTCCATTTTTCATTGATCATGATGGAAATAAGTTATGTATTATTTTATCTTTCTATAGTTATCATTATATCATAAATATCATATTATTTATTTAAATATACTTATGTATATTATCCATGTGATGTAGTGATAAAAAAGGAATCGCATCTCTTTGTGGAGGCGGTAATCCACACATACACACGAACAATGATATCATTTTTAAATGGATAGAAAGGTAAGAAATTAGATGATATATTATATTTAAATAATTATAAATATTTCATTAATATCATATATAAACATTAAATCAATAATTATAACCATCTATTAGAGGTGGTGATAGAAAAAAAATTACATCAGTTCACGAGGCGGTAGTCCATTGTACACATGAATGATGGATTGATTTCTCATTTGATTAAATAGGTGATAGATATAGGTTATTACATTAAGATAAAAAAATATAAATATATTTAAGATAATAGTTTTATTAATTCAACATGTTTTAAGAATATTTTAATGTTTTATAATAATAAATAAAACTAAAACATTCGGTTAAAAGTTATACCTATTTTTTGTACAACCTTCTTTTCTTTACACCTTAAGTCCTCTAATGTTGGTATTATGCCCAAAATAGTAACTCTATGTAATGGTTATGAATTATAGGAAGGTATTTGGGTAGGTATTTTATGAACCAAAATGTTCTTGAAATGTAAGTAAAATAGGAGAGGAGATTCCCTATTATAAGTGAGGGGAGGGGCACTCTTAAAATTACTTAAAGTTTTAAATTAATATAAATTGATTTTCATATAAAATTTGATATAAATTGATATAATTACAATATAATATGATTATGAATCTAAGTAATATAATAAAATAAAATTTGGATTTTTTTTTATTTTTTCAACCTTATCTCTTAGTTTTAACCCTCCGATAACTCTTTTGAGAATTACCATGATATCAATGTTTTTTACTCTTTAGGAGTCAAGAAAGTTACTAAAAATGTTAAATGACCTATATATGTGTAATGGTTGATATATTAAACCATATATTATTCAATTGGCTAAATATAATTTTTTTATGAATTTTAAATCATTTAATAAAATATTTTTTATTATAAAATATCATTAATATCATCTTTGAAATACATAAAATATTATAATATAATACATTTATAACTCATGTAAAATAGTTAAAAATTTACATGGATTAAAATATAAGTAGAATATAGTAATTATAAAATTATAAAGTAAAATTTTTATAGGTTTAGATATCATTTTAAACCTTATCTTTTGGTTTAATCCCTTAGTTAACCAATTTCAACCATAACTGTGGTAATGAATTTTCCATATTAAAGGGTTATAATTTTACTTATAAGGAAAAAATTATATCATAAATGGATGATGGAATAAATTTTAGGCCATTTATAATAATAATTTTTCTATTGAAATATTTTTATGATTTTAAATAATTTAATAAAATATTATTTAACATAAAATATAATTAATGTCACTTTTGACGTTATTCATTTAGTTTGAATTTTAAAACATTATGAAAGAAAATGAATTAAAATATAAATAATTCAAATATATCTAATATTTTATATTTATATTAAAAATTCATTGAACACTTTAACCATCCCAAAAAATATTACTTTTAGAGTTTTTAAAATCATTTACTTGATTTTTCTACTACTTGAACAAGCACTGTGTCAATGTAACATAAGAATTTAAGGTGATTATTTATTCACTAAAAATTAAAAATAAATTAACATGATAAAAATAATTTATATTTAAAAATTTATAACTGAACATAAGTTTTTTTAATATCTATCACAAAATATTATACATATTAAAATCAAGAGAATGATATTTTAGACTTTATAATTAAATATTATAATATAAATATTATAATCAACCCAAGTGAAAATATATTTCCACATTTTTTAATTTCTTATGATTATGGTTGAAATATAATCATCCAATAAAATATATTCAAGTTTGGGTTTTATTTTGATATCTTTTCATATTATTTTAATAACTTTAATTACTTAATATACCTTTATTGTGGTAATAAAATTTACTATGATTAATTTTCACAATCACTAAAGATAAAAGGGAACTATTTAAAATAATTTAACCACATAAATCAAAATATGGAATCCATTTTTTAATATTCAATTTCTACAAGTGTTCGAAATAAATTTATGATTAAAACACAAAATGTAATGAAAAACAATTTTTAGAAAAAAGTGTATTTAAGCACAAAAATGAACTTATACCAAAATAAGGCATAATAATGATTACAATATAATTAAATATATTATATATATTTAAAGTATATTTATATTAATTTAATATCAAATTATACTTTTAAATTATTTTATTTAATGAAAAAATGATAGTATTGCAAAAATAGGAATTTTCACTCTTCACTGAAAAATCAATCTTTCCAAAAAATCACAAAATTTAAACCTAATATAATTTTAATATTAATATTTAAAAATTATATTCTTTCATCAAATAAATTTTATAAAATTTTTAAAAATTAACTATAATCTTCACTCACAAAAAGAAATGTAATCATTTTTAAAGCATAAAATAATTTTACTGAAAATTGAGTGCTTATTACATAGAAATTAATCAATAAATTTCAATTGAGTATGACCTTAATTTAAATTTAATTATTTAGTTATTTATATTCATACCCTCTAATTAAATGTCTATGTTATAATTATCATATTTAAATAATAATATTTCTGGGTTCTTTTAAAATCGGTGTTTCATGTTGTATACACTATCGAACAAATTGTTATTTTTAAAATCTTAGGTGGTTACATTATCCCCCCCAATAAATTCTGACCTAAAAATTTTAACTTGGTCTTAATAATAAAGGGTTTGAAATTTTAAAATACCTTTGTTTAAAATCCACATCGAAAAAAGTGTTATTGACATTTCCTCTTTAAAATAGGGGAATTGAAATATGAAGGTCATCTGAAATAACACAAAAATAGGTTTCCAGATTTGAAAAAATTAGTGGGAAGTTAAAATACGCACATGGAGGAAAATTTAATGTCTAATTAATTATAGATATTGACAAAGAACATTGATCACAGTAAATTGAATGATCATGGTAAAGTCAATGACCACAAAACCATAAATCAATTAGGAGTGAAAAATATCATTGATTTATCAAAAATGAAGATAATAG
Source organism: Viscum album (assembly GCA_963277665.1). NCBI lineage: Eukaryota > Viridiplantae > Streptophyta > Magnoliopsida > Santalales > Viscaceae > Viscum > Viscum album. The sequence goes on along the minus strand of OY728159.1, from coordinate 1,350,975,129 downwards.
GAAAAAATTTGTGTTTCAAGATGATTTTACAAGATTTAATGAATTCGTTTACTATGTATAAAAAGAACATATATAACTATACATATATGTAAAGCTTAATTTCAACTAAAATATAATATTTTTCTCTAAATGATGCATATTCAAGATGAAATTTTTATACCTAAAGCACTAAAATCAATTTATAGTGGAGCATATAAAGTTAAAAAATTCCGTATAAAATACACAGAAAGATTCCTTTTGAAAACCTTTGAAATACAATCAAAAGAAACATAAAATGAAATTTATAATTCATTTATGTACATATAAATATAGCCATAAAATAATTTCAAGAATATGGACATGGAAGGAAAAAATTTAGAAAATAAATATTCAAAACATTTTAAAAAACTAGTTAAAGTATTCTTTACCTTGAGTCTCACTCATCACATGTGTTTCTTATCTTCTTAAATAATAAAATTATGTTAGTTATTTACTTTATTTATAAACTTTTTCTTTTTTATTATTCATTTTTATTTATTACCATGTTATATTCAATTACATAATTATTTAAGTTCATGTCGGATGTTTTTATTATATTCAACTCATATGTTCAAAATGACTATGATAGATTTAATGTGGTCAAAGATATAATTTTTATATTATATATAGAATAATAATTATGATGTAATTTTAATTTTTAAAATAAATTATACTTTTAAATCTAGCCATGAAATATGGTTATTAAAAATGAACTATGTTACAACCATTGAGATGGTAGGTCATGCATACGCATGAGTAACATTTCCATTTTTCAAAGATCATAATAGAAAAAATTTAAGTATTGTTTTATATTTATATAATTATAATTATATCATAAAAGTAAAATTATTTATTTAAATATACTTATATAAATAATTCATGTGATATAGTGATTATAAATGTATCACATCGCTTTATAGAGGTGGTAATCCACACATACACACGAATGACGTTATCATTTTTCAATGGATGGAAAGATAAGAAATCATATGATATATTATCCTTATAGAAAGATAAATATGTAATTAATATCATATATAAACCATAAATCCATCATTATAACCAGTCTTGATAGGTGATAATTGAAAACGAATTACATTGGTTCGTGAGGCGGTAGTCCTCCATACACACGAACAATGAATTCATTTCAAATTTGATGGAAACATAGATAGATATGTGTTATTACATTAACATAAAAACATATAATTATATATAATATAATTTTTTTATTATTTCATAATGTTTTAAGAATATATTTTAAGGTTTTATAAGAATAAATAAAACTAAAACATTCAGTTAAAAGTTATACCTCTTCTTTGAACAACCTCATTTTCTTTACACCTTAAACTATATAAGGTTGGTATTATATCAAAAATAAGACCTATAGGACATGGGGAGGGATTATATGAAGGTATTTTGGTAGGTATTAGCTAAACAAAATGGTTCTTTAACTATGAATAAAATGTGATGGGAGGTTCCCTTTTATAAGTGAGGAGAGGGGCACTCTTGGAATTACCTGAAGTATTAAATTAATATAAATTGATTTTCATGGAAAATGGATCCAAAATGATATATTTACAATTTAATATGATTATGAATTTAAATACTATCATGAAATAAAATTTGGATAGTTTTTTATTATGTTTTCACCCTTATCTCTTATTTTTAACCATCCATTAAACCTTTTGACAATTACCATGATATCAATATTTTTTACTCTTTAGAGACCAAGAAAGTCACTATAAAATAAAAATTGAATCATAAATGGACCATGAATGATATGTTAAACCATATAACATTAAATTATATTAATATATTTTTTTTTTGATTTTTAAATCACTTAATAAAATGTTTTTTATTATAAAATATCAGCTATAAAAACCATCAATTAATGATGTTTTTTTCAATGGTGATGTTTATAAGAATCGCTAATTCATTTACTGGAAAATCTGAAAAACATCTCTAAATGAGGTGTCACTAATTTAGTGACATTTAAAAATGTATCCTATATAGCGATGTTTATAAACATCGCTTTTTAGTGACTCCCTTATTTACCGAAATTTCGACAAAAGACATTGGTAGTTTTTTTGAAATTTATATTTTTCATTTTACCCATGTTTATTTTGAAATTTATAATATATATATATATATATTTATTTAAATTTTTAATATATATATTTGAATGAAATGTTCAATACCCTTACACCCCCTCCCCCTCCCACCCCATCCCTACCCCCATCCTGTACCCTCACACCCCTCCCCATTGGACTAGTTCCCCACCTCACACCCCCTACCTCGTCCGTCCAGTTCTCCCCCTCACCTCACCATGTACCTCACTTCACACAAATGATTGCCTAGCACCTTCAATCACGCCTCACAAAAGTGTCTCCTCAATCACACCTCACATAGAGGTAAGGCCTATACCCAAGCATTGTATGCCTTCAATACCCAAGAGCCTCATATGCCTAACTTAAATCACCCCACCTCCACGTCCCTAATAAAATGCTTGTATTAGAGTTTCATCCTTGGAACTTAAATATAAAAACAAACGGGCCAACCCAGCTATTAGAATTCTAATTATATAATTTTACTATGTTATATATATATATATATAGATTTTAGTATTTAAAAAATTAGTAATATATATATATATATTATGTACATAAATTAATATATATGTGTTTATTATATCTATATATGTTTATATTTTATGTTTATATATATATAATATATTATAACTTTATATGTGTGTATGTGTGTGTACTCGCATGTATAAATGTATACACATATATATACATATAATTATCCATGTTTTAAAATGCTATTAAAAATAGTCATGTTTTATTAAAAACCTAACCAAATTAAAATATTAAATCCTATTATGTTATATTTATATATATATATATACATTCCAGTATTTAAAATTTAATATTATATATTTTTATTTTTTATTTTTTTTATAATTTATAATTTATAATTTATCTTTACATATATTTATATATGTTTATATTATATTATTTATATATGTGTGTGTGTGTGTTTATATTATATATATATGTTTATTTTTATATTATGTGTTTATATTATATATATACATATGTTTATATTTTATGTTTATATAGGTGTGTGTGTGTGTGTTTATAATTTATATTATATATATGTGTGTGTGTGTTTATTTTATGTTTATATTATATATATACATATATGTTTATAATTTATGATTATATATATGTTTGTATTATATATATATATGTTTATATTTTATATATATTATGTGTTTATATTGATATATATATATATATATGATTATATATATATGTGTGTGTGTGTGTGTGTATAAATATATATGTGTATATATGCATATATATATAATTAGTTATGTTTAAAAACACTAGTAAAAATGTCACTAAAATAGCCATGTTTTCTTGAAAACGTGACTAAATTTAAAATATGTGTGCTTATATATGTGTGTGTGTGTGTGTGTGTGTGAGTTAATATGTGTGTGTGTGTGTACGCGTGTGTGTGTTTATATATATGTGTCTTTGTTTATCGATATTAATATATATGTGTGTGTGTTTATATTTTATATTTTATGTTTATATTTATATATAAGTTTATATTATATTTTATTATGTTTTACATATATGTTTATATTTTATGTTATATATATATGTTTATATTTTATGTTATATATATATGTTTATATTTTATATATATGTGCTTATATTATGTGTGTGTGTGTGTGTGTTTATATTCTATGTTTATATGTGTGTGTGTGTTTTATATTATATGTGTGTGTGTGTTTATGTATACATATATATAATTAGCCACATTTTAAAATGCTGGTAAAAATTTAACAAAAATAGCCACGTTTTCTTAAAAACATAACTAAATTTAAAAAAGTTGTGTTTTTATATATAAATATGTATATATATATATATATATCTGTGTTCATGTGTGTGTTTATATATATATTTATATATGTGTGTTTGTATTTATATATATTAATATATGTATATATATATCTAAATATATATGTATGTGTCTATATATGTTTATATATATGTGTCAGTATTTAAAAAAATTAATATTATATATATATAATTGTATATATTAATATGCATATATTAATATATATATATATATATATATGTTTATATTTTATATTTTATGTTTATATATATGTAAGTTTATATTATATATATATATATATATATTTATTTATACTTTTCATATATGTTTATATTTTATATTATATATTTGTGTTTATATTATATATATATATCTCTGTGTGTGTGTTTATATTTTATATTATTTATTTATTTATTTATTTATGTTTTCTGTTTATATATATATATATATTATATTTTATATATATGTTTATATTTTATATTATATATATGTGTTTATATTTTATATATATGTGTGTGTGTATTTATATTATATATTATATATATATATGCTTATATTTTATGTTTATATATATCTGTTTGTATATTATATTATATATATATATATATGTTTATATTTTATTTTTATATATATGTTTATATTATATTATATATATATGTGTGTGTTTATATTATATATATATTACATGTTTATATTTTATATATATCACATGTTTATATTAAAATATATATGTTTATATTTTATATAAATACGTTCATATATATATGTGTGTGTGTGTGTTTATATAAATATGTCTCTGTGTGTGTGTAAATATATGTGTATGTATATATATAATTATAATTATAATTATATATATATAATTATCTACGTTTTTAAACACTAGTAAAAATGTCACTAAAATAGCAACGTTTTCTTAAAAACATGACTAAATTTAAAATATATGTGTGTTTTTATATATAAATATGTGTGTGTGTGTGTGTGTTTATTTATTTATATATTTATTTGTGTGTGTGCGCGCACGTGTTTATATATATATAAACAAACACACTCACACACACACACACACATCTCGTAATGCTTTTTATGAAAGGTCATTAAATTAGCGGCACTTTTCAGAAAATGTCGCTAAATTAACAATGTTTTTCAGGAAATGTCGCTAAATTAGCAACGTTTTTAGGATACATTGCTAAATTAGTGATGCTTTTCAGGAAACTTTGCTAAATTAATGACGATTTTCACAAAACGTCGCTAAATTAGGGACGTTTTCAGGAAACGTGGCTAAATTAGCAATGTTTTTCACAAAACGTCACTAAATAATAGATTTTTTTTGTATTGGTCATTAATATCATTTTTAGAAATACATGAAATATTATAATATAATATGTTTCTAAATTATGTAAAATGATTCCAAATTTACATGGATTAAAATATAAAGAGTATATGGTCTTTATATAATCATCCAATCAAATTCCGATAGGTTTGGATATCATTTTAAACCTTATCTTTTGGTTTAACCCCTTGTTTAACCAATATTAAAATTAACTATGATAACGACTTTTCATTATTAAAGGGTTATAATTTTACTTATAAACTTAAAATTGGATCACAAATGTAAAAAGGATTAAATTTTATACCATTTATAATCATTATTGTACTTTTTCAATATTTATATTAGTTTATATAATTTAATAAAATATTATTTAACATAAAATGTCATTAATGTCATTTTTTACACTATTCATTTATTTTTCATTGAAAATAACATTATAGAAAATGAATTAGAATATAAACCATTAAAAAATATATAATATGTTATATTTATCTTCAAAATTTATGGAACACTTCTCACCCAAAAAATTACTTTTAGAGTTTTTAAAACCATTTTCTTGATTTTTCCACTGCTTGCACAAGCACTGTGTTTGCATTGCGAAATCATTTAAGGTAATTATTTATTCAGTAAAAATAAAAAATAATCCATGATAAAAAATTAATTTATCTTTCAAATGATAATTTATAACTAAACTTAATTTGTAACATCCTATTACCTTCTTTCAGGTACTTCTTGACACTTGTTTTGATTCCCTCTTGGTTTGGGCGTGTTTTGGGCCTTTCAAGGATGGAAATATTTTTTCAGGGAAAATGACATAATGTTTAGGGATGTGTGTTTATTTCAATTAGTGGAGTTTGGGTGTAAATGATCTAATGGATTATAGGATGCTCTTTGTGTCTAGGTTGAGTTAGAGGGATTTCCTCAGTTTACTATTTAAACTGAATGTGTATTATCTGCAGGACAGATTCACTTCATGAACATAATTATTGACATAAATCTATCACTTAGTAGAAGCCATGAAACTATTCATGATGTGAAAATTATGAAATCCTTGAATTTTTTTCATGACTTCAAATGGTTGGGATCAGGATTTTTAACTTGAGTCGATGCCTTTTTTGGCATATATGCTAATCGGGATATTTACATTGTGAATCATGGATTGACATAATTAAATACTCATATCTAGTGGTTTTTTATATGTTTTAGACTAAAAGTTATTTCTTTTTTCATGAATCCTCTTCTCTCAAACCCTAGGTATTCCTCGAGCAAATTTTGGGTGATTTTTTTTCCTTTAAGACATACTAGTTTGGCATTAGATCTACAATGAGATTCCTCACTTTGGTTTTCCCCTTCTTGTTGTTATCTCTCTTTGTCAGTAGTTTAATCTTGTGTTACTGATTAAATCAACTTTTGATCTTAATATTTTTTTATTTAGGATTTATTTTTTTATTCTCTTCCCCTTTGTTGGTCGTTATCATTTTTCATTGTGGTTGTTTATTTGATCATTGGTAAAGGTAGGTGGTTCTATATAATTTTTCCCTATAACTAAAACTATGATTTCATTGATTGATTTTAAATGAGTTTTTAAGTGATTTAAATCCCAAATTTTATATGATTGATGTATTGTTTTTAAAATGGAATTTAAATTTTGAAAAAACCCCAATTTCAATGGAATTAAAATTTTTGGGTGGATTTGAGAAAGAATTTATGTCTTGATTTAAAATTTGATTTAATGAAATGATTTGGTGTTGAACCATGAGATAAATGGATTAAATTGGAAGATTATTTGAAATGTTATTAATTGATTAAAACCTATTATTTGGTTTGTAAATAAGAAAAGCATGCTGAAAACTAAATGTGGGAAATTGTATTCTCAAATTATTTGACATTATTGATTTTACTATGATTGATTGATTTATTTACTGAAGTACATGTGTTATTGGGTATTTAGTAGGTAATTAGGACAAGAACACAAGGATATGAACCCTTGGAACTATATTGATGATGAAAACACTGACATAAGCTTATTGCAGCATTATTTTCCTTAATTGGAAGTTGGGTCTCGATGGCCTTAGTCATGGGATGTGTGTACACATTGACCCAAGATCAATGAAGAGTAGTGTGGGGATCATATTACCAAAAACTAACATATTGTAGGGATTATTATATAGTTCTATGAAATTTTTGAATTGATGATTACATTCCATTGATTATTTAACTATTTTATCCATGGAAATTTGTTTATATAAATGTTTTATATAAAATCTTCATTTAAGCCCATTTTGATACATCTTCCATTTTTTCGAATTGAAATATTGTTTTTTTGAAAATACGTAAATTTCATTTCATGACTTATTTTATTTAAATTGGAATCATAATTGGTTTAATTTTTATGGAATTGATTATGGAACACTTTTTGAGACCCTACTAGCCTATTTAGATCACACCCTACCTTTTCCTTTGTGTGTTTTGTAGATTTTCTTATTCCAAGTCCAAGTAAAGAGAAAGTAACACATGGAAGTGGTGGATGTTATTGATCCTTGGGACCCTCAGTAATGGAGGTGAATGGTGGAGATTCCATCCACCTGTTACATGGGATATGTATGAGATTTTATCTTGGCATATGTTCCGCCTTTTGATAATGTACTATTTGGGTATTGTTTTACTAATTTTATTATGTTATTTTCTCCATAAAGATTTTTGACATACCAAATTGTATCGTTTATCTTCTGTTTTTATGGGAAAATCATTTCATCTTTATTCTGGTATAATACCTGGTGCTAGTTTCCAACCTATGGGGATCGAGAATGCACTTTGTGCTATGTCAAATTCATCTCGAGTATCAGAGTACCAGGGTATCGATCCCGGTTCATGATAAATTGGAATCAAAGGAAGGTTTTTTATCTTTCCTTAATTTTGGTATGAATTTTGGGGTGTCCTGGTAGATATGATGTATGATTTATGGGACTTATGAGGTAGTTAAAAGCGAGTTCTTGACCAGATCTCATTGTAATGATCCTTAAGTCTCCATTGGTGTTTGTGAAAAGTTTCTTTGAAGAATTTTTTGATCTATTTTATATAATTTTCCATAATTTTGATATGAGTATGTTGAAATTCCAATATTGTATCATACTTGATGGAATTTGTGTTCTTGTGAACCTTGATTGAGTTAATGAAATGTGTATCCATGCTGATGTTTTTAGTGTTGTATATTGATATTGTATAACATCATGCCTTCAAGAATACATTTTAATAGGACACATAAGGAAGCTATTGTTCAACCATAGTTGGTGAATCCACTAGTTTACTCTAATCTTTTTTAGATAGTGGTGAATTCTCTCCAAGCTCTGAGATAAGTACTTCACTAATTCCCATTCAGGATCTGGTAGTGGAACCTCTAAGGGATGAATCTAGAGATCATGATCAAGAATTTCTTCATCAGAAACCACTCTACTTACAAATCTCTAATGATCCTTAATAGTATGGGGATTATCTTAAGAGGTAAGTGTTTTTTTTATAGTTCTTATAAATTCATGATTCGATTAAAGTGAAATGTGATACCTTCAAACTTGTGGGACCTAGAAGAAGATGGTGGGATTTCATGGTGATGGAGAAAAAGTGTAAGGGTTTGGAGTAGAAAGAAAATAGAGTTATTTTCCCTAATAATTTCTATGCAAATTCAATGTTATTTGAAAAATAAATGGAGTTTATTATTCTCTAGGAGGGATACAAGACCATGAAGTATTATGTTAACTATTTTGTTGAGCTTGTTAAGTTTTCTCCTGAGGTAGTGATGAATGAGAAACTGAAGCCTCTAAGGTTTGAGATGGTTATTTGATCTAATATCTGATCATAAGTTTTATTTTTGAATCTCACTTCTTATAGATATGTGCTAGATAAATAATTAATGGTTGATCTTGACCTTACTGGAAAGTCAAGGTTGACGAGAGTTCCTTTTTCTCTATGTGGCAGTTTTTTGAGTTCCTTTAAAGGAAAGGGAAAGTGTTTTGAGACTCGTGGTGGTTCTAGATGTAAAGTGTTTTCCAGACCTTTTATAGTTCCTAGAAGAGGCCATTTTTCTTTCTTTCAGTGTGGAAATTTTGGGCATTTGAAATGGGTTTTCACTGATGGGGTGTGTTGTATATTTTAGGTAGAATGGGACCCAAGGTTGTGTAGATATGAAAAATGTTTTCCATAGTTGTGTAGTATAATATTAGTTTTTTCTTTCAACTTGGATTGAGGATCTTTGAGTGATGATTTCCCACCACTTATCATCGAGTTTCCTGACATTTTTCCCTGTGATTTATCTAGATTTACACCTATAATAGAGGTGGAGTTCTATTTTTATTTTGTACATGGAAATTACCCATTATCTCTTCCTTATTAATGTATAGAAGTAGTAAAGATTAAAGTGTTCAAGACTTAGTTGTATGATCTGCTGAGGAAAGGATTTACACACCCAAATGTGTCGCAATGGGTGACACCTATTCTCTTTGTGAATAAGGATGATGGAACCCTTTTCCAATTTGTTGATTACTCTAAAATAAATTGAGTTATGGTAAAGAAAAAATATCCCTTACCATGGGTTGATGATCTGTTTGGATAGTGGAAAGGGGTGAAGTGGTTATCAAAGATTTACCTTCAATCTGGTTATCACCAATTGAGAATAAAAGAGTCTAACATTCAGAAAACTACCTTGAAGAGTAGGTATATCCATTATGATTATCTTATTATTCCATTTGTTCTAACTAATACTCTTTTATTTTTTATGGTTGTGATGAACATGATATTTCCTGAGTACCTTGACTCGTTCGTGGTGGTATTTGTACATGACATCTTATTTTACTCTCAGTATATGTAGGATCATGTGCGTCATTTGAGAATAGTTCCGGAGATCTTGAAAAATCACTGACTTTACACAAAGATCTTGAAATTTAGTTTTTGGATTCAGGAAGTGAAGTTCTTGGGACATGTGTTCTCAGAACATATTATTTTAGTTGATCCTAAGAAAGTAAAAGATATTATGACATGGGAGAAACCGTGTAATGTTTTTGAGATTCTGAGCCTCTTGGTTTTTATGGGATATTATCATATATTTTTCAGTTATTTCTGAAAGTTGTCTTATCTGATGACCACTATCACTAGGAAAGGAGTGAAGTCTGTTTTAGATAAAAAAAATTCATATTTTTATTGAGATGAAACAAATTCTGACGTATGCACTAGTGTTGACTCTTCCAGATGCTGGGAAGAGATATGTGGTCTTATGTAACAGATCAGGTTTGGGTTTGGGATTCATACTTATACAAGGTGATCATGTGGTATCCTATGGTTCTAGACAGCCTAGGCCACTTGAGAAGAATTATCCAATCCATGACCTCAAGCACACATTTGTGATGCACGCTCTTAAGAGTTTATAGAATTGACTTATTATTAAAAGGTTTACCATTTATTCAAACCAAAAAATATTGAGTTATTTATTTTCTAAAAAAGGTTTGAATCTCCGAAATAGGAGTTGGGTAGAGTACTTATAGTCATTCAATTTCAAATTTTATTATACCCCTATCAAGGGGAATGTAATTGGTAATTTCTTAAGTAGATAATTCTTGTCCCAAGCTATTAACGAATCATCAAAATAGTGGAATTTGATAGATCTATTTTCTTAGTTGAATTTGGGACTCTAGGATATTGAGTCTGAGTTTTTTTAAGAGCATGATATTTATCACTTCTCTTATTGAGATAATTATTTGGGAGTAGTAGTTTGATGATGAATTTTGTGTCATTAGTGACTCTATTTATGGAGGGGAGACCATCAATGAGTGTAATTTCTATTTTTATGGTATCTTATGTTTCAAAAATGGTTTTACATACCATTTCCTATGATAAAGGTTGTGTTGGTAGATTTCTATAGTTCCCAGTGGGAAATTAAATCATAAACCATAAAGGTGTTCTATGATATGTAGATACAATTATGTTTTATGGGTATGAAGTGAGACTTTTCTAAATTTATATCTTATTGTTCTAGATACCAAGTGTTCAAGGCCAATCACTAGAGATCATCAAGCTTTATATGTCCAATTCCAGTTCTGACTTGGAAGTGGGATGATATTTCTATGGACTTTGTGGTTGGATTTCTATGTACCCCTCAAGGGAAGAATATGATATGGGTTGTGATAAATAGGCTGATCAAATCATGTCACTTTATACCTATTAGATATGCAACCAATGTTGAGGACTTGGGGAGACTCTCCATGCAATATATTTTCATATTTCATGGAGTTCCATATTCTATAGTCTCTAATAGAGATCCCTTTTTCACTTCTCTCTTCTATAGAGTCCACCAGGAGGCCATGGGATACCAGGTAAATTTGACCATGACATATCATCCGTAGACGTATGGAAATATAGAACAATATATATATATATATATATATATATATATATATATATATATATTCTTGAAGACATGATACGTGATTTCATTCTTGTCTTTAGTGGACCTTGGGATGACCATATAGGACTGGTTGAGTTTTTCTACAACAACAGTTACCAGATCAATATTAGAATGGTTCCTTTTGAGGCCTTGAATGGATGACTTTGAAGGTCTTTATTGTTTTTTCAGTGATTGTTTAAAGTTCTTTGGTTGGACCAAGGTTGGTCCAATAGATTATAGTGAGGATTAAGATAATTTGTCTGAGAATAGTGATGGTATTGAGCCTATATAAATCATATGCTAACCATCATTGATGAACCTTGGAATTTTATACTAGTGACTAAGTGTTTTTGGAATTTTCACCTCAATTGGTTCATCGATGTCTTGGGAAACAAGGAAAGATTATTCAAAGTTTTTTGGGTCATTTTGAGATTTTTGAGAGAGTGGGGAAAGTGTCCTACCATTTGGAACTTCCACTGTAATTTAATTTGATCCACAACATGTTTTATGTATTGCATCTTTGAAACTATATTTCTGGACCTTCTTGTGTTTTGATCCTGGAATATCCTGATGTTGATCTAAATTTATCCATGACTAAGCATCAAGTCAGGATTCTTTATTTTGAGATAAAGGTCCTTTATGGGAAGATAATACCTATGGTCCATGTGATATGGCTGCGTGGTTCAAATTTTCATGAGATATGGAATCGTGTGGCACTGATGAGAGATAAGTGGCCTCATCTATTTGATATGGAATCTTATTGATAGACTTTATGGGGATATAAAGTGTTTATGGTGGAGTGGTTGTAATATCTTATTACCCTTTTTAGGTACTTCTTGACTCGTGTTTTGATTCCCTCTATTTTGGGCGTGTTTTAAACCTTTAAATGGTGGATAGATTTTCTCAGGGAAATGACCTAAAGTTTAAGTATGTTTGTTTTTTGAATTAATGGAGTCAAAGTATAAATGTTCCTAAGGATTAAAGGTTTCTCTTTGGGTATAGGGTGAGATGGATTACTTTTATGAGTTTTATGAATAAACTAGATGTGTACTGTCTGAAGGACATATTTATCTTGTGAACTTAATTCTTGACATGAATCCATCACTCAAAAAAATCCATTAAACCATTAATGTCATGAAAATTATATAAACCATGAATTTTTTTCATGATTTTAAATGATCGAGATTAGAATTTTTAACCTGAGGTGATGCCTTTTTTAAATATACACCACTCAGGATAATCGCATTGGGAATCAAGGGTTCGCATCATGAAATCCTCATGCCCAGTGTTTTATTTCATGTTATCCACATATTTGAGATGATTTAGGTTTTATTTTGAAAAGGTCATGGAAATTGTGAAAACCCCCCAATTTTAATGGAATTAAAAATTTTGTTTGGATTTGAGAAAATTTTGATCGCTTAATTTGGAAATTAAATTCATTAAATGATTTTGTGTTAAACCTTGGGATAAATTTATTAAATTAGAAGTTGATTTTAAAAGGCATGAATTGATGAAAAACTATGATATGGTTTTGAAATGAGAAACGCATGTTGAAAACTAAAAGTGGGCAATTGTATTTTGAAATCATTTGAAATTATTGATTTTTCCCATGATTTATTGATTGATTTACTGAAGCACAAGTGAGTATGGGTAGTTATTAGGTAATTAAGAAAATAACACTAGGATATGACCCTATATAACTAAATTGACAATGAAAACCCTGACCTAAACTTATTACATCAAGATTTTACCCAATGGGTAGTTGATTCCTAGTGGCCTATGTCATGGGATATGTGCACACATTGAGCCAAGATCACTGAATATTAGTGTGAGGATCCTATTATGAGAAACTAATTTATCACAGGCCTTATTACATGGTATTATGATATGTTTAACTCGATGATTTATTGCTTTTAATTGGTGATCTATTTTATTCATTCCAACTACTTTATATTAATTTTTATATAAAATTTTCATTTAATCCTGTTTTGATACATCTTCCATTTTTTGAATTAAAAACATGTTTTGTTGAAAATGTGTAAATTTCATGATATGATTTTTTTAGTTAAATTGAAAGTATAATTGTTTTTATTGTTATGGAATTGATTATAGAATACTTGGTGAGACCCTACTGGTATGTTTATATCATTCCATACCTTTTCCTTCAGACATTTGTAGATTTTTTTTACTCTAGGTCCAAGAAAAAGGAAAGATCCACTTAGAAGTGGTGGATGTTCTTGATCCTTGGGACCTAGAGTTATGGAGGTGTCCAATGGAGATGTGTTCCACCAGTTACATGGGATATGTTTGAGCTTTTATCTTGGTATAGGTTTTATCTTTTGATGATGTATATGTTGGATATCAATATAATATATATTGATATTAGGATCAAAAGAATGTATTATATATGGATCTATTAAAATAGGGGGTGAATTTTAGTTTTAAAAACTTTAGTTTAAATGATTTTAGAGAAAAACAAATTCACAAAACCTTGTTATGTAAAGGATCAGATTCGGACATGGATCAGTCTAATTTTCAAAGTATCATAATCAAGATAGATTTTGATATATCAGAGTAAATGAATCATAATAAAAAAGAATTTGATTAAATCAGAGTAAACATATCATATTTGAAATACATGGACGATTTTCACCTATCGGCTGGTCAATGTTCGGGTGCTCTGCTAATGTGTATAACAACACTCGGCTCGAATCCTCGGTGATGATACTTTTTTTATAGTCAGTTGTTTTTAGTTAATTGTATTTTGATTGGGAGGTTTGTTTGCAGAGCTTATGAAATAATTTATGGATGATGTTTGATTTAAAAAATTGATCAAGATTGGTGTGAGTTCATTATTGGGGATTTAAGCTTATGATATCCTTGAGCTTTGCTTTATATTGCATTAAATTAATACCCACTTCACAAGATGATTTTGATCGGAATTCCCAAGTGTTAATGCTTTAATTCAAGCTGTAATTAACTTAGGATTCTAAAAATTACCATTAATTTTTTATGGTAATGTATTTTTGGTTCCAATAATCCATGGAATCCACATATTAAACAAAACATGTCATTAATCCATGACATATAAAGTTCAATATACACAATATTAATTCAAAGAATACTCATCGAGCAATGGCTCTCAATCACTTAATATCCCAAAATTATAACTCACTTCAATGGTAGATTTACTCATCCATTTAAATTATTAGTAATCTAGTTATAATGATTATGATTATAAATTAAGAATATAAGTAAAATAAAGGGATAAGAAAAGAGTGGTGCGTCGAACACACACACAAATGATAATGAGAATTAAGAACAGAATTTCGATTGAATGAGGAAGAAAAATAAGGGAAGGGTTTTCAACTTTATTTCAAATATTTTAAGAGAATTAACATTTAAGAACAGATGGTGGATTATTAAAATAGAATATGAATAAGAAACTTGTACTAAAACAGAATTACAAAAACAACACTTACGAGATTACAAATGAAGAAAAACAAAAAAGTGAGTGAAATCAAAGAGAGGAGGAAAGGTATATCAAGTAAAAACTTGAGTATGTAAGTTCCTCCCAATCATTTGTCAAGGATTTGGTCGTGCCAATTGATTCTCCTCTCTTCTGAAATGACAACCCCCTTGAAGGAGAGGAGGGGGATGCATTTATAGCCCAAGGAAGTGGACTGTTTTCATTCTCAATCTTTCCATCCACTTTTATCGCCAAGTTGGATATTTATAAAGCCTAATATAGAGCTATATTCTTCTACAAAGTTGTAGATAATAAATTTTTCTGACCTCTCTAAAAATTTGGAGTCATTTGGAGCTATGTAGCCAAAGTTATGTCTGGTTTATTAAACAAATTTAATCTGTCCATTTCAATCCAATATTTTTGAAGTCCAAAATGTGAAAGGTGTTTGAATAGGAAGATGCCTTCAAAACTGAATTATGTATTCAAAAAAGTCGTCCGACTATATCTTCTCTTTCACAATGAAAAATCTCATCTCTAAATGATTTCTATATCAAGATCCATGTCATCAACATTGTACTGATTTAAATCCCGGCCAAAAATGTGGGCTGAGTTTAAATGAATCAGTTGATCCCTTTGTGTTTGGTATTGGGACTTGAAATTCTTATCAAATACTACTTTAATTATCCCCCGAACTTTGGAGGAGAATAAAGGAATTTGGACTTCCTAATTGAGCCCAGCAATTAAATCTTCATGGCTGATCCAGTTTCTTCACAGATTCTGTAGGCCTTCTTGTGTGGTCCATATGGGCATTAAAATGGAAGAATTGGCCCATGATCTCTTATAATGAAATGTTGTATATTGAATTGGAAATCCTAAAAAATAATAAACATATAATTTGGATCATTATTGTGATATTTACAAATTAAATAGTAAACTGACTCAATTGGACTACTTCTAAAAATTTTCAAAAATTATATTTAATATTAAAACATTAATATTTCACACAAATTATGCACATTTCGTGTAAAATAAGTAAAGGGAATATATAATAAGTCATGAAAATATTAATAACATCAAATCCCCAATACTTATTCTTGTGAATTTTCTCATGTGCAACAAATATAAAAACATGACAAAATCATTTTCACTCACCAACAAATATTAAAATTTTGTTTTCTCTAATCAGGGGAGGTTTAGATTATTTCACTCATCCATTTTTAATTACACCAAAAGTTATTATAGAAAAAATTTTACAAAAATAATTAATTTTTTTAGGCTCAAATTTAGAAATGGAAAATGTGGACACTCAAAACTCACACCTCTCAAGATGATAAAATTCATTTGTGGATGTTCACTCTTTCACCACCTAAAAGTGAAAATATTAGAGTTTGAAAGAGCTCTCAGCTTCCAATACCTATCAAAAGTGCTCAAAAATCAAGAGGTATTTTTAGGGGTTTTTCTGTGGCTATGGTATAGTAGGAAGATGATATCGAAAAGATAGAAAAAAGGGGGTAAAACACCAACATAGAAAAAGAAATGCACATTTTTTTTTTAAATAAAACATGGGAGGAAATGAAAACATATATTTACAAGGTAATGATTGTGTAAATAAATACACAATAGAGGAAGAAAATTTTAAGGGGATGAGAAGATGAAATATTTACCAACCACAAAACTTCTCCCAATAATAATATAATGCAAGTGCATTTTTTTCTTTTCCTTTTTTTCTTTGTTTTTTCAAAATTTTACCTTGAAACAGATCTCACACTCATATACCAACCCATGTTTGATCTCCTAGAGACACTAATTGTAATAGTTATAACAAGATCAAAGGTTGAGAAAGAGTGATTTTAGACCTACCCAAGACACAACCCATTTTTTCAATTTTTTTTTGATTTTTTTTTCATCATTTTTTTTGTTTTTTTTTGAACACTTGTAAATAACATTTAAAAAATTACATAAATGGAAGTACATTAAATTCCCAAAAACACACTAAATGAAAACCTCTCCCCCACACTGAAATGGATGTTTTCCTTCAAGTAGATGATAACTCGTTGAAAATCAATAATAGGGTACCCAAACAATGAAATCCATTCCCCCCACACTTAAATTTCAAAAAATTATGCAATGAAAATCCATGATGATATTAGGTGGTAAAAGTTAATGGGCTTGTAATGTGGCTATCAAAGAAAAGGTTTTCATAAGCTCGAAGGGGCTTTCAAAAGGAGGATTAATGTATGGGAAATAGGAGGCTATTTGGCTATTTTGATTCTCATGTGGTTCAGAAAATGCCTCTATCATATTAATGCACACTAAGGTAAGAGATTCAGCTCAAAGGTCCCCAAACTCAAGAATCACAAATGGGGGTGAAAACACACATTTTGAAAAGATAGCCATAGGTGGCCTTGTCATGAAATCAATTGTTGTTCCTCACGGTTTGGGAAAATCATTTTCCAAAAAAAATTGAGCATTCAAAATTTGTTAATTTTGACACAAAATTATTTATCCAAATTCATGATGAAAATAAAAAAAATTGAGATGAAAACATGTATGTCAACTCCACAAAATGGTTGGACAAATTTTCAAAACTCTATGGTGAGTAATCATGACTATTTATTTTTTTGTATTTTTTTCAAGTGATTGTTTTTTTTTGTTTTTTTTTAAGTTTTTATTTTTGTTTTTTATAAAGATACACCCACACAAAAGAGAAAGTGAAAAATAAAGGTTTTGATAAAGAAAGTGGTA
This sequence comes from Viscum album, assembly GCA_963277665.1. NCBI lineage: Eukaryota > Viridiplantae > Streptophyta > Magnoliopsida > Santalales > Viscaceae > Viscum > Viscum album. The sequence goes on along the minus strand of OY728159.1, from coordinate 1,350,957,225 downwards.
AAAAAATGAAAGAGAGAGGAGGAGGAAGAAATAGGTATAGAGAGGAAGAGATAGAGAGAAAGAGTTAAAGGGAAATAGGTGCCCTCTAGTTTGGATTTGGTAGGTTGCCATCTCCATCTAGTGGTTAGTCGACTGGAGAAGTTGGGGATCCAGTTGAAGTCGATGATGATCCAGGATTGTGTGTCCTATCATGGTGATTCTTTAACCTATGTCCATTAACTGTGAATGTCTTTTTGGAATAGGGGTCTTGGACTTGCACTGCACCAAATGGGTAAACATTATTAATAACAAAAGGACCTTTCCAACGAGAATTAAGCTTACCTGGGTGAAGTCAAAATATAGAATTGAAGAGCATTACCTTTTCACCTTCATGAAATACCTTTATCAGGATGTGTTTATCATGGAGTGCCTTGGATTTTTCTTTTTAGAGATTAGAATTCTCATAAGAATCAAGTCGAAGCTCCTCCAGTTCAGCCAATTGCAACAATCTTTCTTCACCAGATTTTTCAAGATCAAAATTACAAGTTTTCACAGCCTAAAATTACTTATGTTGGATTTCAACTGGAAAATGAAATGCTTTACCAAAAACTAGCCTAAAAAGAGACATCCCAATGGGTGTTTTATAGGCATTTTGATAAGCCCAAAGTGCTTCACCAAGTCTTTCAGGCCAGTATTTTCTGGTGGGTTTTAAAATTCTCTCAAAAACTCTTTTCACTTCTCTATTAGAAATTTCAGCCATTCCATTTGTTTGGGGGTGATATGAAGTTGAAGTTTTATGTACAACCCCATTCTTTTTAAAAAGATATTCTATGGTTCTATTACGAAAATGGGTTCCTAAGTCACTGATCAAGGCACGGGGCGTACCAAATTTGTAGAATATGTGTGTCTTTAGGAACTCACTAATAGTATGTGAATCATCCTTTCTAGTGTGTTTGGCCTCGACCCACCTAGAAACATAATCAACCTCAAGAAGGATGTATGAGAATCCATTGGAAAAGGGAAATGGTCTCATGAAATTGATACCCCAAACATAAAAGATCTCACAAAAAATTAAAGTCTTTTGGGGCATTTCATTTCTCCTGTAAATTGTGCCAAACTTTTGGAAAGTGGGACATGATTGAAAAAACTCATGTGAGTCCTTAAAGAGTGAAGGCCAGAAGAATCCAGAGTCTAGGACCTTTCAAGAGGTCCTTTGTGGTCCAAAGTGGCAACCACTAGGCATTGAGTGACAGAATTCTAATATAAAGGAATGTTCATCTTTATCAACACATCTTCTAATTACCATGTCATCCCCAGTTTTCCAATGTTTATTTTCTTCCCAAAAATAGTATTTTGAATCACTTTTCAACTTCATTTGTTTTTATTCTGAAACAATTTCAGGAAAAACACTAAAAACCAAGTAATTTACAATTAGGGCATACCATGGTATTTTTCGAGTGAGAGATGAAATGTGCTCAGTGGGGAATTCGGGATCGATGATTTCATAATGAGAAGAATTAGAAATTCTACTCAGGTGATTAGCCACAGGGTTTTCCTTTCCTGATCTGTCTTTTATTTCAAGGTAAAACTCTTGGATCATTAGAATCCATCTTATTAGCCTCGGTTTGGTATCACTTTTCTTAAGTAAGAACTTTATAGTAGAATGGTCTGTAAAGATAATGATTTTGGTACCTAAGAGATAGGGCTGGAATTTATCTAAGGAAAAACCCACTACTAAAAGTTTCTTTTCAGTGACAGTGTACTGAGATTCAGTTTCATCCAATGTTTTTGAGGCATAATATATGACATGAGGAATATTTTCTCTTCTTTGACCAAGAACAGCCCCAATAGATTTATCAGAAGCATCACACATCAACTCAAAGGGTAAGGACCAATCTGGGGGTTGGATTATTGGGGAAGATGTTAGAGTAGTTTTGAGTTCAAAAAAGGATCTCTTGCAAACCTCATCCAAATGGAAAGTGACATCATTTTGGAACAACCGAGTAAGTGGGAGGAAAATCCTACTGAAGTTATGGATGAATCTCCGATAGAAACTGGCATAATTGAGAAATGAACGGATGTCTCGAATAGAAGTGGGTTGAGGAAGTGATTGGATCACTTCAATTTTGGCAGGATCGACTTCATTACCATATTTTGAAACTATATGCCCTAGAATAGTCCCATTTTCAACCATGAAGTGACATTTTTCAAAATTTAACACAAGGTTACACTTGACACACTTTTTATGGACTAGAGAGAGTGAATTCAAACAAGATTAAAATGACTCACCATAAATGGTGAAGTCATCCATGAAGACTTCCATGCAGTGTTCACTGAATTCAGAAAATATACTCATCATACACTTTAGAATGTTTCAAGAGCATTGAAAAGGCTAAAAGGCATTCTCCTATATGCATATGTTCCAAATTTGCAAGTGAAAGTAGTATTTTCTTGGTCCTAAGGTGTGATTGGGATTTGGAAGTAGACGGTGTATCCATCAAGAAAGCAATAGTGTGACTTTCCAGCTAATCGTTCCAGCATTTGATCAAGTAATGGAAGAGGGTAGTGATATTTTCATGTTTCAACATTCAATTTCCTATAGTCGATTCACACATGCCATTTTTTCTTCACTCAAGTTGTGACTACCTCTCCATGTTCATTTGTGACAACAGTTATCCCACCCTTCTTAGGTACAACTTGAATTAGACTAACCCATTCACTATCAGAAATTGGGTAGATAATACCAGCTTAAAGAATCTTGATGATCTCTTCCTTAACTAACTCAATGATGAATGGATTGAGTCTTCTTTGTGGTTGTCTAATTGTTTTGGATGATTCCTCAAGATGGATGTGATGCATGAAAAGAGTAGGTTTGATTTCTGGTATGTCATCTAGGATCCAACCTGGGGCCTTTTTGTCTTCCTCAAACACCTGAACAAGTTTGGACTCCTCAGTTTCGGTAAGTGAAGAAGAGATAATGATAGGATAAGAGTGATCATGGAAAAGAAATGCATATTTTAGGTGTTCAGGAAGAGGTTTTAGATCAGTATCATCTCTCATTTGTGGGTTATACATCTCAGGAATGGATGAAGGGACTTCAGTTGCTTCAGATTCATTTTCCTTAATACTGTCTAAGGTAGAGCAGTAGAGATCAGATTTGATGTGGGATTCAAGAGAGTTTTCAAGTTCCATTAGATTTATGGAGTCTATGAATGAGAGGTCCCCATCAACTTCACCATTTATGACTTGGTTAATCATGGTGCAGATTTCACAATATCCTTTATCATCATAATAGGATGAACATGATGGAATGGGGTTCAATCGACTCTTAGAAGTGTCCTCAGAAGCATGGATTGAGAATGCAGAGTGATCCTCAGATGGGTATCGCATGGCTTGGAAAATGTTGAACTTGACCAGTTGGTCACCGAATTCCATGGATAAGATGCCTGAATGGACAAAAATCTTTGTTCTCACAGTCATGAGGAATGGTCTTCCATGAATTAGGGGAGATCGAGAAGAGTTTGTCTCACCTTCCATGTCAAGGACATAAAAATCAGCAGGGAAGATAAGATCATTGACTCGGACAAGGAAATCCTCAATTATACCCTCAGGACTAGCAGTGCTTCGATTGGCTAACTGAATGACAACAGTCGTTGGATGTAAGGGATCTAGACCAAGGTTGGAGAAGATGGATTTGGGAATGACATTAATTGAGGCTCCAAGGTCTATGAGTGCATCATCAAAGTTGGAACTTCCAATTTGTCATGGAACTGTAAAGGTCCAGGGATATTTATACTTTATGGTAATATAATGTTGGGTGGAAACAATTTCAAAGGTCTTAAGTTGCCTCTTGTGGGAACACAACTCCTTGAGAAACTTAGTATACTTAGGAATTTGTTTTATGGAATCTAAGAGGGGAATGTTGACTTCAACAGGTCTAAACATGTCGAGCATTTCAGGATCATGTTTAAATGACTTATTTGGATTAGAGATATCTTGTGAAAAAGGAATTGGATTCCTAAGTGGAATGGAAGGAGGTGAGGGAATGGATTCAGATTCCTTTTCAAGTTTCTTTTTCTTTTCATTTTCTAGGTCAACATTCAAAGGAGGGTTGGAAGACTTATCATGAGGCATAGCAATTTTCTTTCCTGATCTAAGTGAAATTTCACTTACATTACCCTTGGGGTTGGGTAATGGTTGACCTAGAAGTTGGGAAGAATTGGATGGTTGCTGCTGACTAATGTGGGATGCAAGTTGACCAATTTGGGTTTCAATGTTCTTAATGCTGGAATGGGTAAAGGAGGAAAGATCTTCCACTGCACTTTTCCATGGTTTGTTGGAAGAAGAGGCTTGTCTCGGATTGGGATTACCTAGATTTTGGTTCTTAGGAAAGTGATTGTATTGGTTTTGGAATTGGGAAGGCTCACTAGGATAATGGAATCCAGGAGGAGGATTATTCCTTTGAGGTTGAGGAATAAAAGGATAAGGTTGTTGGAAGTTACCAACACCTTGACCACATTGAAACTAGTTTGGGTTTTGAGGAGGGAATTGAGGGGATGAGATATAGGATTACCATACCTAAGGGCTTGGTTATAGGAAGAAGAGAAGGGATCAGAGTGAGTTTGGTTGAAGTTTCTAACAAATTGACCTGATAGTTGAGGGTTGGTGTTCCACTAAGCATATGCTGCATTGAGCTCCATTGGTCTAGATGAATCAGAATTATCCTCTTGATGTTGTGGACATGTGTCTGTTGGATGAGATGAAGAGTTTCATATTCCAAAGTTTTTGACAGGTCCAAGAAATATTGATTGTGGAGAAGATGAGGTTGGGGATTTGGTAGCCACAGCTAGTTGTCTCACAAGACCTGTAAGTTCACTCATCCACTCGGTCATCTTGTTTGGCTCAATTGATTGATTATCTTGGGCTTGTTTGACTTTATCATGTGCTCGAGTATGGAATTGTTGTGTGTTTGAAGCCATGTTACTTATGAGATCTCTTGTTGCTTCAGGAGTTTTATCAACAAGAGCACCGCCACTTGCGGCATCAATGAGAGTTCTCTCCATAGCCAATAACCCCTCATAGAAGTATTGGATCAAGAGTTGGTCAGGAATTTGGTGGTTTGGGCAGGTTACAACAAGATTTTTGAACCTCTCCCAGTATTCATGGAGTGATTCACTTGGGAACTGACGGATACCACTTATTTCCTTTCAGATAGAAGCAGTACGAGAAGCAGGAAATAATTTCTCTAAGAAGAGTCGCTTCATGTCATTCCATGTGGTTATGGAACCCAGAGGAAGGTAGTAGAGCCATGACTTAGAAGTGTCATAATAGGGGTAAAGGGAATGCTCTGAGTTTTATTTGTTCCTCAGAAACCCCTTAAGGCTTCATGGTAGAGCACACTACTTGGAACTCTTTAAGGTGGAGAAGTGGATCCTCACTGGCTAGCCCGTGTAAATGAGGGAGAAGATGAATCAAACCCGATTTGAGTTTGAAGTCAGCCTCTATGTTTGGATATTGAATACCAAGAGGTTGGTAATTCATATTAGGGGCAGAAAGTTCTTTTATGTTTTTTTCCTAGGATTGGCCATATCTAATTCAATTGGTCGGCCAAGGACTGGTTCTTGAATGAGTTGATTATCTCTTATGTTCCTCCTAAGTTGGTGAAGTGTTCACTCAATTTCAGGTTCAAAAATCCGAGGGATTATTTGGGAGGCTACGGGGAATTCAGAGAGATGTTTGAAGGAAAAGGAAGATGGTTTTTTCTTTTTATTTTTTCAGTTTATGATTTTTATGAGAAGATGGGTTTTTCTTTGTGTGTTTTTTCAATTTTTTTTTAAAATTTTGCTTTTTTTTGAATTTTTTTTCACAATAACCAGAAACTAATGACTACATAAAGCACCATCCCCGGAAATGGTTCCATTTGAAATGAATGGCTGATTGTCTCCTATCGACTGGTCAAGGTTTCGGTGCTCTGCTAATATGTATAGAAACACTCGGGTCGAATCCACGGTGATGATACTTTTTTATAGTCAGTTGTTTTTAGTTAATTGTATTTTGATTTGGGGGTTTGTTTGTAGAGCTTATGAAATAATTTATGGATGATTTTTTATTTAAAAAATTGATAAATATTAGGGTGAGTTCATTATTGGGGATTTAATCTTATGATATCCTTGAGCTTTGCTTTATATTGCATTAAATTAATACCCACTTCAGAAGATGATTTTGATCGGAATTCCCAAGTGTTAAAGCTTTAATCCAAGCCATAAATTAACTTAGGTTTCTAATCATTACCATTAATTGTTTATGGTAGTGTATTTTTTGTTCCAATAATCCATGGAATCCACATATTAAACAAAACATGTCATTAATCCATGACATATAAAGTTCAACATACACAATATTAACTCAAAGAATACTCATCGAGCAAAGTCTCTCAATCACTTAATATCCCCAAATTATAACTCACCCAAATGGTAGATTTACTCAGACATTTAAATTATTAGTAATCTTGTTATAATGATTATGATGATAAATTAAGAAGATAAGGAAAAGAAAGGGATAAGAAAAGAGTGGTGCGTCGAACACACACACAAACGATAATGAGAATTAAGAACATAATTTAGATTGAATGAGGAAGAAAAATAAGGGAAGGGGTTTCAACTTTATTTCAAATACTTTCAGAGAATTAATATTTAATAACATAGGTTTGATGATTAAAACAGAATATGAAGAAGAAACTTGCACTAAAATAGAATTAAAAAAACAACACTTACGAGATTACAAATGAAGAGAAACACAAAAGTGAGTGAAATCAAAGAGAGGAGGAAAGGTATCTCAAGTAAAAACATGAGTATGTTAGGTCATCCCAAGCCTTTTTCAAGTCTTTGGTCGTGCCAATTGATTCTCCTCTCTTCTTAAATGCCAACCCCCTTGAAGGAGAGGAGGGGGATGCATTTATAGCCCAAGGAAGTGGATTGTTTTCATTCTCAATATGTCCCTCCACTTTCATCACCAAGTTGGCTATTCAAACAGACGAATCTATAGATATATCCTTCTTCAAAGTTGTAGATAATAAAGTTCTCCAACCTCTTTCAAAATTTGGAGTCATTTGAACCTATGTAGCCAAAGTTATGGTCGGTTGATTAAACAAATTTAATCTGTCCATTTCAATCCATTCTTTTTGAAGTCCAAAATGTGAAAGGGTTTTTTGAATAGGAAGATGCCCTCAAAACCGAATGATGTCTTCAACAAAGTAGGCCGCCAATATATCCTCTTTCACACTGAAAAAAAAATCGTCTCTAAATGATCTATCTATCAGGATTAATGTCATCAACACTGTACTGATTTTAATTCCCGACCAAAAATGTGGGCTGAGTTTAAATGAATCAGTTGGGCCCCCTTTGTTTGGTATTGGGACTTGAAATTTTTATCCAAAACTCCTTTAATTATCCCCTAAAATTTGGAGGAGATTAAAGGAATTTTGACTTCCTTATTCAGCCCAGAAATTAAATCTTCATGGATGATCCGGTTTATTCATAGATTATGTAGGCCTTCTTGTGTGGTCCATATGGGCCTTAAAATGGCATAATTGGCCTATGATCCCTTCTAATGAAATGTTGTATATTGAATTTTAAATCATAAAAAACACGAATCACACAATTTGGATCATTATTGTGATATTTATAAATAAAATAGTAAACTGACTCAATTAGACTACTTCTAAAAATGCTCAAAATTTATATTTAGTATTAAAACATTAATATTTCACACAAATTATGCACATTTCATGTAAAATAAGTAAAGGGAGTATATAATAAGTCATAAAAACATTAATAACATCAATATTTTAAATAGATACATTTATATGAGTGTGTCTTAGATTCATATTAGATCTGATTAGTAAAACAGATTAGGTGTATCCTATTCATTGTTGTTATGATAAAACTATTATATACATGCATAGTGGAATAAGGAAATTGTATATAAAAAGTAATATAATAACAATAATTTAAGGATTACTTATAGTTATTTAAAATAAATATACCTATTTTATACTTAAGATTAAGGTAGCCACAAACCTTGGTTAAGGTATATCTTATTTTATACTTACAAGAAAGTATGTCTTTCCTTAACAAGGAAAGCCCTAGATACAAATATTGTCTTCTTTGTCTGATTATCCCTGGCATCCCTCGATCTGATGGATTGGCTCTATCTTGCTATCCTAGAAAGACCTCAATCAATACGATGACCATATTTTCCATCTTGTTATCCCCGCAAGATCTCGATCATAATCACATATTGTACATAGAAACTATTACAAAACAATTCTTAAATATACAACATCACAACATTTCTTTAAGAATGAATCTCTCTAAAGAAATAAAAAAAGACTAAGAAAAATTTATTCTTGCTTTGTAAACTTTAGAAAAATAAATAGAAAAAAAGTAATCATCATATTCAAACTCTTTAAATGACCGAGTATTTATAGGCAACCTTCCTAGTGGTCATATTTTCTCTAATAGTCATATTTCTCTAAGTTGGTCGTAACGACTTGGACACTTGGAACTTTAAAGACTCTTTTGAAACTGATTGTTTGATGTTGTATTGATTTACACCATTACATTGTAAAAAAATACTTACATTAGAAATTAGTTTTCCATATTTTGAATTTAAACTAATTCAGTCCAATAGAATTTCTTAAAAATGTCATTACAATGGTCTTTATAAGTATGAGTTTTATATGTATTGGTTCTGGTATCATTCTGATTATAAAGACTTTGTTAGTATGAAATACAAGATTTAAAGTCTTATATCTGATCTAATAAAGGTGAATACAATTTTTATTGGATCCATACCCATTAAAATAATCATAATGAATAAATTTAGTTTATATTCATGAAAACTTCATAACTAATTTTTAGTATGGTAAAATTTTATGTTTTCTGTAAATAAATTCTAAACTAATTTGGACATAAAATGTTATTAAAGTTAGTATAAATAATGTGTTTGTGATTTCCAAAAAAATGTATAGAAATTTTGGAAGTAAAACTTCTAACTAAAAAATATCCCCCTTTTTGGAAATCACAAACCCTAAAACATAAATGTAATAAAACATTAAAAAATTACAATCCTTGGATTTAACAGAATTTTTATTCAGTAATAAAACATGAAACTTAACCAACCATGAGTTTATAAGTATTTTGGATACAACAGAGAGAATGATGAATATGATAAAATCTCTTTAGAGTATTATCACTCCATAAGAAACAAATTATTCCCCTTTGTAGAATACCCCCTTACTATAAGTAATATCCCCTTATAAAATATACCCACCTCTATGATTTTAAAAAAGATATGGGGACTAAGTATGAATTTTTTGAAATTTTATAGAATAAAAAATTTTATGAAAATAATACGATGAATTAACTAGTCATAAATATAAAATATTTAATAAAATTCAACCAATCATATTAGAAAAACATTTAGAAAATTGTATTTGGATAGATAAGTAATTCATACATGAGAAAAAAATTCAAAAGTATATCAAAATAAAGATTACAAAAAAGTGTTTTTAAAAATCAGTCTTTCTTCATAAGGTTTTTATAAAAGACTATATCTTATTTAAATTCATTCAATATTTATTCATTGTATTTTTCAGACTCCTCTTTTTTCCTTTAGCTTCTTAACTTCCTCAATAATATTCATGTTCTAGTCTTTGAGAACCATAATATATTATTCAAGAAAACATACTCTCATCATTTCATTCTTCAGGTATCAAACTTTGATCTTGATTTCATAAACTTCTTCAATCCAATCATCATTATGTTCTTTGAACTGTTCAACAAATCTCACCTTTTAGACCATGTATTTTTATAATTGAATAAAGGATCTAGCTTATTCCACCATCAACTTCTTAATCTCTTAAATTTGATCATCGTACGACCAAACATTAGAATCAATTACATGATACCATTTTACCATTGAATTACAAGATTTTATGTGGTAAATATAACTTTCTTGTAAATTTTCCAAATCAGACTCAATAAAGATTACTGATACTATGAAAATTTTAATAGAGTTAGATTTTTTGGAAAGACTATCCTGAAATAATTGGTCTCTTACTTCTAGTCTTTTGAAGTAAGGTCTAATTCCTTAAAATCTTTTCAGTGATTAAACAATTTAATCAAAACCCATCTAAGAAATTGTTCTTACTGACTCTGATAACTCTAGATCTGGATAAAGAATCTTTGTGTGACTTTTTCTAACAATTTAAACTTTTCTTTTTTTCTCATCAACTTTTTACAATTTTTTTTCAACCTTATTAACTTTATTGGGATTAACTTTATCATCATAAATTTTAAAAAATCTATACATCATCAGTGTTTGTATTTTCATAAGGTTTTGTTTTTGAAAATTCATAATTTTCAAACTTCTTAGATAATGAATCAACTTCTTCTTCTTATGAGGATTCCTCTTCCGAGATTTCAGATTCTTTATCACATGCCATTGAGGGTAAGCCTGATGAGGTTGATGTTGATGAGGATGACTCTGATGATTTTTCAGATTGATTTTCTTCTTCATCACTTTATTCTTTTTATTTTAATTAATTATATTTTTTAATATCCTATTCACTTTATTCTTCTTTAACATATTCAAAACTTTCATCTTCTTGTTCACCTTATTTTTTTTCTTGTCCTTTTTTTATCTTTATCAGTGCCATTTTTTCTACTAACTGATTCTCAACATCCTTATCTGAGACTTATTTTTGGTAGAATTAAACCAAATCACTAAATTCGTTGTTGAGATCTTCCTTAAGCTAGAGTGCTATTTTGAAAACCACTTTTCTTGAAGAAACTAGTTTCAATTCTTTTTCTATTTAAAGAGGTGTTGATAGTTTTCCCGATGTCACTAATAAAACTAAATATTGATCAGTTAATTTTTCTTTTCCCATGTATTTTTCAGAGGAAGGATTAACATGAACCACTAAGGTTTCTTGGATCACTAACCCTACATCCAGTTTTGGTTGATTAGTAGGTAGAACAAACTTTCCCAGTGTTGTTTCTGTATCTTTTGAAAAAATTTCACAAAAAAGAGGTTATTGGAGTCTCTTATTTTGATTCTTATTTTTAGTTTCTTTCTCAAGTTCTTCAGTAACATGAATTTTTATGACCAAGTCCTCATCAGGATCTACTCAAAATTTATTAATTTCATGATTCTTATCAACTTTGATTCTCATCTATTCCTTATAAACATCATCATGTACATTATTTTTCTTCTTTTCTTTCTTCTTTTATTTCTTCTCTTCTTCAGGAGGATATGTTCTGGCATTTATTTTTTTCTTCTTATTCTTCTCCAAATTCTTTGTTGATTATATCTCTGATTCAATAGCTCTATATTTTTCATCAAACTTTTTAGACTTTTTATCAAATATCAATTTCATTCTCTTTATTTTATCATCATTGATAAAAGAAAAAATTTCCCTCATAATGTTATAATTTTTATTACCTTTTTTAAAATTCAAATATGTTATAATCATCATACTTAACAAAGCTATGAAAATTATAATTTTTTACTATATGTAATTGTTCTTAACATTTTTAATAGTGAAAAGAAGAAAATTTACAAGGTTAATCTTCCTCATGTTGACTAAATATTCCTAGATGAAAATTTATGTTACTTTCAGAGTATCTTAGTATCATTTTCTTGTAATTAAAAACCCTTTCATATGAAAATATATAAGATGATTTTATAGAGTAATATGATAAAATTTTCTTTAATCATCATCATGGTAAAACAAATAATATTCAAATCTAATTTTCATAAAAGTTCCAAGAGTATTGGGAATATTTTGTGATGGATAGTGTGAATCAACTCCAGATGGTACTCCAACTAGTTCCAATAATTTAGTTACTGATAATTTTTATGATTTTCCATACATCTTGAAAGAATAATTATCTTCTTATTTAATAAACTTCAAAGAGTCACACAACTCATGAACAATTTCTGGGGTTATACTTATCAATTTCAAGACCTTATTTTTATACACAAATTGATTCCCAACCTTGAAACATAATTTACTTATTTAAAGTTTAATTGTATTTTAAAAATAAATCCATTTTCACTAACCTTTATTTTAAGAAAACCCAATTATTTTAATCCTCTTTTTCATCCATAGGATCAACACTAAATATAATCTATCGGATGAAAATAAAAATTTCAGACCGAGGACTCTTGTAGGCAACAGTAGTTTGGTGAAAAAAGTCTCAAGAAAACGATGTGATAAAGGGAGGTCCCTCCTTTATATAGGTGATCAATATTATGGTTTATCTTCCAAAAAAATTTCAATGGTTGAGATGATAGGCCCTTTGGTCTGACAGTTGAAATTCCTCCAAAGATATATTTAAAGTGTTTTGAACTATTGAGTTTTTCTAGATAATTTTATTTTATTACTAGTGAATACAAAAAATTTGAAAAACAAATAAAAGTTTTTATGAAAACTAAAATAATAATATAAACAAAAGGCATAAATTTTTTTAATGAAATAGTGTAAAAATTAAAGGATAAGAAGAATACCTTTTGGAGTAGAAAGTGTCTTCAGTATGAATAACATGTTCTTCTTGAAATTTCTAAACTAATTACATTACAAAAGTTTTAAAATATTGAATACAATCGTTTTAATAAAACAATTAAATAGATAAGTTTAGATAGAAAACATAAAATATTTTTTAGAAATAAAATAGGATACGATGTTTTAAAAATAAAACTCACTACACTAATTTTATGAATCTGAATTTTTTTTATAAATTATGAGTTCAAAAAACTTAAAAAAATTTCTGAGTCTTATGATCCTTTTAATAAAAATAACTCTAAAAATTTTATAAGGAAACATGATTCAATAAAACTCATTATGATAAATTTTTTTAAGAATACTAAAAAATTGAAAAAAATGTTTTTGAAAAGCATCAAACATATGTAATATCTATATAAAAAGGAGTTTCTTAATGTTAGGAGATGGGTAAAGAAGAAGTAAATATTAAATACCTTTTACATTGATCATTACTAACTTCTGTTTAATAAATTCAAATCTATTTGAAGGTAATAGTTTTGTAAAAATACCAACAAGTTGTTCTTGTTCTCTAATAAATTTTAAAATGACGTATCATTTCAGTGTGTGATCCCTAAGAAAGTTACATCTAATATCTATGTGTTTCACATGAGAGCGATGTGTAAGGTTATTACTTAAAGAAATGACACTAGTATTATCACATAGTATTTGAGTTTTTGTAAAACTCATTCCATAATCAGTGATTTTCTGTTGCATCCACAACACTTAATCACAAAAACTTCTAGCTTCTATATATTCATCTTGATTATTGGAAAGTGATACTGAGTTTTGTTTTTTACAATAAAAAGAAACTAGTGAATCTCATATGAAATGACATGATCCAAAGGTAATTTATATATCCATTATACTACCACCAAATCCAACATCTAAAAAACGTTTTTGTTCAAAATTATTTCTAGAAGAATAAATATTCCTAAATTAATAATTCCCTTAAGATAACAAAAGATCCATTTTATATATTTATTATGAGTCTATTTTGGATTTTCTTGATATCTTAAACACAAGAATATAGTAAATATTAAGTCTGGTCAACTAGCAGTAAAGTATAGTAAGTTTCCTATCATACCTCTAGAAATATTTGTACCAACTAGTTGCCTAGCCTCATCAAGATCAAGTGTTTTTTAGGTACCAATGGGATTAATAATAATTTTAGTGTTATTGCATCCAAACTTTGTAATAATATATTTTTTATACTAATTTTGAGATATAAAAGTTCCTAATAGTTTTTAAAAAAATTAAAAACCTAAATATTATGTTAACTCACCCATCATGCTCATCTCAAACTCCGATTTCATAAGATCGACAAAGGAATATTTTAAATATTATTGAGTTGATCCAAATATAACGTGATCAACATATATTTATACAATAATAATATTTATATTATCTTTATTTATAAAAATAGTTGGATTAGTGGTTACCTTAACAAAATTATTTTATAATAAAAATCTTATTAATTTATCATACCATGATTTGGGGCTTGTTTAAGTATGTATATAGATTTGTTAAGTTTATAATCATATTTAGGATTTTTTGTATCTTCAAAACAAGGAGTTTGTTCAACAAAAACTTCCTCTTGAACATAACCTTTTAGAAAAGAACAATTTACATCCATTTGAAAAAATTTGAAATTAAAGAAGGCTGTAAAGGATAGTAGAATATGAATAGATTCAAGTCTTTATACCAGAGCATATGTTTATTCATAATCTATTCCATCTTGTTGATTTTATACTTTAGCAACAAGTCTTTATTTATTCTTAAATATTACTCCATTTTTATCACACTTATTATGAAATACCCATTTTACTCCAATTATGGAAGTTTCTTAGGTCGTTCATCCAAGGTCCAGACTTTGTTCCTCACAAATTTATTAAGTTCATCTTACATTTCCTTAATACAATCCTCATCACCTAAATCCAAATTAATATTCATAGGTTCAAATTGAGAAATGAAATATAGATTCTCAATTTCATTTCTTAAAAAACTTCTATTCCTAACAAGTTGATCAGAATCTCCAATGATATTATCACAAAGATGATTCCTAAGAAACCACTATTTTCTTAGGTTTTCAAAATATTGTTCTTCAACATAAGGTAAAAAATATTCCTGAGGAATAACTATAGAAAAATTTTCTTAGGTTATTTTCTTATAAGAGTAATTTTCTAACATAGTTTCAAAATTAGTTTTAGCAATAACATCCAAGGATGTTTGTTGGGGTTATTTAAAAACAAAAGGGCCAGTTTCAAAAAAATTAACATGTATAGTTTCCTCAACAGTATAATATTTTTTAAACAAACTTTATATGCCTTAGATGTAGTGGAATAACTTAAAAATATTCCTTCATTAGATTTGGATACAAATTTAGGTAAGTCATCTTTTGTATTCAGGATCAATACTTTGCATCCAAAAACTCTGAAGTAGGAAAATTTTGGTTTTTGACTAGTCCACATATCATAAGTTTTTTTATTAAGAAAATTTATTCTTAAAAATGATTTATAGTATAACAAGTAGTACTAACCACTTAATTTAAAAAAAATTATCAATTAATTATTCAATCAACATGGTTATTTCTTGAAGAATACAATTTTTTCTTTCAATAACACTATTAGACTCACCTGTTTTGATAATCCAAAATCATATTTTAGTAATACAAAATCATGTTCTAGTAATCCCAAATCATGTTTCAGTAATCCCAAATCATGTTTTAGTAATCCCAAATCATGTTTTGATAATCCCAAGAACCATTATTTTATTCCATACTAATTATGTTTCAGTAATATTTCATGTTTCTATAGAGTAATTTTCATATACTCTCAATCTCACTACTTGATTGGTTAAGCTTACAGTGCAGAATTTATCTAAGTTACAAAGGTTACCACTACAAAGGTCACAATTACATGGTTACTGATACAAGGTCACAGTTACAAGGTTACTGTTGCAAGGTCACAACTACAAGGTTACCGTTATAAGGCTACCGATACAAGGTTACCGATACAAGGTTGCCGCTATAAGGTTACCGCTACAAGGTCACAGCTACAAGGTTACTGTTACAAGGCTACCGATACAAGGAATTGTTACAAGGTCACAGTTAAAAGGTTATCATTATATGGTCACCATTATATGGTTACCGCTACAAGGTCACAGCTACAAGGTTATCGTTACAAGGCTACTGATACAAGGTTACCTATACAAGGTTACTGCTACAAGGTTACCGATACAAGGTCACCTGCTGTTGAAGCTTATTGATATGAAGGCTACCGTTGGAAGGTTACAGTTGGAGATTTTCGATGTGTACCTACTATTGAAGCCTACCGATATGAAGGCCACTTTTACAAGTCTGCCGAAACTTATTCTTCTATAATTTGTCAATTTCTCAATATTATTCTAGCAGTCATATTTGATAAATTAAATACTTCTGACATTAATTAATGTCAATTGTAAATGTTTCAGGAGAAATTACCTGGGACACTATGAGGGATGAGAAATCTTGCAAGTGATCTACTCATTCATGATTGTCGGACCACGAATACAAAAAGGAGAAGACCACTAAAGACAAAGAGGGGGATTCTTATGCGCACAAAATGAAGTTTTTCATATAAAGTGCGAAAGAACTTGCTCAAAAATTAAGAAGTAGAACCTTCCAGCACTAACACTCTGAATCCACAAGCATCACAAAGATCATTCAGGGAAAAATTCACTTCTGACTTCGGTGCCACATCAACTGTGGATAAAAACCAGAACACTTAATTCTAGAACCTGTAGTTGCGATAATCTGTTCTAAAGACAAATTTCAGAGAAGGAATTTGTAACGTCCCGATTCTGGAAGCCACCCAGAGGCACCCCGTACCTGGTTGGTCACATGGCCTCAAGCGCATCTCCCCAAACGCCAGAGGCTACTGACTAGCAGCAAGGGCCTTGGGTGTGATAGTGGGGAAACTATTCCCTCATTAGCAGAGTACACAACAGAATTGACAACACACAATAGCAAAAATAGTAACTATCCAACAACAGTAAATAGTAGAATACTGATAAAGAAAAAACTAGAGAAAAATATATATAAATGATACATGATGCATTTATGTCTAGGAAATCAGCCAAACAAGTCACAATGTTGAATACAATACTAAACCAAAGTACAAAAAGAAAACAGATGAGCAACTCCTCAGCATTGCAAGCCTCATCTTGGTCTCATGCTCTCTATCTCCAATGCAATCAAGTACCTGAAGTCGAAGGGAGATTTCCCTTGTATATACCTGTAACAATATAATCTGTTTGGGCCCAAAATTATGGCCCAAAAAGGGTGTGAGACTAAATATCAGTAGGCAACCACCCGAATATCTGTTCCTAACACTCAGTGAGTATATGGCAGGTGAAAGTACATAAAGTAGTAAACAAGGAAGCACTAAGCAGTAAATAATCCACAGTTTAAGCATTCAAAACACCACACAGCATGCAAAAAAAATAGATAACACAAAAGTTAACCCTCTGGGAAGTACCCACAGCTTATCCCCTCTGGTTCTACCTATCAAGTACAAGCAACCCTCTGGGTAGCACACACAGTCTCACCCCTCTAGTTCAGCTAAAGTATAGACTCTCTAAGGAATCACTCACCATCAATTCCCCTTATAGTCTCATGTCATACTAAAGGCACTCTGGGGAAGCAATCAACGTCAATTCCCCCTGTGGCCCACGTTGAGGAACTACAAACACTATGGGGAATCACTCAACATCAATTCCCCCTGTGTTCTCACATCGTATAATTATAAATACACTCTGGAGAAGCCCCCAATGAAATTTATCCCTATAGTCTATACACTAGGTTCTCACGGCCTTGTGTAAGTCAAACAAGTGTAGCAGTGCGTAACGGCCAAGGTAAACCTCATGAACTACTTGGCTAGAATTCAACAGCACAACAGTCACACCATCCTACAATACTAGGCATGGAAAGTAAGTTGCAGCCTAACAGGAAAACAAGACCCAAAGGTCAAAATAGGAAAAACATACATGGGTAATACATCCAAATCAAAATAATTAACCCTATACACATTCAGTATCATATACTTTAGAATATAAGAAAATCAGAAAAACAATAGGGCTAAAACAGTAAACACGCAATACCCCGTTAAAGGGTATTTGTGCAATTTTGCACATAAAACTCAAGGAATATCTACAGAAAGGCACAAACCACCTACCTCGGGGTTAGGAGATCAATACACTTGAACCTCGAATCTTGAATATTCTTAGAACGCCATAGATCTACGAAAACGTCTAAAATGTTCAACCCAAAATAACATAAAAAAGAAAAGAAATCATAAAACGATTCTCTAGGATAAGAAAGAACTCATCGATGCAATTCCAACGCAACTGACGAAGTTCGATTCGGAGGACGGACAGAGGCTTGGGGGTTCGTCGAAGATATGCGGTCGTACGTGTTCTCTTAGATGAAGACGACCTAGAAGGAGTGCATTCTAGTGATTAAACGCAACCCCGATGCGTTTAGTGAAAAAAAAAGTTCACGGCCTGTACTTTTGAAGTACATGGTGTGTACTTTCATTTTTCATACTCCGCTTTAGGTGGCCTCTACGTCACCCCACATGACCGTGTGTGTGGCCAGGACACAGCTAGCACACGACCTCCTACGAAAATGAAGTACATGGCATGTACCCATAAAGTACACGGTGTGTACTTAGAAGATTTCCAGATTTTCCTATTTTTCTCAAAAACAACCAGAAAAATAAAAACATACCTAAAAAGAAGATCCAGGTTCTTATAAACTTCCCCCCTTAAATAAATTCATCCTCGAATTTCCCTAGCACGGCGTAGAAGAAGAAACCCCAAACAACTCTGTCCACTGTGATCGTACATCAGCCTCCCTCTCCCAAGTCTCATCCTACACCCTCCTGTGTTGCCATAGCACTCGTACCAGAGGAACAGACCGGCCACAGAGAACCTTCATACTTTGATGAAAAATCTGGATAGGATGATCCTCAAATGACGCATCCACCTCGAGCTCAACCTCATAGGGTTGAAAAACATGATATGGGTCTGAAAAGTAATGTCGAAGCTGAGAGACATGAAAAACATCATGCATAGCTCGGTACCTCTGAGGTAACTGCAACTGATTGGAAACTGGCCCAACTCTCTACAACACCTCAAACGGCCTGACGTACCTCGGCGAAAGCTTACACCACATCATAATCCTCTTGTGTCCCAACCTCGGTGTGACATGAAGAAAAACCTAATCCCCAACCTCGAAATCCAGAGGTCATCTCCGCTGATCAGCATAAGACTTATGTCAAGACTGTATAGTATTCATCCTCTTCCAAATAAACTCTATCTGATCTGTGGTCTCTTGAATAAGACGAGGTCCCAGCAAAGATGTCTCTCCTACCTCCATCCAACATAAGGGTGATCGGCATGGCCTACCGTAAAAATCCTCAAAAGGTTCTATCTGAATAGTTTCTTGAAAACTATTGTTGTAGGAAAACTCCACAAGAGGTATATGCTTCTCCCAAGAACCTCCAAAATCCAGAATGCATGCTCGGAGCATGTCCTCAAGCACCTGAATCGTACACTCAGACTGGCTATCTGTCTGGGGATGGTAAGCTATAATCAAAAGTACATGTGTGCCCAAAGACTTCTGAAGCCCCTTCCAGACCCAAGAAGTAAAAAAGGCATCCTTGTCTGAAACAATGGAGTGTGGAACTCCATGCAGATGTACAATCTCTTGGATGTACAACCAACCCAACTCATCAACACTGAAGGTTTCTTTGATCAGAAAGAAGTGAGAAACCTTTGTGAGTCTGTCAATGACAACCCAAACTGCGTCATTCCCTCTAGGTGACCTTGGAAAACCGGTCACAAAGTCCGTCGCGACATCATTCCACTTCCACTCGGGAATGGGTGACTACTGTAAAAGGCATGCTGGTCGCTAATGCTCTGTCTTCGCCTGCTGACAAGTGGAACACCTCATGAAAAAACTAGCAATGTCCCTCTTTATACCTGTCCACCAATACTGATTGTGTAGATCACGATACATCTTGGTGATTCCAGGATAAACTTCCCAAACTGAGGAATTAAAGTCCCACATCATCTCCTCGCATATATCTATTGGCACCCATACACATCCCTAGAAACTTAATATTTCATCCTCACTTATGATCCACCTAGGAATAGGGTCCTCTCCTAACATGATTTCTCGTAGGCCTAGGCCTTCAGAATCTGATAGTTGCCTCATTCGTACTCGATCAAGAAGGGTAGAGGTAACAGCTACAGAAGATAGATAATTATTCCCTTATCTGTCGTGAACCTCCTAATGCATGTCAGAGAATAGAGCCATAAGCTTCCACTCACTGCTGGCCACCCAAACTGCATATATCTGAGTCCTCTTGCTCAACGCATCAGCCACTGTGTTGCCTTTCCCAGGCATATAGGAAAGCTCGAAGTCGAAGTACTATAGGTACTCAACCCACCTCTACTGTTTCAAATTCAAATCACGCTGAGTGAAAATGTACTTGAAACTTTTTTGGTCGGTGAAAACCACAAAATGTTCCCCCAGAAGATAATGACTCCAACAGCGTAAGGCATGGACAATAGCTTCCAACTCCAGACCGTGCATCGGGTAATTCCTCTCATGTGGCCTCAATTGTTGAGACTCATACGCAACGACCCCATAACCCTGTATAAGCACAGCTTCCAGCCCGATACCTAAAGCATCACAATAAACAATATATCTCTTGCCCGACATTGGCATGACTATTATCGGTGCTGAATTCAACCTCCCTTTCAGCTCCTAAAAGGCTGACTGACAAGAATTTGACCATAAGAACTTCGCCCCCTTCTTGGTCAGACCTGTCAGTGGTGCTGTTAAGCGTGAAAAGTTCTTTATGAAGCACCTGTAGTATCCAACCATCCCTAGAAAACTCTATACCTCAAATACGTTCTTCGGCTGCTCCTAGGAAACTACAGATCTCACTTTCTCTGGGTCTACTGATACTCCTGCCTCTGAGATAACATGACCCAAGAAGTGAATCTAGTCCATCCAAAAGTGGCATTTTGAGAGCATAGCATATAACTGATGCTCCCTCGGTGTACTCAAAATGATCTCAAGATGGGTAACATGGTCATGTCGAGTGTGAGAGTACACCAAGATATCATCCATGAAAGAAACCATGAAGGAATCCAATTATGGATGGAACACTCAGTTCATCAGTGCCATAAAAACTGCAGGCATGTTCGTGAGACCGAACGGAATAACCATATATTCGTATAGACCATACCTGCTCCATAAGGCTGTAAGAGGTATATCAGATAGTCTAACGTACAACTGATGATAACCGAACCTCAAGTCAATCTTCGAGAACACCCGGGCTCCTAGAAGCTTATCAAAGAGATCATCAATCCTAGGAAAGGGATATCAGTTCTTGACCATCAACTGGTTCAGCTTCCGATAATCCACACAAAGCCTAAGGGTTCTGTCTGCCTTATTCGCAAATAGAATAAGTGAACCCCAAGGAGAAGTACTGGGTCAGATGAAACCCTCGGCCTGCAACTCCTCTAACTATTTCTTGAGCTCCTGCAACTCTGGTGTAGCCATTCTATAAGGAGGAATGGACACTGATGTCTCTCATGGCACAAGCTCAATAGAAAATTCTACCTCACGCTCCGGAGGAAAACCTGAAAATTCTTCTGGAAAAACATCTCTAAAACGATCAACCACTAGAGGAAAGTCTAACTGTGAAGTCCCCTGGTCATCCAGATAAAGACTAAAAATTTGGGCTATAAATGCTCCCAACCCATGATGCTCTGGACCTTCCCTGCTCACTTGGACATCCCACTCACCTTTATGAAGAAACTATCCACCCTATGGTGATATGAAACTCACCCTACGGCGATAACAGTCGACGAATGCTTGGATGGGAACTATCCAGTCCATTTAGAGAATGAAATCATATCCTATCATATCTAGGACATAGAGGTACCATGAAAAGTGGAACCCACCTACCTCGAGAGGGCACTCCTTGCACTGACGTACACTAGCTATTCTAGTCCCCAATGGTGTGTCTAGTGTCAAGACATTAGCAGAAGAAAATATACAGAGCCCAAGGATCTCCACAATAGTGATAGATAATGCTATACGTAGCACCAGTATCAAAAAGAGCTGAAGATAAAACTGAGGAAACTAGGATCGTACCCCGAACTATAGAGGGGTCTAGATCATGCTCCTGATGGGTCTGCTCCACTACAAAAGCCTGGCCAGCTCCACGGCCCTGTGACCCTGCCTAAATACTCTGAGCTGATCTACCCTGATATCGTTGGTGGCCTGGTGACTGACCACCGTGGCCGCGACCTCCACCTCGGACTGAATGGCCGGAAGAACTCCAGTTACTAGACTGGTGAGAAACTGGCAGAGCTACTCCTGTATGAGGAGTCATAGATGAACCCCTATCACCAACTGCTGGTGAAAAGATCTGATAGAAATGTTGAAGGTGTCCCAACTTTCCACAAGTTCGGCACTCCACTGGGTCTCTCTGGCACTACGGCCTCGTATGCCTAGCCCTTCCACACTGGTAGCATACTACCTGGATACCTGAAGATGCATCCCGCCTACTTGGATCTCCACGTGTAGTCTCCCTGTGGAGCTTCTAGCTATCAGCTGGTGGATCACTTACTCTGGATTCTGAGCCGCCCTGGCTCACAACCCCAGATTCCCTTAGATTCCGCTCTGTGATCAGTTCCTAGTTGATGATGGAACCAATGTAATTCAACATGAGGATATTCACCTGAGAGGGGATGTACCGTCTGAGGCCATCCTCGAACTTCCTTTCTTGTAACAACCCATATCCACCTAGGAGGGGTGTGAAACGATGAATCTTAGTGAAACGAGAGGAATAATCCATAACAGATAGAGCACCCTGCTCTAGAATCATAAACACTCAGGATCGATCAGCCCTCAAGGTCTCTAGATAGAAGTAGTCATAGAATATGCACTGGAAATCCTCCCAAGCCATAACATACTGATGACCTTCCTGTGAGATCACATCCCACCATCTCTTGGAAGAACACCATAGCATATAGGTAGCAAGCTTGAATCTCCTCCCTGGAGGTGTCTCTAGATGATCAAAGATCATCAGCATGGATTAGAGCCATGACTCTACAGCCTGAGGTCCTCCTTCACCTGAGAAGGTGAAAGGATGATGCTACTGGAAGACCCGCATCAAATCAGCCATCGACGAGGCAGGAGGCAGCGTTCCCTGAAAAGTCTTCATCATCCTCATGAATCCTTCCCTGAACTGTGCATCAGCACCAGTAACATGTATAACTACTGGTGCCAAGACTGGAACAATAGGAGGATCTGCGGAAAGTCCCTGATCAGCCATGTTCGGTGTCTGATCACCACATGGAAACTGACATACAACCAGAGGGCATCTTAGTGGGTTGACTTTACAAGGTCAAATGCACAACTTAGGTTCAAGATTATCAAGGACTGAAAACTG
The DNA here is from genome assembly GCA_963277665.1 of Viscum album. NCBI lineage: Eukaryota > Viridiplantae > Streptophyta > Magnoliopsida > Santalales > Viscaceae > Viscum > Viscum album. The sequence goes on along the minus strand of OY728159.1, from coordinate 1,350,934,125 downwards.
GAAGGACAAGAAAGGAACATAAGAAGGAAAGCATTCTAGTTCTGCAAAACATTACTATACGGTGTGTACTATTACTACACGACATGTTCCCTTAATTCATTCACATGGGTGTGTACTTTAGCTAAACAATAGTCATGTAACACCCCAAATACATGGCGTGTTGTCCAAACACATGATGTGTACTTGAATCCTCTTCCCTACCCGAGTTCTTTTACATGGTCAAGACACACATCTCTTTTAAGATAATACTACACGGCATGTTCAGGGTAGACATGGTGTGTACTAGACAAGATTCATCGGCCCTTGTTGTTAGTGACACGACATGTGTACCCAGGTTACACTACACGTCATGTTCCAACCAAAAACAGCATGTACTAAGAAGGGATAACACATACCCGTGTTGTTTGTGACACGACCGGGTACCTAGGTCAGCCTACATGACATGTTCAAGAAGGAAACAGTGTGTAAAAGAAGAGACTCCACCATCCCGTGTTGCTAGCTACAAGGACAGGTTCCTAGGATTTCACTACATGGTGTGTTCAGCATGGACACGGCGTATTTCCACAAGACATTTCCCTTTACGTGTCTCCGCCCACATGGCCTACAACACAGTCAAAGACTACACGGCGTGTACATAGAGTACACAGAATATACTTAAAAAAATGGACTCTTCCTGGATAGAAGAACACATGGCGTGTACTTAAAATTAAACAGCATGTATTCTGGGTTTTTCCAGATAGTAAGCTTCATAAACTACACTGGGAGCCAGAAAAACACGGAACGAACATTGGAAATTCCAAATTTCGATCCGTGAGAGGCCGTAATCCCTGAAAATCAAAGTTTGGCATCCTATACAAGTTATAAATAAGATAACAGTGAAATGATCCCTCAAATTCCGGTCTATGTGGGCCCATATCCCAAAGGTTAGAGGATCTAAACCTCCCTTTGATGCCACTTTGTAACGTCCCAGTTCTAGAAGCCACCCAGAGGCACCCCATACCCGGTTAGTCACATGGCCTCAAGCGCATCTCCCCAAACACCAGAGGTTTCCGACTAACAGTGAGGGCCTTGGGTGTGATAGTAGGGAAACTATGCCCTCATTAGCAGAGTACACAACATAAGTAACAACACACAATAACAGAAACAGTAACTATCCAACAACGGTAAACAACAGAAGACTGATAAAGAAACAACTGGAGAAAAATATATATAAATGATGCATGATACATTTATGTCTCAAAAAGCATCCAAACAAGTCACAATGATGAATACAGTACTAAACCAAAGTAAAAAATGAAAACAGATGAGCAACTCCTCAGTATCACAAGCCTCAGCTTAATCCCATGCTCTCCAGCTCTAATGTAATCAAGTACCTGAAGTCAAAGGGCGCTTGACCTTGTCTAAACCTATGGAAATATAATCTGTTTGGGCCCAAAAGCATGTCCCAAACAGGGTTTGAGACTAAATCTCAGTAGTCAACCACTCGAAGATCTATGTCTAACAGTCAGTGAGTATATGGTAGGTGAAAGTACATAAAGCAGTAAACAAGGAAGCACTAAAGAGTAAACAATCCATAGTTTAAGCATTCAAAACACCACACATCATGCAACAGCAAAATAGATAAAACAATAGGTAACCCTCTGGGAATTACCCACACCCTATCCCCTATGGACCTACCTATCAGTTACAAGCAACCCTCTGGGCAGCACACACATTCTCACCCCTCTGGTTCAGCTAAAGTATAGACTCTCTGAGGAAGCACTCTACATCAATTCCCCCTATAGTCTCGTATCATACTAAAGGAACTCTGGCCAAGCACTCAACATCAATTACCCTTGTGGCCCACATTGAAAAACTACATACACTCTGGGGAAGCATTCAACGTCAATTCCCCCTCTGGTCTCGCATCATATAATTATAAAGACACTTTGGAGAAGCTCTCAACATCAATTCTCCCTATGGTCTATACACCAGGTTCTTACGGCCCTGTGTAAGTCAAACAAGTGTAGCAGTGTGTAATGGCCAAGGTAAAACTCATGAACTACTTGGCTATAATTCTACTACACAATAGTCAAACCATCCTACAATATTAGGCATGGAATGTAAGCAGCAGCATAACAGGCAAACAAGACCCAAAGGTCAAAACACACTACTAGAAATTCAGGATATATCCACGGACCTATAGCCACGGTAATATTAGTCTGTGTCTATAGCTTGTTTATAGACATTGTTTAATAGGATGATCGTGGCTATTTGTTGTAAACCCTTCATTCTAACTGATCCTCAAACCCTCCCATTCTCCGATGAACCCCTCTTTCCCTCGCGATTCCTCCCCCCCCCCCCCCCCCCGTGATCTCCTCCTCATCACACCCTCCTCCTCACCATGACCTCATCCTCGCCGCACCCTCCTCATAACCGCGACCCTCCTTCCCGACGCCTCCTCGTCGTGCCCTCCTCATCATCATGACCCTCATCCTTGATGCCTCCTCGCCGTGACCCTCCTCCGCGATGCCGCTCTTCCGATGCCTCCTCATCATGACCCTCCTCCTCACTGCGACCCTCCTCCACAATGCCTCTTCCCCGAAGACTCTCTTATGACGCCGAGGTAAACACCCCCATTGCCCTCCCTGACACCTTTTCACCAGCAACCCTCAAAACCCTCGACCCCTCCTCATCGTGACCCTCCTCACCCCAACCCTCCTCCATTGAAGCTGCTCCGAGCTGCCTCCCCTCCTCCTCCATTCCTGAAGGTTCTCCCCCACAACCCTCAACACCAGATCTAATCCCCTATCTCTTCCTTCATCCCCATCCACCATTCCTGTTAAATTCTTTAAACCTTAAGTATTTTTAAAATTATTCTGCACTTACTCCCATTTCCACACTGATATGCACTTCTATAACCCCTCAATTTACCACACAGTAACCACTTATTTGGGACTTGACCACATCAACCTCCTATAATGTGACCGGTGAAGAGTTTTGAAAATGATCTTCTCCTTAGAGTCTCCAACTTCAGTGGGATGTGTGTGAGGTTTTATAAAAAATAATACAAAACCAACATGAATTGTCATGCTTAAGTTATAAACTGGATAACGGCTACTTTGAACATTTTTATACAGCAGCTGTGAAGAATCGGAATCGCAAGAGGAGGAAGACAGAGAATTGGGGAAGAAGAGAGTGAGAATAACATTCAAGTAGTCTCTCTTTTCTCCTTTCTATAGGTTTTACCTCTTTTAAATTATACCTTTGATATTAGTTTTCAATTTGATCATTATCTGTATTGTTTTATTTTGGATTCTTGTTATCTTTTACTTAGTGTCTGCTAATTTTCACCTTGAACACATATATTTGGAAATATGAATATACATGCCATATTACCACTATTAACATCTTCAAATTTACTATATTTTTTATCCTTAATTATTCATCACATGAATCAACTAAATTTGTGAATTTTATACCTTGTAATTAACCTGTTAGATTCTGGAGACAATATAATTGTAGTTATATAGTGTAAACACCAATAATAACTCATGGAAAGTGATAATAGACCATCATAATTTTTTTCAAAGCATGAAGGACATTCTTAATGTAGTTGATAAATCCTATGGTGCTTTCTATTTTCTTTCCATGGAATATGAGTGTTCTAGATCATCAGACCCACATAATTCTTTCCTTCAAGAAAAAAGGTTCATTCCCACCCCAACATTACTTTTAGAGAGGGATCTATAATTTCATGATTAGGGACCATAACATATGATTATTTTATGTAATGTTTAGGTGTTAAATTGATGTGTCAATTTAATTACACGATTTTATCCTTTGTATATTAAATTGGAATCCTTCCATAATTTTCATTATTTTCCACTTTATTCTTCATAATTACAATGACTATCTAGAGTTTTGAATTTTTATATCAAAGAAACTATCATCAGTTCACCCTTTTTAAAATTTATTCCTTCAATTATTTTAATTTTTTTATATCCCACAAATTATTCCTTGTTTCAACCTCTAACTTTTCCAAAATTTCCATGAAGTTTTATTAAGAAATATAACTCACTGTTTTACTAGAGCTTGTATTATTTCTTAATTTCTTTATGGGACTTACATGTTGTTTTCACCATTGATATATGGAATCATTAGAGGTACTTAGATAATAATAATTTTAACAATCTATTGATTGGTTTTAATTTGATAAATGTTATTCATCTTAAATTAATTATTCTGTTGGATAGTGACTAAAATGTTAATGAGTTAATAGATTATTTTATTAGAGAAAATAGCATGGAGAGCTCAAAAATAGTAACATACTTTTTTTGAGTCAGTTAGTTTAAATGAAGTTGTACTATTTTTTCATTAGTTGGGAAAAATAGGGAATGACCAAAGAAGGTGAGACCAAATTTTAAAAACTTGTAAAATAACTATTCCATGATTTTAAATTTTTCTTCATTCATGTAAAATAATTTTTTTGAATTCATTAACATTAGGGTGGACTTTTTTTATGAACTAACTCACTGGGGCCCACCTGGCTAGTGGTAAGCTGAGTGTGACACCACAAGCCCCCCTCTAATTGGTTAGGGGTTAGTGACCATCCCTGAGTAGGCATAACACACACAAGGTTGTCCTTAGCCTATGGTACTTGTACACATGAAAATAATAAAGGGGAAAATAAAATCCTACAAAAATAGATAAAAAAGAATAACTTATTATGAGGGACGATACTACTGACATATGCCACAACCTATCATGAACTATGGTCTATCTAGATCACTATATTATATCTGCTCTTGGTCCTCCTAGGATTTCTTCAAAAGGAATATTGTCTACATAAGAAATGAAAAATATGGCTAGATCCCATGCAGTGTTTAGTATGACAATGCTCAATAGGACACTCTAAAATCACTAAACAATGGGCATTTGGAGATTAGTTATCTCATCATCACATAGACACATCATTACAAATATGAGATATAGCAATAGGAAAAATAAACTAGATATACTCCTAACATAAAACATGCCTCAATGGCATATTAACCATTATTTTATCCATAAGATTCTACTCAAGGATACAATTTAACACTCTTCTAGTTGCACTAACAACATGATCTATGCTTTCACTGATGGTGCATTCCCATGAGGTCATGCTCATCAGACCTCACCAAAGATGTACTCAATGTAACTTCGAAGATCTCGATACATAGATAGGGGATCTCTCCAAGGGCATCTAGGGTATACCATACCATACCTAGAATATCCAACTAAGAATGGGATTGTACACACAGATAAGTTGGTAATAATGATTCCACAAAACCCACCTAGGGAAATAGAAAATATTATAGAGGATCACACCCCGGGTCACACAGAGGGATTTCCAAACACTATCTGAAACTAATCCCACAGAGGAGATCACAGTCCTATTATTAGGATGTAATACCAAAATTTACCCTCATGGGGATGACCAAGGGGAACACACACAAGTTAAGATAGTCCATTGTTGTATCTCATCTTCATATAATTAATCTTCCTTCCAATTATATAATCTTAATATTCTAACAATAATGTAGAAATATATTCTTTCTTCTAGTTATTATTCTCATCTTCTTACCATTTTAATTCTCAGCCAATTATTTAATATTAATGCTTGGTATATGATATGGTTTATATTTTGAAAATGTCTCTAAATTTCAATAAATCTTTGTAGATTTAATACAAAACATCACAACTCGTTATGAATTAACCCAAACACTTTTGGGAATTGATTATTATTATCTCTTAGATTTCATATAAACTCTTTTTACTATAATCAATCCTCATTCTTGGAACTTATTTATGACTATTTGTGAATTTTTATAGTTTAAAACATTTATGAATTCCCTAAACCATAATTGTAATATATTTGTGATGATTTTTTATTAACTTGTTATTGATGATTACTTAATATCTTATGAAACAATACATATAATGTTAAGTCATTTTCTAGATTTTTTATTTAATATATGTTTATCTGCCTCAGAATGGATAGATACTGGATGTACAACATTGATCGGATCATTGATGAATTTCAGAAGGAGTTACAATATTTTTTGGACTTTGCATTCACTAATGATTCAGATGGTGGATTGATTTGATGCCCATGTTTTTATTGTGTTGGAATACCTTGATTAACTCACGAGGAATTGAGTTACCATATCACTAAAAGTGGTTTCCAAAAAAATTATCATGTGTGGTATCACAATGGAGAAAAATATCAAGTGTTGAATGAAATCGATTCGGTGGAAAAGATTGGTATGAAAAATATGATTTCTGATCGGTTTCCTTTTGTTTTTGAAGATAGCTCCTCATGTAGACCAGTGCAAGAGGAAACGAATACTGGAACACAGTTATCATCTATTAATCAGGATGATGATGTTGAGAGTGTTAGAAAGTTGATGGAAGATGCAAATACCCCAGTATATCAAGCATGTGAAAAAATGAGCAAACTTGAGTTTTTAATGCGATTATATCATGGGAAAACAATGTATGGATTTAGTAATACTATGATCGAATATATCCTTACATTTATTAAGTATTTACTTCCTGATGATGCATGTATTCCAGAAAATGATTACATGGCATCAAAGTTGGTTGAAAAATTTGGATTTTCATCTAGTAAGATTTATTCTTGTCTGAAAGACTGTTGTTTGTTCTAAAAGGAGAATGCATACTTGAGTAAGTGAAAATAGTGTGGTACATTATGGTGGAAGACTAATAAATATGGATCTCAATCTTGCATACCACAGAAAGTGATGTGGAACTTCCCTTTAATTCCCAGGCTTCAAAAAAAATTTATATCAGAACAAATGGAAAAGAATATGAGATGTCATGCAGATGAAACAAATAAGGATAACGATGAAATAGTGCATCTTGCAGATGGGTTGGCTTGGAAGAAATTTGATAGGTTACATCCTGATTTTGCAGCCGACCCACGAAATGTTAGATTGGGATTATCCTATGACGGTTTCGACCCATTTCGTCAAATGCATACTGCATACAGTACTTGTCCTGTTTTCATTCACATTTATAACTTTCCTTCAAGGATGTGTATGAAGAATTCGTTCACTATCCTGAGTATATTGATATCTGGACCTAGTGATCCTGGAAATGATATTGATATATACTTGCAGCCATTAATAGAGGAGTTAAATGAGCTTTGGATTGTTGGTGCACAAGAATATGATGCATTTATAAAGGAGTACTTTATGTTTCGTGCAGCTTTATTATGGATGATAAATGATTTACCTGCCTACGGAATGATGTCTAGTTGGAGTACTAAAGGGAAATTATCCTGTCCTATTTGTATGAAAAATACACGTTTCTGAAGATTAAAGTTTAAACGAACTTTCAGCTTCATAGGGCATCGACGTTTTCTACCAATGGATCATCCATACAGGAAAAATCAAAGACAGTTCGATAATGCCATCAAGAAAGATGAGACACCTCAATGAATGTCAGGGACTAATATTGTTAAATAACTTGATGATTTGAATTATGTTCTTGGAAAAATTCAATCAAATATCAGAAAGAAAAAGCATGTTAATTTGAATTCCAATAGCAATTGGAGAAATAAAATCATATTCTTTGAGTTGCCGTATTGGTCATTGAATTTATTACGTCATTGTTTGGATATAATTCATATCGAGAAAAACATTTGTGAGATGTTACTTGATACTATTTTAAATGTCAAAGGAAAAACAAAAGACGATTTGCGGTGTCGTTGTGATTTGATAGATTGGGGCATAAGAGCAAGACTTCATCCTAAGTTAATTGGTCAAAATAAGTGGAAAGTCCATGTTTCCTATTATTCGATGACAAATGTGGAGAAAAAACAATTTCTTAAGGTCTTGTAAAGTTTGAAGGTTTCAGATGGTTATTCAAGTAATATTTCAAAAAGGGTGAATACACAAGATGTGAAACTCAAAACTCTTAAAACCCATGATTACCATGTCTTGTTACATGAGATGAGTCCCATTTCCATTCTCCATTTACTTTCACATAATGTTAGAGTTGCGGTGATTAAGTTATGTCAATTTTATCGAGATCTTTGTGCCAAAAGATTGAGCAGAAGTGTTGTTCAGAAATTGCAGAGAGATGCACTGATTATTCTTTGCGACTTGGAGAAAATTTTCCCACCGTCTTTTTTCACATGTATGTTACATTTGACCGTGCATCTTCCCATGGAAGTTCTCTTTGGTTGTCCTGATTTGAGTGGGTGGATGTATCCTACCGAAAAAATGATGTTTACATTGAAATCTTATGTGAGAAATAAATATCATCCTGAAGGCTCTATTGTGAAATGCTATTTAGCACAAGAATGCATCGATTTCTGTTCATCATACTTGGCTAACGTCACTACGAGGTGAAATAAACTAATGATAACTGAAGATAAGCAATATGATCCCATTGATCCTGCATTTCCTTCACTGCCCCAAACATGGGGGATATCTGGATCGTACTCATTGTGTACTTTAAGCAGGGAAGAGTGGGAAATGGCACATCGCATAGTATTATTCAACTGTGGTGTGCTTGATGATTATATCAAGTAAGTAAACTAATAAATATGTATTTTTTTCATTGTTTGATTTCTTTATATCTTCTGAAATTTTAATGCTTTCATATTTGTAGAGAACATTTAGAAATTATAAAATAGAGACATCGCTCTCTATCTATTAAGAGGAAGGAACTGTTGTACAACAAAGAATTTGCTGCCTAGTTAAAGTCAAAGGTAATAGATTTCTTTTTCTTCTTCTCATAACATAATCACATGTCTCTATTTAATATTCTATGTTGGTATCTTTTAGGTTTTAACTCTACCAATGATTGAAGTATCAGATGAAATAAAATCATTGTCCTTTGGTCCAAATGATGTGGTACGTGATTGTAAGTCAATGGTTGTCAAAGGATTTAAATTTGTTATAAATAGTTGTGCAAAAAAATGGAAACACAGCATGAAAGTGTCATGATAAGGACCACAACAAATTGTTATGCGAGTGCATCGGACTGGCATCCTTGATCAGAAAATATATCATATTACGGTGTTGTTGAAAGAATCATTTTATTAGATTACTATGCACATGGTCGTGTCGCAATGATGAAATGAAAGTGGTTTGATTAAATGACATGGAAAGGAATTCATATTGATAACTATGGATTTAGAGTGATTGATATGAACCGCCAGCTTCGTACCGATGAACCTTATATTCTTACATCACAAGCTAAACAGGTGTTTTATGTAAGTGACCCGATACAACCAAAATTTGGTGTTATTGTTGATGTTATTCCTAGAAATATTTTTGACGAAGGCATGGATGACAATGATGTTGTGGATGAACCTGTCGGTATTTATTCGAATGTTGCATTTAATGATACGGATAATGCAATTGTTAGAATAGATTGTGAACCATAAATTGTCACAGACCCCACATAGCATTGACACATTTGTAAGTATTTACCTAATATTATCTCAATATTGTATGTGTTTTTTAACTTCCATACATGATATCAAAAAAACTAGTATATTTTATACCATTATCGAATATAAAACTATTAATAGCCTGACCAATTTATGTTTAAACACTTCTCTAGTAAATCTTGAACATAGAAAAGTCTTGATATTTTATCAATATAAATATCACACATGAAAATGTATCTCATTGTTTTATGATACAATTGTATTATTTAACATTTTGCATTATTTCTATTTATTTGAGAATATTACTTTAAATTTCCAGGTCAAAATGTATGATTATGATGATACTAGAAGGAGTAGAAGAATACCCAGAAACGAACAACGTAGGTATCCTCCTCGAAATAATATAAGTACAAATTATGTTTGAATATTATGGTCTTTCATATTATTTATCTTGTTATCATTTGTTTTATTTTATCATATATGTTATTTTAGGATACATCTTCAAGGAGACGCTTGGATTATTCCACTGAGGATGATATTGTGGCGGGGGGTACTGATTCTACAGGTCATCCTACTACTACACCGCTTGAGACACTAGGAGGACATCCTCCCATTATGCCACCTTCATATTATCCATACCCACATTTTCTGTATCCCTTTTTCTCCGCACCCACATCGTATTGTAGTTCTCATACTCCCATCCCTCATTTTCCATTCCCACCATCCACTGTACAGGGTACTGTGCCCCCATATATCCCACCGCCATATCCATATCCATATCCACCCTCATCTGTACAAGGTTATCCATCGGGTTTTCTGCCTCCATCAGTACACTTTGCATCTACTATACATAGTACTCCTGTAGATATCTCACCTACCATGGAGGCTACCCCCCTCCAGACATAGCACTTCAGGGGTTAGCAGATCCCCCATCTACTGGTATTTGTTTAAACATTACTGTTACTGATTAATGATAAATTTATATATATATTATTTTCTTTTATTTTTGGTTTCATGATTAGCTCTAGCCTCTACCAGACGATGAGGCCGCACAAAAATGTGCTAGGTTTGGAATCGACACACGCAAATCATAGTTGATTACAATGAGGACAATGCTATAATTAATAAAAATGGCACAGAATGTAAAAGTTTTATGGGAACACTTGCTAGACACAGCAATATCATTCTGGTTCAACTGATAAGTTGGAAGTAAGTTGGACAAAAAATAAAGGACAAAGCTAGGGCAGAGATTTGGGTAAGTAATATTAATCACCTTTTATATATATATAAATTTATAATATTTTCTTAACAAATATTTTGTCCATTACAGCTTCGATATAATTTTCCTGATAGAAAAAAATGCAAAGGCTGCAAGGATAATGGATTTAGGTGAAATGTGGCGAGCCTACAAGTATGATTTATATCTTGGTTGGAAAAATAGAGTTGGTACAGATCTTGAAGAAGTACCGATGATTCAATATTGCCCAATATCACAATATAAAGAGATGATCAGCTATTGGAAGATTCCAGTGTTTAACGTGTTTGTTAAATTTATATATATATTCATTTATTTATTTGAAAATGATTTTAAATTACTTTTTTTATTTATGTTAATGAATTTATATAATTATTTTTTTATAGGAGAAATCAAACATAAATAAAACAAACAAGAGTGAAATGAAGCACATTTATACTCGCGGACACACTTTATTACCATATCATGAGCAGACGTAGGTAATTTAACATTTAAAATATTTAGCTTTGTTTAGTGTAATTTTTTTAACTTCCAATTCTGATTTATTTCTTTGCTTTTTTCTAGAAAAAGGCATCAAATATTGAGGGTCGCGTTCCTCACTCAACTTTGTTTTGTACAATCCGGAAAAAAATATGGTACTGTGCCAAATACTGACACCGAGAAGGCGATTGTAAGTATATTTCAATTTCTTTTATTTTTACTAAATTTAATTCCTTATATTATTTTATCATTTTAATTTATGTTATATATCAATCAACAGAATGCTTTAGAGGCATTGGCAGAAAAAGAACCTGACAATTTGGGCCCAAACGATCATCTACATCAGGTATTTAGAGATGAGAATCAGGGTAGAGTGCGTTGTCGATCTGGGAAGAAGATTGTACCATCTCGATACTAGTATACTAACGTTTCTTAGAGTACTGGTTCTGGTTTTGTCATAGTGGAACAAATGAATGCTGAAATCAAAGAAGCAAGTCAAAAATCAGAACAGGCGATAACTGCACATATGATGAAATTTTTGTCTGCCCTTTCTTCTACACTTCCACCGGAATCAGCTGCAACGGTTGATGCCTTTTTTATGTCGATGCGTTCTGCTAATGTAGATTATTCTGTCAGAGCCGGAGCCAGACCTAGTATTGGACCCGGTGCTGGTGCCGGTTCGAATGCAGATGTCGATGATGATGTTGGTGGTGTGAGAGGTGGTGATGGTGTTTCTGTAGGAGGTGTGGATGAGGGTTATCATGATTCTGATGATACTGATATTGAGACACACTTTTTATGTAAATTGTATTTTTGTATTGGTAATGTATGATGAGTTCCTTAATACATAGGATGGTGTGTTTCATGGCCATTTTCTTGAATGGTTTTCTTTTCCTGGTAAGGGATTCATGCTTGAGAATACAAGTTATTATGTCGGTGATGGAAGATTGATTAGCCGAGTGGTGACTATATAATCTATCAATGAAGATTATTTCATGACTCTACATGCTTCTAAGATATATCCAATAAGAAAAATCCCCTATAAGATTAGGGGTTTTTATAATTTCTTATTCAACTGTATATGCAAGTATTTACACTACTACAAATAACACAACACTACTTGGACCCTTGGTGCCTCATTCTACACCAGACTAATAAACTTTTTTAAGGTTTAGTCAATGTCGTTAGGCCCTAATAAGGTTATTGAATTGTTGTTCTGGTATGATTTTTTCATCTTTATACCTTATCCCACACTAACTAGGTGAATTGTCAAAAATGGTTGGGGTTCTTTTAATAAACATTCATATAGAATATCTCTTCATGGTGGAGTTCTTATGGTTTGTGTAGATGATTTGATTATTTTAGATTCATATTACCCTTACCATTTTTCCTTTTATTTAATTTTAATTTAAATGGTTTCTCTCCTCCCGTCATCTAGTGTGTGGCGAGAAATACACCATAGGATTATTCACCAATTTAGGATTATATTTTCACATGAGGATACAAATAATAAGATTATACTTCTGCTTATTGGAACCCTTTTATTTCTATATTATTATTATTATCATGTATGGGTGGAAGCGTACCTGGGTGGAGTCTAGGATAGGCTGGTGCTTCTAGTAGAAAAACAATTTTCATCCTCAACCCACCTATCTACATCAATTCTGGAGTTGATTCAAGACTCAATTGATCATTAAAGGAATCATACTCATCCAGGTGATGGCCATCACATTAGTGTGAAATTGTTTATTGAAAACTATGGGCCTTTAATATGATAGTTGGATGATGCATCATTTGATAGAAGAGCACATGGAACCTCCTATCTTTATTATTAACTATTTCTACCAATCATTCCACAATATTATGTTTCTACCCCAGTTGCTGCAGAGGAAAAAATGAAGTAGGCTAATATAGTAGTATTATATCCCTATAATCATTGAGAACCCCCTAGAAACATTTTTTGAACAATAGGAATGTCTTAACTAGCTCTTTCATGATTTGGTGGTGGGCATCGTTGATCCCCATCCATTGTATGACATCATGAGAAAAAATTTTAAAACTCAGCAATAGTTGGCTAGTAAAGGGTATTATGTTATTTAGATGATTTGAATGCTCTAGATGGACTAGAAAGGGAAGATTCTGGGGAAATAGAATAGATTCATTATATAATATTTGTGCTGCTCAATAGAATAAGAAAGGTGGGTGGTGTTTCGATGTTCAATTGACGCTTCATGTTTGTCTCTCACTAACATTAAAATTTAAGCAGATTAACACTCACTATAGTCTAATCACAAATGTATTCTATGTAATCCTCATATATTATCTAGATTTCATTAATTAATCCTTTTTTATGAACATTATCAATAAATTAATGTTCTAATCATTTCATATCATTGTCCAGATTTATTTTATTTATGATTTACATTATAATTATTTGATCTAATGTTTCATAGATAATTAATGATACCAATCCATTTCATAATATAAATTGAAACTGAATTTTTGTATTTGAATGCTTAAATCTCAATATATTTTTCTTGAGAAACCCTAATGAATTCTCACTGACAGGATATTCTATACTAATGTATCTGCTACAGTTTTCATGTGATAAGGATATGAATTTGGCTTTTTCTCAGGCCTCCCAGTTATATAATATATGACTTGGTAATTTTTTTTCTCCTTTTATATTTATGAATAGTTTATATAGAATAGGGAATGAAAATTTCATGCCCATAATGAATAGAATTCATTTTTTCCCATGATTACCTTGTCAAATTTTCAACCTAGTGGGCATGGTGTATTTTTTATTTAGATATTATAATGTCTTGAAAACATGACCATTCCTCTGTTTTATTTCAAGGTATTCTTGCTTAGAACATATCCTCCAATCCATATTGAGGATTACATCAAAAAGGATTATTTCCAGAACTAAGAAATCCCATTCCAGATTGACCCTTGAAAGAGTGAGAGTGTAGGATTGACACCTGAAACCCTGATCCTTCTCCTTATTGAGAAAGTTTAGTAACTACATATCATAAGGGATTATATCAATCATAAATTTCAAAAAATTCAGAATAAAGTAAGAAATAATGGAGTTAGATTCACTAGTATCAAACAATCCTACAACAATAGATTATACCTTAAGAGTAGTACATCAAACTATCACATTCCAGGAATCTGATTACACTGCTTTATTGATCAATATCATTAATATTGACCATATCTTATTGGGAATGATAATGACTACTAACCTATAGATCTACCTTAAGATAACTATGTCTAGTATTAGATATATCCCTACCGCCATGACTTCTCAATCGATAAGCTTCTTCTCTTGATGGTTCTGACTGGTTCATCATTCCCCTAGAGGTTGTGGAACCCAAACCACTCTGTTATGAGTCTCCAAAATTATATAACCACTAAAAATTCCCCATTAGTTCACAATGATGGAAAGGTTTAGGTGGGGTTGGAAATTCTCATCGCAAATTCTCAAACCTTCCAAACTGATGGAACAGGATTGATCCTACATCTGAAGCCTCAGAAGAAGATGGTTGAGAAGGATAGCCTAAGATACCACATACCCTCTTATCCTTTTTCCAGTCCTCCTATTCTTTTCATATGAACCTCCTCCACCCTAGCACCCTAATGATGACATTAGGGATCAAAAGTATTATAAATACCTTTTTTCAAGGAAATGACACATTTGGTTCAATATAATGAGTTCATATTGAGGAGTAATATATGAAATCATTGGTTAGGAAAGGCAAAAAACCTATGGTTGATGCTGATGGATTCATCACACCGATACCCAAAAAAAACTAGGAAAAGAAGGGACTACTCACAGATAGAAAGAACCATTGTCACGTGCTCGATCAATACGCCTAATGAAAACACTGAAACTGTTCAAAATCCTATTGTTGATGTCCCTAAGGAGAATGAAACCCAACACTGCATGGAACCAGCGCTTCAGGAATTTGATGCTCACAATGAAAGAAAAAGAAAGGAAAATTGCTTATCATAAATTCCAATGTGGGGAAATATCTGCAGATACCTACCATAAGGTTAAACAAGGTATATTTAAAAGGAGGGTCAGTTTAACTTTAATTTCTTCAGATTTCTGAATTCGGATTTATCACTGTTATACTTGCATGTCCCATGGTTGTCTACTTTATGTGACTTCAATTTTGCTTCTTCAGTTCGATTTTGTCAAATTTTATTTGGGTTAATGGCCTTTTCAGGACGTCTACTTTTCTGCTCAGTTAGATTGTTTTTCTGAAAGTTTCTAGATTTTTTATTTGGTTCTCTATTGGTCTGGTTTGGTTCTTTACAGACTGAATTTTGGACTTTCTTTCTCTCTCGGCCTGGACTCTACACTGCGTGGATGAGTCTCATTATTGACTTCAGGTATTGAACAAAGCACTGAGGCTTTACTGTGTTGAATGTCTGCTGGAATCCAGAATGATTTCTCCCTGTTGAGGCATGTTTTGAAGAATGTGTAGGTTTGGAACTCACTTCCCTGTTTTGCATTGGATCTAATGGGAGAAGCTGACTGCATGAGTCCTATTTTCCTCCTCATGAGGGTTTTATTTCAAGGTTCATACTGCACCTATTGAATATTTTGGGTTATCATATTGGTATCTTCTTGATATTTCAACTTATATCTATTAAAGGACCTTCTCTGGTTAACATGTCTTGATGATAGAATGGTCTTCTGCCTGGTCTTGTCCTGGTTTTTCTGAATCTAGAAGTATCTTCTGTTTTGATTTGATAAGATTTTATTATTATGTCTTTGAAGTGGATTTGTGGAATCTCAGTTATTATGCTTCAAGATAAGGACCTTATGGAATTCTATATGTTTTTTTCTGGACTGGAATGCTTTCACTCTGACCTAGTTTTTAGTGCTACTACTGTCCATTGCTCAATATTCAGCTGGAACTGTTAAGAATGCAGCCTATAGAATGGCTTTTCATCTACAAGGTCTGATATCTATTTTTTCTTTGTTTTATGCCAGTTCATAGATCACTGCAGGGGAGGACATGTCAGGCTTGGACTGGTCATGATTCCTTCATTATGGTGTCTGCTTCCTCTGTCGGATGCTTTGTAAAACTGAAATTCCATATTCGCAGTTCGTGAATGATGAGGTGGACGGATTCCTTCCGGCATGCTCTTGATGGCCAACTTCAAGTTTTTGGTATGGTTTTATTGAGATTTTCTTGTACCTCTTTGATTTCCCTGTTGGTGTAAGCTATTTACACCTCGTGCTTGTACTGTTCACCTTTTGATATTAATAAATTCCATTGGGGGCATGAATTGGGATACCAATTCATGTCACCACCTTCTTCTAAAAAAATATTCATGATCCATATTCATTCACGTATAGAAAAATAATGGGTCTCATAATGGTAGGTGTCCTTTTCTAATAGTCATGAAAGGTTTTCTAAAACCAGAAGCACTCATGACATGATGTTTGATTTATGGGTTGAGGGGCCTAAAAGATGATGGAAGAAAATCATAATTCGGTTGACCAAGGTCAGGATGTTGTGGTCCTATATAAGGAATTATGATGGGTGTTATCTTTCACATTTTAACGTCATTAAGTAGGGACATATTTGTAGTGAAGTTTTGTTGTTGTGTGACTAGGATGTTTTCCTTTCCATGTAGTTTAAATACATGTGGTAAGGATATTGGAACCGACATGAATATTGTTCAGTATGTCACTAGGGACTCATTTCACAAGTTGTGGGAATTTTTTGTAGGAAATTTCCTTTATTCAAGAATAAGATTATTATTGAGTAGCCATTTGATGGAGTGATTCTTGCATAGATTTATCACACATACAAGAAATCCAAACATAGATCTGTGACTTATGAATATGTAGAATGGAATTTTATGGCTCCGATATCATTAAAAAGTTCTATATACAACATTTATGGTATGTTCAATGTCAATACCCTTTTTCATGCATTTTAACATAATTCGACTAGAACATGTTTGTGCAGTTTAGTGTCTTGTGACTAGGAAAACCATTGCATAGTCCCAACCAACATGCAAATAGGGGTGAATTTTTTTATCATTTTGTATGTTGTGGATGAAACTAGGGTTGATGATTTGGGTGTTTCTATGTATCCTTTGACGATAGTAATCAAGCCATACGTAGTTCTTGATAGAAATCTACCTGCATATTTTTGACTCATGTGCGGGGGAATGCATACATTTTATTATCATGGATGGATGAACGATTTGGATTTCTTAGCATCACTACGTATCTAATGGTAATAGGAACCAAAACACACATAGTTATTGAATAGAAAGTCCTCCACATAGTTCTGGCCTAGACATAGAGGGAGACATTGTTCTTATTGATTGTTATAGCTGGACCTAGGATTGGAGATCTGGGCATTACTATGTTTCTTGTATTGAAAAGAATCAAGATCAAACATATTTCCTAAATAGAAAATGCTCCATGTAAGTTTGACCCATATGGAGAGTTGGGAATTACTCCCATTTTTTTAGCCAGACCCATTATTAAAGAGTTAGGCATCACTGTGCATCATGTGATGAGAAGAATTATGTCGCATGAAGTTCTTGAAAAAACATGTTATTTAACATTGTATGAAGGTTCCCTCATGTGAAAAGAGAATAATGAGGCTGGATGGTTCTGATTGAGCTGTTAGACCTTTACATACAACTGGTCTAGAAACTCCATGGTATGGACGACTTGTTCATACAAGGGGGGCAGCACCGTATGGTGCTGGTTTTTTTACTGATTGTGAAGGCATACAGCCACGGTTCTGAACCGTGGCTGAAGCCCTAATACCACAGTTCAGAACCATGGCTGTAGGCATTCAGCCACGGTTCTGAACCATGGCAGTAGGGCTTCATCCATGGTTCAGAACTGTGGTAGTAGGGAAACCTGATTTCAGCTCCAGCCACGGTTCAGAACCCTGGCTAAAGCCCTACTACCACGGTTCTAAACCGTGGCTATAGGATATACCCTATAGCCACAGCAATACTATCCATGGTTGAATAAACTGTGGCTATAACTTATAGCCATGGTTATTGGACCTATAGCCACGGTTTTGAACCGTGGCTATACCCTTATTTTGTAGTAGTGACAGGAAAAACATGCATGGGTAATACATACAAAGCACAAAAATTAACCCTATTCACATTCAATATCCTTTACTCTATCATATAAGAAAATCAGGAAAACAATAGGGCTAAAACAGTAAACATGAAATACCCTGTTCAAGGGTATTGGTGGAATTTCGCACATAAAACTCAAGGACTATCTATAGAAAGGCACAAACCACCTACCTTGGGGTTAGGAGATCAGTAAAATTAAACATCGAATCTTGAATCTCCTTATAAAATTGTAGATCTATGAAAACATCTAAAACATTCAACCCACGATAACTTGGAAAAGAAAAGAAATCAGAAAATGATGCTCTATGAAAAGAGAGAACTCACCGATGCGATTCCAACGCAACCGATGGAGTTCGATTCGGAGAACAAATGGATGCTTGGGGGTTTGTCGAAGATCTGCGGTCGTACGAGTTCTCTCGGATGAATATGACCTAGAAGAAGTTCATTCTGGTGATTAGACGTGACCCCAATGCGTTTAATGAAAAAAAAAGTACACTGCGTGTACTTTTGAAGTACACGACATGTACTCTCCTTTTTCTGTACTTTGCTTTAGGAAGCCTCCACATCACCCCACACGACCGTGTGTGTGGCTAGGACACGACCAACAGATGACCTACTACGGCAACAAAGTACACGACGTGTACCCATAAAGTACACGACGTGTACTTTGAAAATTTCCATATTTTCCTCTTTTTCTCAAAAACGACCAGAAAAGGAAAAACAAAACTAAAAAGAAGATACGGGTTCTTACTGACTTCAATATCAAATTCTTCACTCTGAAGAGTCAAGAAATGAACTTCTAACACATAGAGCTTTCTAAATTCAAGCTTATTTTCTTAGCTCTATTGTGTTCTTTATTTTTACATCTCTAAGAAGTGTGTGTGTCTGTCTGTATCACACGATGTCTCCTATACCTGAACTGGATGATACTGAATATCCTCACACCAAAATTCACCTTCATTTTGATTCCCATGTATAACTATGGATAAGACCGTGTGTGGTCTGTGCTATTTTTTTCCCACGTCAAACTGTGGAAGAGGGTGTGAACCCTGGACAGTTTGTGAAAACTATTGTAAAGCCCGATACAGGATGTTTATCATGTTTATTGTTAATATAAACTGCTTGGTGACAGGTGATCATCAATTGGAGAGGATTAAGTCTTGGCTTGAGACTGGACCTCTTGTTTTACTTCACTGTGTATTATATTTAGTTATGCTCTGTTTTTCTATTTATCCACTGCTTATATTTTCTAAAACATAAAACTATTTTACTTTAACTCTGATAATTAATTTTGGTTAGTGTGTATGTATTCTTAATTCAGTAAACCTATTTCAAAAGTTTAATTAGTGATTACATTGATTCAACTGAGGACTAATCAACCTTAGAGAGACTCGTTGAGCAATTAAACATTTATATCTCTACTGCCTTAATTGACTGGGCTGTTTTGAATAGAAGGATTTTAATCATAAATTTTTTAATAGAAATTTCAATTAGAACTCAATTCAACCCCCTCTTGATTATCCACTCCGACCAACATTTAGTATCACAGGGGTTTTCATTTTCAAGTTTTCAACTTATTTTCAACTATGATTTTAGTTGTATCATAAATATCTTAAAATTTCTGTCATATCTAAATTTTTAGTTCTTTAGATTCTAAGTAACTATGGAAACTAGAGTTGAGGGTGCTGCTACTAACAGGACACCTTTCTTTAATGGTAATAACTATGCTCAGTGGAAATTAAAAATGAAAATGAATCTAGAAAGCATGGGACCTAAAATCTGGGACACAATTGAGGAAAAACATACATTACCTGCTACTGCTATGGACATATGGTCTTAGTTGACTAAAACTACATATAACAATAACTTTAAATCAATGAATGGTCTGTACTATTCTCTAGGTGATGAGGAATTTAGTAGAATATCTTCTTGTAAAACTGTATATGAAATTTGGGATACTTTAGCTATTTCTCATAAAGCAAAAACTAATGTTAAAGAAATGAGATTAAATACATACACTATTAAATATGATAATTTTAAAATGAATCCTGAAGAACTCATTTCTAACATGTATCTCAGGTTCAATGAGATATTAAATACTATGAGTCTTCTTGGGAAACCAGTGGATAGCAAGGACCATATTATGAGATTGCTTTGATGCCTACCTGACATATGAAGAGGGACTTCTGTTTCTATCTGAGAGTCTTGTGACATAGGCAAACTTACAGTGAATGAACTAATTGGAAATATTATTATGTATAAAGAAGAGATTAAGTTGAATCAAGAAGTAGATGAGGAACCAAGGAAGAAGTCAGTAGCATTCAATAATTCAACCTCAAAGAACAAAGATAAAGAAAAGGTTCAATCTACTATAGATAGTTCCACTAGTGAAGAGTTAGATTCAGACAGTGATGAGAAGATGGATCATCTTTCTAGAAGGTTCAAAAATTTATACTGAAAGAAGAAATTATTTAGGAAGTCAAACTACAAGGGAAAGTATGATAGTAAAGGTCAATGTATGAAATACAGAAAATGGAATGACAATTCAAATGAAATAACCTATTATGAGTGCAAACGAAAAGGTCATGTGAAGGCAGACTGCCCCAAGCTGAAATTTAAGAATAAATATGAAGATAAGGGAAAGGGTTATAAAAAGGCTATAAAAGATACTTGGAGTGCTTCAGAAGACAGCTCCAGTGGATCTGATGCTTCTGATAGTGAACAGAACAATCACGCCAACTTATGTTTTATAACAGAAACATCTGAGGTAACACCTAATTCCCCTTTTCCTAATGATTATTACTATGGGAATGAAGGTGAATCAAATAATGATTAAAATATGACTAAGGATGAACTATTTTAATACTGTGGAATGCTTGAGGATAGCTTTAATTAACCCAATGACAAATATAAATCATTAAAGAGACAACATGATTTAAATGATAATTAAAAGTCTGATTTGGACATTGAAAAAGAAAAATGTGCTCAGCTGTTAAAATAAAATAATGAACTAAAATTATAAAATGATCAATTAAAAAGGGATTTGGAAAAATTTGCTGCTGGTAGAGATACCTTGACTCAGTTTCTAGGACAACAGATTGCCCCAAAATATACAACGGGTCTAGGATATCAACCAGGATAGAGAAGGTTTATTAAAACTAAATTTGTTCCAAAATCTGGATAGTTTACTACTAGTTTCAGTTTTGGACCATCTTTTAAAAAAAAATTCTCTGAAGGAATAAACAAAGTGTTTATGTCTCAAAATATATCTTCTAATTATAGAAAATCTATGAAGAAAATATGGGTTCCCAAATTTTTACTTGATAACCTCTCTAGACCCAAGAAAATATAGTTACCAAAGTTACCCCATGCTTAATCTATTTTGCAGGGATGCTACCTAAAGAGTTCCTATAATGATCTACGGTACTTGGAAAGTGGATGTTCAAGACATGTGATAGGATACTACTCATGCTTCAAGAGACTAATCAAATTTTATGGTGGACATGTAACTTTTGGTGATAATGCTAAAGGGAAAATCGTTAGCCTAGGCCAGATTGGTAACCCTAATACTGTATTAATTTCAAAAGTACTTTTTGTTGATGGGTTAAAATACAATTTTCTAAGTATTTCTCAGTTATGTGATGATGGTTTTAATGTCATGTTTCCAAATGATGCATGTAATGTTTTTAATTCTAAAAATTATTTAATATTTTCTACTCTCAGAAATGATAATGTATGTGTCGTTGATTTAGATTCTTTAGCGAAGAAAAATGTTGCTTTCTTAAATGAGTTTCATAAGGAATCCTGGTTGTGTCATAGAAGACTAGGAAAATACAATGTGAACTCACTTAGAAAACTAACTAGGAAATTTTTAGTTAGAGACTTACCAAAATTGGAATTACCTCTTAAAAAAGTGTGTAATCCTTTTAAAAAGGGAAAACAACACAAAGTTTCTTTCAAACCAAAGAAAGAAGTTTCTACTTCTCAACCTCTTAAGTTGGTTCACATGGATTTGTTTGGACCATAAAGAGTTTCAAGTTTAAATGGGAAGAACTATGTTTATTTTCTTGTAGATTATTTTTCTAGGTACACTTGGGTATACTTTCTGGATCACAAAAGTAAATCTTGTTCTTATTTTATCAAATACTCCAAGTTTGTAGAAAATCTTAGTGGACTTAGAATTAAGTCCTTGAGAATTGATCATGGCCGTGAGTTTAAAAATCAAGAGTTTGAATGTTATTGGTCACACAATGTCTATAGTCACAATTTCTCTTCTCCTAGAACACCTCAACAAAATGGATTTATAGAAAGAAGAAATAGGACACTTCAAGAGATTTCCCGAACTATGCTTAGTGGGTATAATCTACCTATTTATTTTTGGGCTGAAGATATAAATACAACTTGTTACACTATCAATAGAGTCTTAATTAGACCTGTTCTTAAGAAGTCCCCTTATGAACTTTGGAACAATAGGAATACTAAGGTTAACTACTTCAGAGTTTTTGGATGCAAATTCTTTATTCTTAACACTAAGGAAAATCTTGACAAATTTCTTCCAAAAGTGATGAAGGAATTTTCTTAGGTTACTCAATCTCAAGTAAAGCCTGTAGAATATTCAATAAGAAAACCAAATGTGTGGAAGAGTCAATTCATGTCAAATTTGATGAGACAGATCCACATGAACCCAAAACCTCTCTTGAATATCTTGAGGAAGATATGTCAATTCTGGACCTTAATGATAATGATAGTGAACCTCCTATAAAAGTAACCAGTTTTGGGAATCTTCCAGAATCTACATCTGTTGAGTTTGAACCTATAAAAAATCATGAGGAATCTAGTTCAACACTTTTTAGAGGTATTAGAACTCTCAAGAATCATCCTTTAGATATTGTAGTAGTTTATTTAAATAGAGGGACACAAACTAGAGATTCTATGAGGAACCAGGTTGAACATCAAGCTTTTCCTTCACAGCTTGAACCCAAGAATATTAGTGATGCTATTAATGATGAATTTTGGGTGATAGATATGCAAGAAGAATTGAATCAGTTTGAAAGAAACAAAGTTTTTGAATTTGTAGACAGACCTAAAGACACTTTGACAATAGGCACTAAATGGGTTTTTAGGAACAAAGTTGATGAGTCTGGAAATATAGTTAGAAACATGGATAGACTAGTTGCACAAGGATATAGTCAAGAAGAATATATAGACTATGAGGAAACCTTTGCTCCTATAACTAGACTGGAATTCATTAGGATACTACTTGCTTATGCAGATCATCTGAATTTCAAACTTTATAAAATGGATGTAAAAAGTGAATTTCTAAATGGATATATAATTGAAGATGTATTTGTTGAACAACCACCAGGATTTAAAAATCTCCATTTTCCAAATCATGTTTTTAAATTGTCTAAAGTCTTATATGGTCTAAAACAAGCTCCAAGAGCTTGGTATGATAGACTTAGTTCTTTTCTTATTTCAAAAGGATTTACAAAAGGGATAGAAGATGCTACTATATTTATTAATAGGATTTCCAAAGATGTTTTAATAGTACAAATTTATGTAGATGATATAATTTTTTGATCATCTAAACATTATTTATGTACTGATTTTTCAATAATGATGCAAAATGAATTTGAAATGAGTTTAATGGGAGAACTTAAATTTTTCCTGGGATTTCATATTTTTTAAAATAAAGATGGTATTATTTTGAATAAAAGTAAATATACTAAGGATATTTTAAAAAATTTTGGTTTGGATGGTAGTAAAGGTAGTGATACACATATGAGTACCACTTGCAAGTTGGATGCAAATGAAGCTAGAGAACTAGTGAATCAAAACAACAACAGAGGTATGATTGGGAGTCTGCTTTATCTTACTGCTAGTAGACATGATATTATATTCAGAGTATGCATGTGTGCTCGATTTCAAGACAATCCCAAAGAGACTCATTTTAAATGATGTTAAAAGGATTTTTAAATATCTCAAGTATACTATAAATTTAGGATTATTTTATCCAATAGGACAACCATTTGATTTAATAAGTTATTCGGATGCTGACTTTGCTGGTTCCAAGTTAGATAGAAAGAGATCCTCTGGAACATGTCACATTTTAGGAAAGTCACTAGTATCATGGTGTAGTAGGAAACAGAATTCTGTTGAATTATCTACTACAAAATCTGAATATATAGCTGTTGGTAGTTGTTGTGCTCAAATTATGTGGATGAAACACACTTTACTAGACTGTGGATGTCAATTCAAACATGTATCTATAAACTGTGACAACATAAGTGCTATTAACATCTCTAAAAATCTAGTATCTCATGCTAGAACAAATCATATTGATGTAAGACATCACTTCTTGAGAGATAATTTTCAAAAAGGTTATATCACTCTTCAATTCATTGGTACTAAACACCAATTGGCTGATATATTCACAAAGCCTTTGAATTCTAAGAGGTTAAATTACATCAGTCATGAGTTAGGTATGATAAAATGTTGACAATAGGACCTCACCATTAGACCTTACCGATAGAACCTCACCCTTAGACCTTACTGATAGAACCTCACCATTAGATCTTACCGATAGAACCTCATTATTAGACCTTATCGATAGAACCTCACCATTAGACCTTACCGATAAAACCTCACTGTTAGACCTTACCGATAGAACCTCGCCATTAGACCTTACCGATAGAACCTCACCATTAGACCTTACTGATAGGAACTCACCCTTAGAGCTTACTGATAGAAACTCACTGTTATATATTACCGATACTTCCTTACCAATAGACATTCGAAGTCTGGTACTTTGCGTTTTTTGTGCTCTCAACCAGAATCTAAAGCATTTTATGCTATTACTTATTTATTTTACCCGTTTTACTTTTTTGATCCCTAAATGATAAAAATAGATCACATACCACATTTCGATCCACATCAAAACCTCTCCTGGACCTCTTTCTCTCAAATCTCAGAACCTAAACCTCTATTAAAACCTCGAACTGCTCCGGATTGATGGCTAGATTGAAGAGGCCACTGGTCAGTGATGAAGGATACGCACCTGATCCTAAGAGACCTAGAGATAAATCAATTAGTAGAATCCAGATAGTAGAAAATGTGTTGAACCCGCATTTATCCAATAGGGAGATAGTAGCTGAGAAGGAGTTATGTTCAGAATGGTTGCTGTCAAGCCGTTCGTTAGTGATTAAGGCACTAGAAGCTCAGGGTTGGGTTGAATGTTTTTCAAACAATAATGGACCCTACTACCTGAATCTGGTAAATGAATTTTATAAGTACCTTAAGTTAGAACAGTCTAAGGATGAGAATTGAATGATTTCCATAGTAAATAGAGTAATTTTGAGCTTCTCCTCTGCTAAATGGGCTAAATTATTGAGGATTCCACATGAAGGGATTTTTTATTTTTACTCAAAAGTGGTGCCTCTCACTAGTGAGATCTTCTACTATGAAGAAGAATTAGCTGAACTAATAGGGAATGGAATTCCTAGGAAATTCATTGCTTCTGAAATGGAAGGATAGGATAAGATTCTTTTCAAGTTTGTTCAACATGTCTTAAGTACCAGGAGAGGGGAATTTGCAACTTTAAGGTATCAGGATGTCTTTCTCCTGTATCTGTTAAAGCATGGACAGAGGATTAATTTTTGTAGGATGTTGATGATTCAACTAGAAGATATGACCAAGTCTAGTTCTGAATCAAATGCCCTATTACATGATAAGTTTATATCCCTCATGTTGAAAGTGAAAGGAGTTGCTAAAGATAAGGAGGAAATTGTTGTTGTACAAGATAACCATTGCATCACCAAAGTAATTTTCAAGTTGATGAAGATCAACTGGAATCCATGGCTGAAGAGATGGGTGAATGATGAGGCTAAGTTTTATGAATAGTGTAATCATGTGACTCATCCTACTAGGCCTAAGAATAAGAGAGACCTTGATCTTAAGCCTGATGAAGTATAGCCTTCTTAATCAGATGAAGATGAAGAATTTGTTGTTGTGTAAGAAACATAGGATTCTCTTATAGATGACAGGAGTGACCCTGACCTTCCCTCGAATCCTCGTGCTCCTACTGTATCCTTTGGTGAGCCTAGCCCACCAAAGAGACTGCCTAGAAGGGAGAATGTTCTAAGGGACAGTGATGAGGACACAAGTGAAGAAGAAGGGGATGAATATGTCTTAAGAGACATTAGAGATTATTCAGATGAAGATGAGGAGTCTGATTCAAGTCAAGATGACTATGAGATATCTGCTACTTAAAGCGAAGAGTAATGCTTTAGTCTCAGTCCTCTAATAGGACATACAAAAAGGGTAGAAAGTGGAGAAGAATAAGCTGCTGATTCAGTTTATGCTGGACCTGTTTTGGAGGTAGTTGAGGATTATGAGGAGGAAGTGGAAGTGAATCTTCTTGATGAAGTTGATCAAGGAGGTCAGATGGAGATATATGTGGTTGTTCGAGAGAATGATTCAAGTGAGGGGGAGAAACATGTTGTTACAGGTTCAGTTGCTATTGTACATGAGATTGAGGGCTGGTCTAAGGACCCCAGATTAATGGTGTTGGGTCTAGACTATGATGACTCAGAAGATGAGAGGTCCAACAGTATAGCCTCAATTCCAAACCTCACTTTTGTCCCTCCACAAACCTATTTCCCTCAAGACTATGTCAGAAAGGTAGATCTTGAATCCTTGAAATTTGACCTGAAATAAGTGTCTAGAGATAGGTCCTCAGAGGTGGAAAAGTTTGTTGTTATAGCTCATGAGAATTTAGCATCTGAGTTATCCAAAATTCACTCCATTATTCAATCTTCTCTGCTCTAGGAAGTAAGGAAATTCTAGAGTGAAATTAGTGAGTTGGAAGAGTCTATGGTTTCAGTGAGATATTCTATTGTTAGCTTAGATTCTTACATGGCTTCAAGGGATCAGATGGACAGAGACCTTGCTTATGTCAAAAGTGTGGTTCAACAAATGGTTACAGTGTTTGAGGAGTTCAAGAAATCTAAGAATCACATGTGAAAGGGAAAGATGATGATGGAAAAAGGATGATCACTGGCTTGACCAAATCTTTCAAGGAGACAGTGGCCTTCTCTCTAGCTCCTCTAGCTGCATCTACTTCCACCTCGGCTTCTCCTCCAGTTGACATTGAAGCTTTGAGGACAATTGTTGGAGAAGAAGTTGAAAAGTTTTCTGGTGGAAGTTCCTTAATTTATCAGGTCATTTCCATTACCAGGAAAATTCATAAGCTTGTGGGAGACTATTTAATGTAAGCTGCTCAAGATCATAAGGCCCTCAAGGATCAAGTTGACTTCTATTAAAAAAGGGTACACACTAAGCATCAGATGGATGGCCACTTCAAGTTTCTATTTGAAAACTTAAGGATCTCACCTGTCACTCAGGACTTTAAGGATCAGTTTAGTAGACTCAAGGAATTGACTCCTGCTTTGGAAAAATTCATATAAAATAAGGATGATTTTATTTCTACTATAGAGAGAGGTGAAAGTATCATTATGGACTTCGGGAATCTTCTCTTGCCTTTCCTCCATGTAGACTGCACTCCAATCATTGTTCCTTCTAATTTGTCTGCTTCTTCAGTTGCTTCAGGTTCCACCAGTACTTCTCCTTTGATGAATCCTGCCCAGTCCATCAGAAGCTTGACCCCCTCGATTCCTCGGAGATCTACACACTATATGTCTACTAATGACTCGGTGGCTACTCCTCCTACTCTTCTTATTGCCATACCTTGGCCAATCCCTCCACCTTCAGAACCTGCTTCCTCAGCTTCCAAAGATAAAGCTCCAATGGACATCTCTGATGTGAAATGAGTGTAGACCGTCTTAGTTGATAGGTATTGATGTATTCTTTTTGTCTTTTTTTTATACTGTTTCATTAATACAAACACTATATTTTCTCTATGTTTTTATCTATGCTTTTTTTTAATCACAAAGGGGGAGAAAGTATTTCACTTGTTTTTTTTAAACTCTCTCAGTTACCCCAATGGGGAGAAGTGATTATATGAGTTTATATATATGTTATATATATTCTGGCCTAAATATAGTAAAATTTGTGTGTTCTCACATCATTGATGAAATTAGCAGATGTGTTTAACCTTGATTAAAAACTCTTAAATCTATTGATTCAATGACATAATTTGTGATTATCAAAAGGGGGAGATTGTTGGACTCACCTGTTTTGATAATACCAAATCATGTTTTAGTAATCCCAAATCATGTTTTAGTAATCCCAAATCATGTTTTAGTAATCCCAAATCATGTTTTCATAATCCCAAGAATCGTGTTTGCATTCTATGCTAATTATGTTTTAGTAATATTTTATGTTTCTATAGAGTAATTTTCATATTCTCTCAATCTCACTACTTGATTGGTTAAGCTTACATAGCAGAATTTATCTAAGTTACAAAGGTTACCGCTACAAAGGTCACAATTACATGGTTACCGATACAAGGTCACAGTTACAAGGTTACCATTACAAGGTCACATCTACAAGGTTATCGTTACAATGCTACTGATACAAGGTTACCGATATAAGGTTACCTCTATATGGTTACAACTATAAGGTCAGAGCTACAAGGTTACCATTACAAGGCTACCGATACAAGGTTATGGTTACAAGGTCACAGTTACAAGGTTACTGTTACATGGTCACCATTATATGGTTACCGCTACCAGGTCACAGCTACAAGGTTATCGTTACAAGGCTACCAATACAAGGTTACCGATACAAGGTTACCGCTACAAGGTTACCGCTACAAGGTCACCGATACAAGGTCACCACTACAAGGTTACCGCTACAAGGTCACTCATACAAGGTTACCGCTATAAGGTTACTGATACAAGGTCACCTGCTGTTGAATCCTACTGATATGAAGGCTACTGTTGGAAGGTTACACTTGGATATTTCCGATGTGCACCTACTGTTGAAGCTTAACGATATGAAGGCCACTGTTACCAGTCTATCGACGCTTATTCTTCTATACTTTTTCAATTTCTCAATATTATTCTAATGGTCATATTTAATAAATTAAATACTTCTGAAATTAATTAATGCCAATTGTAAACGTTTCAGGAGACGGTACCTGGGACACTACGAGGTATGAGAAAGCTTGCATGTGATCTACTCATTACTGATTGTCGAACCACAAATACAAAAAGGAGAAGACCAAGAAAGATAAATAGGGGGATTCATATGTGCACAAAATTAAGTGTTTCATATGAAGTTCGAAAGAACTTGATTGAAAATTAATAAGTAAAACCATCCAGCACTAACACTCTGAATCCAAAAGCATCACGAAGATCACTCAGAAAAAAATTCACTTCTAACTGTGGTGCCGCATCAACTCTTGATCAACACCAGAACACTGAATGTTAGAACCTAGAGTTGCGACACTCTGTTCTAAAGACAAGTTTCAAAGAAAGACTTCAACATCAAATTCTTCACTCTGAGGAGTCAAGAACTGAACTACTAACACATAGAGCTTTCTAAATTCAATCTTATTTTCTTAGCTCTATTGTGTTATTTATTTTTACATCTCTAAGAAGTGTGTGTGTCTGTCTGTATCACACTCTGTCTCCTATGCATGAACTAGAGGATACTGAATATCCTCACATCAAGATTCACCTTTATTTTTATTCCCATGTATAACTGTGGAAGAGACCGTGTGTGGTCTGTGCTATTTGTTTTTCCCACATAGAACTGTGGAAGAGGGTGTGAACCCTGGACAGTTTGTAAAAACTATTGTAAATCCCAATACAGGATGTGTATCAATTTTATTTTTAATATAAACTGATTGGTGACAGGTGATCACCAAGCGGAGAGGATTAAGTCTCGGCTTGAGACTGAACCTATTGTTTTACTTAACTATGTATTATATTTAGTTATGCTCTGTTTTTTTATTTATCCACTGCTTATATTTTATAAAATATAAAACGGATTTACTTTCTCTCTGATAGTTAATTCTGGTTAGTGTGTATATATTCTTAATTCATTAAACTAGTTTCAAAAGTTGAATTATTGATTACATTGATTCAACTAAGGACTAATAAACCTTATAGAGACTCATTGAGAAATTAAACATTTATATCTCTACTACCTTAATTTACTGGGCTGTTTTGAATAGGGGGATTTTAATCATAGAGTCTTTAACAAAAATTTTAATTGGAACTCAATTCACCCCCCCTCTTGAGTATCCACTCCGACCAACAAACACCATTTTGTTGAGGAGTTCACGAAGTTGAGAAGTTATGTGTAATGGGTTTCTTAACTACATAAAGTTTCAAAATAATAATTTACAAATGATCCACCATTATCACTATGAATAGTTATTAAGGGAATATTTTTCTCATTTTTAACTTTGGATACAAAAGTTTGTAAATAAAAAAGGCTTTGGATTTCATTGTTATAAAATAGACCCATGTATATCTTCTGTAATAATCAAATAAAAAAAATACATAATACTTTTCTCCAATACTTAAAGTTTGTGTAGGAACGAATAAATTCATGTGCACTAACTGTAAATCATTAGAATTTGATACTTCACTAATATATTTAAAACTAGAATTATGTTTCCTGCAATATTGACCAGGGTCACAAAATTTTGAATAATTAAACCTAAGTTATGGTAAATCCTTGAAAGGTATTTTATTTTTCAATTTACATATGTTTCTAAAGTCAAAATTTCCTAAAATTTTATTCCATAACCAAGATTTATCTTCAATTACACTAAATAAAGGTAATTATTGGCTCTTAAGGTCCTCTAAGTTAATTGTATAAACATTCTCATATCGATTTGTAGAAATAATGTATTCATCCTTGGAATTATATATTATACATTTATTATTTCAAAAATTCACAAGGTAAACTTTATCACATAATTGACTTATTCTTATAATTTTGATCTTAAGGCCTTTAAAAACAAAAAATTATAAATTAAAGCTTTATTAAGAAGAAAAATATTACATATACTGATAATTTATCCTTGAGAATTACCTATAACACCCACTATCAATGTACCAAATATTTTTTGTTATTTGAATTATCTTTGTTTTCCTGAAAATAAAATAATTAGGCTTTTGGAACCCAAAAATTATTGGGTTCGGTGTTAGAAAACAAAGTCTTAGGTAATCATATTTGTTACAAAAAATATGTTTTATAAAATCTTAAGGATTTAATTTTATTTAAGAAACAATTTTTAATCTAGTGACCACTATTTTGGCATTTTGTACAAAAGGGTTCACTTTTCATAACAAAGTAATTATACTAAAAACAATTTTTTTTATTATTAAAACCAATTTCAATACTAAATTTATAAGGATTTATTTTTTTATACATTTTATCAAAGTTTTATTTACCAGAAGTAAATTTTGATAAAATTATATTAAGAGAAAAAAAATTAGACTTTAGTTTAATAACTAATTCCTTATCCTTACTATCAATAGTTTTGGAATTCAAATTTTCAAAACTAATTTGTAAAGAATCCTTTTTAGAAATAGATTTTCAAGGTTTTTGGAAATATTTTACTTTTCAAAATATTTCTTATCAAGATATTTAGGAAGATCTAATACTTATTTTATTAAAACACTTATCCATGAATTTTTATTATCAATTTTTTTACTAAATTTTCAATTTTAATTTTCAAGTAATTTATTAAAGTTAGAAACTTCTTCATAAGAAAGTAAACAATTATATTCATTTTTGATGAAGATTATTCATCTAAAAATTTTGAGTTTTTATCAATATCAGATTCAGAATAATTTTCACTTAATGATATATTAGTAAAGTTCTCAACGGTGCATACCATATCCATTAAATAAATATTTTCATTGGGTAATCTATCAAGAAGACAATTTTTTTCTCTATCGAGAACATTCATTATTAGATGTATTATATAAGTAATATCCTTCACTTTCAATCCAAGAATCATTTTCTTTAAGAAATTGCTTTCCTTTTGTCTTGTAATACTTTTTTGATTATTATCAGATTTTATTTTTTTTCTATATTTTCTTTTCAACTTAGGAAAATCATGTCTGATGTGTCCAACCTTCTAACACTCATAACATGTAACTTCAGAATCTTTCTTTTCATTCCTGTACTTATTAATTTTCTTATATCGATACTACAAATATTTCTTACCAATTATCTTCTTTATACTCTGAGCAAGATTAGATAGTTCATTTTCAGATTGTCCAGAAACACTAGAATTGGATTTTATAATAACCTTTTTCTTTCTTGAAGACATAACTAATTTTTCTGGTGTCGGAACTTTAGTAGGTTTTGTAGTGGTATTGAAAATGACACATCCATTATTTCTCTTATCTTTCTCAACATCTCCTTTTAATCTACAATCATACTGCATTATATTACCAATCAAATCACCAAGATTAAGATTTTTCAACTTCCTTTTATCATCAACAGTAGTTCTTTTTTATTCTCGTTAATTAGGTATAATGTCTATAATCTTTTCCACGAAAATTTCATCATCTAAACCTTTCTATCTAAGATATTGTATACTATTGATAATTTTCATAAAACTTAGATGGATTTTGGCTATGAATTATCCAAGTAAAAATTCAAAATCATAGTATTTAGTTCTTAACATATATCTCCTAGTTTCAACAACTTTTGAAATTCCAAAGTGAGTAAATTATAACTTTTTCCAAATACTATTTGTTTCTTTATGTGAAGAAATTTTACTATAAATGATTCTATTAATTGATCATAAAAATTATTTATAACTCTTTAATTAAGCTGATATTGTTACTTCTCTTGATTTGTAAAAGTAGTGAATTCTATATCAAGAATCTTATAATCACTAGTCAGTATGAAAAAATTATAAACTCCTGTATTGATTACAAAAGTATTCATTATATCCCTCTAATATTCATATTCATCACTGATTCTCGCTCAAATTTACCCAATAGAAGAAGGTAAGACGGTCCTTGTAGTTTAGCTTGGGTTATCGAATCCACAGAGACCTAACAAGAAACCTATAGACACGTACATTCTATAAACTGTTTTCGGCTATGAAGTGGAAAACTTGGATTGATTTTGGATGGGATTGAAGAATATCTAAAAGATTTAAGTGAATTCAATTTAAAATAATGAGTTGATCCTAGGTTATCACTCGGGGTGGATTGGATGAATTACTTTTTTAATGATTTCAATTTCTTAAAATTGAGATGTATTCATTTAAGAAGATAAAACAAAATAATAACTTACTGTTTTAATGCCTATACACCCTAATACTAATCACCTATACACTTTAAGGATCAAAGTTTTGAGCACTCCAAGGTAGAGGTTCGTATTAGCACTTGAATGTGTGACCTTAAATTCAATAAGGATGAAGATGTTTTAAAATCATCAAATAAAAATCTCATTTAAAAGAAGTGATTTTCCATTAATAGAGTGATAAATAAAATCCAATCCATCCTCTTTCTACTCCCTTGGATCAACCCATAAAAGAGTTATCCCTCCATTGATGACATTTCTTCAATGGAAGCGAGAAGTAGACTTACAAAGGTGGAATTGAAGAAGTAAAAACAACAACAAAAAAAGATCACTCCTCCGTTGTGTGATAAATATCACAAGGTTTGGTATGAACAAGTTCACACCTTGAACAAATGGTATCAAAGTGATAAGGATAATAATAGAATAATAAGATAAGAAGAACTTTTATTAAGAAACTAAGGTGAATTAAACAACTTACATGAGAAAGAAATGTGATTACAAACACAAAGCGGCAGCATAACACTACAATGAAACCAAGCACCAAAGATCCTTCAATCCTCCAACACCACTGCCTTAAATAGGAATTTTTGAGCCCTTGGGTCGATCCTCAAACAGTCCAAGCCTCCTCAATTAATTTTGGTAGGCCATAGGTGGGTGGAAAGTAAGGGAGAGTTGATTTTTCCACCCTTGACCCGAGGTGGCAGCCAGATTTCCTTCACCGAACAGACGTGTCTGAAAATCCTTCTATATGGCCGAATCAGAGTGGTCCATATAATAATAAAATGGATACACAGATGTCTTCTAACC
Source organism: Viscum album (assembly GCA_963277665.1). Taxonomy (NCBI): domain Eukaryota; kingdom Viridiplantae; phylum Streptophyta; class Magnoliopsida; order Santalales; family Viscaceae; genus Viscum; species Viscum album. Next base: position 1,350,899,743 of record OY728159.1, on the reverse strand, counting down.
TCCTGTAAAATGTGGGCCCATTTGGAGTTACTAATTTTGAGATATGATAAAAGTAGTGGAATGTTTTTATGGGCCGCAGAATCTGGCCCAGAATTTCATATCTAACTTGGGCCGCCTTAATTACCACCATAGAGGCAGAATTAGCATTTGATCATGATGAGTTATTTGATCCTATGCATGTATTCTATAATCCCACAAAAGTTGGGATTCATTGGGACTGTATGTTGGGCCCCACAGTCTCATCAGTGGGATAGTGTCCAATCTGCCTTCTCTAGAATTGCTTCCTTTCATCACAAAATATCTCCATATTCTTCCATGAATTCTCCATTGATCCCTGAATGAAAAATGTTTATATTGGAGTGTAGATAAATTTACAAAAATATCAAATTAAAATATGTATAATCAGATGAATCATTGGGTACTTCAAATGATGTTCAAAAATGTACCACATAATAGTGCAATTTAAGAAGGTATTACAATCATAATGTGAAATGATGTTCAAAGTGTAAAATGCACTAAAATAGTGTTTATGAATAATAAGGCACATGAATATTATATATATTAACAATGAATATTAGCCTCATTTAGTGTCTAATCACACCCCCCAACTTGAGTTTTGCTAGTCCCAAGCAAAATATATCTCCACAATATGAAATTCGAATTCCCTTTTCCAAAAACATTTTAATACACAATGATCACCAGAAAACCTTATACCTAAAAATCATGAAACCCATCAAAATATTTTAATACAAGATAGTTTCATAATCAGATCTCAATCCCAAGCCCATTCCTTTGTTCAAATTAATTTCCATATTTCATCCAATATCAATTAAGTATGAGGATGTGTTGTGCATCACAATAGACATGGGGGTTCATCTTTATTCAAGGGGGAAATTACGGAAGCGCTAGGTGGAATCACATATCAATATTAAGATGAGTATTCATTTTTTTTGTATAATTTTATTTTGTTTTTTTTTTGTTGTTTTTTTTTGTTTTTGCAAATTTACCATGGTAATTGAAGTTGCACTCAAAAGAGTCAACCCCTGTAGCGAGACTTTGCCGATGACTCTCAGGCTCAAAGACCTTAGGGAACCAAGTGAAGACCACATACTCGGGCATCATCTCGAGTTAACTCAGTCAAAAATAAATTCAAATTACCAAAAATATAGATTAAATTACTAACTATGGGCCAGACAACTATGGAGTCACGATCCCCAAGTGTCGAAAGCCACGCATTAGGTCATTTCATTGCTCTATACACAATTTTTTTTTAATTTTTTTTTTGAATACTCATATTAAACTAAAATTATCACCAAACCTATGCTATTTATTTAGGGGACCCCATGAACTTAAACTAATACCCCACTATCCAAATGACGTGCATTGTGAATTTTTTTAATTTAGATGAAAATATAAACGATAAAATATCACATTGGACAGCCACACTTTCCAAAATCTATGCTCATGAAATTATACAAGGATTAAAATCAGAATCAGGGCATGCTAAATTATTTGATATTCAGTTTCAAAGTGTGCAATTTGTATTACCATGTTCAAAGTTAAAGGAATTATTCCTTCCATTTACACAAAAAAAATTCAAATCATTCATTTTTTTTTACACAAAATAATTTTTATTTTATCTCCCTCCCAACTTAAAATAACACTGTCCCCAGTGTTTAAAGAAAAGAAAATTTAGAAGGGGTTAGAGGAATAAAAGGGAATTTCAATAAGGAAATTGAAATATTAGGATCATGGAATGAAGTCACCTGGTGGTTGAAGTTTGAAGTTCTTGCTGCTCGAATTTATTCCTTTGATATCCATGTCGCTTGCAAAGTTCCCTAGTGGAAAAAGGAACAACAAAACAAACAAAACACAAAAAAAACAATATATATGTATATATATATATAATAAAGGAAGTAAAATATAAGTATATATATAAAAATTATAGAATAAGGAAGCACAAGAAGCCGCAAGTCAGTGGTAAGCGCGCGCCCCTGTCTACCTTCGGTCCCGGGTTCGAGTCCCCGTGGCTTCGCCGATTGTCACGGGGTTTTCCCCATGGCCTATGTAGAGACCCGAAGCTTAACTTACATGGACATTAAATTACATTTTCGGAATACTTAGTACATAACAAAAACACACACACAAGGATCGTAATAGTTTAGTGTCTTTGGAAACTCGGAATATAATCTTCTAATCGTGGTGAAATATCTTCAACATATCCCATAAAGATCTTCCTTTTTTTTTACCTAAACCCTTTCTTTATATCCTGGGGAAAAGAAAACATAAAAGGGTGAGCTCAAATGCTCAGTAAGGGTAAACAAAAGAAATATCAATCACATCGTATACACAAGCACATAACTTTTGACAATATTAACCTGTAAAAGAGATCATAATTTCATAACATGGGATAAATCATGGCAGTGAAATGTAATCACAATAATCATAACTTAAAACATGAAACTTTGTGGCATTCACACATAATCATATAAAATCATTTCTTGTTATTCAAGACTCATTGCCAAGACTATCTTAGTGGACAAAGTCCCTTTCTGAATCGAGTAACCCTCGTTTCAGTCCTGTTTCACTGAACCGGTATAACCTACCATTCCAGCCATGTCTATATCATGAGATATAAAATCTATACCCAATGCATTGGAGGGAGATATAGGTCCCACCCATCTCATAATGATACCATTCTTATGTGTGCCACAAAATCATAAATCATACATCATTTCATAACCCATGTAATAAAAATGGGAATCTTAAACATCGTGACATCATAATACAATTCATATAAGATAAAGGAATTCATAAAAATATAATTCCATCACAACATAATCAAATCAACGTAATAATAGGGATAAAAACAGAACCCTTTATTATCTTAGATGGAAAATAATTTTGATAAAACACTTGAACTCCATTCCTGAGGAAAATATCATTTCTGCGTCAAAAAAACACTTTTCCTTTCTTAACATGTCGTACAATTATAAACTAAAAGAAGTTGATTAAAAATAAACATGAAAACTTGTAAAGGAAGATTATTGGAAATAATGTTTTAAAAATCCATTTATGTCGTATATGTTAAAAAAAATTCATCTCGTACTTTTGTCGGAAAAGTCAAAAAGTACCTCGTACAAAAAACGACAAAAGATTCCTTTCATATATTTTACTAAAAACTCAAAAAAGGGTAAAATAGGTTTTAAATAATTGTAGTTGGATGGAAATAACATTACATATTGAGGAAACATGGATGTGGATGATAAAATACACCCCAGTAAATACCAAAGTATAAGCAATCTCGGATAAAAATGAGATTGTGATATTTCCCTTACCTTAGGTCCGACTTGCTTTGTAAGTGTCCGAACCTCCTGTATAATGATTTAAATCATGTTATTGGCTTATTCCAGAATCATATTCATTGTTATTATATCATATATGGTCCACTTATGACTTTATATTACCCATTCGTTTGTAAATTCATGTTAAAGAGCATTTTGGGTAAAATTGTTTCATTTGTTGTCCGTGTTTTGACTTGTAATTATTCATATGATTACTTAGATCATGATTACTTAATTCCAGAACATAAAACATTATTTATATATATATATTCAGGATATACATATATATAATAAATCATTAAATGGAAATAAATACACCGTTCATGGAGACGGTAGTCCGTACGTACGCATGAACGCTGTTTTCGTTTCCTTATTGAATTGAATGGAATTAAGTAGATGACATACATATAAATATATAAATAAATCCAGTATCATTATTATGTCATATATTTCATTAGTACATATTATATATACTTTATAATCATTCATGAATGGTTAATCATTGAGAATGAATCTCATCGCGTCGTGGAGACGGTAGTCCGTACGTACGCACGAGCGATGATATCGTTCCCATGGTTGTGGAATTGTATTTGAGTATATATATATATATTATTTCAGTATCAATATTACATTATAACAATCATAAATAGTTACTCATTACACCATTATACCCATCCTTGTAAGGTGATGGTGGAAAATAGATCACACCACGGCGTGGAGACGGTATTCCGTACGTACGCACGCGTGGTGATTTCATTTTTCCGTAGGATGGATAGAAAGTGAATTAGGGTTGTTTCATATTTATAATAAAATATCAGTATTTAAGTAATACTGATGTTATTACTTTGTCATGAAACAACTAAAGAAGAAGAAGTTGAAGAAGAAAGAAATTGAAAAGATCGGTAATGGATATTACCTCTTCTTTGAAACGCCTCTTTGAATCCTCCACTTAGGGAACTAAGATTGGTCTTTGAAGAAGACCAGGACCTCTAGGATTATTCTATGGAAGTGGAGAGGAGAAAATGGCAGGGGTTGGCCGAGCTTGAGTGCTCAAATTGGTGTGAGGAGGAGGGGAAGGAGGTACCCTTTTATAAGGGAGGAGAGGGGCACCTTAGGAATACCTCAAAATATTATTTTATATTAATGTCAAAATCGGTTTATAATGGTTCCAAATGGTCTTATTTCGAAGCTAAAGTGGGGATGGGTCGAAATACTATCAACCAATAGGATTTAGACAAGTTTAGGGTGTTATTTTAACCTTATCAATTAGATTTAACTCTAAGTTAAATAATTTAACTTTTACCGTGTCTTTTTGTTTTCTTTCACTATATGGTTAATACACTTACTATAACATGCCAAACGAACCCCAAATTGTTTATTATTAATATATATATCCTTATCTAAGTCATTTGGCCGAACCTTAGAATTTTAGGAATAAAATAACAATTAATAATATAATTTTTGATTTAAAAACTATTTTGTGTCAATTTTGACACTATTTGATATATGATTTTTGTGAAAGTCATAACAGAATTATATGTTCGAAACAAGTTGATTAAATCAACACTAATATATCATAGTAACCTATAAAATTAGTGTAATTCATAAAAAGTCTCAAATTACATTTATTTTTGTGTTTATAACATCAATTATGTCAATATTTCATAAATAAGATAATTACTGCATCATCTTTGTGTCATAAATAAATTAACTTATTTGATGTCTAAAAATTACAAATAAAATACCATTATGTAGGAAATATTTTTATATTTCTAATGAATATTTACAATCGAATTTATCTCATGTACAACCCTATATAAAAAATGTTTTAGTAAATAAACTTTGATTTTAACTCTTTTAACTCTTCTTTGAATTAAATAATAATAAATGTCCTAATCTAATCCAAGTGGGCCTAAATGGTCATATTATATTCATAAGGTTGTTTTTGGTCGAAATACACTTGTCCAATAGGATTATGACATGTGTTAGGGTAATATTAATATCATTTTTACCCTTAGTTACCCTATTTACTTTTAACCGTGGTAAATAAAAGTAAAAAGTTACTATTCACCAAAAATTATTTTCATCTCATTGAACCAAATTTTACTTACTGACATCAACTGTGTCTCTCGGATTTTTGAAATTCCATTCACAGAAGCGGTAAAATTAAGTTTTATGAAAAATTCAGTTTTTTAACTACCACCTAGTAGTTTCACTATTCATCAAAAATTGATGTTTTTCAGAACAATGCCAAAATTTCATCCTAAGCTATATTTCATATTCCGAATTCAAAAATGAAGTCTATTTTACCAAATTCATAACATCGAAGTTTCATTAATTAATTTTATAATTAAATCCCGTTGTTAAAACAAATAGCGTGTTTTTAAGAAACAATATCTATCAAAAGATTGACACTTTTTTATAACTGGTTTAAATGTGAAATTACATACAATGACCAACATTGTATTAAATTGTAAAAATATATTCTAAATATACTTTAAAACAACTCAAATTAATAATTTATCACTATTAATTATTTTGATTAAAAAAGTTGTTTTTAATTATAATTTAGTAATTTTCACTATTCATCAGAATATGGAAGTTATCCGAAAAGTACCAAAATTTCACCTTAGGCTAAATTCGATACTCCGAATCCAAAAATGAAGTCCATTTTGAGAGCTAAAATTTCAAAAAAATTAAAAGGTGGTTATTACTATTCATAACGGCTAGTTATAATAATATTTTAATAGCATATCGTTGTTTAGTGAAACTCGGTATTGCGTACTACACACGCTATCGAGGAAGGTCGCGATTGAGTGTAATGCAAGGAAAGTCAAGGATGCGTGTTGTGCAAGCTCCTTTTGGTGTAGCGTACAACACAAGACATTAATAAAATTAAAAATAATATTTTTCATAAAATCTCGGGCTGTTACGTTCTACCCCCCTTAAAATGAATTTCGCCCTCGAAATTCGTCGGGGTTATAAATTGTTTACTATCCGAAAGTTTCTTTAATAGAAACCCACATCGTAAAAAGGAATATCGAAACCAATCTTTAAAAACAAAGGTATGAAACGTAACGGTTACCCAAATAAACTAATCACTGGGTTTCTACATAGGTGAAAATATGGATATGGAAGAGAAATCTAACCATCATGTTCTGATGGAGAGTGGTAGAGAACATGGCTATGGAAAATCCAGTAATCACAAATCCATAAATTTGTGACGATCTAAGGTACCATCTGATTCATCAGGTATAAGATCACTAGGACAACATTTTTGGTTTTCAAGATCATTTCCCTAAAGTTGAAAATTTGAATTAGAATAAATACTTTCTTTATTTTGGTACAATCTAACTATTGTTCATGCCTTGAACAATTTCCACTTCATCTCTTATATAAATGAAGTTGAATTTGTTATTTGTGAAGTGTTAGCAGATCTTGTGAGAGAATGACGGGTCATTCCATCTGTCTCAAACAAAAAGGTTAGCAAAAAGTTATTAAATATACATAAGTCATTCTATAGTGAGATTAATCATATATGGTTCCTAAAATGAACTTATACTTCACATATCATATAGATTAATATAATAAAACTAGTTTCTACTAAACAGGGACTTCATGTAGGTCAGTGGTAGGCGATAAAGGCCAGTCGCACTTCGGTTGTGGGTTCGATTCCTACAGCCTTGTCCGAAGCGATGGGTTGTCGCCCGTCCTGCAGTTTGTCCTTTTTCTAAAACTACGTTACTATAACATCCCATCAATAATATCTAAAATCTTCTATCCTTAAACAATACTAACTTATGTCCAACATAATCCATTCTAATCTTTAGGCTTATACATAATATTGCAGTCCACTCTCATAATATAGTGACAACGATTACTAGGGATTTAATACTGTCGTTGATCCCCACATAAGATATGTCTTGTTGGTCACATTCCAAACATTCAAAGTCCTTAATCGTGTATTCTCTTGAATACCTTAGTGAAAACATGAATGCAGTTAAAAGTTAACACTTTCCACATACCAAAATCCTCAAAATTCTATATACTCAAACCATGATATCACTTAGTCCTTATATCAATCATGAGCTCATGAATACTGTTAAACATTTCGTTTTCTCGTTTTCCCTTCATTACGCGCATATCATCTTATTTCCAAAAATATCTCAATCACTTTTAATACCACATTAGACCAACACATAAATATTCCAATACTTTATGATACAACATTATTTTGGAATCCCATTACATAAATACTTAATCATTCCACCACATCGTTGTCATATTCAACATCGCCAATAGTGATCGCATGTGACTTCCCTTTGTCCTTTGCCTTAAGTGGTTTCTCATGTTGATCATCACTAACCCTTGGATTAGGGCATTTATTAGCATAATGTCCCATTTCCTTGCACTTGAAGCATTGAAGTGTTGGTTGTGCGTTCTTTGCAGTGTTTGCTTTATTCACATCATTAGAATCCCTTTTTCCATTACTTCGACACTCAGCTGCTTGATGACCTTCTTTTCCACACTTAAAACATTTTCTAGTAACTTTAAGACAATCTCCACCATGCTTCTTTCCATACTTTGTGCATAAGGAAACATTCATCTTCTTTTCACCATTATTTTGAGATTTCTCCTTGAACTCCATCTTTCGTTTCTTGTCAAAACTATGAGATGGATAAGTAACACCAACTTCCATTTCTACTTTGATAGCACAACGCACAATTTCTTCATAGATACTGAAGTCTCTTATAGCTAATGCCCTTCGAAGACTTGGTTTTAAGCCACTGAAAAATCGATCAACTTTACTTTCAGGTTGGATGATAATGTCAGATGCATACCTTTCAAGTCTTGTAAAATTCGCTTCGTATATACCAACAGATTCATCATCCTTCTGCTTAAGCTCAAGAAACTCCTTTTCCATCTTTGTTCGAAGAATACGAGGGAAGTACTTACTGAAAAACAAGTTCTTGAACTCGTCCCATTCCATGGACTCAATTTCATCTCTTGGCCTCGTATTCTTGATAAGATTGCACCATTGATCAGCTTCACCTTCCAAACGATATACTGCTAAGATGACTTTATCATGTTCAGAACATTGAATAACTGAAAATATCTTTCAGTGGTACTGATCCATTGTTCAGCAACAAGTGGATCGGAAGTCCCACTGAAAGAAGGTGGACGTTGCCTCATGAAGGACTCAATAGAATATTGTTCCCTTCTCTGCTCATTTGGAAGTCCAGAATGATTCATAGCTTGTGTAAGTATAGCAATAAGATTTTGCACTCAATCTCGCATAACATTTGTTTGTTCAGGAGGGCAATCATTGCATTGTCCATTGCATTGATCAACACGGTTCCTTCGGGTTCCATCCATCATCTAAAACCCAAAAAGAATAGTGTGAGAGGCAAAAATCATGCTAGGGAAAACAACATAGTAAAGGGGGAGTACCCTTAATATCTAACATCTTAGGTTAAATTCTAAGATCGTTACCATAGTTCTAGGACCATATCCTATACGTATACTTATCCTTAGGGACATCCCTAGACATACCTTAGAAATATCTCTAGGGATCTCACTAATGTTTTTTCATCCTAGTTTCCAAAGGTTGACTAAACCTTTCCTCTGATACCAACTGTAGAGACCCGAAGCTTAACGTACATGGACATTACATTACATTTGCAGAATACTTAGTACATAACAAAAACACACACACAAGGATCGTAATAGTTTAGTGTCTTTGGAAACTCGGAATATAATCTTCTAATCGTGGTGAAAGATCTTCAACATCTCCCATAAAGATCTTCCTTTTTTTTACCTAAACCCTTTCTTTATATCCTGGGGAAAAGAAAACATAAACGGGTGAGCTCAAATGCTCAGTAAGGGTAAACAAAAGAAATATCAATCACATCGTATACACAAGCACATAACTTTTGGAAATATTAACCTGTAAAAGAGATCATAATTTCATAACATGGGATAAATCATGGCAGTGAAATGTAATCACAATAATCATAACTTAAAACATGAAACTTTGTGGCATTCAAACATAATCATAGAGAATCATTTCTTGTTATTCAAGACTCATTTCCAAGACTATCTTAGTGGACAAAGTCCCTTTCTGAATCGAGTAACCCTCGTTTCAGTCCTGTTTCACTGAACCGGTATAACCTACCATTCCAGCCATGTCTATCTCATGAGATATAAAATATTTACCCAATGCATTGGAGGGAGATATAGGTCCCACCCATCTCATAATTATACCATTATTATGTGTGCCACAAAATCATAAATCATACATCATTTCATAACCCATGTAATAAAAATGGGAATCTTAAACATCGTGACATCATAAAACAATTCATATAAGATAAAGGAATTCATAAAAATATAATTCCATCACAACATAATCAAATAAATGTAATAATAGTGATATAAACATAACCCTATATTATCTTAGATGGAAAATAATTTTGATAAAACACTTGAACTCCATTCCTGAGGAAAATATCATTTCTGCGTCAAAAAAACACTTTTCCTTTCTTAACATGTCGTACAATTATAAACTAAAAGAAGTTGATTAAAAATAAACTTGAAAACTTGTAAAGGAAGATTATTGGAAATAATGTTTTAAAAATCCATTCATGTCGTATATGTTAAAAAAAATTCATCTCGTACTTTTGTCGGAAAAGTCAAAAAGTACCTCGTACGAAAAACGACAAAAGATTCCTTTCATATATTTTACTAAAAACTCAAAAAAGGGTAAAATAGGTTTTAAATAATTGTATTTGGATGGAAATAACATTACATATTGAGGAAAAATGGATGTGGATGATAAAATACACCCCAGTAAATACCAAAGTATAAGCAATCTCGGATAAAAATGAGATTGTGATATTTCCCTTACCTTAGGTCCGACTTGCTTTGTAAGTGTCCGAACCTCCTGTATAATGATTTAAATCATGTTATTGGCTTATTCCAGAATCATATTCATTGTTATTATATCATATATCGTCCACTTATGACTTTATATTACCCATTCTTTTGTAAATTCATGTTAAAGAGCGTTTTGGGTAAAATTGTTTCATTTGTTGTCCGTGTTTTGACTTGTAATTATTCATATGATTACTTAGATCATGATTACTTAATTCCAGAACATAAAACATGATTTATATATATATATTCAGGATATACATATATATAATAAATCATTAAATGGAAAGAAATACACCGTTCATGGAGACGGTAGTCCGTACGTACGCATGAACGCTGTTTTCGTTTCCTTATTGAATTGAATGGAATTAAGTAGATGACATACATATAAATATATAAATAAATCCAGTATAATTATTATGTCATATATTTCATTAGTACATATTATATATACTTTATAATCATTCATGAATGGTTAATCATTGAGAATGAATCTCATCGCGTCGTGGAGACGGTAGTCCGTACGTACGCACGAGCGATGATATCGTTCCCATGGTCGTGGAATTGTATTTGAGTATATATATATATACTATTTCAGTATCAATATTACATTATAACAATCATAAATAGTTACTCATTACACCATTATACCCATCCTTGTAAGGTGATGGTGGAAAATAGATCACACCACGGCGTGGAGACGGTATTCCGTACGTATGCACGCGTGGTGATTTCATTTTTCCGTAGGATGGATAGAAGGTGAATTAGGGTTGTTTCATATTTATAATAAAATATCAGTATTTAAGTAATACTGATGTTATTACTTTGTCATGAAACAACTAAAGAAGAAGAAGTTGAAGAAGAAAGAAATTGAAAAGATCGGTAATGGATATTACCTCTTCTTTGAAACGCCTCTTTGAATCCTCCACTTAGGGAACTAAGATTGGTCTTTGAAGAAGACCAGGACCTCTAGGATTATTCTAGGGAAGTGGAGAGGAGAAAATGGCAGGGGTTGTCCGAGCTTGAGTGCTCAAATTGGTGTGAGGAGGAGGGGAAGGAGGTACCCTTTTATAAGGGAGGAGAGGGGCACCTTAGGAATACCTCAAAATATTATTTTATATTAATGTCAAAATCGGTTTATAATGGTTCCAAAGGGTCTTATTTCGAAGCTAAAGTGGGGATGGGTCGAAATACTATCAACCAATAGGATTTATACAAGTTTAGGGTGTTATTTTAACCTTATCAATTAGATTTAACTCTAAGTTAAATAATTTAACTTTTACCGTGTCTTTTTGTTTTCTTTCACTATATGGTTAATAAACTTACTATAACATGCCAAACTAACCCCAAATTGTTTATTATTAATATATATATCCTTATCTAAGTCATTTGGCCGAACCTTAGATTTTTAGGAATAAAATAACAATTAATAATATAATTTTTGATTTAAAAACTATTTTGTGTCAATTTTGACACTATTTGATATATGATTTTTGTGAAAGTCATAACAGAATTATATGTTCGAAACAAGTTGATTAAATCAACACTAATATATCATAGTAACCTAGAAAATTAGTGGAATTCATAAAAAGTCTCAAATTACATTTATTTGTGTGTTTATAACAACAATTATGTCAATATTTCATAAATAAGATAATTACTGCATCATCGTTGTGTCATAAATAAATTAACTTATTTGATGTCTAAAAATTACAAATAAAATACCATTCTGTAGGAAATATTTTTATCTTTCTAATGAATATTTACAATCGAATTTATCTCATGTAAAACCCTATATAAAAAATGTTTTAGTAAATAAACTTTGATTTTAACTCTTTTAACTCTTCTTTGAATTAAATAATAATAAATGTCCTAATCTAATCCAAGTGGGCCTAAATGGTCATATTATATTCATAAGGTTGTTTTTGGTCGAAATACACTTGTCCAATAGGATTATGACATGTGTTAGGGTAATATTAATATCATTTTTACCCTTAATTACCCTATTTACTTTTAACCGTGGTAAATAAAAGTAAAAAGTTACTATTCACCAAAAATTATTTTCATCTCATTGAACCACATTTTACTTACTGACATCAACCGTGTCTCTCGGATTTTTGAAATTCCATTCACAGAAGCGGTAAAATTAAGTTTTATGAAAAATTCAGTTTTTTAACTACCACCTAGTAGTTTCACTATTAATCAAAAATTGATGTTTTTCAGAACAATGCCAAAATTTCATCCTAAGCTATATTTCATATTCCGAATTCAAAAATGAAGTCTATTTTACCAAATTCATAACATAGAAGTTTCATTAATTAATTTTATAATTAAATCCCGCTGTTAAAACAAATAGCGTGTTTTTAAGAAACAATATCTATCAAAAGATTGACACTTTTTTATAACTGGTTTAAATGTGAAATTACATACAATGACCAACATTGTATTAAATTGTAAAAATATATTCTAAATATACTTTAAAACAACTCAAATTAATAATTTATCATTATTAATTATTTTGATTAAAAAAGTTGTTTTTAATTATAATTTAGTAATTTTCACTATTCATCAGAATATGGAAGTTATCCGAAAAGTACCAAAATTTCACCTTAGGCTAAATTCGATACTCCGAATCCAAAAATGAAGTCCATTTTGAGAGCTAAAATTTCTAAAATTTTAAAAGGTGGTTATTACTATTCATAACGGCTAGTTATAATAATATTTTAATAGCATATCGTTGTTTAGTGAAACTCGGTATTGCGTACTACACACGCTATCGAGGAAGGTCGCGATTGCTTGTAATGCAAGGAAAGTCAAGGATGCGTGTTGTGCAAGCTCCTTTTGGTGTAGCGTACAACACAAGACATTAATAAAATTAAAAAGAATATTTTTCATAAAATCTCGGGCTGTTACAGCCTATGGCATGGACTTTTTTTTATTATTATATTTTTATTTATTTGTTTTTGTTTTTTAATTTTTTAACCTAAAAACACATAAAAAACAAACTGATGATACATTGTCTTCTTTTTAAATTTCTGGGTAAGGTATTAATCAAGGATCACACCACGTGACATGGATGAATATGGTTCTCCCCTTTCGTACCCATCCATACTCATTATAGAAGAACAAGTCAATAGTTTATTATTATTATTTTTTTAGAAATATCAAAATGTTTCATTAACCCTATTTAAAATATAAAGTTGATTAAAACAACGAAATTATTGGAAACTTGAAAACCATGGGTTGCCTCCCATTCAGCGCTTTGTTTAACATCGTTAGCCCGACATGGACCCTAAATCTATTAATTTGTTCCTGGTTCATAGGTTGGCTCAGTTAACTCAACCTCTATTTTCTGTTTATTGAATGATTCAATGAATGGTTTTAACCTTTGACCATTGACCTTGAAAATGTAACCACTTGTGGGATCTTGAATCTCTACTGCCCCATGGGGGAATACATGATGCACTATGAAAGGACCTGACCATCTAGACCTTAACTTTCCCGGGTGTAAATGAAGTTTTGAACTATACAAGAGCACAAGTTTTCCCGGTTCAAAATGTTTGAGCTTGATATTCCTAGATTGGTAGGCTTGAACTCTAGATTTGTTGATCCTTGAATTTTCATAAGCCTCCATCCTTAGTTCCTCTAGTTCATTGAGATATAATTTCCTTTTTGTTCCGGCCAATGAGAGATCATAATCCATTTTCTTGATTTCCCAAAAGGCCTTATGTTCAATCTCCACTGGAAAATGGCATGCTTTACCATAAACCAACCTATATGGGGACATTCCTAAAATGGTTTTATATGCGGTTCTATAGGCCCAAAGAGCATCTAAGAGTTTCTCAGACCAATCTTTCCTAGAGGGGTTGACAGTTTTTTCAAGAATTTGCTTAATCTCCCTATTCCCTAACTCAGCTTGACCATTGGTTTGAGGATGGTATGTAGTGGACAATTTATGAGAAATACCATACTTATACATGAGTGAAGAGAATGGGCGGTTGCAGAAATGGGTTCCTCGATCACTGATTATAGCCCTAGGAATTCCAAATCTTGAAAATATGTTCTCTTTCAGAAATCTAATAACAACTTGATGATAATTGGACTTAGTGGGAATGGCCTCAACCCATTTTGAGACATAATCAACAGCTAAGAGTATGTAGAGGTATCCCCGAGAGTTTGGGAAGGGACCCATGAAATCAATTCCCCAACAGTCAAATATTTCAACCACTAAGATGGGAGTGGGTGTCATTTGATTTCTTTTTGTGATGGACCCTACTTGTTGACACCTATGACATCTTTTAAAAAATGTGTAGGAGTCCCTTGAGAGGGTGGGCCAGAAGAGACCACATTGAAGAATCTTGGCAGATGTTTTCTTAGAGGAAAAGTGACCTCCACATGCCTCACTGTGACAGAATTTAAGGATGGACTCTTGTTCAGATTCTGGAACACACCTCCTAATGACTTGGTCAGGGAAGAACTTATAGAGGTATGGATCATCAAACACATAGTGTCTAACATCAGAAAGAAATTTCCTTCGAGCTTGAGTCCCTAAGAATTTTGGAATGACTCCTGTCACTAAGAAATTTGCTATGTCAGCATACCAAGGGCAGTCACTCATAGAGTATAAGTGTTCATCAGGAAACTAATCAGACACAGAAAGGTGATTTGGGTTGTCTTTGAATTCTATCCTAGAGAGGTGATCATCTACAACATTTTCAACTCCCTTTTTATCCTTGATTGTGAGGTCAAATTCTTGTAAGAGAAGGACCCACCTAATCAGTCTAGCCTTAGCATATTGTTTTTGGAAGAGGTATTTTAGTGCAGAATGGTCAGTGAACATAGTGATTGGGGATCCTAAGAGGTAGGACCTAAACTTATCTAAGGCAAACACAATAGAAAGTAACTCCTTTCCAGTAGTGGTGTAGTTTATTTGGGCATCATTTAAGGATTTTCTTGCATAAGAAATGACATAAGGTGTTTTATCACAGCGTTATCCTAACACAGCTCCTATAGAAAAGTCACTGGCATCACACATAAGTTCAAAAGGAAGGTTCCAATCTGGAGATTTCATAATGGGATGAGAGGTGAGAGAGGATTTGAGGGTTGAGAATGAACCCTCATAACTTTCTGTCCAAACAAATGGAGCATCCTTTACTAGGAGAGCACAAAGGGGATGGGATATTGAACTAAAAGACCTTGATGAATCTTCTATAGAAACCAGCATGTCCTAAGAAATACCTCACTTCCTTGATAGTTTTGGGTGATGGAAGGTGACGAATGATGTCAACCTTTTCTTTATCAACTTCAATCCCCCTACTCGAGACCAGATGGCCTAGAACACGTCCCTCTTTAACCAGGAAATGGCATTTTTCCCAGTTTAGGACCAGATTCTTTTCTTCACATCTTGACAAGACTCTCTCTACATTCTGCAGACATCCCTAAAAAGTATCCCCAAACACAGAGAAGTCATCCATGAAGACCTCAAGAAAATCCCCTACCATGTCTGAGAAGATTCCCATCATACACCGTTGGAAGGTTCCAGGGGAATTGCATAACCCGAAGGGCATGCGTTTGAAAGCAAAGGTTTCGAATGGACATGTGAATGTAGTCTTCCCTTGATCCTCTAGGGAGACCTCAATTTGATTGTACCCCGAGTACCCATCTAAGAAACAGTAGAAGGCATGACCTGCCACTCTCTCAAGGACTTGGTCAATGAATGGTAAGGGGAATGGTCCTTCTTGGTGAATGATTTTAGCTTCCTGTAGTCAATGCAGACCCTTCATCCACTACTCACCCTTGTTGGAAGAACCTCTCCATCCTCATTGGTTATCACTGTGATTCCGGCCTTTTTTGGAACCACTTGGATTGGTCTCACCCACTCACTCTCAGCTATGGGATATATGATACCAGCTTTTAACAATTTTAGAAGTTCCTTCCTTACTACCTCCGTGAGATTAGGATTGAGTCACCGTTGAGTTTGACGACATGGCTTTGAATCAGATTCCAGAACAATCCTATGAGTCCCGATAAGTGGGATAATCCCAGGAATATCATAAAGGGTCCAACCAATGTCTTTCTTGTGCTTCCTAAGGACATCTAGAAGCATCCTCTCATGATTGGCTTCAAGAGAAGAAGAAATGACAATAGGATGTTTTTTATTGTCCCCAAGGAAAGCATACTTGAGTGTAGCGGGAAGTTCCTTCAATTCGAGATCAGGTTGGTTCGGAATTTCAAAAGAAGATTGGGACATTGGATCAAGTTCAATTTCTTTTTTTAGAGTTTCAGATAGGATTTATTCCCCACATGTAGAAGTTTCAGTTACTAGATTGGCTTGATCAGATTGAGGGAATGAGGTTTGATTGGTCTCCATGAAAGTTATTTCTTGAAAGGTTTCACTGATTGTTGGACCTAAGACTTCATCATAAGAGCAATTTGAAAATGATTCAAGCCAAGGAGATAAACTTCCTTCATATGAACAAAGGAAATCAATCTCATCCTGACTTAAAAATTCATTAAATAGTACTTGATGTTACATGGATTCATTATCAATGCTTCCTATCATGTTTACTTCATGAATGTCCTCCTCATCCCCTATTTGTGAGCTTGCATTATAGATGTTCAAGTCTAGACTCATGTTCCCAAAGGTGATGGTCATGTTCCCATTTCGGACTCAGATAACAGAGTTGATTGTTGCTAGAAAAGGATGGCCTAGGATGATTGGGGTTTGATCCTTATTTCCTAAGTTTGGATGGTTGTCAAGGAAAATGAAGTCAGCAGGGTAGATGAAGTTTTCAACCTTTACCAGAACGTCCTTTAAAATCCCCTTTGGAACCCTAATGCTACGATCAGCAAGCTGAAGTGTGACAGATGTGGTTTGGAGTTCTTTTAGGCCTAACTGGAAGTACATGGCATAGGGGATGAGATTGACACTAGCACCTAGATCACACAAGTCCTTGACAACTTTTCTCTCTCATAGTTCAACATTGATGTAAGGGAAACCCGGGTCTTTCAACTTAGGAGGAATGGTCCCTTGAATGGTGGTACTCACATTAGCAGCCAAAAGGACTTGGTTTTTATGTGAAAATTTTCTTTTAAAAGTGCACAAGTCCTTATGGTACTTTGAGTAGGAAGGTATGGTTTGGATGGCATCGAGAAGAGGAATGTTCAACTTGACTTGTGAGAAGATTTCCCTCAATGTTTCATTCAGTTCAGGATTGGGTTTCCCCCTCATGCGTTGAGGAAATGGTGCAGGTTGTTGGGTTGTTTGTTGAAGAGTTGTTTCTTTGACAATGTTATCAGTTCCCTTAGTTTGATCATTTGGTTCATTTGAATTTTCATCCATGTTTGAATCTTCAGGTGGGTTCTGAATTAGTTGTTCAGGTTTCTCAATTGATTTCCCACTTCTTAAAACAGTCACAGCCTTTAGTTGTTCATGAGTTGTTTGAGTGAAACTTGACTCTCCCCTTGAAGATGAGGATGGAACCTCCTGAGTAGGCATGGGTGCCTTTCCAGTTTTGATGGTTTGAAGTTCTTGTTTAAGGGAAGAGACTTCTGAGTTCATCCTTTCCATTTGTTTGCACAGTTTTTCTAGTAGGCTTTGTGGAACAGTTTGGGTGGGTGCTTGAGTAGGTTGGTTTATCCCAGGGGGATATTTTGGAGGTGGGATGGTTTGTTGAAAATGGACCGGTGGCTGTTGGTATTGGATAGGTTGGGTTTGGAACTGGTTATGGGTTTGGTAGTTCTGATGGGGGTAAGGATTTTTTCCCTGTGGTTTGCTAGGTTTTTGGTTATCTTTCCAGCGGAAGCCTGGGTGGTCGTTATACCTAGGATTGAAGTTGTTTTGGTATTGAGGCTTTTGAAAGTTCAAGGCATTTACTTATGCTGCAGGTCCTCCTAAAAGAACATCCTTGATGTATGGAATAGTTGGGAAGTTTTCTATCTTATGCTCGTGTTTTTCACAAATTGTGCAAACAAGGTCAACGGTTTGGATTTCATGGACTTTCCTAAGGTTTATCTCTTCAACCTTCCTAGAGAGTGCTGCGAGTTTAGCCCTAAGGCTTTCCTCTTCTCTAAGTGTATGAATTCTAGTAGTTCTTTGTGGCTTTTTAGAATAATTTTAAGTTCCCCATGTTTGGTTTTGTTCAGAAATTATTTCTAGATACTCGTAAGCATCATTTGAGGATTTGTTTTTAAATGTTCCATTACACATCATGTCAATGAATTGTGTGTTCCCTGGACCCAACCCTTCATAGAAAATTCTCACTTGTTCAGGAATAGAAAAACCATGGTGTGGAACCATGTTTAGAGTGTCTTTGAACCTTTCCCATGTTTCATAGAATAACTCTCCCTCTTTTTCAAAAAAGTTTTGGATACTCTTTTTAAGTGCAATTGTTTTATGGTGGGGAAATTATTTTTTGTATAATTCTCTTTGTAGTTGGTCCCAAGAGTTGATGGATGATGGTCTCAAATTGTTTAGCCAATTTTTAGCTTGATCCTTTAAAGAAAAAGGAAATAGCCTCATCTTAGCTGATTCTAGTTTATGTGGGGGACACATGGTTTCTATAATGTCATTGAACTTCTTAATGTGAAGGTAGGGCATCTCAGACTCCATTCCATGGAATGTGGGAAGGTGGTTTAGGACATGAGGTTTAAAGATGTAGTTAGAATCTCCTAGGGAATTGTGTCTAATGCATGAGGGGGCATTGGTCCAGGAAGGTGTGAGGTAGTCATTCATGGTTTGATCAATTGCATTCCCCAAGTTTGGGGCTGCCTCATTTGGGTTTCCATTTTGGTTCTCACATGGGTTTATGAGTTGGTTTCTTTGAAGACCTTCCATTGAAATTGGCTCAATTTTGGACTCTAGAGTATTTGGAAGATTAGGATCTAATGGAATGAGTTACCTTTGTGTACTTGTGTAATGGCCCGGACCTCCCTGGTCCATTACTTTGTGAAAATGTGGTATTGGAGGTGTTCCAGGAGGTCAAGGTGACTTATCCCCCAGCTGCTGCCTACCGGTAGCTCGGTCTACCGGTAGCTGCTGATTACCGGTAGCTCGGTCTACCGGTAGCTGCTGCCTACCGGTAGCTCGGTCTACCGGTAGCTGCTGATTACCGGTAGCTCGGTCTACCGGTAGCTGCTGATTACCGGTATCTCGGTCTACCGGTAGCTGCTGCCTACCGGTAGCTCGGTCTACCGGTAGCTGCTGATTACCGGTAGCTCGGTCTACCGGTAGCTGCTGATTACCGGTAGCTCGGTCTACCGGTAGCTGCTGATTACCGGTAGCTCGGTCTACAGGTAGCTGCTGCTTACCGGTAGCTCGGTCTACCGGTAGCCGCATCCTACTGGTAGCTAGGTTTACCGGTAGCCACGGCGTACTGATAGCTCGGTATATTGGTAGCCGCAGTCCAGCAGTAGCTCAGCTAACACTTTGCCAAATTTTGAGTATGTGAACAGTGTTTCCAGCTTCGCAAATTTGACGTTTTCTTTGACGTAAATTACTTTTAAAACCTTATTTTAAGGACTTTAAGGCCGATTCAAAGGCCATAAATTCTATATTAATTATTCCTAAGGCCGGGATGTTTTTACTTGGTCAAACCGCGTGGGTTAATGCGATCCGTTTTTAATGGAGAATAAATCGGATCTTAAACTGTCGCCTCTCTAATTATTTTTTTAAAAGGAACAAGATATCATTCTTCGTTGTTCTTCCTCCTGGTTCTCATCTACGAGATGATAGAACCTTGCAATCATTCTCGTAGTCACAATCAAACATTACTCTGATCAGTTCCGCTCTGTTGATGCAACCAAGTTGTGTCGATCGTTCTTCCATATAAGGTATGTTTTATCATCGTTCCTTTGGGGATCACCTTCTCTTGTTCTTCCTTCCATATTAGCATGTAATCTCCATGGTTCTAATGGGTTTTCTTGGGGTTGGTTGGTACTGTCGTACCGTGGAATCCTCCGGTGGATGCATCTGTCTTGAGGAGAAGAGGACTGTGACCCGTTGTGTGGATAAAGGACGTCAAGAACTCTTCGAGGTAGGGGATTCATGGCTTCTCTAATTGTGTATGTGCAATCGTAGAATTAGCATGATTTAGTCGTTTGGATCACAATGAAATTGACCTAATTAAATACTTGAACCGGATTAAAAGAATTGGTTGATCGCATGTTGTTACTTTGTACCGTGATAACGGTTTGCCTCATGTTTTCCTAGATAGAGTGATATCTATGTTTTTCTTTAATTTGTTGCTCGTTCATGATGGAAATTGATAAAGAACGTAAAGCCGGAATTATTTGTTAAATAATTGGCTAAATATAAAGAGGCATGTTAATGAATCTGTTAATTCAAGATGGATTAAAGAACTATTAGTTCGATAATTTCAAAAAGGGTTCTGAGTTACCCGCTTGCTTGTAAGGCTGAATGCCTTGTGGTTTGGAGCTCTGAGTGCTCATCTTGTATGAAGGTTGAATGCCTTATTAAAGGGCCGAGAGCCAGTTTTGTGATCTTTGATTTCCTGCTTCTTGTGATTTGATGTGATCCTGGATGGTTGTTGTGATATGTGGAGGCATGGGGACTTGTGGTTGTGGCAGCAGATGATGCCTAGTGTGGCGAGATGCGTCGGTTTATGCATGTGGGTTTCGGGGAGGACACCAAAGATGATGGTATGAGATGAATGTGATGGTTTGATGTCGGTGGTTTGATTGTTTATCTGCTTTACTTTTCCCCACTGCTCAAGGCAGCTGGTTTTGCTTACCCTCTTTCCGAAGGAGGCAAAGACACGAGGGGTATGCCACGTGCTTTCCGTGTTTAGCCTCTCGATGGAGGATGGGTCTATGCTCTTTCTATAGGCGGCAAAGACTCGATGGGTAGTATATCTACTCACCATGTTGAGCCCTTTGTGTTTAGTAGCATATGATTCTTTTCTAGAATGCCTGGGAATATGGGGAAGGTAATTCCATAATGAAAGTTTGTTTAAATGGTGATAATCCACGGGGATAGAGAAACTGGAATTTAATAGTGATGTGAATCCTAAAAAGGAGCAGTTTTTGAATGTGATGCCAATTTAGTTTAATGTGGTAAATTCTTCATGGTTAATTAATGTTTAAAGAATTAATTAACGTACAGTGGAATTGATAAAATGAGAATGGAGTAATATAATAAAGCTCTTCAAATGGTTGTGTGCTTATAGGATACCTAGTCTTAGAAGTAGCAGCCTGGAGTCTGAGAGATGTTAGCTGCAGTTGTGCCTATGACTAGGTAATGCCCATAGTGTGGTTGTGAGTTATATATATTCTGTACTTTTTGTGTTTCTATACGCTACTCCACCCTGTCGGTAAGGGAAACTGACACCCCTGGGATTCTGAGCCCTGGGGGGGTGTTTTCCCCAACATTCTGATGGGAGGTTGAATGGATGACTACCCCCTTTGGCCCCTCTCTCTTCTCTTGGTAGATACTTTTGCCATGAGGAAAGCAGTTAGTTACCCCATATATGTGTGTAGAGGGCTGTAATGGCTTGTGGTTATTCACACGCATATATTCTGGATATAGTATCCTATGGACTACTATAGGTGTAACGTGTATAGGCTGTGATGGCTTGAGGATCCTTACTCGGAGTATGGGCTGTAATGGCTTGAGGTATTATACCCGACGTATGATACACATTATGCGAGCTGTGGTGGCTCCCAGAAACTACCTGGTTACCTTTGGTTGTGAGGACGGCGTGGTGCTTCGCCCAGGTGTTTGCGGGCAAGCCTATGTGGTGCACGAGGTGCAGATTGTGGAGCTTAGCCCAGGTGTCTGCGGGCAAGCCTTTGGAGAGAGATGCACAGGACGTATGTAGTTGGGGAAAAGCGGCAAACCAGTGGGGAAGTAGTAGCAGGGTACCCTTGATATTCTATGCTATATGCTATATTCTTGTATGTGTTACTTGGTGAGAGTAGCCATGGTGAGGTTTGGAACTTAGTATACCTGTTTAGGAAACGAGTTAGTTTCACGTGTTGTTCACTGGGCTTTAGCATGCTTTCTTTACTTTTTCACGAGAGGCTTGAGGAGGATCCTACTGAGTATACTGTTATACTCACCCTATGTACATATAAACTATTTTTCAGGTCACTTGGAGCAGGTTGGAGATCAAGCTGGTTACTACGAGCTTGCGGTTGGAGGAGGAGCTGTTCGGGCTTGTGGTCGCTGCCGTTTTACTTTCTTTTGGGTACTTTTAGTTTTCCCTTTCAGTTGTAGTACTTTTGCATGACATTTCATATATGTACATGGGTTTCTTTTATATTTTAGTTATGAGTTGGAGTTGGTTGGAGTCTATTCTATCTCTCTCTTCTGCATGTGTTCTCTTAGAGGGAAATGCCTCCCATTTGTGTGTGTATTATACCCTCGGTGCTAGTCGCCAACCCGGGGCCTACTGGAGGCGAGACTCGGGGGTCATTATCTCCCTTCTCACATTGCCGGCCCAGGAGGGGTACACTTTGTGGGGAGGGGGTCGTGACAGAGTGGTATCAGAGGTCTGGTTGAGGGATAGGATGGAGTTTGGAGTTAGGCACAGGTGAGGATGCATGGGATGGTAGGGCAACGGTGTCATTCATGTTTAGAAAGTGGGGTAAACACTGGAGACTGGCAGAGACATAGGCGTTTAGGGCCCCCTATGATCTGTTTCACGGACCTTTAAGCTTACGATAGCTACTAAACAAAGTGACACCGGTTGCAGGGTAGAGACCTAGGAAAGGATCATGCATCATTATTCTTTGCGCTTGTGTTTTAATGGGTAGACCTTGGGATAGGTAACCTAAAATAAATAAAACAAAACAATTAATTAATTAATGTTGAGTCTTCCATATCCCTGGCTTAGGAGCTCTAACAGTTGTTATTTTGCAGGTATGGCTCCAGGTCGATGTCCTCGTCAGGTTTGCGCAGAAGATGCCCATCAGGCTGTTCCAGCAGATCGCCGCCGAGTAGAGGTTGATGAAGATGACACTTGGAGGAAGATACTTCGAGAGTTTCAACGCCAGAGTCTACAGAAGTACGAGGGATCCGTTTCAGATGCAGTCACAGAAGACTGGTTGGAGGAGATCGAGATAGGCTTCAGTTCGATTCGTGCTCGGAAGGAACACTGGGTGTCCTTGGTTGTGACGATGCTGCGTGGAGCAGCGAGGTAGTGGTGGTTCTTGTTCCTCGGTGATCGTGAGGAGTCAGCAATCTCATGGGAGGAGTTTCGAGACAGGTTTAGAGTCGAGTTTCTTTCGTCGACTGTGAAGGTGTCCAGTCGCCAGGAGCTCCTTACCCTTCGACAGGGGAGCTCCAGTGTTCGAGAGTTTGGAATCTGTTTCAGGAACCTTCTATGATATGATTCAGACCTGTTACAAGATGATGATGCCAGGGCGAGGCATTTTGAGGAGGCTTTGTGTCCAGAGATCCAGCGCCAGGTCACCCCATTTATGCTGAAGACATATCTTGAGGTGCTGGCGAGGGCAGAGGTTGTTGAGAGGACTTTGGCCAGGACTGGATCGTCACGAGAGGGGAATCGTCATGATTCCTCACGAAGCAGAGCTGTGGTCCGGGGTTCCCAGTTTTCAGGACATAAGAGTTTCCGTTCACCTGGGGGTAGGTCCCAGCCCTTCCCATCTCGTTTCTCCGGAGGCAGAAACTCTCAGACCTATGCCAAGGGATCAGGCGCTTGTTTTTCTTGTGGTGGTCGTGGTCATCAGTAGCGGGAGTGCCCGACTTTTTAGAGTAGTCATCGCACACCGGGCGCTCCACTCCAGGTTCCTCCATTGAGGCAGTTCCAGCCGAGGCAGCAGCAGCAGGTTGCACCAGTTTTAGATCACCAAAGGGTAGATGGAGCAGGCAGAGGAAAGCCCCATGACGCTCCCCGTCCTCAGAGAGCAGAGCGCATCCGTGGTGGTGGTCGTCATCAGGGTCAGAGAGGCCGTGGAGGAGGTCGTGGTCAGCTTCATGCTCTAGCGTTACCAGCCCCAGGCGAGCCAGATGTCGTTCGAGGTACCCTTTGCTTGTTTTCTACCTTGGTGTATTCCTTGTTTGATTCAGGAGAAACACACTCCTTCATATCACCTACCCTTGTCCATGCTTTGGGACTTGAGGTAGAGAGACTTCCAGTGCCCTTGGCGTTGACTACGCCAGTTGGAGGTCGAGCTGACTTATTTGAAGTATGTAGAGACTGTGAGCTAGTGTTGGGGCAACACCGCTCTTGGGGAGATTTCCTATGTTTGTGAATACAACCATATGATGTCATACTTGGCATGGATTGGTTGTATTCGGTGAAGGCTGTTGTGGATTGCTACAGGAAGAAGGTCGTTTTCTTTGATGAAGATGGAGAGAAAGTGGTGTTTGTTGGTGAGAGAGATCCTCGGATGAGTCATAGACGAGTTCCATCCTTATCATCCATGATGGCTGGGATGACGCTGATTTCATCAGAGGTTCAACAGTTGGCGTTTCCTAGGGTCGTAGAGGAGTACCCTGACGTCTTTCCAGAAGAGGTTGTATCCTTACCCCCTCGACGAGAGATCGAGTTTGGGATCGAGCTATAGCCAGGAGCGTCTCCTATCTCTATGTCTCCATATAGGATGGCCCCTTCTGAGTTACGAGAGATACGTATTCAGCTCGATGGTCTGTTGCAGTGTGGTTTTGTTCGACCAAGTGTGTCACCGTGGGGTGCACCAGTTTTGTTTGTGAAAAAGGTTGATGGCAGTTTGCGGTTGTGCGTCGATTATCGTCGGTTAAACAAAGTGACAATAAAGAACCGCTATCCTCTCCCGCGGATTGATGACCTATTCGATCAACTGAAGGGTGCAAGTTGGTTCTCAAAGATAGACTTGCGGTCAGGATATCATCAGATGCGTGTAAAGGATGAGGATATCCCGAAGACTGCTTTCCGCTGTCGTCATGGGCATTATGATTTTGTTGTAATGCCATTCGGCATGACGAATGCTCCAGCTTTTTTCATGGGGTTGATGAATGCTGTGTTCCGTGAATTCCTGGACAAGATTGTTGTGGTTTTCATCGACGACATCCTTGTGTACTCCACATCTGAAGAGGAGCATGCAAAGCATCTATGAGCCGTTTTGGGAGTTCTTCACCAACATCAGTTGTTTGGGAAGTTATCCAAGTTTGAGTTCTGGGCTCGAGAAGTTCGTTTCCTGGGACATGTTGTGTCCCAACAGGGAGTAGCTGTGGATCCTTCGAAGATAGAAGAAGTGGTTTCTTGGCCAGCCCCAAGACCGTGTCAGAGGTGCGAAGTTTCCTTGGTCTCGCAGGCTATTATAGGAGGTTTGCAGCTAATTTCTCCCGAGTTGTGACTCCTCTAACAGCTTTGACCAGGAAGGATCAAGCGTTCATATGGACTGATCAGTGTCAGACAGCTTTCGAGTATCTAAAGGAGAAGTTGGTAAGTGCTCCCGTCCTTTGTCTTCCAGTGGAGGGAGTCCAGTTTGATGTTTTCTGTGATGCTTCACATATGGGGCTAGGATGTGTTCTCATGCAGCAGAGGTCAGTTGTTTCTTATGGGTCTCGGAAGTTGCGTCCCCATGAATGCAACTATGCCACCCATGATCTTGAGTTGGCAGCCGTGGTGTTTGCTCTAAAGTTGTGGAGACATTACCTCATTGGTGAGCACTTTGTGGTTTTCACCGATCATAAGAGTTTGAGGTATGTTTTCTCCCAACGTGACTTGAACTTGAGGCAGCGTCGGTGGATGGAGTTCTTGCAGGAATATGACTTTGAAATATCGTATACACCTGGAAAAGGGAATGTTGTAGCTGATGCACTAAGCCGAAAGATACGTAATGATGTTGTGCGTGAATCTGGTGATTCTTGGAGAGTGATGGAAGAGCTATCATATTTGAATCTTGATATGGAAGAAGTTGGGGGTAGAGGTTGTCTTTTCCAGATGACGGTGCAGTCATCCCTGATGCAGAAGGTGGAAGAGTCTCAGTTGGGTGACCTAGAGGTGGAAGTTTGGAGAGACAGAGTTGTATGTGGTGAGGCCCCTGATGGTTGGTCGGAGGATGAACAACACCGAGTGTTGTATCATGGCAGGCTTTTTGTTCCCTTGGCGATGCGCGAGACGGTTCTCTGAGAGTTCCATAGTTCACCCTTGGCGGTACATCCTGGTGTGACGAATATGTACTGATCCTTGAGGAGTCAGTTTTGGTGGCCTGGGCTGAACCGTACAGTTGCAGAATGTGTGTCTCGATGTTTAGTCTTCCAGAAGGTGAAGGCCGAACACCGTGTTCCTGGTGGTCTTCTACATCACTTAGAGATTCCTCAGTGGAAGTGGGAGGACATCTCAATGGACTTTGTTATAGGTTTACCTCGAGCTCCGGGAGGACATGATGCTATATGGGTGGTAGTGGATCTTTTAACAAAATCATCCCACTTCATAGCGATCAAGGAGTCAAGCTCAGTGGAAGTTTTGTCGAGGCAGTATCTGGAGGAGGTGGTGAGGCTTCACGGAGTTCCTAAGACAATCATTTCTGATCGAGATCCTCGTTTTACCTCCAGGGTGTGGAGAGGTCTCCAGCATGCTTTTGGTTCTCAATTATTCCTTAGCACTTCTTTTCATCCTCAAACGGATGGCCAGACAGAGCGAACCATCCAGACTCTTGAAGAAATGTTGCGCTCTTGTGTTCTTGATTTTGGAGGTTCATGGGTGAAGCACTTACCCTTGGTAGAGTTCTCTTACAATAATAGTTTTCACTCTACCATCGGTATGGCGCCGTTTGAAGCCTTGTATGGCCAGCCATGCCGTTCTCCGTTGTGCTGGACTGGGGTCGGAGAGTCAGCAATTCTCGGACCAGAACTAGTGCAGAATACAACAGAGATGGTTCAGGTGATTCGTGAGAGGATTAAGACAGCACAGGATCGTCAGAAATCATATGCTGATCAAAGAAGGAGATCGTTAGAGTTTAATGTTGGGGATCATGTGTTTCTAAAGGTGACTCCTCATTGTGGGAGCGAAGGTTTGGTCGTGGAAGTAAGCTTTCTCCCCGGTTTGTTGGGCCTTTCGAGGTGTTAGCTCGTGTTGGAGCTGTGGCGTATCGAGTAGCACTTCCCCCTCAGATGAGTCGGATACATGATTTTTTCCATGTATCACAACTCCGTCGTTATCTTCATGATGAATCTCATGTTATCGATTGGGGAGAGATCGATATTGACGATGATGCAACCTTCGAGGAGCGACCTGTGGAGATCCAAGACCACAAGGAGAAGGTGTTGCGTGGGTGTCATATCCCCTTAGTTCGTGTCTTGTGGCGACACGGTGGCATGGAGGAGAGTACCTGGGAGCGTGAGTCACAGATACGTGCTCAGTACCCAGAGTTGTTTAATGTTTAACTCTTTCCATGTAATGACGTTTCCTTTATGGTTAGACCTTTCATGTTTTATTTATGTACCTTTGATGTGATGTTATGTTTGAATTGTTTGGTTATGGATTATTTGTTTCCATACTCTCGGATGTCGTAGTTTTGCTCCATCTTTTGAACAACTCATGGTGGTTTTCCCCTGAGTGGTATCTTATGGGGTGGTTGTTCGGACCCCTCTTTTCTTCTGGGTTGGTTTTTAATTCTCGAGGACGAGAATGTTTTGAGAGGTATCTAATGTAATGGCCCAGACCTCCCTGGTCCATTACTTTGTGAAAATGTGGTGTTGGAGGTGTTCCGGGAGGTCAAGGTGACTTATCCCCCAGCTGCTGCCTACCGGTAGCTCGGTCTACCGGTAGCTGCTGATTACCGGTAGCTCGGTCTACCGGTAGCTGCTGCCTACCGGTAGCTCGTTCTACCGGTAGCTGCTGAGTACCGGTATCTCGGTATACCAGTAGCTGCTGATTACCAGTAGCTCGGTCTACCGGTAGATGCTTCCTACCGGTAGCTCGGTCTACCGGTAGCTGCTGATTACCGGTAGCTCGATCTACCGGTAGCTGCTGATTACCAGTAGCTCGGTCTACCGGTAGCTGCTGCTTACTGGTAGCTCGGTCTACCGGTAGCCGCATCCTACCGGTAGCTGGGTTTACCGGTAGCCACGGCGTACTGATAGCTCGTTATATTGGTAGCCGCAGTCCAGCAGTAGCTCGGCTAACACTTTGCCAAATTTTGAGTATGTGAACGGTGTTTCCAGCTTCGCAAATTTGACGTTTTCTTTGACGTAAATTACTTTTAAAACCTTATTTTAAGGACTTTAAGGCCGATTCAAAGGCCATAAATTCTATATTAATTATTCCTAAGGCCCGGATGTTTTTACTTGGTCAAACCGCGTGGGTTAATGCGATCCGTTTTTAATGGAGAATAAATCGGATCTTAAATCGTCGCCTCTCTAATTATTTTTTTAAAAGGAACAAGATATCATTCTTCGTTGTTCTTCCTCCTGGTTCTCATCTACGAGACTCTAGAACCTTGCAATCATTCTCGTAGTCACAATCAAACATTACTCAGATCAGTTCCGCTCTGTTGATGCAACCAAGTTGTGTCGATCGTTCTTCCATATAAGGTATGTTTTATCATCGTTCCTTCGGGGATCACCTTCTCTTGTTCTTCCTTCCATATTAGCATGTAATCTCCATGGTTCTAATGGGTTTTCTTGGGGTTGGTTGGTACTGTCGTACCGTGGCATCCTCCGGTGGATGCATCTGTCGTGAGGAGAAGAGGACTGTGACTCGTTGTGTGGATAAAGGACGTCAAGAACTCTTCGAGGTAGGGGATTCATGGATTCTCTAATTGTGTATGTGCAATCGTAGAATTAGCATGATTTAGTCATTTGGATCACAATGAAATTGACCTAATTAAATACTTGAACCGGATTAAAAGAATTGGTTGATCGCATGTTGTTACTTTGTACCGTGATAACGGTTTGCCTCATGTTTTCCTAGATAGAGTGATATCTATGTTTTTCTTTAATTTGTTGCTCGTTCATGATGGAAATTGATAAAGAACGTAAATCCGGAATTATTTGTTAAATAATTGGCTAAATATAAAGAGGCATGTTAATGAATCTGTTAATTCAAGATGGATTAAAGAACTATTAGTTTGATAATTTCAAAAAGGGTTCTGAGTTACCCGCTTGCTTGTAAGGCTGAATACCTTGTGGTTTGGAGCTCTGAGTGCTCATCTTGTATGAAGGCTGAATGCCTTGTTAAAGGGCCGAGAGCCCGTTTTGTGATCCTTGATTTCCTGCTGCTTGTGATTTGATGTGATCCTGGATGGCTGTTGTGATATGTGGAGGCATGGGGACTTGTGGTTGTGGAAGCAGATGACGCCTAGTGTGGCGAGATGAATCGGTTTATGCATGTGGGTGTCGGGGAGGACACCAAGGATGATGGTATGAGATGAATGTGATGGTTTGATGTTGGTGGTTTGATTTTTTATCTGCTTTACTTTTCCCCACTACTCAAGGCAGCTGGTTTTTCTTACCCTCTTTCTGAAGGAGGTGAAGACACGAGGGGTATGCCACGTGCTTTCCGTGTTTAGCCTCTCGATGGAGGATGGGTCTATGCTCTTTCTATAGGCGGCAAAGACTCGATGGGTAGTATATCTACTCACCGTGTTGAGCCCTTTGTGTTTAGTAGCATATGATGATTTTCTAGAAAGCCTGGGAATATGGGGAAGGTAATTCCATAATGAAAGTTTGTTTAAATGGTGATAATCCACAGGGATAGAGAAACTGGAATTTAATAGTGATGTGAATCCTAAAAAGGGGCAGTTTTTGAATGTGATGCCAATTTAGTTTAATGTGCTAAATTGTTCATGGTTAATTAATGTTTAAAGAATTAATTAACATACAGTGGAATTGATAAAATGAGAATGGATTAATCTAATAAAGCTCTTC
Organism: Viscum album; assembly: GCA_963277665.1. NCBI lineage: Eukaryota > Viridiplantae > Streptophyta > Magnoliopsida > Santalales > Viscaceae > Viscum > Viscum album. The sequence goes on along the minus strand of OY728159.1, from coordinate 1,350,869,629 downwards.
AAATGGTTGTGTGCTTATAGGATACCTAGTCTTAGAAGTAGCAGCCTGGAGTCTGAGAGACGTTAGCTGCAGTTGTGCCTATGACTAGGTAATGCCCATAGTGTGGTTGTGAGTTATATATATTCTGTACTTTTTGTGTTTCTATACGCTACTCCACCCTGTCGGTAAGGGAAACTGACACCCCTGGGATTCTGAGCCCTGGGGGGTGTTTTCCCCAACATTCTGATGGGAGGTTGAATGGCTGACTACCCCCTTTGTCCCCGCTCTCTTCTCTTGGTAGATACTTTTGCCATGAGGCAAGCGGTTAGTTACCCCATATATGTGTGTAGAGGGCTTTAATGGCTTGTGGTTATTCACACGCATATATTCTGGATATAGTATCCTATGGACTACTATAGGTGTAACGTGTATAGGCTGTGATGGCTTGAGGATCCTTACTCGGAGTATGGGCTGTAATGGCTTGAGGTATTATACCCGACGTATGATACACGTTATGCGAGCTGTGGTGGCTCCCAGAAACTACCTGGTTACCTTTGGTTGTGAGGACGGTGTGGTGCTTCGCCCAGGTGTTTGCGGGCAAGCCTATGTGGTGCACGAGGTGCAGATTGTGGAGCTTAGCCCAGGTGTCTGCGGGCAAGCCTTTGGAGAGAGATGCACAGGACGTATGTCGTTGGGGAAAAGCGGAAAACCAGTGGGGAAGTAGTAGCGGGGTACCCTTGATATTCTATGCTATATGCTATATTCTTGTATGTGTTACTTGGTGAGAGTATCCATGGTGAGGTTGGGAACTTAGTATACCTGTTTAGGTAACGAGTTAGTTTCACTTGTTGTTCACTGGGCTTTAGCATGCTTTCTTTACTTTTGCACGAGAGGCTTGAGGAGGATCCTACTGAGTATACTGTTATACTCACCCTATGTACATATAAACTATTTTTCAGGTCACTTGGAGCAGGTTGGAGATCAAGCTGGTTACTACTAGCTTGCGGTTGGAGGAGGAGCTGTTTGGGCTTGTGGTCGCTGTCGTTTTACTTTCTTTTGGGTACTTTTAGTTTTCCCTTTCAGTTGTAGTACTTTTGCATGACATTTCATATATGTACTTGGGTTTCTTTTATATTTCAGTTATGAGTTTGAGTTAGTTGGAGCCTATTCTATCTCTCTCTTCTGCATGTGTTCTCTTAGAGGGAAATGCCTCCCATTTGTGTGTGTATTATACCCTCGGTGCTAGTCGCCAACCCGGGGCCTACTGGAGGCGGGACTCGGGGGTCATTATCTCCCTTCTCACATTGTCGTCCTAGGAGGGGTACACTTTGTGGGGAGGGGGTCGTGACAACTTGACTCCCCAACCCCAGGACTATCCACCCTAACTAGACGGTTTGATTGATCACGGGTGTAGGCGGACATACGCCAAAAGAAAAAAAACGAGAAAGGGACAAGATAAGAGAATTTGGATGAGAAAAGAATAAATGGGGGAGAATAGAATGGGTGTTTAGATGACTTACTTGGGTCTCTAGAAACGGCGCCAAAATTTGATTCTCGCTCAAATTTACCCAAGAGAAGAAGGTAAGACGGTCCTTGTAGTTTAGCTTGGGTTATCGAATTCACAGAGACCTAAGAAGAAACCTATAGACACGTACATTCTATGGACTGTTTTTGGCTATGAAGTGGACAAATTGGATTGATTTTGGATGGGTTTGAAGAATATCTAAAAGAATTAAGTGAATTCAATTTAAAATAATGAGTTGATCCTAGGTTATCGCTCGGGGTGGATTGGATGAATTACTTTTTTAATGATTTCAATTTCTTAAAATTGAGATGGATTCATTTAAGAAGATCAAACGAAATCATCACTTACTATTTTAATTCCTATACACCCTAATACTAATCACCTATACACTTGAAGGATCAAAGTTTTGATCAATCCAAGGTAGAGGTTCGTATTAGCACTTTAATGTGTGACCTTAAATTCAATAAGGATGAAGATGTTTTAAAATCATCAAATAAAAATCTCATTTAAAAGAAGTGATTTTCCATTAATAGAGTGATAAATAACATCCAATCCAGACCCTTTATACTCCCTTGGATCAACCCATAAAAGAGTTAGCCCTTCATTGATGAAATGTCTTCAATGGAAGCGAGAAGTAGACTTACAAAGGTGGAATTGAAGAAGTAAAAACAATAACAAAAAAAGATCACTCCTCCGTTGTGTGATAAATATCACAAGGTTTGGTATGAACAAGTTCACACCTTGAACCAATGGTATCAAAGTGATAAGGATAAGAATAGAATAATAAGAGAAGAAGAACTTTTATTAAGAAACTAAGGTGAATTAAACAACTTACATGAGAAAGAAATGTGATTACAAACACAAAGCGGCAGCATAACACTACAATGAATCCAAGCACCAAATATCCTTCAATCCTCCAACAACACTGCCTTAAATAGGCATTTTTGAGCCCTTGGGTCAAGCCTCCAACAGTAAAAGTCTCCTCAATTAATTTTGGTAGGCCATAGGTGGGTGGAAAGTAAGGGAGAGTTGATTTTTCCACCCTTGACCCGAGGTGGCAGCCAGATTTCCTTCACCGAACAGACGCGTATGAAAATCCTTCTAGATGGCCGAATAATAGTGGTCCATAGAAGAATAAAATGGAGCTACGGATGTATTCTAACAGACTGTAAACTTTGGGCCCATTTGGAGTTACGGATTCCGAGATATGATAAAATTAGTGGACTGTTTTTCTGGGCCGCAGAATCTGGCCCGGAATTGTATCTCTAACTTGGGCCGCCTTAATGACCACCATAGAGGCCGAATTATCATTGGATCACGAAGAGTTATTTTTTCTATGAATTTCTTATAGAATCCCACAAAATTTGGGATTCATTGGTCCTATATGTTGGGCCCCACAGTCTCATCAGTGGGCCAGTGTCCAATCTGCCTTCTCTAGAATTGTTTCCTTTCATCCCAAAATATCCCCATCTTCTTCCATGAATTCTTCATTGATCCCTGAATGAAAAATGTTCATATTGGAGTTTAGATGAATTTCCAAAAATATAAATTTAAAATATGTATAATCAGATGAATCATTGGGTACTTCAAATGATGTTCAAAAATGTACCACATAATAGTGCAATTTAAGAAGGTATTACAATCATAATGTGAAATGATGTTCAAAGTGTAAAATGCACTAAAATGATGTTTATGAATAATAAGGCATATGAATATTATATATATTAACAATGAATATTAGCCTCATTTAGTGGCTAATCAATCACCATCAAAAATTGGTCATATATTTGGATTTATATTATCTATGGATACGATATTTAAACCTAGAATCTTAAAAGAAAAACTTTATTTTCCACAAACATGTTGTTGTAGTAATGTTCTACAAAAAAAAGTTTATAATAAAAATTTAATAAACTTGCAATATTAAAGATATTAAAATCTTAGAAAGTATGTGATATGTGGATACCTGATCTGATACCAATTTTTGGATATCAATATAAGATATATTGATATTAGGATCAAAATAATGTATTCTAGATGGATCTATTAAAAGTGGGGGTTTGATTATAGTTTTAAAAAAATTAGGTTTAAAGGGTTTAAAAAAACAATTTCTCAAAACCTTTTAAAGTAAAGGATCGAATTTGGACATGGATCAGTCTTATTGTTAAAGTATAATAATCAAGACTGATTTCGATATATTATAGTAAATGAATCATAATCACAAAGAATATGATTAAATCAGAGTAAAAAAATCCTATTTGAAATAGAAATGATTATATAAGTATATATTAGATTCACTGTAGATCCGATTAGTAAAACAGATTATGTTTATCATATTCAATGTCATTACAACAAAAATATTATATACATGCATAAAAGAATAAATTAATTGTGTAAAACAATAATAGAATAAAAACAATTTAAGCATGACTTATATTTATTTAAAATGAATAGATCTATTTTATCCTTAAGATTAAGTTAGCCACAAAACTTGGCTAAAGGTATCCCTTGTTTCATACTTAAAATAAATTTTTTTCATTCCTTAACAAGGAAATCCCTCGATATGAAGATCAGCTTATCTATCTGCATATCCTTGGAATCCCTTGATCTAATGGATTTTATTTGTCTTATTATCCCTGCAATCCCTCGATCAATATGATGATTGATTTTTTTTTATCCCTATAATACCTCAATCGTAATCACAGATCAAACATAGAAACTATTACAAAAAAAATTCTTAAAGAGATAACCTGACAAGGTTTCTCTAAGAATGAATCTCTGTAAAGAAATAAAAAATACCAAGAACACAATTTTTTTACACTTTGTAAACTTTATAAAAATTGATAGTGAAAAAGTAATCATTAGCTTCAAACTCTTCAAATGACCAGGTATTTATAGGAACCCTTCTCAACGATCATATTTTCCCTAACTATAATATTTCTCAAAGTTTGTCTCAATGAATTGGAAACCTAGCACTTTAACAGCTCTTTTAAAATTGATTTTCTAACGTTATATTGATTTACACCATTACAGTGTAAAATAAATTCTTTACATTAGAAATCAATTTTCCATATTCATAATTTAAACAAATTTTGTCCAATAAACTTTATTATAAATGTCATTATGATGATCTTTATAAGTATGAGTCTGATGTTTATCAGTTTTGATATCAGCCCGATTATAAAGTCTTTATCAGTATGAAAGACAAGAAAGAATGTCTTATATATGATCTGATAAATGTGAATATGATGTTTATTAGATCCATACCCATTACGATAATCATAATGATGAAAGATAGTTTATTTTCATGAAAACTTAAGAACTAATTCTAAGTATGGTAAAATTTTATGTTTTCTAAAAAAACTAAAATAATTTGGACATAAAAATTTATTAATGTAAGTATAAATAAAGTGTTTGTGATTTCCAAAACAAAAAAGGAATAGAAAATTTAGAAGTAAAACTTCTAACCCAATAGTATAGTTCATGTAACATCCCAAGTGTTTATAGAATTATACTTTTTTATATCTATTAATATTTATGAATAAGATATTAATTTTATGTTCAAGTGTATTATATGTCTGATAGCATACTCTATATGAAACAACGGGTTTTTTCTGAAATCTTACATTTCATACTACATTGAGTTATACCGAAAAATAATAATATAATATTATTATTATTTTAAATAGTAGTTAACGCATAGCCGTTGTATTGGCAGGAATGAAAATAATTAACTAAAATATTATTAAACATGTTTATTAAATGTTTTTATATTTAACCAATAAATTTTAGAGGCTTAAAATTATAATGAATCCAATTTTAAGCATAAAATACTCAAATATTTTTAAAAGGTCATTTTACCATCTTTTGATGGAGAACCATTTTTAAATCTAGATTTTTTCACTTTTATATGTTCTATTTGAAAAAATAAACTTCTTATTATAAATAATAACATAAAAATTTACTTTTGTTGAAATTTTAGTATTTTTCTGATAAAATTCATATTTTAATGAATAATGAAAAATACTGAATTTTAATTCAAAACCGCTTTTTCATCTAAATTATTTATATAGTTAGATTGTATTTTTAATTGGTTTTAAATTGTAATTAGATTATATTTTTATTATTTAATCCAATATTTTTCATTGGAATTAATTTTAAATTGAAATTTTATATAAACACATGTCAATCTTTTGATAGTTTTTACTTCTTAAAAACTCACTTTTTGGTTTTGACAACGGGAATTAATTTTAAATTAATTTTTTCCAATTATGTGTTTTGAATTTGGAAAAATGGATTCCATATTTGGAATTATAAGGCCCAAATTATGTAAATATGTCCCCTTTATTTTTTGGACAATATGAATAGTAACTTTAGTAATTATTTTTATTTACCATGATTAAAGGGTAAATTAGGTAAATAAGGGTAAAAAATAATATTATAATAATATATACTACACTAAAACATGTAATAATCCTATTGGATGAGATATGGATAACCATGGGAATCCTCAAGTATATTTTAGGACCCCATAGAAATAGTTGGGTGAGATAATGACATGTTATAATAATTAATTTAAAGTAAAGAGAAATATAACATAAACATGTATCTTTTTACTAAAATGATTTTAAGGTGGGGTTACATAAATGATCTCTTTGACTACAAATATTCATTATAAATATAAAAATCTTTCATACGTCATGGTATTTTAATTATAATTTTTAGACATTAAATAAATAGATTTATTCATTACACAATGATGATGCAGTGATTACCTTATTAATGAAGGATTCAAATAAATGTTATTATAAATATTAAAATAAACATAATTTGAACATTTTTATGAGATCCATGAATTTTATGGATTATTATATCATGTTATCATTGATTTAATTTATTTTTTTTGAATGAATCGTGTTTTATGACTAACAAAAATCAATTACTAAATAGGGTCAAAATTTACATAAATGAGTTTTTAAATCAAATACTATTTTATTAAATGATATAATATTCATACAAAAATTTGATTCATCCAACTGACTAGATAATGTTAAAAATTTCATTAATGATCCCCTTTAGGTTCACTTGGTTTTTTATAGTAAATATATTAACCATATAGTGTAAAAATACAAGAAGACATGGTAAGAGTTAATTTATTTAACTAAGGGTTAAAGCCCAAAGATAATTTTAAAATTGTGAAATAAACTTATCTAAAACCTATTGGTTGAGAGTATTTCTACCCATTATCATCTTATCCTCTAAATTTAATACTTTTTAACTATTATAATTCTAAAATAAATTTTTAATTAAATAATATTGCAAGACTTTCCTAAAGTGCCCCTCCTCCCTCTTATAAAAGGCTACCACCTCTACCAACTTACTCACACCTCTCAATCCACTTGGCTCATCAAATTTCTGCTCAAATAAGATCCAAAAATCCATAATTTTATTCTATAAACATTACCTTGGGAATAAGAAAACTCAAGGAAGCCTTTTGGCTCAAATCAAAATGAGTTACCCGATTTAGAGGTAACATTTTCTCTCAAGCTCCTTTCATTTATTTTCCTTCTACAACCACCTAAACTCTCTTTGTTCTATTATTTTATATAAAAATATTGTTTTATATATAGTAGGACCTTATTATGATAATTATTCTACCTAAACATACACATCCCTCTATCTAATGGATATAGAACATATCGTTTTTGTGTATGGTGAACTACCGCCTCACGAAACAATGATTATTCAATTTTATCCTACCACCTCTCATGGTGTCCATTATGATGGAAATATATTTATATATGATATATATTATATTTATATTGTCCCTATTCTTATAACATACCTTTATGCTTTCCATGTTTTGTAATTATGATAATTTCATTTGAGGAAGTGTGGACTACCGCCCCTTCAAATCGATCTGACTCATTCCTGCTATACTTGGAACGTATAAAGGATGGTTTTATTAAAAATATGATACATAAATGAAATTAATATAATAATAGTATTTTAATATACATTTATATCATTTTATTGTTATTCTTTTAATATGAAAAATAAATGGAAGTAGCGTTCATGCATACGTACGACCTACCATCTCCATGAACGATGTATTTCATTTATTATCTCAAAATATTATGGATATTATAAATACATATATACTGGATATATATTATATTTAAATAATTAATAATATTCTAGAGATGATGGAATTTTTACTACATGGACAATTTACATCAAAACAAGTTTATTTTTGACTCAAATACTAAATATCGACAAAACGCCCAATATGAACTTAAATAATTATGTAATTTTTATAACATGGTAATTTGTGATATAAATAGAATAATAAACTTGAAAAGGGTTCTCAAGAAAGTAAAAATTAACCTAAGTTTATTATTCAGGAACATAATGATTTTTCATGAAGAGTCAAACTCAAGGTAAGCGACTTTGTCTCAATCTCCTTTCATTAAGGCATATTTTGATAATATACACCACTTTATTTTAAATGGTGTATAATTATCCCAATTGAATTTTAATTTCATTTAAAAATAATCTTTTTCTACTAAGAATTTTACTAAATGAAAAAAGTAATATTTTTGTTTAACGTACGAAGTAACAATGACCTTTCTGCCGTCATGACCGTTATTTGGTATTTAGCTTCCTATACAAGATGTAATGTATTAAAAAAAAGTAAAAACCATATTCATTTTTAGGTATTTTGGTATTGAAAATGGTTTTTATAAAGTATTTTTTATTTCAATAACTTGAAATGATCTCTTGTGATTTCAATACGAAAATGTAACTTTTTTTCTTTATGTTTATTTTACATGTTATGATTATATAATTGTACTTGGAAAATTTAAGGGTGGTTACATGATAAACCAAAGACGGGTGGATACATGATAAACTAAAGATAGGCGGTTCCCTGATAAACCAAGGATGGGTGGTTATGTTATAACCTCCAATGCATTGGTTGTGTAATTTGGATGTATGGTTATTCAATTTAGTGATATGTGTGGAAGTCAACTGTATGGTTATTCCATTTAAGTATATTTATATCCCAATATACCTTTATATGTTATATGTTTCTTTATATGGGCTTTATGGTAATAATTTGGTTACAAAAAGTGTAATAAATTAGCTTACTTTCAGTTATTTATGTTTTTACTACTTTATAAAGGTGAAAAGTATTACTTTATGATAAAGTATTCATGGTTTTCATGTTTTCAAAAGGCTAATAGTTTTCATTCTTTGTGTATCCCTTACTGAGATTTTTATGCTCATCCAAAGTTTTGAAATATTTTTTACTGGACTTAAATAAGAATAGAGTTAAGCATGGGATCAAGGAAAAGTCATGCTATTTAAACATGAAACGAACCATGTTTATTTTTGAAAAGTTTTTGTTTTATGAAAAAATTGGTTAGTGACTAAAAGGGTCTACTTGTAATATTTAAGTTGCTAGTTATGAGTTATGAGTTAAATCTCTAAATCTATAAACCTAAAAATATCTTCAAAGTTAATTAAAGTTAATTATTGACTTATCTCGAGATTAAGTAATATTTAAGGTCGGGACCTTATAGTTGGTATCAGAGTTCGGTTTAGATAACTTTAAAAGTTAGAATATTGTTAATAAACTATCCATAAAATATTTTTTACTTTATGGTCAAAATTATATAGCATTTAAAAATTACTATGTTGCTTCATCTAAGATATGTTTGTTCAGAATTATTTTCTGCAGAGGAAATAAGGTAGTTGTACTGGGAAGGCATACAGAGGGAAATAACCTTCCAAATCAACATCCTGAGATGGTTGGAATTATAACTGAATAGTTTTTTGTGGTAATGGATCTATTTAATCAGGTGATAAATTTTGGTGGTGTCCATGTATGAGATCAACCAGACTAACCATAGAGGAAAATGTGCCGATAGTGGAGCATTTCCTAAGGCAATGTCCCCCATCATTTAGAGGATCATCTGACCCTATGAAAGATTAAGGGTGGATTAAAGTACTGAAAAAAATTGATATAATGGGGTGTTCAGACAATCAAATTGTTCGTCTTTTTGTTTGTTGTTTTGAAGGATAAGTCGATCAGTGGTGGTCAAATATTAAAAATATCAGAGGAAGTGGAGAGATTGACGACATGGAATGGGATGCATTTAAGAATATATTCCTTGAGAAATACTTTCCTAAGGTTGTTCGACCTAGGATAGAAAATAAATTATTGTAATTGATACAAAAGGAGGAATATTCTATGACTACATATGAGAAAAAATTCACCCATTTTTCAGGGTACGTCCAAAATTTTATCTGGAATATCTATAGTAAGATAAATCAGTTTTACTTATGATTGAATCTGAAATATTGAAGGGGGTTAGTTTTTAATGAGTTAAAAAGCTATGAGAAAATTGTTTAATGCGCTAAGAAGGTAGAAATGGATCTTTTTTATGAGTATGTGTTCCATGAGATGAAATAAAATAAGCGATCTAATTGGAAGGAAATGGGAAATAATTTATCAAAGAAGCCTGGAGGTAAGAAAACCAAATTTCCAAATTGTGAGAAGCATGGTAAAAAACATCCCATAGAATGCCTCTCAAATTCTAGGAAGTGCTTATGATGTGTTAATACTGGTTATATTGCTCGTAACTATAAGGAATGTGATCAGGTGGTAAATTAAAACCCAGCGGTAAGATGTTTTAGTTGCAATGAGATATGAAATCATGCCAATGTGTGTCCAAAGTTGATTACCCAGGGTTGAAACCATCAATATCGAAATAAAAAGGGAATAGAAAAACCATTTACTACTACTACGGCTGATTTGAGACCATTAAATTAAGCGGTGATAGGTATGTTAAAGGTTTTTTAAAAATATTCCAATACTATATTTGACTCTGGATCTTCACATTCTTTCATTTCTGAATGCTTTGTAATTAAATTTGAAATAGAACCTCATGAATGTGATATAAAACTTTTGGTAAACATTCTGGGTGGAATTATTAAAGCAAACAAGATTTATAGGAATCTTCCTATTATCATTATTGGGATAGTATTTCCTGAAAATATTGTCGAACTTCCCATAGTGGAATTTGATATCATTTTGGGTATAGATTGGCTTTTATTTTATCACAATAAAATAGATTGTAAATCCAATAAAGTTTTATTCAATGATTTCATACCTTTGATAACATGCCAATAATTTGAAAGATTGATTAAATATGGTAGTGAAATTTGCCTGTCTCATGTTGTTTAAAAGAAAGAAATAGTTTTGATTAGTGACATTCCAGTAGTGAATGAATTAAGAAATGTATTTTCTGATGAATTACCTATATTGTTCCCAATTGGGAGGTTGAATTTACTATTGATTTAGTTCCTGAATAAAATCCTATTTTTAAACCTCCTTATCGAATGGCTCAAGTAGAACTAGTGGAATTTAAAAAAAACAGTTACAATAATTACTTGATAAAGGTTTCATTCGACCTATCACTTCACCATGGGGTGCTCCAATTTTATTTGTGAAAAAAAAATATGGTTCTATGAGACTAGGTATTGATTTTAGAGACTTTAATAACATAAATATTAATAACAAGTATATGTTAACTCATATCGATGATTTGTTTGATCAGCTCTAGGGAGATCAGTAATTTTCAAAGATTGATTTGATGTCTGAGTACCATCAGCTGAAGGTGAAGGAGAAAGACATTCCAAAGACAGATTTCTGAATGAGATATGGTAATTATGAGTTTGTAGTTATGCCCTTTTGGTTATCTAATGCACCTGATATATTTATGAATCTCATGAATGGACTCTTTCGTCAGTTTTTGGATCATTTTTTGGTTGTGTTTATAGATGACATTCTAGTATATTCTAAAAGTCATGAGGAACATTAAAGTCACTTAAAGACTATTTTTCAACCCCTATAAGAAAAGAAACTATATGGAAAGTTTATTAAGAGTGAATTTTGGTTGTAAAAAAATTCATTCCTTGGTCATATTTTTTCTAAATATGGGATAACTATTAACCCTTCTAAATCAAAAGTTGTTTAAGAGTAGCCAAGACCTACCAATATCATAGTGATTCGTATTTTTCTTGGATTAGAAGGTTATTAACGAAGGTTTGTTGAAAACGTTTCTTGGATATCTAGCCCACTAACTAATATAACACGTAAGGGAGTTAAGTTCATTTGGATAAAATAATTTGATTATTTTTTTCAGGAACTGAAAATAAGCTTGGTAAATGCTTCATTTTTTTCCCTGCCTTCTAGGAATGGTGAATTTTTTATATATAATGATGTATCATTGAAAGGAATTTATTTTTTACTAATGGAGAATGATCAGTTAATTTCTTATGCTTCACGTCAGTTGAAACCTCATGAGTTAAATTACCCTACACATGATTTGGAATTAACTGTTGTTGTTTTTGCATTAAAAATTTGGAGTCATCTTTTGTATGGAATAAAGTGTGAAATATATTATGATCACCAAAGGTTAAATTATATATTAACTTAGAAATAATTAAACATGAGACATATGAGATTAATGGAATTAATCAAGGATTATTATTTCATGATTCATTACCATCCAGGAAAAGAAAATAAAGTGGTTAATGTTTTGAGTCAAAAGAGTAAATCTACATTAACCATGCTACATTTGAAATGAGATCATTTGGTTTTTGATTTGATGAAATTTGTATTGGAATTTGTTGGTGTAGGGAATTCCTCTATTTTATTTTAGGTGGTAGTAAAATCATATCTATCAAAGAGAATTAAGCAAGCACATAAAGAATATAGTGAGTTGCAGAAAAAAGGTAGAATTGCTTCAGAAGGGTAAGTTACATGAATTTAACATTGATAAAGACTGGATTTTGAGGTTTAGAAAGAGATTATGTGTTCCTTATGATTTATAGTTGAAGAAATATTATTTATATGAAAGCTCATAGTTCTCTGTTTTCATTTCATCCTAGAAGTACTAATATGTACATAGATATTCGAGAGTATTACCGGTGTGATGGAATGAAAAGATATATTGCTGACTTTGCCCTGAGATGTTTGATTTTTCAATAGGTTAAAGAAGAGTGGAATTTACTAAAAGGGATACTTTATCCTTTTCTAGTTCTAGAGTGTAAATAGGAAAATGTATCCATGGGTTTCATATTGGGATTACCAAAGAATTATCAAGGTAACAATTCAATATGGGTTATTATTGATCGATTGATTAAATATTCTCATTTTTTTCCTATTTAAGATACTCTATCTCTAGGTTAACATTATCTATTGTATATTAAAGATATTTTCATGTTACCTATAGTTCCCTTCTCTATTGTATCTCATTTTGATCTCAGGTTTACTTCCAACTTTTGAAAAGGCCATCATAAGTCATTGGGAACTGAATTAAATTTTAGTATAGAATTTCATCCCCAATCAGATGGGCGGTAAGAACAAACAATTCAGACCTTATAGGATATGCTACATACTTGTTCAATGGATTACCAGGGAATTTGGGATCAATATATTTATTTGGTTGATTTTTCTTATAGTAAAATTTTTCATTCCAGTATATATATAGCACCATTTGAAGCATTATATGGAAAGCGGTGTCGAACTCTAGATTTTTAGGATGAAGTAGGTGAAAGAAAGTTGATGGGACTAGAATTGGTAGAAGATATGGCGGCAAAAGTTCAGTTGATTCAGAAGCACATGAGGATAGCATAGAGCAGACAGAAAAGTTATGTGGATAATCAGAGGAAGGGTCCTTTTTTTAAGGTAGGTGATCATGTCTTTCTCAAAGTTTCTTCATGGAAAAGTGTGATTCGTTTTGGTAATAAGGGAAAGCTGAATCTGCAGTTCATTGGACCCTATGAAATCTTTGATAAATTTGGATCAGTTGCCTACATGGTGGATTTAACTCCAAGTTTATCCCAAGTGCACAATGTTTTTTCATGTTTCAATGTTAAGAAAGTATATGTGAGATTCATCTCATGTTTTGATTCCAGAGGTAGTTCAGTTGAAAGAGAATATTTATTATGAGAAATAGCCAGTATAGATTTTTGACGGCAGAGATCAAGTGTTACAAAATAAGGTGATTCATCATATAACGTTTTTTATGAAAAAACTATATGATGTAAGAGGCAATGTGGGAATTTGAAAATTATATGAGGGATAAATACCCCCACTTATTTTATAAATAAATAAAATTGTGGGGACACAATTTCCAAAAGGAGGGAGGATGTAACATTCTAGGTATTTATAGAATAATACTTTTTCATATCTATTAATATTTATGAATAATATATTAATTTTATATTAAAGGGGACACTTTTTCTGATAGCATACTTGACACGCAATAAAGGGTTTCTCCTAAATCTTACGTTTCACATGACATTGAGTTATACTGAAAAATAATATAATAATGTTATTATTATTTTAATTGTTATTTAATGCCTAGATTTTGTATTGGAGGGAATGAAAAGAACTAACTACAATATGATTACACATGTTTGTTAGATGTTTTTACATTCATCCAATAAATTTTAGAGGCTTAAAATGAGAATGAATCCAATTTTAAGCATAAAATACTCTAATACTTTTGAAAGGTCATTTTACCTCCTTTTGATAGAGAACCATTTTAAATATAGTTTTTGTCACTTTTATATATTTTTTATAACAAAATAAACTTTTTATTTTAAATCATAAAATAAAAATGTACTTTGGTTGAAATTTTGGTATTTTTCTGATAAAATTCATATTTTAATGAATAGTGAAAATACTGAATTTTAATTCAAAACTGCCTTTTTGTATAATTTATTTATATAGTCATATTATCTGATTAATTTGTTTTAAAGTTTAATTTGATTATTTTTTTATTATTTAATCCAATTTTGGTCATTAGAAGTAATTTGACATTGAAATTTGATATAAACACATGTCAATCTTTTGATAGTTTTTACTTCTTAAAAACTCACTTTCTAGTTTTGACAACGGGAATTAAATTTAAATTAATTTCATAAAATTATGTGTTTTGAATTTGGAAAAATGGATTCCATATTTGTAATCATAAGGCCCAAAATATTTAAATATGAACCCTTTATTTTTTGGATATTATGAATATTACCTTCAGTATTTATTTTTATTTACCATGGTTAAATGGTAAATCAAGTAAATAAGTGTAAAAAATAATGTTATAATAATATAAAACTACAATAACACATGTACTAATCCTATTTTATGAGATATTTCAAACCATGTGCATATTTGGGTCTATTTTAGGACCCCATGGAGCCACCTGGGTGTGATAATGACATGTTATAATAATTAATTTAAAGTAAAGAGAAATTTAACATAAACATGTATCTTTTTACTAAAATGATTTTAAGGTGAGTTATATAACTGATATATTTGACTATAAAGATTCATTATAAATATAAAAATATTTCCTACATCATTTTATTTTATTTATAATTTTTAATATTAACTAAATGAATTTATTTATGACACAATGATGATGTAGTGATTACCTTATTAATGAAAGATTCAAATAAATGATATTATAAATATTAAAATAAATGTAATTTGAATATTTTGTTGCCATAAAATAATTTTATGGATGATTATGAAATGTTCTATTTGAGTTAATGTAGTTTTTTTGAATTAATCAAGTTGTTATGACTTTAACAAAAAGCAATTACTAAATAGTGTCAAAATTGACATAAATGAGTTTTTAAAACAAATACTATTTTATTAAATGATATAATAGTCATAAAAATATTAGATTCATCCAACTGAATTATATAATGTTAAAAATTTCATTAATTATCTCCTTCATTTTCTCTTGGTATTTTCTAGTAACTACATTAACCATATAGTGTAAAAATACAAGAAGACATGGTAAGAGTTAATTTATTTAACTAAGGGTTAAAGCCAAACGATAAGGTTACAATTGTGACATAAACTTGTATAAAACCTATTGTTTGAGATTATTTCTAACCATAATCATATTATCCTATAAATTTATCACTTTTTAACAATTATAATTCTAAAATTAATTTTTAAAAAAATAATATTTCAAGACTTTCCTAAAGTTCTCATCCTCTCTCTTATAAAAGGCCACCACATCTACCCACTTACTCACACCTCTAAATACCCTTTTATAATCCATATTCTAATAAAATAATATCCCAACATAACTTATTTCGTCATAGAATATTTACCTTGTTCATCATAAAACTCAAGGAATCCTTTTGTCTCAAATCAAAAGGAGTTACCTGATTTAGAGGTAACAACTTCTCTCAAGATCCTTTCATTTATTTTCCTTCTCCAGCCCCCTAACCTATCTTTATTCCATTATTTTATAAAAAAATATTATCATAAATATACTATAATGTTTTTATGCTATGTTTTTTACCTAAACTTACACAAAACTCTATCTAATGGATATAGAACATATTGTTTCTGTGTACGACGAACTACTTCCTCAAGAAACTACAATTGTTAAATTTTCTCCTACCACCTATCATGGTGGAAAATATGATGGAAATATATTTATATATGATATTTATTATATTTTTATTTTCTCTATTCTTCTGTAATTTTTATTTAGAACATACCTTTATGCTTTCCATGTTGTGTAAATATGATAATTTTGTTTGAGGAAGTGTGGACTACCGCCCCCTCAAAGCGATGTGACTCATTCCCACTATACGTGGAACGTATCAAGGTTGGTTTTATTAAACCTATGATACATACATGAACTTAATATAATACTATTATTATAATATATATTTATATAATTTTATTATTTTTTTAATATGAAAAAGAAATAAAAGTAGCGTTCATGCGTACGTGCGGCCTACCGTCTCCATGAACGGTGAATTTAAATTCTTATATAAAAATATTATGGATATTATAAATACATATATATTAGATATATATGATATTTAAATCATGAATAATATTCTGGAGATGGTGTAATTTTGAATACATGGACAATTTACATCAAAACAAGTTCATTTTTGACTCAAGTACCGAATATCAACAAAACGTCCGATATGAAATTAAATAATTATTTAATTTTTATAACATGGTAATAACTGATATAAAATAAATAATAAACTTTAAAAATTTTCTCAAGCAAATAAAAATTAACCTATGTTTATTATTCAGGAATATAATGATTGTACGTGACGAGTTGGAATCAAGGTAAGGGACTTCGTCTCAATCTCATTTCATTGAGAAATATTTTGATAATATACACCACCTTATTTTATATGGTGTATAATTATACCATTTGAATTTTAATTTCATTCAAAATGAATCTTTTTCTACAAATCATTTTACTAAATGAAAAAAGGAATGATTTTTTAATGTATATAGTGACAATGACCTTTCTGTTGCTGTGACCATTATTTTGTATTTGGATTCCTCTACAAGACGTAATGTTTTTAAAAAGAAAATAAAAACCATATTCCCTTTTTCAGTATTTTGTTATTGAAAATGGTTTTTATAAAGGATTTATTATGTAAATATATTGAAATTATCTCTTTTGATTGCAATGTGGAAAATTTATTTTTCTGTTATGTTTGTTTAATGTGTTATGATTATATAATGGTACTTGGACATTCGATGAGTGGTTACATGATAAACCAAAGATGGGTGGCTACATGATAAACCAAATATGGGTAGTTCTGTAATAATCTAAGGATGGTTGGTTACACTATAACCTCCAATTCAATGGATATGGAAGTTGGCCATATGACTATTCTATTTAGTGATATGTGTGGAAGTCGATAGTGTGGTTATTCTATTTAAGTATGTTTATGTCCCAAGCTGTCATTATATGTTATATGTTGCTTTCTATGGGATTTATGGTAATATTTTGGTTACAAAAAAGGGTAATAAATTTCAGTGAAGTGTATTTTAAAACTTCATAAAGGTGAAAAGTATTACTTTATGATAAAGTATTCCTAGTTTAAATGTTTTCACAAGGGTAATAGTTTTCATTCTTTGTGTATCCCTTACTGAGATTTTTATGATCATTCCATGTTTTGAAATTTTTTTATAGGAATTAAAGAATAATAGATTCAAAGATGAGATCAAGTAAAATTCATGTTGTTTAAACATGAAACGAACCATGTTTCTTTTTGAAAAGTTTTTGTTTTATGAAAAAATTGGTTAGTGAGTAAAAGGGTCTACTTGTAATATTTAAGTTGATATGTATGATTTATGACTTAATTATCTAAATATATAAACCTATAAATATCCTCAAAGTGAATTAAAGTCAATTATGGACTTATCTCAAGATTAAGTAATGTTTAAGGTCGGGGCCTTATAGTTCAAGTATTGTTTTACCTATTTGATTTTGGTAATTTCTCCTTGAGGATTGTTGACATATCAAATTGTATCATTTATCTTTCATTGTTTTGTGGAAAAATAATTCCCTCTTTATTCTTATATGATGTCAAGTGCTAGTCTCCAACCCATGGGGATCGAGAACACCCTTTATGCCATGTTAGAGCTAACTCGGGTATCAATGTACTAGGGTATCTAGGATGGTTTTTGACATAATATGTTTTTATCCCTATCAAAAAATATTATACATATTAAAATCAAGAGAGTGACATTTTTTACTTTATATATAAATAAAATAATAAAATGTTATAATCAATGAAAAGTGGTAATATATTGACCCATTTTAGAATTTTGGATGATTATAGATGTAATATTCTCATCCAATGAAATATATTCAAGTGTATGGTTGATTTTGACACATTATAATTTTATTTTTTAAGCTTAATTACCCATTTTACCTTTACCATGGTAACAAAATTTAGTATGATTACTATTCATAATGTTCCAATATTTTTTTTTATTTTCTAATGACACTTTTAAATGGGTAAGTGTGAACCAATTACAAAGTCAACCAGTACAAACCCAGCAAACCCCATTACCACCCACAGCAAGAATCCCACCCACAAAATTCAAAATTCAAAACACTAGAAAAGATCTTAAAATTCCAAACTTCAAAATTCAAAAGGGATTCTCGGACTACGAGCCAGCCCGTAGATTCCCAAGAACCATCAGCCACGCCCCCACCAACTGTCATCATCATCAACGCCGGAATCAATCTCAGCCTTGTCGTCACCGGATAAATTGCAACACACTGACCAGAATCATCAGTCAATGCTCACCTTTTCCACTTCCATCCTTGTCACAACACAAGCTCCGCCCTAAATCATCACAGCTTCTCCATACAACACCAAATTCGATCCTAAAAAACAGATAAAACCCGCAACCGGTGATAACCCAAAACCACCGAGAATGAAAACGAAGAAACAAGATTGAAATCTTAAAAGGACCCGGGAAGGACCATAAAAAGAAAAGTGATGCGAGGGGATGAAACCCTAGAAAGCCGGGGGTTGAACCATCACGCAACACAAAGCAACAAGATCACGGAGAAGATTCATCCAAATCAAACCAACACAAAGGTGCAGAAATCAAAAGACAGCAACAGGAGAATCCAAAATTGAGAAAGAAGAAGAAAGGTTGAGAGAGAGAACCCATCACCAAGATTGGACGTGATAGATCAACCAATCATATCCCATAGCTACCAACAGTCCAGTTGGAGAAGACCACCATGAACTTTCAAAGCATTCAATCTTTCGTATCATGACCACAACCCTCAAGCTCTAACAAACCAGGATGACATCGCACCACTAGAAACTGTGATCCCACGAATGCTCCAAAGAGTGAGCTAGTGAACAAAGAGACATCGTCACAAACCGGTCTTATGCCCAAGAATCATGAACCGAAGCGCCACAGAATCTGAGCTTGAAACCACAGCAGGGGGAGGGCTACAAACACGAAGTAGAGAATGCCGAAAGAATTCAAAGAATATCCACTACAGGGGGATGAAGGTGGTGGTTGGGGAAACCCTAGCTCTGAAATCCCCTTACGGGATCATCCTTTTCATTGGTATAACATTTATCATGATAACTATTCATAGTGTCCAAAGATAAAATGGAATTGGTTAAAAAATTTGAAACTCCTAATTCTAAATAGAGAATAAATTTTTGTACTTAATTAGATAATATATAAATAAATGAGACTTATTTTTATTTAATATCAAATGGTACTTTTAAATTACTTTGTTTAATGAAAATAAATGAAAGTTTTACAAAAAATTGTAATTTTCACAATTCACTGAAAAAGTAATATTTTTAGAAAAATAAAAAAAAATCACCCTAAGATAATTTTTATATTATTATTTCAAAATTGATATTTTTTTAATCAAATCAATTTTCTAAAAGTTGTATAAATTAATTATAATATTTACTCACAAAAAGTAATAAAATCATTATTGAAGAAAATTTATTTTTGAAGCATAAAATAAAATTACTGAAAATTGAGTACTTATATCATAAACATTAATAAATAAATATCTATTGAGTATAAAATTCATATATAATTCATAATGTGTTTATTTTTATTTATACCCATCAATTCAATGGCTAGGTTATAACAATCATATTTAAATAATAATATTTTGTGGTCTGTTTAAGCTCGGTGGTGCGTGTTGTATAAGCTATAAAATAAAGAGTTATTTCTAAAATATTGGGATGTTAAAAACATGTTTAGTGTAAGGAAATTATGTTTATGTTCTGATAAACAAATGGAAATTTAAACTTAAGAAGATATTCTTGGAATCAGGTTAAAGACCTGCTCTGATAATAAATGTTTTTCTAGGGTATGATGGAAAATAAAATATAAGAGGGGGCTTATAGTTTAAAAAATGAGATTAATATTTTCATTCACTTAAAATATTATTATGATTAGTTTTTATAAATATTAATGAGAAAAAATATTGATATATGTTTTTGAAATATTGATGAAATCAAAAATCTGAGTAATGATGTTATATACTGAATTGAAATACAGTTTTCACAATAAAAAAATGGTGATCGGTATTTTGAACTAATGATGAATGATTTAAAATAATTGAAATTTAAATAAACTATATCACAACAGATGAAGTAAGAATTAAACAAAATAAATTTTAGAAAAAAATAAAAGTGAATTTTAAGACCAAAACACATAGCATTGGTTAACAAACCAAATACTCCATTAAAATAATATTTATTTAAAGATCACTTTTAAACCAACATGAAAGGTATATATGTAGACCTAATTTGAGGTTTTCATGAATTTCAACCTATCATGAGGTATCTATAATCTTATACCTATAATAAGGTATTTCTTTCTATCCTTATAAGTCCTTGACTAAACATGTCAGAAATAACTCACTTCCAAGTACCTAAAGTACCTAATATTTGTCTTCTTAGTCAAGGAATACCTCTTTCAAATGATTTTATTTTCGATCTTCTTATCCTTATAATCCATCGATCACATATGATTGTAAGTAAAATGATTACAATGGAAATACTAGGTGATTTACAATTTAAACCTCACCAAATAGTATCTCTTAGAAGAAACACCTAGTAATAAAAATTACACTAATCAGAATCACACTCAACAATAATAAATTATAAAGATTAAAAATGAATAAAAAATATCATAATGTTCTATTTTTTAATTTCATGATATTTTAATTTTTATGTTTGAAGTGTGGCTTTATTTATAAGAAACTTTGTAACAAACTCTAATGGTTTAATTCCAAAAAATGTGGGATTAATTGTCACTATATGGATAGTAACTTCTTCATCTACCGAAAAACTCAACATGTTTCTTCATATACCAATGATTTAGTTCAAAACCACTATAGTGGTTTTAAATCCTATGGAAGTAATATTTCATTGGAACTTCAGATCACAAAATTTTCATAAATTGTTTTAGATCTATAGTATTTCATTTAATACAAGTTCATTATGAAATAATACAGAAACTTAAATAGAAACTTGAATCGGATTAATTTCATATGAAGTGTATCTTGATTTTAAAAATAAATAAATAAGTGAGTACAACTCCCCAATAAGGATGTCTTACTTCAACACTTTTTAATTGGTTATCAAGTTAAAGAGTATAACCTAAGTTTTAAAAGGATTTATAAGGCCTATTTTGAAATTTCTTACCTTGGATTCATCATGGTCACTCAGATAGGGAGTGAAGTGAAGTTGATCTATGAACATGGTAGTATATTACATGATAAAAATTAGCTTTAATAAATGACTATAAACTCCTTATCCATCACCCAATGCAGTGTTTCTGGGTTGAATTGATCAAAAAACATCTCTTGAAATTTCTCTAGAGTGAGACCCCAGTCCTTATTAGCCTGGAGCCTCATGTCTCACCATTTTCATGTTGACCCTTCTAACAAGAAGGTGGATAACCAGACTTGGTGTTGTTTTAGGGTATCAATTCTCTTAAAGATTTGATATATTTCATTAACCCACTCCTTAACATTCAAATGAGATAAATCAACCCAAAAAAGTATAAGGATGGTGAAACTAGGAATCCATCATAATGATAGAGAATGAGGATCCCTTTCAAGGAGATCCTTGTTCAACTACTCAGAAAAATTGGGCATGATCCTCTAAGAACTAAGGATCAAGTATATGTTGAATTGGAGGAGCATTATCACCTCCCCCTTCATGAATAGTAGGATGGGATTATCATGGAGGCATATTCTATAATAAATTAGAGAGTAATATCATATTTCTCTCTTCTCAAAAAGGAAATCCAAAACTTCAATTTTACTATAGGTCATATATAAACCCCTTTAATTTATACCTTACTTCTTATCCTTTAAAATTTTCATTTTAAAACATCATTTTAAGATCCATTTTTTCTTTAAAAAAAATTCCACATTCTTAATTTATCATTTAGAAACAAGTAAGATCATTCTTAAAAATAACATTATAGAAGTTATCTATCAGAAATATAATAAAGTATAGTCAATAAGGAATAATTTGGTGATAAAAATTAACCTAGTAATAAATAATAAATATATAAGTAAACACCATTTATTTATTATTGATATTTAAGTTAATATGAATTTTAAATTGGTTACAATAATAAGATAAATAATCAAGAAAAATAAGTCATGAAATATAGAATTAAATCCAACTTATTCCCACCTATAGATGCTTATCATGATGAGTGAGACTTGAATACACATTACTAGATCAATAAATAAGGAAAAGAGATTTTGGACTAACCTTGATCTTACACCGTAATTATACTAGTCATGAATATTTATGGGTTAGTTTCTGAGTTTGGATGATTCTAGCTTCTGAATACTCTCAAGACCCATAATCAATATCCCTTAGTGTGATTTGATATAATTTTGTGATGTCCATGACCTGAATACCCAAAAAGTACCTGAATTGCAACATCACAACACCTTGTACACACATCCTAATTTTCAAAGGCTAGCATAAACACTATGGGTTGAGTAATAAAAAAGTGGGATATGGTTTTCCCTATTTATAAAGGAAATAAACTGAAAAAGGTATATCCCTGTATGTGTAATGACTTATGCATGAATTAGTTACACATGGTATATAAAAAAATTTAGATAAAAGTGGGTTAAAACATATGGAAAAGTCAAAAATCAATAACATGAATTGAAAATATTTAAATATACCATAATGGTCTAAAAGAGTCCATAAAATATTCAAATTATGTGAGAATATACAAAAATCATATATAAATAAGTGGTGCAAGCCAAACATGTCCTAAAGATCAAAAATAGTGCTCTCATAAGTGCATAATCTTCCAAGGAATAATGAAGGAAACCCTCATGGTCAGTCTAATAATAAAAATCTCAAAACGAATCTCATATACTCTATGCTTTGGGTGTACTATATATCATAATTTTAGGCCTTACCTTTTCTTGAATTATCAGCAAAATATTCTTCACATGTCACATAGAGGTACATGTAGGGTGTGAGTATAATAATACCCAGTAGGTGGTTTCCACCCAACACCTAAAAACTTGTCATAAACTAGATTGAATACCTGAAAAAGTAAAAATATATAAGAATAGGAATTAAAATAATGTATATTATTTATCAGATAATTAAACATCAGGATGAGTAGTATCAAGTAACTCAATATATGGGGAGGTTCCTTTCCAACACTACCTACTTCAACCCTCATCTCAGGATTTAAGATGACATATTGGTTCCATTCCTTATGTGAGGCAGTGCCTAAACCTATAAATCCACCACAAATTTATGTATATAACTTGTTATATATTTGTTTGTGTGTGTAATAAAGATCGGGCCCTAGAAAACTATCCCATTTAGGGAAAGGGAATCGAGTATAGTAAATTCAAGGAAATGTTATATCCCATACCTTAATGAATAAAGGAATGGGTATAAAAAATTTAGGGCATTGCAATCCTATATCAGAACACTAACCTATATTTTAACATGTGGGTACCTACTATGGTTCATATTGTTATAATGAAACCCAAAATTTTGAAACCCCTTCTAGAACCTCACTTATAGAGAAAGGTAGAAATGTTTTGGAATTGGAATCACCTAATGTCAATGTCTATAAAAGGGAACTAAACTCAAATGTTTCATGCTGAATCAACTTGATCACAAAAACCTTCCAAAATAAACACACAAACATAATAAATAAATAAACAACACTAAAAACATAGAATAATAAAGGTTTCAAATTTATTTCACACTTTTATCATCTATATATGATAGTCATTAGCTATTTTTGATAGATCTAGCTTCCAATTCCATTTTATAATTCAGAAATCCTTGGTTTTGATACTCATGCCTCCAGATGGTTGTACCAATATCCTTCTAGAAACACGCCTTTTGAAAGGTTTTTTTTTGAAAAAAAATCATAGAAACCTAACAATATCCCATTTGATAATTGTTTTCGTAACTTTACCAACAGGTCCTTGGATCACTTAGGCATTTTAACCTTCCTTACTTATTCCTTCCACACCAATATTCAATGAGTCTATATTCCTTCTTCTTGGTTACCCAAGTCCCACTATGGCACAATTCTACCCCAAAATTTCTTGGACTATAACCTTTGTTAAAATATCAATCAAATTCTAATTTCCTTCTATATTCTATAGATTTATCACTTCTTCTACCACAATATTTTGGATTAAGTGATATTTTAGTTTAATGTGTGTTTTACTTGATTGAAACATTGGTTTCTCTATAAGATATATTTCACTCTGACTAGAAATCCATTCCCTTTATTCCTTTCTAGATCCTTCAATAAACCCTTCATCCATATCATCTCCTTCCCTACTTACATTGTCAAAATGTACTCTACTTCTGTTTTGGTAGTGAAACTATTGATTGATAATTTAATATCAAACTTATTATATTTTATCCATAAGTAAACACATATCTCATAGTACTCATCCAAGTTTATTAATCCTCTCTAAATTCCACATCAACATACTCTTATAATATATGGTTCATTCCAAAAACATAAGGTTAGTTCTTCCAAACCTTTGAGATACCAGAGTATCCACTTCCCAACTTCTCAACACTCATTCCTTATATTTTCCAAGAATCTAATAACTACCCCCATTACTTAATAAATGTTTAGTCGATCATAAATCATGGAATACATCAAAATTATAACTATTGAGGCATAATAAATCTTTTCCATATACTTAGCCCTATCCTCTATTTGTGGTTCCTTAACTTAGATAGTTTGAAATGTCCAACTAATGGGGTGGAAACATGTTTTGTTCTATACATTATAAACCTTACCAATATCTTCTAGATTCACATTGACTGAGATAAAATCTATGTTTTGGGCTTCTATTATCCCTAAATCCTTATCCCAAAAATTCATTTGGCTTCCCTAAGACCCTTCATCTCAAAAAAATTAAATAACTCAGCCTTTGGTTCTTTAATATACTTTATGTTGAGACCCACCAAGATTATTTCATCTATATACAAGATATGTATAATAAATCTATCATCATTAAACATATTTTTTTTAATATAAATGATCCACATTACTCAATATTGTTGGGACCAAGTTGGATGGAGAAGTTTTTGGAAGTAATAAAATGTTGTTTTCAAGAGTATTGTCTTTTATTGTCAAAAATGATAAATCAATTCACATTGTAAAAGACTTGGTAAAATATGATGATGATTTTTGGATTTTTCTTTCAAAAATATCATAAGTTGTATGGATAACTTTTGATACAATCCTTATGAAATAAATGGGGAGTAAAGATGCTTCCAATCGTATTCAGGTTTTATTGGAAAGAATGATGTTTCTGGAAGATAGAGAAGTTACAATACATTCCTCAAAAAAGATGATGATTCTAAAAATGATCGATCAAAGGTTAAAAATACTAATATATTAATTTCTTGATAAAATCAGATGACCATGAATTAGTATGGTTGGGGTTTTTCAAAGCAGGTTTTTAAAGCGGTATTGTTTCCCAGTGCTTGCCAAATTTTTTGGCCTCAAAATCATAAGTTTGGTTTGTTTTTTGTAAAGGAATGAATTTACATGAAGAATAGTTTGCAGACCATGAAGTATAGTTCATAGAATGCATAGGAGGTATGAAAAACAGCGATAGGAAATTGGAAAAGGAAGTTTTTTTGTGTAGTAGGAGTATGTGAACCGTGAATCGCGATACACGGACCATGTAGGAGAAATAGTTTGAGGGTGGATCATAGTTCAAAGGAGGCTTATAGTTTATGGGAGGTCAACATTTCATGGTGAAGGATGTCGTTCATTGAATGGAGGTGGTGATTTAGGCCACCATGAAGGAAGAAAGGTGGTTTACATAGTGTGTAGGTAAAATAGTTCACAGGGTGTCCACAGTATGTGGTAAATACTGTACCATATTGAAAAATTGGGTAAATAAAATTAGCAAGATTTTTAGATGTAATTTCCCATATAAAGGAACTTAAACCATTAATTATGTAAGATATATTTTTATAAGATAACATCTTCACTTAGAGGAAGAATTTGACTAACTTAGGAAGTGTTCACGAAGGAAAGATTCTAAGAAGGATGAAGTTGTCCATGGAAGAAGACACAGTATGCGGAATAGGAAAAAGCAGTTTGCAAATGAAGAAATAGTTTATAGAATAGGAATACGTAGTCTATGGAAGAAGGAATTCCTCAAAAGTAGAGGAAGTGTGTGAAGGAGGTATGTAGAGTTGGTACACAAAGGTGGTATGTGGAGGCGGTATATAGAGGTGGTACGCGGATGCGGTACACGGAGGCAGTATGCGGAGGCGGTACGCAGAGGCGGTACAGGAGGGTGGTAAATACATGAAGGGAGTAGGAGGAGGCAGTACGATGAGGCGGTACATGGAGGCAGTACATAGAGGTAGTATACAGAGGTGGTACATGGAGCCGGTACATGGAGGTCGTATGTGAAGCATCAATGGTATGCATAGAAAAGACAGTCTGTGGAAGAAGAGGTGGTTCACAAAGCACTCGAGCTACATGGTGCAACTCAATTCACAGATGATATAGTCATTCACAGAGGAATCAGGACATTTCATGAAGGACTTAAGGAAGTTCCTTCCAGCTTCTGGGTAGTAAATAAGAGAATTGTTTTAAAAGATCAATTTTTTTAAAGTCGATCAAGAAGCACCGCAATATTTATTTGCATCATTTTGTTCTAAAGTAATCACACACACTATTGGATTATTTTTATAATGATGCATGAGTATAAAGGAAAATCCTTCTCAATTTATTCCATATAAAAGGATTGTTTTCTAGTGGATTGTGTGGTATTGGATTGTTTCCAAAACATACCAATGGTATAGATACTCTTGCTGAGTAGTGAACCTTATAAATTATTGGTTTCATGTGGTTGTGTGGTTGAATTGTGTTCTGTAGGGAAAGAAATATTTAACAGGAGGTGAAGGTTGTTTCATAAGTAAGGAAACATAAAAGAAAAAGATATCACTGATTCACCCCCTCCCCATCTCAGTGATACTTGGATCCTAACTGGGTAACTTCAAAGATGAACTTATATTCTACCATAAAGGAATTGAACATCTGGTTTCACTACTTCGGTGTATTCTTTAACTTATAAAAACTCTATTTGAGCTTTCACACCATGTTACTTCTGGATTCATTGAATCCTTCCCACTACTCAATATAAATTTCTTCCTCCAAATCTTAAAAAAAATGTCTTTGCATTTAAGTATTCATGATGTAAACCTTCTTCTAAAACCATTCTATAACTATTTAGATTATTGTGTATATAAAACTAGAGAGAAAATTTCACTAAATTTCACTCTTTACTTCTATTAAAATCCCTTTATAACTAACCTTTCCTTGTATCTATTTCTCCCATCATCTTCTTTATTTATTTTTTGTACCCATTTAATTTTCATCACCCTCTTTATTAATAGATGTTTTTAAATCTCTCATGTTCTAGAAACATGCAAGGAGTACAATTCCTCCTTCATCACTAACTCTCATTACTTTTAATTACTAAGACTTACCACCTCCATTGGGCTTTAAGTTTCTCTATCATATGTAAGAACAAAATGATGTAATTCATACTCATAATTTTTCACTATCCATCATGATTCTTCATCAATTTGAGTCCACTCACCAGTGTCTAGTTCGAGAGTGTCATATGACCTTAGGCGTGCCTCACCATACATCGAAGACTATTTACTAGTAGTGAGGTTATACGGTGTTGTTTTTGGGAGACTATATTCTCATATTAGAGTAAACTATAGTTAAAATAACAAAAAAAACTTCCCCAAAAAAATCAGAGTACCCAATAAACAAGAATCATGTTATATCAAATGAGTATGCATTATACTATCATATAACCAAATTAATCTCCCACCAGGACAATCACATATAAAGAATTAATAAAATGAAATTAAAATACAAGGAGGCTATACTACCATCCATGAGCCTCATGAAATCCCGGTCTCCAAATACTCATCAAGTTTATTCAACCTAGTTATGTAATAATAGTATGTTACTCTACCTAAACCTGCAACTATGAGGTATGTTTGGGTAGCCAAGTGTTATGGCCACTCAATTATGGTGTGAGTACAACTCAGTATGACACCACCAATGGTGTCCCTAACATAACCAGAAAAGTAGTGTATTCATAATGTGATATGATAGGAATAATAAATAAAGTATGAAAGTGAAATAAAATAATCAATCTCAATCCTTATGTTCTAAGGTGACACCTTAAATTGACTATACCTACTCATCTTGTGTTGGATATCTCTAAGAATGTCAAATAATCATCAAGGGAATATATTCCCTTCCTAGAGTCATATGTATATATATATATAAGTATTTATGATCACTCGGGTTGAAACATCCCACCCGGATCATCTCATATATAAAATTCTTAGGGGAAATAGTGCATGACCTGTATATATCATATAATAATCAGGGGGAAATTCCTACTCCATAATATCACATATAATCATTAAGGGTCTATATTCAACCCCATTATATCATGTAAAATGATTTGAGGGTCAACATACACACTATTATATCTCATTAAATGATCGATGGGACAAAATCCACCTCATAATATCTTATATAATCATCAGGGGGAATCATCCACCTTGTAATATCTCATATAATCATCGGGGACTAGCTTCCACCAAGTAATATGTCCTAAAATGATCATGGGTTAGCATACACCCTATAATATCTCATATAATCATCATAGGTCCAGAAACTTATCCATAATATCCCATATAATATATAATGTTAGTGTAAAATAGAACTCCACCCAAAAATCATACATATTCTTGTATTCACATGGGTGGTATACATGCTAGAACCTATCATACAATTCCTAAGCTAGACACTCAAGAATAAAACTTAGACTCACCATTGTATCTGTATCGAGATATCATCATACTGGCCTCAATTCACTAACCCTCTCCAGTATTAACATGAGTATAGGGAACCCACTATGGTCCCCTTGGTCATATCATGGTCTAGATACCCCATAGGGTTTCTCTCTCTCTTTTAGAACTATAGGGACAAAGCCCATAACTCAAATGGAATAGCATCCCTCAAAATATCTATAATAACATCATGGACTAAACATCTTTAGAGGCAATACCATACCCATGTCACACCATAGAAATGGAATGATCCCATATCACTCCAAAGGTCAAGCTCAGTCATCCCTCTAACACCCAACCCCTCTATAATATTACCTAGGGTATACCCACCCAATTATTTACATACCAAATGAGTAGTAACACTTTACCACTCTATAGTAATATAGCTCAAAGGATATACGGCATCTCAAGGTTATATTTTATCCTACTTGAGCCAATCATTCCCAGTAAATCACACTCTGCTACTCAGAAAGGGATAAGAGAACCTATTACAAGTTCCAATACATTCTATTCATTTCTTTAACAAACATTTCAGGTTAATATTTACTAAGGAATAAATTTATGATCAATTACTTATCCATCAGTGATTGAAACATCAAGCTAGTGTCCAAAGGTCTAGAGTGACCCCTGAAACTTTTTTCATTCCAAGAGAATTTTATTGAAACAATTCATTTAAATTTTAAGTTCAATCAACCATCAGTGGTGATACCACATATCGCATGCACATAAATAGATATATAGATTATGTAGGCTTGTTCAGGGACTACCCACCTCATATGAAGTTATTCCCTTTAAGAAAATGTTTCCATCCCCACCCAAGTTTGTCCAAACTTGTATCATCACCTGTGCTCCTATCTTAAGACAACACATCCCAAATAATTAATTATTACCAAATGAAATTAATTATTCAATTAAATCAAAAAATTAATAATTAAATAATAAATCATTAGTCTATCTCACCACAATAAAACCATGACCCACTTCACCTGGAAGTTCTATGGTATACTCCCAACACCATCATGAGAAAAAGTCCTAACATTTTGTACTAGAGTAATTGCCAGTTTCATCCAATTTAGTCAAAAAACCTAAAAAAATCATAGTGTGGTGAACCTCTAATGAAATAGTTAGTAATGGTGTGTGATAATCGTCATGGGATTCCCTTTATCTATTTTATTTAAAATCCCCATCAAATCAGGATGATTCCACCATGCTTGGGTGGAATATTCACCAAAACCCTAACCTATAGACATTACCGATCAATAAAGTTAAAGGAAAAGATAAATAAAGGGAGAATATTGATATTGTACCTCAAATTTGTCACTAAAATTCTACTAAACCTACCCCTTTATAAGGGAAATAAATAAGAGGAAGTGGAGGGGGACTCCCCTGGTTTGGTCATGAAAGAGGGAAAACGCATGACCTGTCCCTCAGGGCCCATGCCGTGACTACCCCAAGCCCGACTCCTAAAGCCCAAGGGCTGTTGACTAGCATCAAAGGCATAAACCTGCAAGTGGGAGGCATTTTCATGAGTACCTGTACAGACACACATTCCCAAACTCACCCTAACACACTTAAAGGGGGAAAAGTACCACTAAAATAATATTGAGTGCAAGTAAAACTAAAAGTAAGTGGGACATAATACAAACTCAACAAAGAACTGAAAACAGCAAGTGAAAAAATGAAACCCTGATGGCCATCCATAGAAAACCCCACCAGATCGTGAGAGTAGTGAAGCTACTAGAAGCCGAGTAGTATGTCATGTCATCTCGGTCCTACTGGGTCTTGCCTGGTCCTAGGCCACCAAGTCCACCGTCATAGCGTCCGTCAGTCCTATCTCCCTGACCACCCATGTTTAAACGTTGATTGTCTACACTAGACACAACACGTGCGGGTGAAGCCCATGAATGGGTGAGTAACATAGTACTCATTAGGGACCCCAAAACAAAAAAGGAAAGAGCACACAAGAATTCCTAAATGTAAAGCATGAATCACAAGACATCTCACACCAGGAATATTCTAGGGTAGTAACAGTAGCATCATTATTCACATTATCGAACACCTCAGCTATTAGAGAACTCCTCCTCTAATGAGTACAGTGGGTCTACCAAGTCATGAAGAAGTGATTCCCACTAACCTTGGACTACTTAGGTACTCCTCCCCATCACGTATTGTGGGCCTACAAAGTCACAGAGAGGTGCTTACCACTAGTCATGGCCTACTGAGGTACTCTTCCTCATCGCATATTGTGAGTTTACAAAGTTAAAGAGAGATGCTTCCTACCGTGGGCCAGCAAAGTCACAGAGTGGTGCTTCCTAATGGGACAAAAGTCAACAGTCTTCATGTATTAGGCAGTCGCAAGGTTCTTTACATAGTGCGCTTGGGAGAACCACTCCTCAATCCCTTCACTGCATCTCAACTTCATCGAAAGTCACTATAGAGAATTCCAAAAGATCTGCCTTGTCGTGAGGGTCCTAATGCCACAAACGACTCGTCAATCAGACACACAGTTTTCAAGATACATGAGTTTTAGTAATTATGGGGCCAGTTGTGATGGGGCCTGGTCCGACCCAGTCAGACTGACCTGACTAACCTGACCTGGGGGTCCCACAGACCTTGGTTTATTTAAATGTACTCGACTCGACCTAGTGCAGGTCGAGGTAAATCTGGTCCAGCCTGGCCAGTGGGCCTGGCCCAACAGGCCTCACTGGACCCAGCCTGGTTGGCCAAGGGTCCAGCCCGCAGAGTGCCTAGTGATCTGCTATTGTTCAGATCGGCCTGAAGGGGGCATAAGTCCAGCCTGTCGGTGCGGTTCCAGACCACTGGGTGTAGGTCTGGCCCACCAGTGCATGTTTGGCCCACCAGTGTGGGTCTGGCCTGGCCCGTTGGGGGCTCGACCCACCAGTTGGGGATCGTTCACGCAGTGCGGCCGATGGTGCCGACCAGTTGGGACGCAGCCAGGCTACCACATCCAACTCCCCCTTGACCCTATGGGAGAGGGACCCTTCCACCAGCCAGGGTCAATAGACCGTGGCTTCACCATCCATCTGGACGTCCTGGATGCAGGTCATCCCTCTATGTGGTTCCCTGCCAGGCATCACGTCCTCCAGTGCACCACCGCAGCTGGCGAGCCATGGCTTTTTGGTCAATGTGGCCCAATGTTTCAGCCGCCTCCTCCACGTGGCTATTGAGGCCGACTTCCACTAGTAAGGAGCTTAGTAGACCACTAGACCCACTTCGGTGGTCCATTCTTCGAGTTGTCTACGTCTGTGGCCTTCAGGGAGCACCCTTTTCACTGTGAGGATCCCAAACCTGACTTGCTGTTATTTCAAGGGTACGACCACCAAGAATGCACAGGTAGAGGCACTAAAACTTTGTTCATTTCATCCCTAGGCCTCTATGTTATAGGTTTAAAGATGGGGGAGGTTTGGGCAGTTTTCTTTCAATAATTCCATGCCAAGATTTGGACCCTGAATAAATGAAACCCTGAGAAGAAATAACCTTCCCACATAACGCATGAATCATGAATCAACCTATTCTTGGGTTGATCCGTTTTTTTCATTTTTATAAATGGATGGGTAAGAACATCAAATCGAAAACCCATACCTCTTATGACGTCCTATGTCGCGACGTTCGTCTTTGAGGGATTAAGACGTCGACGTCGCTTCCCAGCTCCGATCTTTGAAAGGCATAGAATATGATGAAGTTTTTCCAGTGTTCATTGTTCTTCACTGGGGTGGAAGTCCGTTAGAGGTTCTCCAAAGAATCCTCTAAAGTTTTAATCCTTATTTCCCCAACACGTCGAACTATAAAAAGGAGCACGCCGCAGTATTTCCATTATGATGCGTCGTCGCGTCGTTATGTTGTTTTATTTAAGAAACAGTTTCATTGTTACACATCATTAAAGTGTCATTACACTACAAGTTAATGATCCATTAATGAGCCTCAATAATTCACATCATCGTTTCCTCTTCTCTTCCCCACAGCGTCGTCGTCCGCCACTCAATTGTGAGAAATAAAATAAAATAATTCTTTTAAATTACTTTATTATTTTTCTCGAAAAGTCAAAAAAAAATAACTTTTTAGTTTGGCCCATGCCGGCCAAAATTAAGTTGTTTCTAGGTGAATCCCGAAATTCTGAATTCAACAGTGCCATCATATTTTTAATCTGAGCACTGGTTCAAAAGATAGAAAATATCGCTCACATGTTTATTAAAAGTACCTAAAAAAAGTTCAAAAACATGTTTCGTGTGCTCTGGACCTCAGAATCATGTGCCGCCAAATTTTATGGTCTAAAATTATTCCATATAAATAAAAAAATTCACAGAAATTATGAGACGTTACATTCTCCCCACCTTAGTGATTTATATCCCCAAAATCCAAAACAAAAACTAAACAAAAAGATGGGGGTACTAAGCATGAATATAAGCCTCCCATTCCCATGTGTTATCCTGTAGATTACTATGTTGACATCAGATGTGCACTAGAGGACTCAATGGCCCACGTAGTAATCACTCCTATTGATTCACTATCTCCACTGGTAACTCCACAAACGTATCCCCATCGTCAATGTCTAGCTCGCCCTAGTCAATGAGATGTGATGGATCATGCACCTACCTCCTCAGCTGCGACACATGGAAAACATCATGCACCAAGTGCATCTGTGGGAGAAGATCTAGGTGGTACACCACCTCGCCAACTCTGCTTAGGTACGGAAAAGGTCTGATGAACCTCGAAGATATCTTGCTGCCCTGAACAAATCTCCACAATCCTTGTCGGGGTGATACCCAAAGGAACACATTATCTCCCTCCTCGAACTCCAAGGGTCTCCATCTCTTATCTTCATAAGACTTATGCCTAATCTGTGCAGTCTTCATCCACTCCTGGATGGTCTGCACCTTCTCGGTGGTAGACCATACCAACTCTAGATCCCTGAGTGCCGACTCCCCTGGGTCTTTCCAGCATATGGGTAATCTGCAAGGCCACTCATACAAGTCCTCAAACAGTGCCATGCCAATGGTGGAGTGATAGTTGTTGTTTTATTCAAACTCCACCAGTGGTAGGTGGTCCTCCCAACTATGACCAAAGTTAAGGATGAAAGCATGAAGAATTTACTCCAAGGTATATATGGTCCGCTCAGTCTGACCATCCATCTGGGGATGAAAAGTTGTGTTCAAACCCAGTTGTGTCCTGAACGCCTCTTGTAATCCCTTCCACAACTAGGATATAAAGCAGGAGTTGCGATCTAAGATGATTGTAGAAGCCACTACATGAAGCCACATTATCTCCTAAATGTAGAGGCATCCCAAACCCTTTACCAATCTCTGCTCCTGGATGGGTAGTAAGTGAGATGAATTGGTGAATCGGTCAACGATCACCCAAATAGAGTCATGACCTCTAGACGTACATGGTAACCCCATCATGAAGTCCATCGAGATACCATCCCATTTCCACTCTAGTACCTCGAGTGGTTGTGTCAAACCTTCTGGAACCTGGTGCTCTACCTTCACTTTCTAACAAGTGAGGCATCGCGAAACAAACTCGGCCACTGCTTTCTTCATCCCTAGACACCAGTACTAATCTAGAGGTCCCTGGTACATCATTGACACACCAGGATGTACCTCTAGAGGGGAAGTATGGAACTCCCTCGACACCTCCTCCCGTAATGTCATTGCCACTATGGTGCGCCCTCTGAAAAGGATAATGTGCTCCCCACCTATCGAAAATTCATCAAGAACCCGTACTGAGGATATCTGAGCACGTCGGGACTCGTAGTAAACATCCTCCAGTTGTTCCTCCCTGAATTTATGTAATATTGGGGGAGTAACAATAATCGATTGGAGGTAAACAACTTCACCATCATCCATGAAGGATATCTGCATTGTGACTAACTTATCTATTGCCTCACTCAGCAACTGTAACCCGGTCCTCCTACTGAGTGTGTCTACCATTGTGTTCCCTTTTCCAAGATTATAGACTATCTCAAAGTCATAGTCCTGTAGAAACTCTAACCATCATCTATGTCTCAGGTTCAGGTCCTTCTGGGAGAAGATATACTTGAGACTCTTATGGTCAGAGTAAACGGTGAACCGCTCACCCATTATGTAGTGTTGCAACATCTTCAAGGAAAATACCACTTCTTATAACTTTAGATCGTGGGTTGCGTAGTTCTATTCATATTGTATCAACTGCCGTGATCCTTAGGCGATCACTACTCGTTCCTGCATCATGACACAATCTATTCTGGTCCCTGATGTGTCGCAGTAAACTAGGTACCCAATTCCCACCTCTCGTAGTCTCAAGATGGTGGCACTAGTCAATCTCTGCCTCAGCTCTTGGAAACTCTAATGGAATTTCTCCGTCCCCACAAAGGGTTGTCCCTTCCATCTCAGTAAAGATAAGGGTGCTACTACCCTGGAAAATTTGGGCACAGACCTTCAATAGTAGTCAACCAACCCCAAGAAGCTCTACACCTTAGTCATGCTCCTGGGTGGTTCCCAATAAAGAACCACTTTTATCTTCATTGGATCTAATCCAACTCTAGTATCCAAGATGACGTGTCCTAGGAAATGGACCTCCTGAATCCAAAATTGACACTTCAAGAGATTACCATAAAGTTGGTTCTATCAGAGTGTATCTAGAACTATCCACAGGTGTACAACATTCTCCTCCTCCGACAATAAGTACACCAAGACATCATCGATGAAGACCAAGATGAATCGGTCGAGGTAGGGCTAGAAGATCCTATTCATGAGGCCCATGAACACTACTAGGGATTTGGTCATGCCGAAAGGAATCACTAGAAACTCATAGTGGACATACTGGAACCTGAAGGCTGTCTTTGATACATCCTTATCTCGTACCCGAAGCAGGTGATAGCCTGATCTGAGGTCTATATTTTTGAACTACTTTTCTCTCTTTAGCTGGTCGAATAGGTCATCAATTCTCGTCAGTGGTTAATTTTTCTTCACGGTCACCTGGCTCAGGCACCAGAAGTCCTTGCACAACCTCAAACTCCCATTTTCATTCTTGGAAAAAAGCATCAGGGTTGCCCATGGTGAAACACTGGGCCTTACAAACCCCTTCTCCTAAAATCCCTCCAATTGTACCCTCATATTGTGAAGCTCTGTGGGAGATATTTGATATGATGGTGTGGATATCGGTGTCGTCTCAAGGTACAGTTTGATACAGAATTCTACCTCTCTATAAAGAGGTAGCCCTGAAACCTCATTAGAAAAAAAATCCTCGTACTCATCCAAAACTACATGGAATCTTGGAATCCTATCCTCTACTGCATCGAGGGTGAGGCTAGACAACTGGTGACTGATCGGATGCACCCTCCTCTGAGAGAGTATATCCTGCACTGCAAGGGTTTCCTTCTCACTGGTGAAGGAAAACCCGGTCCCGTCTCCACAGACACCACACTATATGCCTAAAACAATCCATCTGATCATAGACTGCGGATAACCAATCCATACCTAAGATGATGTCGTAAGGCCTCAATGCTGATACTAGTAGATCCCAATAGAATCTCTCACCTCATAGAGTAAGCTAAAACTGTTGGCACCAGTGTGTAATCATCGAATCCCCTCCCGTAGGAGTCTCTACCCATAAGGATCAAGTCAACAGCTCCACCGGAATCTTTGAGCTCTGAACGAGGGTCATGACAAGGAAGTAGTGACTAGAACCTATGTCGATAAGTACCAAAGCTAGTTTGGATAAGACATAGATCATACCTCTGATCATCTCTGGAGCACCGTGGTCATAAGGCTCTATTTCTTGGAGCTGATCTCTCCCCTATCCACCTGCTCCCTGAGGTCAGGGTGGACCACCTGGGGGTGGTGGTGGTAAGAAATTGAACTGTCACCCACCACCTGTCACTTGGCCATCTCCCCTTCCACATCTGCTGCCTTGCGGACCTCCTTGCTCGAATCTTTGTTGCTGCCTCAGCGGCCCCTCGATCGATTTATGGTCATCTGTATGGCGGGTCAGGCAGTCACATGTCATGTGTCCCTGCCCACCACACAAGTGGAAAAACCTAGCCCCCATCTGACTCCCTCTAGCCTGGGAGCCTTGTGATGTCGACCCCGAGTCCTGGGTCGGCCTTTGAAATACTTTGCCCACTTGGGCCCATGCGTCTGCTATCTGTTGTCTGCCGAAGACTATACCGCCTGGGTCCTACTAGAAGCCCTAGCTCTCAACGCCTACTCCTCCAAGAATATCTTCATCAAAAGGGCTCTCTCCAACTCCCCAACCTAGGTAGGGATGTTGAGAGACACCACTGAAGCCCTGATCTCCTGCCTGAGTTCCTGCTCAAAGGCTCAAGCCCTAAAGAAAGGGTCTCGCAACATATATGTGGACTAGTGAGAAAGCTCCATGAACATTTTCGAGTACTTTTCCACCGTCATTCTATCCTATTTTAGGTGAATCAGCTCCTGGATGTGCATAGAGTGCAAGGTCATGGGGAAAAATCCTCATGGAAAATCCTCTCCAAGTCAACCTAAGTGAGTGTTTCCTCATCAGTAGTCTGGATGGTCAAAACTCCACTATCTCTCTACTGATCCCTATAGAAGGATCACTTCCAAGATCTCCATCTGGTCAGTTGGTTTCCTCACTAAGAATAAGACCCGCCTCATAGACTCCATACAGTCCTCAATGACTTGAGGATCCATCTCTCCCCTAAACCTAAGAGGTCTCTATCTATTAAACTCATGTAGGGAATTGAGACTATGAACATCCTCTGCCGGAACCACTAGAAGTTGATGATGAATATCAGGTGTTGGTAGCACTGGTGCACCAACTAGTGGGGCCATCTCTAAAATTGGTCCCTGAATGGATGCCTTGTCTCTAGGTGGGATGTCATCACGACCTCATATCGGGATCCTAACAAGTCTTCCACGTGGAGGCATCCTAAGATAGATCAAGATGTACCACAGTTAGAAGGTTATACCTGGTGAGCTAACTCTTATTCAAAACAAGGAGAAACTTATGCAACCAGTGTTTTCATGTATTGAGCTAAAAACAGAATTCAAGGTCTTGGTGTATGGATATGTCGGTCGCCGCAAAAAAACTGGACTCCCTGAATATAAAATTATAACTCTCAACACTTAACAATGTTTCCCCAAAAAAAACAACAGACTCTCAGTCTTTATAGTAGGTCTGAACACCCTCTAATACCACTTTTTCATGACCCGTCCCTCGGGGCCTATGTCGTGACTACCCAAAGCCCACTTCCCGAAGGCCAGGGGATGGTGACCAGCACTGAAGGCATTAACCTCCAAGTGGGAGGAATTTTCTTAAGTACCTGTATGCACACACACACCCAACCACACCCCAACACACTGAAAGGGGAAAAAAGTACCACTAAAACAAGTCTGAGTGAAATTACAACTGAAAGTAAGTGGGCCAAAATACAAACCCAACAAAGAATTAGAAACTATAAATGCAAAAAAGGAAACCCTGATGTCCATACATAGAAAACCCTACATGATCATGAGAGTAGTGAAGCTACTAGAATTCGAAATAGTATGTCCTGTCAGATTGGTCCTACTGGGCCCCACTGGGTCCTAGGCCACCATATACACTATCATAGCGTTCGTCAGTCCAGTCTCCTTGAGTACCCTTGTTGAAACATCAGTCGTATTCACCATACACAACACGTGCGGGAGAAGCCCGTGTAGGGGTGAGTAACACAGAACTCAATAGGGACCCCAAAACAAAAAGGAAATACTACAAATAAATTCATCAAAGTAAAGCACAAAACATAAGACAATGCGCACCAGATATATTCTAGGGTAGTAATAGTAGAATCATCAGCCACATCGTAGAACACCTTAGCTGCTAGAGAACTCCTACTCTAATGAGTACAGTGGGCTTGCCAGGTCATGAATAAGTGCTTCCCACTAACCTTGGACTACTTAGGTACTCCTCCACATCGCGTACCATGGGCCTACAAATTCATAGAGAGGTGATTACCACTAGTCATGGCCTAATGAGGTACTCCTCCTCGTCACGTACTATGGGCCTGCAAAGTTATAGAGAGGTTCTTCCCACTGTGGGCCTACAAAGTCATAGAGAGGTGCTTCCCACTAGGCCAAAAGTCAACAGTCTTCAGGTCTCATCCAATCGCAAGGTTCTGTACATAGTGTGCTTGACAAAACCACTCATCACTCCCTTCATTGCATCTCAACATAAATTAAAGTCACCATACAGTGTGCCAAAATATCCGCCTCATTGAGAGGGTCCCAACTCCGCAAAAGGCTTGTCAATTGGACGTGCGGTTTGTAAGATACGAGCATTTTAGTAACCAGGGGGCCAATTGCGATGAGGCCCGGTCCGACCCGGTCAGACTGACCTAACCAACCTGGCTCAGGGGTCCTACATACCCTGGTTCATTTAGATAGAATCTACCTAATCTGGTGTGGGTTTAGGTTGGTATGGTTCGGCCTGGCCAGTGGGTCAGGCCCAACATGCCTCGCTGGACCTGGCCCGGTTGGCCAAGGGTCCAGGCTACCAGGTCGCTCAACGACCCGGTCTAGTCTGACCCGACCCGAAAGGGGCGCGAGTCTAGTCCTCTGGTGCAGGTCCGGCCCACCGGCGCCAGTCCGGCCCGTTGGGGGCTTAGCCCGCCAGCTGGGGACGGTCCGCGTAGTGCGGCCAGTAGTACCGACCAGACGGGATGCGGCCGGGCTACTGCGTACGGCTCCCCCCTTGGCCCTGTAGGTGTGAGGCCCTTCCACCAGCCGCTGTCAATGGACCACGGTTTCTCCAGCCGTTTGGATGGCCCGAACGTGGGTTGTCCCTCCACACAGTTCCATGCCTGGCGTCGTGGCTTCCTGGTCAATGTGGCCTGCTAGTGCAGGCCACCTCCTCCATGTGGCAGGTGAGGCCAGCCACTGTCAATGCCGACAAGGAGTTTAGAGGACCATCGGACGTGCTTCGGTGGTCTGTTCTTCAATTATTCCATTTCTATGTCCTCTGGGGAGTGCCCTCTTATACGTAAGGATCCCAAACCTTCCTTGTAGTCATTTTGAGGGCATGACCACCAAGAATGCACATGGGGAGGCACTCGGGCTTTGTTCGTGTCAGCCCAGGGCCACCGCGTTATAGGTTTAAGGAAAAGGGATGTTCAGGGAGTTTCCATTCATTCATTCCATGCCAATATTTGAACCCTAAATAAATAAAACCCCAAGAACAAATCACTCTCTCTCATAACGCATGAATCATGGATCAACCTGTTTGTGGGTTGATCCGTATTTTTCATTTTTAGAAAAGGACATGGAAGAACATGAAATCAAAAACCCCTAACCCTTATTAATTTCGATGCCACGATATTCATCCTCGAGTGATTAAGACGTCGACGTCACTTCCTGACTTCAATCTTCAAAAGGCGTCGAAGATGATGAAATTCCACTGGCGTTCGTCGTTCTTCGTTGGGGTAAAAGTCCGTCAGAGTTTTGTTAGAGATGTAAAGACTTAGAAATTGTAAAGAAATTTTTTTTCTTAAATACTTTGGAATTTTACGAGTCTGCAGTTTCTGAAAGCGCCTGATTCTGAAGCCCGGTGTGCCCGGAATCAATTTTTGAAGTTTTGTTCCGGTACGTTCAGTAAACGTACGTGCGGGTTTTTCTATCTTTTGAACCGGTACCCGGAATTGAAATCTGAGGGTACTGATGAAATCGAAGCATCGATATTCACTTAAGGGGACCCTTACCATAGTTGTGTTTTCTCAGGATGAGAAGTTAATTTTTGGGGATTTATATTAAATTAAATAAAATTGTTGTACACAATTTTATTGTTTGGTGGTGGTTATTTCCTGCAAGGGGAAGTTAGAAGTGGGGCCCACACCTACATAACCTCCCATGAGAGGATAATGTGAGGTGGGGCCCACATGAGCCCATAACCCTTTAACTTCCCTTAAACTCCCCATTAACACCCCTTTAATTAATTTGACAACACCCCTCATTTATTATGGTGGAGCCTCTCCACCTCCCACCCATTGAATGTGCCAACCTATCTAATTAATATCTTCATTAATTAATTGGAACCTCTTTTGAATAAATTTGAATTGCATGGAAATTCTATTAAAATTGGGGAGCCTTAATATTATATTGGCTTGGAAAATACTTGGTGGTGGAGCCTTTGGAGATTTAGAGGAGAGCTTCATCCCTCACCAACGAAGAACACGAGGAACGATATCCTCTCGAAGACCGAGGCAAGAACTTGAGGCGATGCTCACAAGGAACGTCGTCATTATTCTTCTTCCTCCATGTCAAGGGAGGAGACGCCATCCACGAGGAAATATCGACTACGCTTCCTCCTTGGATGCACCATGACGTCAACGAATCGACGTCGACTTCAGATCCTCTTCCTACAACGCGGACAAGCGAGCATCAGAATCAAGGTAGGGGGTTTGATATAATTCTAAGTGAATGAAATTATATTCCATCCTTGTTGAATGCTTATATTGTCTTCAGCAAATTTATATAACCTAACGCGGAGGGCGTGGGCCGAACGAGCACGGCTCGACGACCCTCCGATGGTTCTTGAATATTTTGGCGGCGGCAACGGGAGGCAGTGGTGATCGGAGGCGGCGGCGACCGGAGGCGGCAGCGACTGGAGGCAGCGGTCGTGCACCTGCCGCGTGGAGGAAACCATGGCCTGCATTCACGGGCTGCTAGGCAGATTAACCGAACCGGCCGACCATAGTCGGCCGGGCTGGAGAACCACAGCGCTGCGTTGCGGAGAACTGCGGCCCGCTACCACGGGCCTCTTCGGCGGACGAACCGGATGGCTTGTCAGCCGACCGGCGAAAGGAACCGCGGTGCCCATGGGTGCCGCGGGTGAAGGATCCGCGGCCAGCAACCATGGGCCGCTCGCGCCGGGAAGACTGGCTGAATAGGAAGGTGGTGCCGCCATTTCGGAAAACTGGGGGCCGCACCCCCCGGTCCACTCGACCAGATGGCCAAGCCTTGGTCGGCCGTGGGCCAGGCCGCGCCCCGCCGGGCCGACCCTTTAGCCGCGTCGGACCTACTGAACCAGGACGGGCCGACCCGCCAGCCCACCGGGCTTGACGGGTCGGGCCCATTTCGCTTAAATGCGAATAACTTCTTGACTGTGTGTCCAATCGACGCATTGTCTGCGGCACTAGGACCCTTATGAAAAGGCGGTCCTTTTTCAATAATATAAGTGAGTTTTAGACAACTTTGGAGAAAGGACAGGTTTGGAATGAGCGTAGTTCCAACTGGGCCCCTGTAATGGAAAAGCCAATAACTCTCAGACCGGGCGTCCGATTGAGGCACTGTCTGTCGCGTTGGGTTCCTTTTGATGAGACGGAACTTCAGGATACATCAACTCTGGACTTTGTGATATTTGATGTATCGACCCTCTTTGCTCGAGGATCAAACCCTCTCGGAATCGAGCATGCTGTGTGCGGGAACCCTATAGCTGGTTGCGACTGCGTCGACTACAGTACTGGAATCCTCTGTGGGTTCGACAGTGATGACTACCATACCGGAATCCTCCGTGGGTTCGACGGCGATGACTACCGTACTGGAATCCTCTATAGGTTTGATGGAGATGACTACTATTCTTGTATCCTGTGTGGGTCCGACAGTATTGACCTCTGTACTTGTATCCTGTGTGGGTCCGACAGGGTAGCTGGTCTTGTATCCTCTGTGGGTCCGACAGCTTAGCTGGTCCTGTATCCTATGTGGTTCTGATAGCTTAGATGAATCAGTGACTACATCTGATCATCTCTATCGTTATACGAATGATGTATACCTATGTGAGCTGAGTCTTGACTTTCAATCATTATCATCGATGTGATTAACTTCTTTCCTGTGTGGATTGGGTTGTGCTTGGGCTCGAGAGATGGAGCCGAAATGAGATTGATAACTTAGGTATATGTATGGGCATATACCTAAGTAGGGTTGGTTTTTACTTCGTGATTGTATCTTTACTTCAGTGGTTTATCCTTTGTGGATTTTGGGAGACCTTAGGGGGTCTCGGGGTCCCTACTGAGTATTGTTATACTCACCCCTGCATGGGCTATGCTCGCACCTCATTGTGTTGGATGCAGACGATGGACAACGTTGACAGAGGCTAAGAGAGAGCCAGGACCGGACGTTACCCGGAGGTGGACCACATGGCGAGATGGTACACAGAGTGGATTGATAGACGTGGAGTGTTGAGGTGGACATATGTACCTACCCTTCAGGTAGGATACTCGGCAGACACTCCAGGATCTTCCCTTTTTAGTTGTTGTCCCTTTTTCAGTTGTACTTGATTTCCATTGTACTTGTACTTTACTGTTGGGATTGTATTTCCGACCCCTTTACTTTCATCACTACTTTTTGTATACAGTTTTCACTTAGTGTTTACTTCCTGTTGCGTACTCAGTTTTGTTTTTTTTTACTTTTATAAAGGCAATGCCTTCCCAGATTATGGATTTATGCCTTTGGTTCTAGTCGCCATCCCCTGGCCTATGGAAGGCGGGATTGGGGTAGTCACGGCACGGGCCCCGAGGACGGGTCGTGACAAATTGGTATCAGAGGCGTCAGTTATACCACAGAACTCAGGAATCTGATCATTATTTCTGTGAAAAAATAGTTTTAAGAGTATTGAGTGTGGTTTTCAGTCTACGGAGTCCAGTGTTGGTGCAGCGGATGACATATCCATACACCAGGACCCTGACCTCTGATTTCTGACTTAGTGCATGAAAACACTGATTGCATGTGTATTTCAAAAGTTTTCTTTGTGATTACTTTGAGTCAGCTCACCAGGTATACTTTTTTGATTGTGGCGCACCTATTTCTTTTCAGGATGGCCCCACAAAGGCAGCCAGCTAGGGTTCTGAGTTACGTACGATATGGTAGCCCACCGAGCGATGAGGCCTCGGTGCAGGGCCCCATCACAGCAGAGGTACCAGTGGCACATCTACCAGCTGGGCCACCGATACCACCAGCCCCAGTGGCAGAGAGTGCACGCCGCCTTAGTGCATTGTATGAGTTCTAGCGATAGAGGTCTCCCAGGTTTCGTGGAGAGACAGACCCACAGGCAGCTGAGGACTGGCTGGAGGCTATCATCAGAGTTTTCATATTGGTAGGGACACCAGCCATCCTTATGGTGATCCTTTCTGCGAGTCTCCTACACGCAACAGCAGGTAGATGGTGGAGTTTGATGCTCCAGGTACATGATGAGGCATATTTACTCTGGATGGACTTCAAGAGTCTCTTCCACTCTGATTTTGTTCCAGCCACCCTTCATGCGGTGCAGATTCAGGAGTTACTATATCTGTGGTAGGGCAGCATGATAGTAGCTCAGTACTCAGTGAGGTTTACTGACCTCTCATGCTACTCCACGGATATGGTGTGGGACCTATTCTTTAGGGCCCAGACCTTCGAGCAGGAACTCAGGCATGAGATCAGAGCTTCGACGATTCCCCTCAGTATCCCGACGTAGGCGGGGGTGCTGGAGTGAGCCCTTCTAGTGGAGAGTTTTCTCGCTGAGCAGTCACCAGCAGCGAGACCCACCACAGGGCGACACGTAGCAGAGTCTTCTGCAGCCGGCAATAGACAGATTTTATAGAGGTCCAAGTGGACCGGTCCATCAGGTGGACAACCCCAGGATACAG
Organism: Viscum album; assembly: GCA_963277665.1. Classification (NCBI taxonomy): domain Eukaryota; kingdom Viridiplantae; phylum Streptophyta; class Magnoliopsida; order Santalales; family Viscaceae; genus Viscum; species Viscum album. The sequence continues at coordinate 1,350,824,669 of OY728159.1, read as the reverse complement.
GTTCGGTTGTGCAGGGCACACAAAATAGAGCCAGCCTTACGAGGAGCAGGTAGTGCTATGCATGCGGCGGGCAGGGCCACATGGCTCATGACTACCCGAACCACCATGTATATGATCAGATGACAGTAGAGGGACCTCCCAGTCAGAGGTAGAGGTTCAACCATGGAGTTCCATTAGGATCAGGCAGACGAGGTAGAGGATCTGGCCGAGCAGCGGGTGGTGGACGACGTTTTGAGGCTCTACCACCACCACCACTAGAAGGTCCACCCCGACCACAGGGAGCTAGTGGAAAGAGGCGGGCTCAGCTCCTGGAATTCAAGGCCTATGACCACGGCGCACCTGATATGATTTGAGGTACTATCTGTGTCTACTCCACCCTTGCTTCAGTACTTATAGACAAAGGTGCGAGTCATTCTTTTATTTTCACTACCCTTATTTGAAGCTCGGAGATTCCAACGAAGCCATTGGCTCGATCCTTACGGCTAGAGACTCCTACGGGAGCAGACTCGATGATTACGCACTGGTGCTAGCAGTGTGAGCTGACTCTAGGAAGTGAGAGCTTCGGCTGGGATCTTCTTGTAGCAGCATCGAGGCCTTACAACGTCATCTTGGGTATGGACTGGTTATCTACATTCCATGCTCAGATTCACTGTATTAGGCGCAAAGTGCAGTGTGTCCGCACGGATGGGACCAGGTTCACCTTCACCGGAGAGAAGGTAGCCTTTGCAGCACAGGATGGACTTACGCAGAGGAGAGGACAGTCGATCAAACATCAGTTGGTTAGTCTCATCCTTGGAGCGGTTGATGTGTGGAGTCCGAGTTTTCCTGTTGTGGTGGATCAGTATGCAGATTTTTTTCCTGACGACATTCCAGGACTACCTCCTTGCAAAGAGGAAGACTTCTACATAGACATGTACCCCGGGACAGCACCAATATCTACTCTAGAATATCAGATGGCTCCCACCGAGCTTCCTAAGCTGCGGGTACAGCTGGAGGACTTGCAGGGTAAGGGATTTATCCGACCCAGTGTTTCACCCTGGGCTTCTCCGATTTTGTTCACCAAAAATACGGATGGGAGCTTACGACTGTGTGTCGATTACCATCGCTGGAATCAGGTGACCGTGAAGAACAAGTACCCACTACCGAGGATTGACAACCTCTTTGATCAGCTCAAGGGAGCACAATGGTTATCGAAGATAGACCTCAGGTCAGGCTATCAGCAGCTCAGAGTTCGAGAAGAGGATGTGAAGAAGATGGTCTTTAGGTGTCGGTATGGCCACTACGAGTTCTTGGTTATTCCCTTCGGCGTAACCAACGCTCCAGTAGTGTTCATTATTCTCATGAATAGTATCTTCTAGCCATACCTCAATTGATTTTTCATAGTCTTCATCGATGAAATATTTATTTACTCGACTACTATGGAGGTGCACGCCTACCATTTTCAGGTAGTACTGGACACACTCCGAGAGCACCCGCTTTATGGTAAGCTCTCGAAGTGCCAGTTCTGGATTCGAGAGGTTCACTTCTTGGGACATGTCATATCGGAGGTTGGGGTAGTAGGGGATCTAGAGAAGATCAAGGCGGTACTTTCTTGGGAGCCACCCAGGAGTGTGATGGAGGTACGGAGTTTCCTGGGTCTGGTTGGGTACTATAAGAGATTTGTGACAGACTTCTCCAGAGTTGCAGCACCGCTTTTAGCTTTAACGAAGAAGGGAAAACACTTTGTGTGGTCAGATAGATGCCAGTAGAGCTTTCAGGAGATGAGGAAGAGGCTGACCAGTGTGCCTATCTTGAGGCTACCATAGGAGGGCATTGGGTACATAGTTTATTGTGACGCATCAAGGACCGAACTTGGGTGTGTCCTGATGCAGGAGCGAGCATTGATCGCCTATGGTTCACAACAGTTGAGAGAGCATGAGCAGAACTACGCTACCCATGACCTGGAGTTAGTAGCAGTGGTCTTCGCCTTGAAGATGTGGTGGCACTATCTTATGAGTGATCATTTTACAGTCTACACTGACCACCAGAGTCTCAGGTACATCTTCTCGCATAAGGACTTGAACCTGAGACAATGGAGATGGCTAGAGTTATTCCAGGACTATGAATTTGAGATATTTTATACTCCTGGGAAGGGGAACATTGTAGAAGATTCCCTCATCAAAAGATCGGGCATTCAGCTACTAGGAGAGGCGACAGAATAGCTATCCACGTTGTAGATATCCTTTGTGGATAGAGATAGAGCAGCCTTTCTTCAGTCTCTCACAGTCACTCCTCCACTTCTTCAGTGAGTCAGAGAGGAACAGCGTGAGGACGTTGACTGTGAGACGTGACATGACCAGATATCCATAGGGTAGGCGCCTGATGGATTTTCTGAATGAGGGGATCATGTCATCCTCTTCAGGGGACGTACTATGGTACCAGTTGCACTACAGGAGGATTTGATGAGGTAGTTTCACACTTTCCCTCTAGCGGTACATCTAGGAGTGGCGAAGATGTATCAAGACCTCAGAAGACAGCACTGGTGGTCGGGTATGAAGAAGGTTGTAGCAGAGTTCGTTTCACGATGCCTCACTTTTCAGCAAGTGAAGGCGGAGCACCAGGTACCAGTAGGATTAGTACGGCCCCTATAGGTCCTTGAGTAGAAGTGGGACGGGATATCCATGGATTTCGTGATGGGGATTCCACGTACATCCAGAGGACACGACTCTATCTAGGTGATTGTAGACCGACTCACCAAGTCGGCCCACTTCCTACCGATCAGAGAGCAGGGCTCAGTGGAGAGCTTGGAATGTCTCTACGTTCAGGAGATCTTGCAGCTTCATGGTGTGCCATCGACTATCGTCTCCGATCGATATGCTCTCTTTACTTTCTGGCTTTAGAAGTGGTTGAAGGAGGCTTTTGGGATGAAGATACGTCGGAGAACCACCTTCCATCCTCACATAGATGGCCAGAGGACCATTCAGACTCTCAAGAACATGCTCCGTGCATGTTTCCTAAACTTTGGTCGCATCTGGGAGGATCACTTACCCTTGGTAGAGTTTGTGTACAACAACAGTTATCACTCCACCATCGGGATGGAACCTTATGAGGCACTGTACGGCCGACCTTGCAGATCACCTCTGTGCTGGACTGACCCAGGGGAGTCAACACTTGTAGGACCAGAGATGGTTCAGGCTACAACAGAGAAGGTTCAGATTATCCAGGAGTGGATGAAGACTGCAAAAAGTAGGCAGAAGTCCTATACTGATAGGAGACGGAGACCACTGGAGTTCGAGGATGGAGACCACGTCTTCCTACAGTTCTCACCTCAATAAGGTCTATAGAAATTTGGTCGGGGTGGAAAGTTATCTCCACGTTTCATCAGACCATTTCAGGCCCTCAACAGAGTAGGCGAGGTGGATTACTGCCTGGACCTTCCACCTCAGATTCATCAGGTGCATGACGTCTTCCACGTATCTCAGCTGAGGAGATACGTCCACGATCCAACCCACATTATCCACCACAGGGAGTTGGACATCGATGACGGGGAGACATTCACAGAGTTCCCGGTGGAAATCGAGGATCGATAGAAGCGGGTCCTACATGGATGGTCGATTCCTCTGGTGCGCATTCGCTGGTAGCATGGGAGCCTCCAGGAGATCACTTGGGAGAAGGAGGCTCGGATGCATGCTCAGTACCCCCATTTGTTTCCCTAGTGTGTGTTGTAGCTTTACGGGGACGTAAATCCTTGAAGTGGGGGTAATGTAAAGACCCGAAAATTTGAAGGAAATTTTTTTCTTAAATACTTTGGAATTTTACGAGTCCGCGGTTTCTAATGGCACCTGATTCTGAGGCCCGGTGTGCCCGGAATCAATTTCTGAAGTTTTTTTCTGGTACGTTCAGTAAACGTACGTCCAGGTTTTTCTATCTTTTGAACCGGTACTCAGAATTTAAATCTGAGGGTACTGATGAACTCACAGCACCTGTATTCGTTTAAGGGTACCTTTACCATAGTTGCATTTACTCGGTAGGAGTAGTTAATTTTTGGGGATTTATATTAAATTAAATAAAATTATTGTACACAATTTTATTGTTTGGTGGTGGTTATTTCCTAAAAGGGGAAGTTAGAATTGGGGCCCACACCCACATAACCTCCCATGAAAGGATAATGTGAGGTGGGGACCACACGAGCCCCTAACCCTTCAACTTCCCTTAAACTCCCCATTAAAAGCCCTTTAATTAATTTGAAAACACCCCTCATTTATTATGGTGGAGCCTCTCCACCTCCCACCCATTGAATGTGCCAACCTATCTAATTAATATCTTTATTAATTAGTTGGCACCTCTTTTGAATCAATTTGAATTGCATGGCAATTCTATTAAAATTGGGGAGCCTTAATATTATATTAGCAAGGAAAATATTTGGTGGTGGAGCCTTTGGAGATTTGGAGGAGAGCTTCATACCTCACCAATGAAGAACACGAGGAACGATATCCTCTCGACGACCAAGGCAAGAATGTGAGGCGGTGCTCACAAGGAATGTCGTCATTCTTCTTCTTCATCCACTTCAATTAAGGAGATTCCATCCACGAGGAAATATCGACTACGCTTCCTCCTTGGACGCACCCCGACGTCAACAAATCGACGTCGACTTCGGATCCTCTTCCCGCAATGTGGACAAGCGAGCATCGGAATCAAGGTAGGGGGTTTGATATAATTCTAAGTGAATGAAATTATATTTTTTCCTTGGTGAATGCTTTTATTGTCTTCGACCAATTGATATCGCCTAACGCGGAGGGCACAGGCCGAACGAACACGGCCTGATGACCCTCCGATGGTTCTTGAATAATTTGGCGGCGGCAACGGGAGGCGGTGGCGACCAGAGGCGGCGACCGTGCACCGGCCACATGGAGGAAACTGCGGCCTGAATTTACAGGCCGCTCGGTAGAGGAACTGAACTGGCCGGTCATAGTCTGTCGGGTTGGAGAACCGTAGCGGCTCTAAGGCGCCGCCCTGTGGAGAACTGCGACCCACTTTTGCGAGCCGCTTTGGCGGACGAACCGGTCAGATCGTCGGTCGGCCAGTGAAAGGATCCACGACACCCATGGGTGTCGCGGGCGGAGGATCTGCGACATGCAACTACGGTCCGCTCACACCGATAAGACCGGCCGGCCGGATAGAAGGGCGGCGCCGCTCGGGGCTGCCGTTTCGGAAAACTGGGGGCCGCGCCCCCCGGTCCGCTCGGCCAGCCGCGGGTCGGGCAGTGCCAGCCCGGTCGGGCCGCTCCCTGCCTAGCCGGGCCACGCCCAGTGTGCCGGGCCGACCCCTTAGACAGGTCGGACCCACCGATCCAGGACGGGCCGACCCGCCAGGCCATCGGGCTTGACGGGCCGGGCCCGTTTTTCTTAAATGTGAATAACTTCTTGATCGTGCGTCCGATTGACGCACCGTCTGCGGCACTAGGACCCTTACAACGAGGCATTCCTTTTGCGATACTCTAAGTGAGTTTTGGACAACTTTGGAAATGGCCGGGTTTGGATCAAGCGTAGTTCCAACCGGGCCCCTGGAATGGAAAAGCTAATAACTCTCAGATCGGGCATCCGATTGACGTGTCATCTGTCGTGTTGGGTTCCTTTTGATGAGATGGAACTTTAGAATACATCAACTCTAGACTTCATGATAGTTGATGTATCGAACTCATTTTCTCAAGGAGAGAACCCTCCCAGAAACGAGCGTGCTGTGTGCAGGAACCCTAGAGCTGGCTGTGACTACGTCGACTACAGTACTGGAATCCTCTGTGGGTTCGACAGTGACGACTACCATACTGGAATCCTCCGTGGGTTCGATGGCGATGACTACCGTACTGGAATCCTCTGTGGGTTTGACAGTGATGACTACTGTTCTTGTATCCTTTGTGGGTCTGGCAGTATTGACCTCTGTACTTGTATCCTGTGTGGGTATGACAGCGTATCTGGTCTTGTATCCTCTGTGGGTCCGACAGCTTAGATGGTCTTGTATCATGTGTGGTTCTGATAGCTTATATGAATCAGTAACTACATATGATCATCTCTATCGCTATACGAAAGATGTATACCTGTGTGATCTGAGTCTTGACTTTCAATCCTTATCATCGATGTGATTGACTTATTTCATGTGTGGATTGGGTTGTGCTTGGGCTCGAGAGATGGAGTCGAACTGAGATTGATAACTTAGGTATATGCATGGGCATATAACTAAGTAGGGTTGGTTGTTACTTAGTGATTGTATCTTTCCTTCAGTGGTTTATCCTTTGTGGATTCTGGGAGACCTTCGGGGGTCTTGGGGTCCCTACTGAGTATCATTATACTCACCCCTACACGGGCTATGCCCGTACCTCGTTGTGTTGGATGCAGATGACGGATAGCGTTGACAGAGGCTAAGAGCGAGCCAGGAACGGACGGTACCCAGAGGTGGACCATACGGTGAGACAGTACACGGAGCGGACTGATAGACGTGGAGTGCTGAGGTGGACATCTATACCTACCCTTCAGGTAGGATACTCGGCGGATGCTCCAGGAGCTTCCCTTTTTAGTTGTTGTCACTTTTTTAATTGTACTTGCTTTCCATTGTAGTTGTACTTTACTGTTGGGCTTGTATTTCCGGCCCCTTTACTTTCAGCACTAATTTTTGTATACAGTTTTCACTTAGTGTTTACTTCCTATTGCGTACTTGGTTGTGTTTGTTTACTTTCATAAAGGCAATGCCTTCCCAGCATAGGGATTTACGCCTTTGGTTCTAGTCATCAGCCCCTGGCCTATGGAAGGTGGGCTTGGGGTAGTCACAGCACGGGCCCCGAGGATGGGTCATGAAAAGATAATCCTCCAAATTTTTTATCCTTCTTTCCCCAGCATATCTAACTATAAAAAGGATCACGTCACAACATTTCCATTATAATTTTTCATTGTGTCGTTACTCTATTTTATTTAAGAAACAATGTCGCTATTACGCATCATTAAAGTGTCGTTATGCTGCGAGTTAATGTGCAATTAATGAGCCTTATTAATGTGCATCATCGTTGCCCCATCGCTACCTCGCAACATCGTCGCCCGCCACTCAACTTTGAGAAAGAAAATAAAATAATTCTTTTAAATTATTTTATTATTTTCTAAAAAATTCTGAAAAATAACTTTTCTGCCCGGCCCTTTCCGATCAAAGTTAAGTCATTTATAGGCGAATCTCGGCATTATAAATTCAACGGTACCCTCAAATTTTTAATCTAAGCACTGGTTTAAAGGATAGAAAATCCTGCTCACACATTTACTGAACGTACCTAAAAAAGTTCAAAAACCTGTTCCAGGCTCTCCGAACCTCGGAATCACATGTCGTTGAATTTAGCGGTCAAAAAATAATTCTATATAAATAAAAAAATACATATAAATTTTGAGACGTTACAGAAAATAAAAGGGGTAATACTTAAAATGTCAAGGGGGTTGTTATTTTACACTTTTTTAAGAATTATTTGTAACTACACAGTTTGATCAGATGGTTTACCAAACCATGTAACCTCACTATCTAAGATGGACACCCCTACATGGTTCATCCATATGGTTTACCAAACAATGTGCCAATAGTGTTGCTCAGATTTTCCCAAGTCGCACCCCCCCCCATATAGTTTGGTTGTATAGTCTACCAATCCATGCACTCCCACTGTAACAAATTTAGAACTATAAACATGTCCCTCATACAATTTTCCCTAACCATGTATAGTTTATTCGACAACACCCTGATTGAAAGTTCAAAAACACTTTTTTCTTTAGAACCCCACACAATTAGGCATAACCATATAGTAACCGTGTAATAGGGGTAAAACCTCTTCAAAAATCCAAATTTCAACCTGAAAATCTCAACATTCACCTAAGCACCTAAAACCTATTCTGAGCCTCAATCCATACCTAAACTCATCTCCTCAAGCTGTTCCAATCCTTAAAATTTTGATCTAAATCTTGGTTCATAAAATATCCCCTACTCTAAGACCAAAATGAAAATTCATTTTAAAATTCACAACTCATAAAGATGTTGTTATTTATATATTATCTATTATCTATTATGTATTATGTATTATATATTATATATTATATATTATATATTATATATTATATATTATATATTATAAATTATATATTATGTATTATGTATTATGTATTATGTATTATGTATTATATATTACGTATTATATATTACGTATTATATAATAGATATTGTATTATGTATTATGTATTATGTATTATGTATTATATATTATGTATTATATATTATATATTATATATCATATATCATATATTATATATTATATGTTATATGTTATATATTATATATTATTTTGTATTTAAAATGTAGTATTTATTATTTACAAGTTGCAATTTACTATTTACTATTTATTGTTTATTGTTTATTATTTTCTATTTATTATTTACTATTTACTATTTTTATTTACTATTTTTTATTTAACATTATATCAATATTGTATATTTATTTATTTATTATTAATTTATATTCTATTTATTAATTATTAAATTGTAATTAGTAATTATTAAATATTAATTATTCATTATTCATTATTCATTATTGATTAATAATTATTGATTAATAATTATTGATTAATAATTATTTAGTGTGTATCTATTTGTTATGTATTATTTTTTTCAATTAATATATATGTATATATAAGTATATTAAATTCGATTTATTGACCACATGAAGAGCCTGTTAAAGTGCTAAAGTCTTTAGAGAATAAGCAAGAGGTAAGGGGTTCAAATATCACCCAACATAGAATTTCTATATATGGCATTGACATGTACATGTACATGGACTTATTCTTGGATATGGTCATGATCATGTTAAAAATAAATAATAAATAATGAATAAATAAATTACGAAATTAAAAAAATTAAAAAAAATAAAAAAAATAAAATAATTAAAAATGATTTAGAGAAGGTTTAAACCACTGCTAAATTGTTCTATGAAGGTTTTAAAAAAACCACTACTAATTATTTCCTGACACACGATTTAGAAATTGTTTTCCAAAACCATCATAAAATGATTTAACGGTGTTTTAAACTGCCACTAAATGAAAAAAACTACAGTTAAATAAAAATTTTGGCATAGTGGAAATGAAATTTTGGTGTATGCTAATTTATCATAAGCTTATCTAGATTAGTGAGTTTATTAAGCTTTTATTGGAGATCCATGTAAGGACCCATAATTATATTAATGAAATTTTCCTTCTTATAATTATGTCATATAGTATAAATCACATAAAATCACATAAAGAACACAAAAAAACATTATAAATGAATAATGAATGAAGTTAGAGGCTTTTTTAGAAATTAAAGAACCTATACCAATGGAATAGTAACTTGGCCTTTGGAATAGTGATATGACCATTATGAATAGTAAATCACCAATAGAATAGTTAACTTACCAATGAAAGTATAAATACAATTTAGGCATATTATAAATGAAAATATGATAAAATTATATCATAGTATTAGTAAATAAATGTTTTGAAAATGATAAATTACATATTGATATTTTTGTGAAACATAAATATCTATTTACAATTTTATAATTTATATAACTATTTAAAAAAATTATTTTCATTAAATAGATTCATAAATTAATATTTTTTATCTAATTATTATAATATAATTTTATGAGACCTTAATTAATTTCTCAAAATGTTATAAAATTAGTTACAATTTTAAAATTGATATTTTTCAAATAAATGATTATTTTAATTAAAAATTAAATTTATCATATTTATAAAATTATTTTCATAAAATGGAATCTATTTTTGAATTCTAAACATCGAAAAATGGTTACAGTGAATTTTTGGGATTTTTTTAAAATAGTTGAATTTTTGGTGAATAGTGAAATATGATAATTTACGATATTTAACATTATAAGTAAATAAATTCATTTTTGAGTCATGTATAATGTAAGTAGACATTATATCAAACTTATATTCTCTCTTTACTATATTTATCCACAATAATATTCACTATTCATATCCTTGAGCTAAAATAATAAACAAATGGATAAAATAAAATAAAATCTCCCCTCACCACCTCTTCTCCTCCCACATCAAAAGCCTTTAAGCTTGTCCAAATTCTAACTAAACCTTTTTCTAAGTATCCCCCTAAGTATAGTATCCTTTTTCTTGAATAAAATACCAAACTCAAGTGCCTCAAGTAGGTTCTCAAGGACAATAATTCAAGAGGTAAAAACCAATTTCTTTTTCTTTTATTTCCTTTTCAATTTATTTTATTTTCCTTTTATATCCTTGCCTCCTATTTTACAGGTGAAATTATAACTTCAGTATATTTTATATACTATAATTTTATTGTGTTAATGGAACAACCCATCATCATTTCTCTTCCCCCTATTTTTATTCTAAAAATGAAAATGTCATTTGTGATGTGTGGATTTATCGCCTTTGAGGAAGAAAAGTTTTCAATTTCCATTACCACATTCAAGGCCAGTAATAAAAAAAATTATGTTTAAAACATATTATAATATATGTATTATAACTTATTTAATGTTTTGTAACAATTATATTTTCATAATATTAATTAATAAAACAAAACCAGGTCATGATGATCGAAAAAATGCTAAAATAATCTAAACGATTCCCATTAACATTTTATTTAATGAATAATCCTCACATTTGAAAAAATGATATATAATACCATTTAATATTCTATAAATTCATTAATAACATGTAATTTTAATTTTGGATAACTATTCTCATTTTACATGATCTTCCATACACATATACAAGTGAACCGATCTTGAAAACTAAGGAAATAAACACTCTCGAACGATGAAATTGTACCTTATAACTCATCAAAAAGGCCATGAATGAACTTAATAAAATTATATTAAATCAAATATATGTATAATAGGTTTTTAATTAATAAATTAATGTATTTTTTATGGCCTCTTGCGCAGTGGTGTCGTTACTTCCTCTGATGTTGATCAAATTTATAAATTATATTTTGTCCCAAACTTTTACTAACTACAAGGGTGTGGTATAATGGTAGTGTGGGGTTGAATCCACAGGGAGACTACCATTTATCTTGAAGAATTATGGTCTCTATTTATTAAATGTATTCATATCCATAATTCCTTTGTTTGGTAATTTTGGTATGATTTCTCATTGGGATGACTTAAATTAATAAATGAGGGATCGAGATCAAGTCGAGTATCTGGGTGAAGGATTCCCTATAAGTCTAACCTTGGAAAGATCCTATGACTTAGTCTATAAAGAAAATAGGTGTCACTATTTTACTTTGGTCTTATTATCCTAGTTCTACCTAGAAAGTAGCTATTATGTGGTCAGGAAATAGAAACAGCCTAAGTGCATTAAGTTTGACTTCTTAGACAGAAATCTTCTTGAGCTAGTGGTAGTAGCTCATTCTACTCCAATTAGGATCCAGTTGTTTGTTTAATTTTTCCTAGATCTACCTAGGAAGTAGATATTACTTGTGTATGATTATTCATGTGGAACACATATTAATGAACATTTTATGATGGTTTCACCTATATAGTACTTTAATGCGTTGGGTAATGTTTAGTCTCATGAGACGTTATGTGCAATGGTCTAGGTGGTTAGCCTTGACTCATGCTTCTTAATTTGCAATGGTCTCATTGGTTAGCCATGACTCATGCTACTCCATGTGAAATTGTCTTGGTGGTTATCCTTGACTCATGCTCCTCTATATGTAATGGTCTTAGTGGTTATCCTTGACTCATGCTTATTCCATGTTGTATGTTTTTTCTCACATTTCTTTGATTCCATGATTTCATGATCCCATGTTCTATATATTATGATTCCTTACATTTATTCATGTTCCATGACTTTTTATGTCATCATTTTATGCATTCTAACACTTGTATTGTGCTTTATTTCTATTTTTATACCCTTATTGAGATTTTTAGTTCATCCCTTTGCTCATGTATTTCCCATGTTATCCTATGCATATGTAAGAGATCAATGGATGTTAGGATCTCATTATGGAGATTAAATAAATGATATTTTTATTTTTGTTTCCTGTTTTCTTAATATGTACATAATCTTCCAAACACACTAGAGTTTATGGTCCTTGGTTCTATTTTATTGTTAATTATGCTTAAAATAATGTAAAAATATGTGCAACAAATATAGGGTTGTTATAGTTGGTATTAGAGGATAGTATAGTTATTTTTTCAGATTAGGACTAGAAAAGTTTAGTAATAACCCTGTGAATAATTCTATCACCATGGATAATCTAGATTAAAACTTAAGGAATCACAAGTTAGGATATACTTTTTATTTACACATTTATCCTCCTATGTTCAAAGTTGAATTTTTATATGATTATTAGCTACATATTCAATCCCCCTTAATTTTAAATTCTTTTTCTTAGTTAATGGATGTAAAAATGAGAACCCGTACAAAAAAATGATTTCATAGGCAATGTGATGATTTCCCTTAATAAATGCCAAATATGATGGGAATGGTTGGTCAAAACTTCATGACAGTACTTTCTCAACTATATCAAGTTATGAATAAAAACTTAAATCATGTGGAAACCCCTTATTATACTAATAGATAGAAAGTTATGGTCGAATACTTCATGAAACAAAGGCCTCCCATGTTTAGTGGATATTTATATCCCCTCCTCACAGAACAATGGATTAACTCCATTGAGAAGATATTATTTATTCTCCAGTGCATCGAAGAAGAGAAAGTTGTGTTATCATTATATCATTTTGATGGTGAATTTGATCAGTGGTGGTCACTGATCAAGAACAAAAATTACAAGGATGAAATTTATTTTATAGACTGGGAGGAATTTAGGAAAATATTTTTCAATAAATATTTTCCCTAAACCCTCCATCTCAAGATGAAAAGGGATTTCCTCGGACTTAAGCAGAAGGAAGATGAGTCTATGAGGGTGTAGATGGAAAAGCTCACAAGGCTTGGAAGATATGCCTCTGACTTTGTCATGAACACCAAAATTAAAGTGGATTACTTATTTATAGGACTAAATTCAAGTATAAGAAAAGCATTGGTGATTCAAGACTTTGATATCTATGAGTAGATTTTTTGTTGTTCCCTTAAGGTTGAAATAGAGATTGGAGACTCTCAGTGGTTTCATATTCATGAAGATAAAATGTGTAAAATGGATTTTAATATGTGAGGATCAAAAGATAAGTCCCATTATGGAAAGAAAATCCAACATCCCACATATCAAAATTGTGGGAAGAAGCGTCCTGAGAACTAACTAAAGGGAACCAGGAGATGATTCAAATGTGGAAGAATGGAAAATATGGACAATAAATACCAAAGGGATATGAAGAAACCCACTAATGTGGAAGAAGAAAGGAAGGTTTAGATCAACAATAATCCTGAAGTGTAGTGTTTCAACTGCAATGAACATGGAAATTATACGATCTATTTCCCTAATACAATGGTTGTTGGAGGCGATCAACAATAATAACATTCAAGGAAGCATGGAAGGGAATATATTATCACTACTTCTAAGGTGGAGCTCTAAAATGATGTGGTGAAAGGTATGCTAGTTATTCATTCAAGAATATCAAATATACTATTTGATTATGGTTTTAATCATTCTTTAATTTCTTATAAGTTTAGTATAAATATTCAAACACCACATCAAAATATGAAGGTTGAGTTATCTGTGAGAACAGAAAATGGGAAAATTATTGCATCCATTGTATATAACTCCTCCCCAGTTAATGTTTGTGGAATGAACCTCTCGTAAAATCTTTTAATACTCCCTTTGGTATAGTTTGATTCTATATTGGGCATGGATTGGTTGTCTTTATATAAATCTAACATCAATCGTCGGGAAAGGTAGAACACTCTTCACATCTCGAAGCATCCTTTAATTCTGTACAATTGTAAGTATGAGGATGAATCTATTTTAGAATCATCGTATCAAGTGTGAATATTATTGCCTTACGAGAAAACATATATATCTCAAATTATTGAGAAAAAGGAGAGAATCATTCTCTAAGACATGTTCATTTTGTGGGACTATACTGATGTATTCCCTAAAGAATTTTATAGTCTTCCTCTTGAACAAGAAGTTGAGTTCTTGATTTAATTTATCCCTATATCTCTACCTATATCAAAAAAACCTTATAGAATGGACACCATTGAGTTGAAAGAGATTAAGAAGTAGTTACATGAGAATTTTGAAAAGGGTTTTAGATGCCTGAATGCTTTGTTATGGGGTGCATCAGTCCTCTTTGTCAAGAAGATAGATGAATCAATGTGTCTATGCATTGATTATCATGAGATCAATAAAATCACAATAAAGAACAATTATCCCCCACCATATATAGATTAATTTTATGATCAAATACATGGGGGCAAGTATTTATCTAAGGTGGACCTTCAGTCAGGATATCACTAATTAAAGGTGAAGAAAGAAAATATTCCCAAGACTACCTTTTGAATGAGGTATGGACACTATGAGTTCATAGTGATTCTCTTTATACTAACTAATGCTCCCGAAATATTTATGTAATTAATGAATGAAGTATTTAGAGATTACCTTGACAAATTTTTGGTAACATTTATTATCTATATTATGATATACTCTGAGAGTAAGGAGGAACATAGGGAGTATTTGAATATTCTGCTAAAAAAATTGCAAAGGTAGAAACTATATGAAAAGTACAATAAATTTGAGTTATGGATGGAGGAAGTATCATTATTTTTGAAATATTATCAACAGAAAAGGAATATTTTTTGACCCTTCCAAGACAAAGACAAATGAGGAGTGGCCCATGACAACATCTGTAACAGCGATCTGTAGTTTCCTTGGTCTAGCTGCATATTACCGACAATTTGTGAAAATATTATCATAACTGAAAAACCCAAAAAACCATGTTGACTGGAAAGTGAGTAAATTTTATCTAGGCTAGTGAATGTGAAGACTACTTTAATGAGTTGAAAAAGAGGCTTATAATTACACCAGTACTCATACTTCTGACAAGTGGGGAACTCTTTGTGGTGTACAATGATACTTCAAAGAAGGGATTATTTTGTGTATTGATGAAAAATGATAAATTGATAGCCTATTCCTCAAGGCAGTTCAAAATTCATGATAAAAAATATCCCACACATGATCTAGAATTGGCAGTTATGATCTTCACATTGAAAATATGGCGGTATTATCTCTATGGGGATAACTGTGAGATATATACTGATTAAAAGAGACTCAAATATATATTCACATATAAGAAGATTAATATACACCATTGAAGATGGTTAGAACTCATAAAATATTATGACTAATAAATACACTACAATCCAAGTAAATAAAATGATCCTCTATGTAAAAAGTAGCTTGAATCTTTATCAATGATGATAATTGATAAGGATCCAATCTTCTTAGACATGCAAAGGATAAACATGAGAATATATAAAGAAGGAACATCATCAATACTTTTTAAAATTATTACTCAACCATCCCTTATGGAGAAAATAAGGGATTCTCAAATAAATGATGAGGAAATTCAGAACAATTTAGAAGCTATTAAAAATGTGAAATCCTAATAATTCAAAATTGATGAGGATGGAGTCATAAGATTTGGGTCATGATTATGTGTACCATCCAACCTATAGATAAAGAAAGAGCTTCGAAATGATGCACATAGATCAACCTTCTCTATTCACCTAGGGAGTATAAAGATATATCGAAATATATGAGATAACTATTGGTGGGACAATATGAAGAAAGATATCATTCAGTATACATCAAAGTGTATGGTATGTCAATAAGTGAAGGATGAAAGAAAAAAGTATAAGGGGATGATGTCTCCATTACCCAAACCAACATGGAAGTGTAAAAACATCACCACGGACTTTTTCACCAGACTTCCAAAGAAATGTAGGGTAAATAATTTTATATGGGTTGTTTTGGATCATCTTACAAAGACATATCACTTTATCGAAATTCCAGAGGACTTATCACTCTATCAAATTTCATGGAAGTACATCAGAGAAGTGGTAAGGTTGCATGGAGTATCACTATAAATTGTATCTAATTTAGATCCAAGATTTACCTACAAGTTTTGGAAAAGTCTCTAAAATGATCTAAATACTAAGATGAACTTTAGTATGGCCTGTAATCTTCAAACTAATGGTCAATCTGACTAGACTATTCAAACACTAGAAGGAATGTTGAGAGTGTGTTATTTAGACTTCAAGGGAGTATGGGACCAACACCAACCTCTGGTCAAGTTCTCATACAAAAATATTTTTCAATCAAGCATCCAAATGGATCCATATGAATCCCTTTATGGGAAAATATGTAGAACACCAGAATGTTGGGATGAATTTAGTGAAGGTAGGATACAAGGTCCTAAAATGTTCGAAGAGATGGTAGAAAAGGTGAAAACCATTCAGCATCATATCCATGCATCCTAAAGTTGATAGAATAGCTATGCAGACAATCTTTGATGAGTCTTAGAGTTTAAGGTTGGATACATGGTATTCCTATGCATATCTCTATGGAAGAGTATCATCATATTTGGGAAGAAAAGAAAGCTAAGTCTTAGGTACATCAGCCCCTTCGAGATCCTTGATCGTGTCAGAGCCATGGGATATAGACTAGAACTTCCACCTACCATGTCTCACATACATGATATATTCCAAGTATCTCTCTTAAGGAATTATATACCAGATCCCTCACATGTACTAAATTCATAGGTGATACGATTATAAAATGATGTCTCTTGTAAGGATCATCCAGTGAAGATCTTAGATCGTAGAGATAAAGTTCTATAAAACAAGACTAATCATCTAGTCAAAGTACTATGGTGAAACCATAAGTACAAATATAAAACATGAGAACTATAAGAAGCAATGAAGGATAAGTATCCTCACCTATTTTCCCCTTAGTTTCTAAAATGAAGTTTTGAGAGTGAAATTTTATAAGGGGAAAGAATGTCACGACCCAAAATTCTATAAATGAAATTTACCTTCTTAGAATTATTTAATATAGTATAAATAACATAAAATCACATAAATAACACAAAAAAAACATTATAAATGAATAATGAATGAAGTAATAGGCTTTTCATAAATTAAAGAAATTATACCAATGGAATAGTAACTTGAGATTTGTAATAATAATATGACCCTTATGAATAGTAAATCACCCAATAGAATATTAAACTCACCAATGAAAGTATAAATAAAATTTAGCCATCTTATAAATGAAAATATGATATAATTATATCATAGTATTAGTAAATAAATTTTTTTAAATGACAAATTGGTATTGATATTTTTGTTAAACATAAATGTTAATTTACAATTCTATAATTAATATAATGATTTAAAATAAAATTTATTTTTATAAAATATATTCATAAATTAATTTTTTTTTATTATTATAAGATAATTTTATGAGATATTAATTAATTTTTTAAAGTGTTATAAAATCAGTTGTTATTTTTCGAAGGAATGATGTTTTTAATTAAAAATTAAATTTCTCATATTTATAAAATTATATTTATAAAATTATTTTCATAAAATGGATTCCATTTTTTGATTTTAAACATCAAAAAATGTTTAGGGTAAATTTTTGGGATTATTCTAAAATAGTTGAATTTCTGGTGAATAGTGAAATATGACAATTTGCAGTATTTAACATTATAACTAAATAAATTAATTTTTGAGAAATTTTTGTGTCATGGATGATGTAACTAACCATTATCTAGAAATCACATGCTCTATCTACTATATTAATTCACAATAATATTCACTATTCATAGTCCTGATTCAAAAATAATAAACAAATGAATAAAATAATCAAAAAACACTCCTCTCCTCCATTATAAATACCACCCCTCACCACCTATTATCCTCACACCTAAAAATAATTAAATATTTTCCAAATTCTACCCAAACTTATTCCAAAGTCTCTCCCCAATATCCAATAGCCTTTTATCTCAATAAAATTCCAAACTCAAGTTTCTCAAGGAGGTTCTCAAGGAGAAGAATTCAAGAGGTAAAAACCTCTTTCTTTTTATTTTATTTCCTTTTCAATTTCTTTTCTTTTCATTTACTATCCTCACATATCCTTTCCCAAGTGACATGATAACTTTAGTATATTTTATATATCATAATTTTATTGTGTTAATGGAATAACCTATCATCATTTCTCTTCCCATCTCTTTTTATTCTAAAAATGGAAACGTCGTCTATTAGGTGTTGATCTATCACCTTTGGGGATGGAAAGTTTTAAATTTCCATTACCGCCTTCAAATATGATCATAAATAAATTTTTACTATTAAAAAAGATTATAATATATGTATTAAAACTTATTTAATGTTCTATAGCAAGTATATATATATATAATATTAATTAATAAAACAAAACTAGTTCTTGAAGATCAAAAAAACGCCAAAATAATCTAAACTGATATCATTAACATTTTATCTAATTAATCAACCTATATTATAGAAAAAATGATATATAAGACCATTTAATATTATTTAATTTCATTAATAACATATAAGTTCAATTCTGGACAACTATTCTCATTTTAAATGATCTTCTATACACATATACAAGTGAACCAATCATGAAAACCAAGGAAATGAACACTCTTGAACGATGAAAATCTATATTATAACTCATAAAAAAGGCCATGAATGAACTTAATAAAATTATAATAAATAAAATAAATATATAAATGGTTCTGAATCAATTAATTAATTTATTTAATTTTATTACCTAGGACATTAATATATAGTGCAGAACAGTTTTTGACATAGGGTAAGGAATTATTTCTAAACCTCTATTTTTTCCTTTGAGTTATGATTTATCTATATTTACCCCCAATTTAATTCTTATTTACTATTACGTAATTATTCCATATTATGTTTATATGTTCCCAAATCATGTATCTAGATCAGATCAGTCTTCTTTGATGGGGAAATACATGTTTTAAAATGGTTCCCTTCTCAATTATTCCCAATAAGCAAGCCCGATTAAAGGGAACTTCCCAATTTCATATCCATTTTCATATACCATAAAAAATTTGTTTTAATACCACATTATTCTTATAAAATCAATAATTTTATCATTAAAATCTATTTTGGTTCATTTCTAGTTTTATATAAAATATTTTTTCTTTTTCGCTTTAAATCTTCTTTAATATTTTCCTTAAACCGCACTAAAATGTTTAATTTATAAAGTTTATTAAACACTATTTTTATATGTTTTCACTTCATTCTAACATCACTTATCATGATATATTCCTATTTTACCTTACTAATTTCCATATATGTTTTAAATTCATTCTTTCATGGACATCCTTTATGTTATTCCCTTTTGTAATTCCTTTTGACATGATTATGATACTCAGTTATTTACATGAGAAACCCTTATGTTTATGTTTGATTTATTATGTATGATTATTCATGTTTCACACATATTCATGAACATGTTATGATGGGTGTACGCAGATAAATCTTTAATTATTTGGGTAATGTTTAGTCTCATGAGACATCATGTGCAATGGTCTTGGTGGTTAGCCCTAACTCATGCTCCTTTATGTGAAATGGTCTTAGTGGTTAGACTTGACTCATGTTAATATATGTGAAAAGGTCTTGGTGGTTGGCCTTGACTCATACTCCTCCATGTGAAATGGTCTTGGTGGTTATCCTTGACTCATGCTTATGTTATTTTGTATGTTGTTGCCACATTTATTTGATTACATGATTACATGACCCCATGTTCTATATGTTATGTTTCCTTATGTTTATTCACGTTCCATGCCTTTCAATTTCATCATGTTAATCTTTCTAACCCTTTTTATATGCTTTATTTCTATATTTATACCCTTACTGGGATTTTTAGCTCTTCCCTTTGCTCAGGTATTCCTTAGGTTATACTATGTAGATATAAGATCTCAATGGAACTTAGGAGTTCATTATAAAGGTTAAATAAAAGATATTCTTATTTTGGTTTTAGGTTTTCTAAATATGTAACTAATCTTACAAAGACACTAGAATTTATGATAATTGGTTGTATTTTATGTTTAATTGTGCTTAAAATCATGTAAAAATATGTGCAAAAAGGATAGGGACCTTATAAGCAACCTCTTCATCATTTTGAAATACTGATTCTTACACTTGAGAGTAATTTTTCCATGAATTGAAAAAATTATCTTTTGAAAACTTCCTGGATTTTTAATTCGTTTTTATTTTTATAAAATTAATAAAATCAATCTAAAATGTAAAAGTATAAAAATTAATCAAATAAATTATTTTATCCTTAAAAAAGGTTCCATTTGTGAATGCACGCCTATCATAGGGCATGGAAAAGTAAATTATTTTCTTAGTGAAGCACAGTTTCTAATCTGGGTCATCTCACTTGAGGAGATTCTCAGTTTGTTCACTCACTTATTCTAAATCACCTAAACTATTTTTTTTGTTTTGATTATTATATGAAAACAATGATAAATATTTTTGGGTTTTTGATTAATTTATAATATATTTAAATGATAGAAAATAATAATAATTTAAACTATATTAACATGAAATGATAAACAAAATGAGTTAAGGAAGAAATAACTTGGTTTTGGGTTTGGTTTTGGGTTTAATCATTATTATCCTTTATTTTTTTTATTTTAGTTTGTTAATCCAAACATGAAATATCATGATTAATTAAAATTATTCTTATTTAGAAATTATGGAATCTTTGAATTCCCAATAAATCTCAATTACACCTCCTTTTGTAATCAAGGTTGATGAAACACCTTGGTCAAGGGTGCTCCATCTTCGAGGACCTAGATATATTGATTTTGTTTCATCCATTAACTTTCTCAACTCCATCTTGTGAAGAGTTAGAAAATGAAGTGTTCGAAAAGATTTTAAAAATAATAATAGAAATATATTAAGTTGCATGTCATGGGGGATGATCACCACACTCAGGATATTCACCTCACTCATGCATGCTACTCATATCTACCACAAATATAAAATAATCATTAAGAAAAAAATCAAGAAAAACTTCATCTCCCCTAGTCCAAACCCTAGGTAACCCTCTAATTATTGGGAGTAAGAGATCACATTATTGGAAAGGAAGAAGAATAGAATAATAAAATAAAAAGAACAAAAGAAAATAAAAATAAAGAGGGTGAGAAAAATAAAATAAAAAGAAGAAAAAAATTGGGATGCAAGAGAGAGAGATAATAAAATAAAATATAAGAGGTAGAGGGAAGAATAAAATTTGAAAATAAATAAATAAAATAATTTTAATAATTTTAAAATAATATTAATAATGATAATAACAATAATAATAATAATAATAATTAAAAATAATAATAACAATAATAAGAGAAGAAGAATAATGGTGGTGGTGGAACAGAAAAGAATAAGAAAAATGTGTGAATTAATTTCATTAAAAGAAAACTTATTTATAATTATAATTAAAATAAAAATTAAATCAAAAATAAAAAGATAATACAAAAAAATGAAAACAAGAAGAAGATGTAATAGAGACCTGGCTCCATGGTTTGGATTCCATCCCATTGGTGTTGATTGATCTCTTTGGCATGGGCATAACCACATTTTATAGAAAATAAGGGAGAGGCCCTCAACCTCCTTAAATCAAAATGGGATATTCAATTTTAAAGTACACCCACATGACCTATGGTGTTTAAAGATACACCCAAGTATCTCGAGTATTTAAATTTTTGGAGTTGAAGAAATCCATGCAGGGTATATGTGCTTTAGTGTGCAGGAATGGGGTTCCTCGACATGGAAGTGGGATTTCATGGGTCACGGGGTGTGTGGCAGGGCAAAGCATGGTAGTGGTACCTAGAATGGTGGTGGGAATCACCGAGTAGCGGTGCTTCTTCTTCATCTAGCCTTCGAAGTGGCTAGATGAGGCTTGAAATGAGGCTCTATGGAAGCCATCCAATGTGCAGAAGACGATCCATGGTGGTCTCGGACATTGGAAGTGATGGATGGATCACCTTTGAAAATTCCAAAATTCATCCATGGAAGATCTGGTGTGCAGCAGTAGTGGTAATGGTATTCTCTGGTGAAATAGTGGCGGTAGGTGATATCGGGCAATGGAGCCATGATAGCGTGAGACAGAGAGTAGAGGAGGAGGAGAGGAGCATGGTAGAAATTTAATCCCATATCTAAATGGTAATGTGGGGAGATCTATCTTAAAATCTATAGAGACCCGAATCTTTACGTACATATACATTACATTACTTTTGTGGAATACTTAGTACATAACAAAAATAGACACACAAGGACTATAATAGTTTAGTGTCTTTGGAAACTTGGAACGTAATCTTCTAATCGTGGTGAAAGATCTTCAACATCTCCCATAAAGATATTCCCATTTTGGTTTCCTTACCTAAAATCTTTCTTTTAATCCTGGGGGAAAAGAAAACATAAAAAGGGTGAGCTCAAATGCTCAGTAAGGTTAATCATGGATAAAATAAAACATACCATACACATTTGAACTTAAAAAAACAAGAACATTAAAAATCTTGAGCAATGACATAAAACATGGAAATAAATAAGGCATATATCATAATGGAACATAAATCATGATAAAATAGCATGGGAATAAAACATTTAATTGTGTCAACCATTAAGCACATGATATTATTTCCATAGTAGCCAAGGCATTGCTCCCAAGACCATCTTAGTGGACAAAGTCCCTTTCTGAATCGAGTTCACTCCTCGTTCCAGTCCTTTATTACTGAACCGGTTTAACTTGTCGTTCCAGCCATGTCTATCTCATGAGATATAAAATCTTTACCCAATTCATTGGAGGGATATATAGGTCCCACCCATCTCATAATGAAATCATTCTTACTTGTGCCACAAAATAAACTTAAAACATTTATCATAACCCAATGAATAAAATGGGTTACATAAAAATCATCCAATCATCACATAATCCATATAAAACAAATGGATATTTCATCATAATAAAATTGAAACCATGTAAATCATAGAGGCATTATACTTGAAACATACACATATTAAATAATGTCATCTTAGATGGAAAATGGTTTTGATAAAACACTTGAAATGAATTCTTGAGGAAAATATCTTTTCTTCTTCAAAAACATTTTCTATTCAAAAAAATGTCATGTAATTTTAAAAGAAGAATATTTTGTTGAAAATAGTTATGAAATCTTTTGAAGGAAGATTCATGAAAATAAGGCTTTATAAAACCATAAAAATATGTTCGTGCCGTATAAGTTAAAAAAACATTTTTCTCGTACTTTTGCCGGAAAAGTCAAAAAGTACCTTGTAAAAGAAAGATTCCATACATACCATGTAGTAAAAGTAAAAATGGGTAAAAATGAATTTAAACATATATGAATACACTTTTATAAAACATGGAAATTTATGATATCAATAACCCCAGTAAATACTTACGAATAAACAATCTCAGATAAAAATGAGATTTGAAAAATTATCCCTTACCGTAGGTCCGATTTGCTTCGTAAGTGTCTGAAACTCCTGTATAATGATTTAAATAATGTTATTGACTTATTACAGAATCATATTCATTGTTATTATATCATATATGGTTCACTTATGACTTTATATTACCCTTTCTTTTGTAAATTCCATGTTAAAGACCGTTTTGGGTAAAATCGTTTCATTTGTCATCCGTGTTTTGACTTGTAATTATTCATATGATTACTTAGATCATGATTACTTAATTACAGAATATAAAACATTATTTATATATAATATATATTCATAATATACATATATATAATAGATCTATAAATGGAAAGAAATGCACCGTTCATGGAGACGGTAGGCCGTACGTACGCATGAACGTTGTTTTCATTTCCTCATTGAATTGAATGGAATTAATTGGATGACATACATATATATATATATAAATCAAGTATCATTATTATGTCATATATTTCATGATTACTTATTATATATACTTTATAATCATTTATGAATGGTTAATCATTGAGAATGAATCTCATCGCGTCGTGGAGACGGTATTCCGTACGTACGCACGAGCGATGATATCGTTCCCATGATCATGGAATTTTATTGGAGTGTATGTATACTATTACAGAATCAATATCACTTTACAATAATCATATATAGTTATTATTTACACCATTATACCCATCCAAGTAAGGTGGTGGTGTAAAATATATTACACCACGGCGTGGAGACGGTATTTCGTACGTACGTACGCGCGGTGATTTCGTTTTCCGTAGGATGGATAGATGGTGAAATAGGTTTGTTTCATACATATAATAACATATCAGTATATTAGTGATACTGATGATATTACTTCATAATTAAACAACCTAAGAAGAAGAAATGGAAGAAGAAATAAAGTTGAAAGAATCGGTAACGGACATTACCTCTTCTTTGAAGCGCCTCTTTGAGACCTCCTCTTAGGGCACTAAAATTGGTATTTGAAGAAGACCAGGACCTCTAGGATGTTTATAGGGAAGTGTAGAAGATAATTTGTCAGGGGTTGGACGATCTTGAAGGCTAAAATTGGTGTGAGGAGGAGAGGGAGGAGGTGTCCTTTTATAAGGGAGGAGAGGGGCACCTTTGGAATTCTTAAAAATATTAATTTATAATAAATCTAACCCCACTTATAAACCTCCAAAAATGACTCATATTCTAAGATTAGATAATATAGGGTTGTAATCTCATCAACAAATCAAATTTAGACATGTTTTTATCTTATTTTAAACCTTATCATTTTGATTTATCCTTATTTAATCTATTTAAGTTTATTTGTGGTAATAAACTTCTAAATTTTAAATGGTTATAAATAATCACTTATGTTTTGTTAATTTTACATTATTGGATACTTTATGAAATTTTCGACTATATAAATTTCAATTTATAATTTTTAAATATTTTTGTGATTTTTAAACAATTTAATAATATGTTATTTTTATAAAATAACAATAGTGTCAATTTTGACACTATTCATTTATTTGAATTTAAATAAAATCTAAACAGTTGATATATTCGAACTAAAATATTTAATAGATTCATAAAATGTCATATGTATCTATAAAATTATTTTATCACATTAAATTGTTAATATAATATTTATTTTATTATTTTTAAAACCATTTATTTGGTTTATCTCTTAATAAAATAAATACTACAACATTTTTGTGTAATTATTTAATATACTTATTTGTTTCATAAAAATTAAAAATAAAATCCTATAATAAAGATAAATCAATTACCTTTTACAATAATAATTTTACTCGAATATATCATCTTCAAATCACAATATTTAAATTTTTATATTTATTAAATTATGAAGGTGACAACTTTGGCATCATTTAAAATAAAATAATATAAGTGTCATAATAGCTTTTATAAGGCTCCAAATGGTCAAATATTCGACCATTGGATGATTATGGTTTACATTTACATGAACAATAAGTTTTGGTCAGGGTTTTGTTCATTTTAAGGTCACTATTAGTTTAATAAAAACTATATTCTTGATTTTTCACAAGATAAAAACTTTCTGCATCACTATTATGTCATATTTAATGATAATTATTTAATCCCTAAAAATTATAAATAAATTCATATGATATATATAATTTTATTATATTTCTGGAGACTACTTATTTTTTAAGTTTCATGAAGTTTATCACTAAATTAAAATTATTATACTTATAAGATTTAAGAGAGTGACATGTTGTCACTTTCTTTGGTTTTAATAATAATTAAATTATTTTCATGGAAAAAAGTCCATTAAATGAATCTAATTCAACCCTTAGGTTATATGGTTCGACTTTTAGTCATCCAATAGAAGTTTTTCATGTGTTAGGGTAATTTTATAATATTATATTTACCCTTAATTACCCGATTTACCTTTAACTATGGTAAATAAAATTTACCGTAGTTACTATTCATAATTTCCAAAAATAAAAAGTAGCCTATTAACATAATTTGTACCCACTGATTCCAAATATGGAATCCATTTTTCGAAATTCAATACACAAAATTTGCATAAATTAAATTAAAATTAATCTCGTTGTTGAAAGAAAACGGGTTTTTGTTTAAAACATTGCAAAAGATTGAATTGATTTAACCTACGAATTCAAGGTAAAATCAATGCTAATGACATAAATTATTTAAATGTTAAAAATATATTATATTTATACTTTAAAACCATTCAATATTATAATTTAACCATATAAATTATTACGATGAAAAAATTTGTTTTTAATTAAAATATAGCGTGTTTTTACTATTCATTAAAATATGAAAGTTATTAGAAAAATATCAAAAATTTATCCAATGTAAAATTTTTATATCCTGATTAAAAATAAGAAGTTTATTTTCTAAAATTGAACTTATAAACATGTAAAAAACTAGATTTAAAGTGTGTGCCATCAAAAGGCGGCAAAAATGCATTTTTTGAAAAATACTTATTTTACCCGAAAAAATTGTTTTGTTCACATACCATGTTCTAGAAAATGTGTAAGATGAATAATAATGTTATAAAATTTAAAATTTAGTTAATAATATTCATAACAGCTAGTTCATAATAATATTATAATAATATATCGTTGTTTAGTAAAACCCGATATTGCGTACAACACACGCTATCGAGGAAGGTCGTGATTGCGTGTAATGCAGGCCAAGTCAGGGTTGCGTGTTGTGCAAGAATCCTTTATTATTTCATATAACAGAATCCAATAATATTTCATTTATACATTGAATATATATATATATACACACACACACACTCAATTTTGCGTAGAATGACTATTATAAAATGAACTTGAAATTGTGTGTAACACGATCCAAGAATAGCGTTGCGTATACTACAAGCTAATACGGTGTTGCGTATAGTACAAGCTAAACTTGGTGTGGTGTATAATAGAAGACATCAATGAAACTAAAAGAATATTTTTCATAAAATCTCGGGGTGTTACCTTCTACCCCCCTCAAAATGAATTTCTCCCTCAAAATTCGTCGGGGTTATAAATGGTTTACTACTCAAAAGTTTCTTTAATAGAAACCCACATCGTAAAAAGGAATACCAAAACATGGCTTTAAAAACTAAACTATGAAACGTAACGGTTACCCAAATTAACTCATCATTAGGTTTTCACGTAGGAGAACATAAGTGAAAATATGGATATGGAAGAAAAATCTAACCATCAAGTTCTGATGGAGAGTGGTAGAGAACATGGCTATGAAAAATCCATCAATCACAAAGCCATAAATTTGTGATGATCTAAGGTACCATATGATTCATCCGATATAAGAGAACTAGGACAACATTTTTGGTTTTCAATATCATTTCCCTAAAGTTGAAAATTTTGAATTAGAAGAAATACTTTCTTGATTTTGGTACAATCTCACTGTTGTTCGTGCTTTGAACAATTTCCACTTCATATCTTAAAGAAATGAAGTTGAATTTGTTATTCGTGAAGTGTTAACAGATCATGTGATAGAATGATGGGTCATTCCATCTGTTTCAAACAAAAGGTTATCAAAAGTTATCAAATATACATAAGTCCATCTATGGTGAGATTAATCATATATGGTTCCTAAAATGAACTTATACTTCATATATCATACTTATTAATATAATAAAACTAGTTTCTACTAAACAGGGACTTCCTGTAGGCCAGTGGTAGGTGATAAAGTCCAGTCGCACTTCGGTTGTGGGTTCGATTCCCACAGCCTTGTCCGACGAGATGGGCTATCGCCCGTCCTCCAGGTTTTCCTTTTTCTAAAACTACATTACTATAACATCCCATCAATAATATCGAAAAAACTTCTATCCTTAAACAATACTAACTTATGTCCAACATAATCCATTCCAATCTTTAGGCTTATCCATAATACTGAAGTCCACTCTCATATTATAGTGAAAATGATTACCAGAGATTTCTTATAAAAATCATGTTAATACCATCATTGATCCCCATATATCATAAGATATGTCTTGTTGGTCACATTCCAAACATTCAAAGGCCTTAATCATGTATTATCTTGAAAAAATGAATACCCATTGAACCTTAGTGAAAACATGAATGCAGTTAAAAGTTAACATTTTCCACATACCAAAATCCTCAAAATTCTATATACTCAAACCATGATATTACTTAGTCCTTATATTAATCATGAGCTCATGAATACTTTCAAACATTTCATTTTCTCTTTATCCCTTCATTATATGCATATCATCTGCTTTCAAAAATATTTAAATCACTTTTCATGGTTACCGTTACCATAAAATTATTGAAATACACAATATACTAATACAAAAATATTCTAATACACCATAAAAGTACCTCAACAACATTATTATTGAATACCAATACATAAACACTTCAATCCATCCTCTTCAATTATTGTCCTGGAATAAGTCCTTCCTTGATTTAGAAGTAACTTTTTAGGTCAGATCATTGAGTTGGGTAATTCCCATGTTCTCCACAAATAAGAAATTGAACTCCATAACAGTCTGTCACTCTATGTCCCTTTTCTCCACACAGATAACATATGTCCCTCCATTTGAGGTATTCCTCAAGGTTCTTCTTCCCTTCTTTAGAAATCTCAATCTTCCTTTCTTTATGCTCCTCAACATGCGAACAAGCATAAAAGTCCATCTTCCTCTTATTTGATGAATTAGGCATACCACCAAATTTCACCTTGTTAATCATATACCACGATGACTGATTTGGAATAATCACAATATCTTTATCTCTAGGAATTACTCAATTTTGTTGCTCATAGTCACCAATTTTTCCATTGGATTTAATGTTAACCGAATTCCTTCTGGTTCCCTCCATTGACTAAAACACAAAAAGAATTCTGTGAGAGGAAAAATCATACAATGAAAATAACATAATCAAGGGGGGGTAACTTCAACATCTAACATCCTAGGTTTAATTCTAATATTGTTACCATAATTCTATAACTATAAACTATACTTATACTTAACCTTAGGGACATCCCTAGACATACCTTAGAAATATCTCTAGGGATCTCACTAAAGTTCTGGCATCCTAGTTTCCAAAGGTTGACTAAACCTTACCTCTGATACCAACTATAGAGACTCGAATCTTGAAATACATAGACATTACATTACTTTTGAGGAATACTTAGTACATAACAAAAACAGACACACAAGGACCGTAATAGTTTAGTGTCTTTGGAAACTTGGAACTTAATCTTCTAATCGTGGTGAAAGATCTTCAACATCTCCCATAAAGATCTTCTCATTTTTGTTTCCTTACATAAAATATTTATTTTAATCCTGGGGGAAAATAAAACATAAAAATGGTGAGCTAAAATGCCCAGTAAGGTTAATCATGGATAAAATAAAACATACCATACACATTTGAACTTAAAAAAACATGAACATTAAAAATCTTGAGCAACGACATAAAAAATGGAAGTACATAAGGCATAAGTCATAATGGAACATAAATAATGATAAAATGGCATGGGAATAAAACATGTAATTGTGGCAACCATTAAGAACATGATATGATTTCCATAGTATCCAAGGCATTGCTGCCAAGACCATCTTAGTGGACAAAGTCCCTTTCTGAATTGAGTTCACTCCTCGTTCCAGTCCTGTTTTACTAAACCGGTTTAACATTCCGTTTCATCCATGTCTATCTCATGAGATATAAAATCTTTACCCAATGCATTGGAGGGATATATAGGTCCCACCCATCTTATAATGAAATCATTCTTACTTGTGCCACAAAATAAACTTAAAACATTCATCATAACCCAATGAATAAAATGGGTTACATAAAAATCATACAATCATCACATAATCCATATAAAACAAATGGATATTTCATCATAAGAAAAGTGAAACCATGTAAATCATAGAGGCATTATACTTGAAACATACACATATGAAATAATGTCATCTTAGATGGAAAATGGTTTTGATAAAACACTTGAAATGAATTATTGAGGAAAATATTCTTTCTTCTTCAAAATCATTTTCTGTTCAAAAAAATGTCATGTAATTTTAAAATAAGAATATTTTGTTGAAAATATTCATGAAATCTTTTTAAGTAAGCTTCATGAAAATAAGGATTTATAAAACCGTAAAAATCTGTTCGTGCCGTATAAGTTAAAAAAACATTCTTTTTGTACTTTTGCCGGAAAAATCAAAAAGTACATTGTAAAAGAAAGATTCCATACATACCATGTAGTAAAAGTCAAAATGGGTAAAAAGGAATTTAAACATACATGAATACACTTTTATAAAACATGGACATGGATGATAGCAATAACCCCAGTAAATACTTACGAATAAGCAATCTCGGATAAAAATGAGATTTGCAAAATTATCCCTTACCTTAAGTCCGATTTGCTTCGTAAGTGTCCGAACCTCCTGTATAATGATTTAAATAATGTTATTGAATTATTAAATAATCATATTAATTGTCATTATATCATATATGGTTCATTTATGACTTTATATTACCCATTCTTTTGTAAATTCCATGTTAAAGAGCGTTTTGGGTAAAATCGTTTCATTTGTCGTCCGTGTTTTGACTTGTAATTATTCATATGATTAATTAGATCATGATTACTTAATTCCAGAATATAAAACATGATTTATATATAATATATATTCATAATATAAATATATATAATATATCTATAAATGGAAAGAAATACACCGTTCATGGAGACGGTAGGTTGTACGTACGCATGAACGTTGTTTTCGTTTCCTCATTGAATTGAATGGAATTAATTGGATGACATACATATATATATATATAAATTAAGTATCATTATTATTTCATATATATCATGATTACTTATTATATATACTTTATAATCATTTATGAATGGTTAATCATTGATAATGAATCTCATCGCGTCGTGGAGACGGTATTCCGTACGTACGCACGAGCGATGATATCTTTCCCATGATCGTGGAATTTTATTGGAGTGTATGTATACTATTAAAGAATCAATATCACTTTACAATAATCATATATAGTTATTATTTACATCATTATACCCATCCAAGTAAGGTGGTGGTGGAAAATATATTACACCATGGCGTGGAGACGGTATTCCGTACGTACGCACGCGCGGTGATTTCGTTTTCCGTAGGATGGATAGATGGTGAAATAGGTTTGTTTCATACATATAATAAAATATCAGTATATGAGTGATACTTATTTTATTACTTCATAATGAAACAACCTAATAATAAGAAGTGGAAGAAGAAATAAAGTTGAAACAATCGGTAACAGACATTACCTCTTCTTTGAAGCGCCTCTTTGAGACCTCCTCTTAGGGAACTAAAATTGGTCTTTGAAAAATACCAATACCTCTAGGATGTTTCTAGGGAAGTTTATAAGAGAATTTGGTAGGGTTTGGATGAGCATGAAGGCTCAAATTGGTGTGAGGATGAGAGGGAGGAGGTGCCCTTTTATAAGGGAGGAGAGGGGCACCTTTGGAATTCTTAAAAATATTAATTTATAATAAATCTAACCCCACTTAAAAACCTCCAAAAATGACTCATATTAGAATATTAGATAATATAGGGTTGTAATCTCATCAACAAATCAAATTTAGATATGTTTTGATCTTATTTTAAACCTTATCATTTTGATTTATCCTTATTTAATCTATTTAAGTTTATTTGTGGTAATAAAATTATAAATTTTAAATGGTTATAAATAATCACTTATGTGTTGTTAATTTTATATAATTTGATACTTTATGATATTTTAGACTATTTAAATTTCAATTTATAATTTTTAAATACTTTTGTCATTTTTAAACAATTTAATAATATGTTATGTTTATAAAATAACAATAGTGTCAATTTTGACACTATTCATTTATTTGAATTTAAATAAAATCTAAACAGAGGATATATTCGAACTAAAATATTTAATAGATTCATAAAAGGTTATATGTATCTATAAAATTAGTTTAGAACATTAAATAGTTCATATAATATTTATTTTATTATTTTTAAAACCATTTATTTGGTTTATCTCTTAATAAAATAAATACTACAACATTTTTGTATAATTATTTAATATACTTATTTATTGCATAAAAATTAAAAATAAAATCCTATGATTAATATAAATCTATTACCTTTCACAATAATACTTTTACTAGAATATATCATCTTAAAATAACAATATTTAAATTATTATATTTATTAAATTATGAAGGTGACAACTTTGGCATCATTTAAAATAAAATAATATAAGTGTCATAATCGCTTTTATAAGGATCCAAATGGTTAAATATTCGACCATTGGATGATTATGGTTTACATTTACATGACCAATAAGTTTTGGTCAGGTTTTTGTGCATTTTATGGTCACTATTAGTTTAATAAAAACTATATTCTTGATTTTTCACTAGATAAATAATTTCTGCGTCACTATTGTGTCATAATTAATGATAATTATTTAATCCATAAAAATTATAAATAAATTCTTATGATGTATATAATTTTATTATATTTCTGGAGACTACTCATGTTCGAAGTTTCGTGAATTTTATCACTAAATTAAAATTATTATACTTATAAGATTTAAGAGAGTGACATGTTGTCACTTTCTTTGGTTTTAATAATAATTAAATTATTTTCATGGAAAAAAGTCCATTAAATGAATCTAATCCGACCCTTAAGTGATATGGGTCGACTTTTAGTCATCCAATAGAATTTTGGCATATGTTAGGGTAATTTTATAATATTATATTTACCCTTAATTACCCGATTTACCTTTAACTATGGTAAATAAAATTTACCATAGTTACTATTCATAATTTCCAAAAATAGAAAGTATCCTATTAACATAATTTGTACCCACTGATTCCAAATATGGAATCCATTTTTCTAAATTCAATACACAAAAGTTGCAGAAATTAAATTAAAATTAATCCCGTTGTTGAAAGAAAACAAGTTTTTGTTTAAAACATTGCAAAAGATTGAATTGATTTAACCTACGAATTCAAGGTAAAATCAATGCTAATGACATAAATTACTTAAATGGTAAAAATATATTCTATTTATACTTTAAAACCATTCAATATTATAATTTAACCATATAAATTATTACGATGAAAAAAGTTGTTTTTAATTAAAATATAGCGTGTCTTTACTATTCATTAAAATATGAAAGTTATTAGAAAAATATCAAAACTTTATCCAATGTAAATTTTTATATCCTAATTCAAAATAAGAAGTTTATTTTTAAAATTTAACTTATAAACATGTCAAAACTAGATTTAAAGTGGGTGCTCCATCAAAAGGCGGCAAAAATGCATTTTTTGAAAAATACTTATTTTACCCAAAAAAATTATTTTGTTCACATACCATGTTCTAGAAAATGTGTAAGATGAATAATAATGTTATAAAATTAAAATTTTAGTTAATACTATTCATAAAATCTAGTTCATAATAATATTATAATAATATATTGTTGTTTAGTAAAACCTGGTATTGCGTACAACACACGCTATCGTGGAAGGTCGTGATTGCGTGTAATGCCAGCCAAGTCAGGGTTGTGTGTTGTGCAAGAATCCTTTATTATTTCATATAACATAATCCAACCATTTTTCATTTATAAATTGAATATATATATATATACACACACTCAATGTTGCGTAGAATGACTATTATAAAACGAACTTGAAATTGTGTGTAACACGATCCAAGAATAGCGTTGCGTATACTGCAAGCTAATATGGTGTTGCGTATAGTACAAGATAAACTTGGTGTGGTGTATAATAGAAGACATCAAAGAAATTAAAAGAATATTTTTCATAAAATCTCGGGGTGTTAAAAAATCTTTGCAGTGGATCTTTAATCCCATATCAAAACGGTAATGCGGGGAGTGCTCCCTTAAAATCTTGGTCGCAGCTCTCACTTGACAGTGAATTCAATGGGGTGTCGGAGGTTGCCCCTAACCGCCGCAGACCACACCATCCCCATGAGACTCTCCTCTCATATATGTGTGGGCTTTAACACCACATGTAAGAGGCTATAGCATCAGACTACCTATGCTTGTAGGCCATGGATTTCATCCATGTGGGCCCCTGTGCCTTGGGTAGGTTCTCCCAGCAAGGTGGATTTCCTGGTCGGCCCCTCTTGGGGATGGCTAAGTGTATGGATTCCCCTAGGTTGAGGGTTATCCCTTGTCCTATATTGTTTTTGGACAGCTCCTGAAAATTTCAAACATAATAAGTCAAATTTCAATGTTAACAAAAAATATCAACCAAAACCTCGTAAAATATTTTATAATAAAATATACCATTTAAACCTCATTTTTAATCCACTTTCATTATAGATTAAAAACTTCCCATTTTGAAATAAAACATTAAAATATAAGTGAATTATTTGTAAAATCATTCAAAATAATTTAAAATTGATCAAAAAAATGCACCAAATTTTTTTCTATCAACTATATTTTTAAAACCACCAATTAAATATGGTTATCAAAAATTAATTATGTTACAATCGTGGAGATAGTATGTCATATATATGTATGAGTAATATTTCCATTTTTCAATGATCATGATAGAAATAAGGTATATATTATTTTATCTTTAAATAATTATCATTATATCATAAATATCATATTATTTATTTTAATATACTTATATATATTATCCATGTGATGTAGTGATAAAAAAGGAATCACATCGCTTCGTGGAGGCAGTAATCCACATGTACACATGAACGATGTTATCATTTTTAAATAGATATAAAGGTAAGAAATTAGATAATATATTATATTTAAATAATTATAAATATGTAAATAATATTATATATAAAGATTAGATTAATCATTATAACCATCTATGATAGGTGGTGATAGGAAACAAATTACATCAGTTCGCGAGGCGGTAGTCCATTGTACACATGAATGATGGATTCATTTCCCATTTGATTGAATAAGTGATAGATATAGGTTATTAAATTAAGATTAAAACATATAAATATATTTAAGATAATATTTTTATTAATTAAACATGTTCAAAGAATATTTTCATGTGTTAAAATAATAAATAAAACTAAAACTTTCGTTTAAAAGTTATAACTCCTTTTGGTACAACCTTATTTTCGTTACACCTTAAGTCCTCTAATGTTGGTATTATGCCCAAAATAATACCTATAGGTAATGGTTATGGAATCTAGGAAGGTATTGTGGTAGGTATTTTATGAACCAAATGGTTCTTGAAATGTACGTAAAAGAGGAGAGGAGGTTCCCTGTTATAAGTGAGGGGAGGGGCACTCTTGAAATTACTTAAAGTTTTAAATTAATATAAATTAATTTTCATATAAAAATAGATATAATTTGATATAATTACAATATAATATAATTATGAATCTAAATACTATCATAAAATAAAATTTGGACAGTTTTTATTTTATTTTTTCACCCTTATCTCTTAATTGTAACCCTTCGATAACCCTTTTCAAAATTATCATGATATCAATGTTTTTTACTCTTTAGGGGTCAAGAAAGTTACTAGAAAATTTTAAGTGACCCATATATGTGTAATAGATTATATTTTCAACCATATATTATTCAATTTTTTTAATATAATATTTTTATAAATTTTAAATCATTTAATAAAATATTTTTTATTATAAAATATCATTAATATCATTTTAGAAATACATAAAATATTAAAATATAATATGTGTATAACTCATGTAAAATGGTTAAAAATTGACATGTATTAAAATATAAGTAATATATGGTAATTATAAAATCATAAAATATAATTTTTATAGGTTTAGATATCATTTTAAACCTTATCTTTTGGTTTAACCCCTTAGTTAACCAATTTTAATCTTAACCATGGTAATGGATTTTCTATATTAAAGTGTTATAATTTTACTTATAAGGTAAAAATAAGATCATAAATGGATGATAGAATAAATTTTAGTTCATTTATAATCATAATTTTTCTATTGAAATATTTTTATGATTTTAAATAATTTAATAAAATATTATTTAACATAAAATATAATTAATGTCACTTTTTACACTATTCATTTAATTTGACTTTTAAACTTCTTAAAAGAAAAGGAATTATAATATATATAATTAAAAAATATCTAATATTTTATATTTATATTAAAAATTTATTGAACACTTTAACTTTCCCAAAAAAATTACTTTTAGAGTTTTTAAAATCATTTACTTGATTTTTATACTGCTTGCACAAGCACTGTGTTAGTGTTGCATAAGAATTTAAGGTAATTAATTATTCACTAAAAATTAAAAATCAATTAACATGATAAAAATAATATATATTTCAAAATTTATAATTAAACATAAGTTTTTTATCATTATCACAAAATATTATATATATTAAAATCAAGAGAATGATATTTTAGACTTTATAATTAAATATAATAATATAAATGTTATAATCAAAGAAAGTGAAAATATATTTCCAAATTTTTTAATTTTGTATGATTATGGTTTAAATATAATCATATAATAAAATATATTCAATTTTTTGGTTTATTTTGATACCTTTTCATATTATTTTTATAACCTTAATTACTTAATATACCTTTATCGTGGTAATAAAATTTGACATGATTACTATTCACAATGACCAAAGATTAAATGAAATTATTTAAAATAATTTAACCAAATAAATAAAAATATGGAATTCATTTTTCAATATTCAATTTCTACAAGTGTTCGAAAAAAATTATGATTAAAACACAAAATGTAATGAAAAACAATTTTTAGAAAAAAGTATATTTAAACCCAAAAATGAACTTATACCAAAATAAGGCATAATTATGATTACTATATAATTAATTATATTATATATAATTAAATTATACTTATTTAACTTAAAGATAAAATTATACTTTTAAATTAACTTATTTAATGAAAAAATGGCGGTATTGCAAAAATAGGAATTTTCACTATTCACTAAAAATCAATCTTTTCAAAAAATCACAAAATTTAAACCTAATATAATTTTAAAATTATTATTTTAAAATTATATTCTTTTATCAAATAAATTTTATTAAATTTGAAAAAATTAATTATAATCTCCACTCACAAAAAGAAATAAAATCATTTTTAAAGAAATATTATTTTTAAAGCATAAAATAACTTTACTAAAACTTGAGTTCTTATTACCTAGAAATTAATAAAAAAATTGAATTTAGTATGAACATCATATAAATTTCATGATTTAGTTATTCCTATTCATACCCTCCAATTCAATGGCTACGTTATAATTGTCATATTTAAATAATAATATTTCTTGGTTCTTTTAAAATCGGTGTTGCATGTTGTATACACTATCAAAGTGTTATTTTTAAAATCTTATATGGTTACATTATCCCCCCTAATAAATTGTTACCTACAAATTTTAACTTTGTCTTAATAATAAAGGGTTTGAAATTTTAAAATACCTTTGTTTAAAATCCACATTGAAAAAAGGCTATTAACATTTCCTCTTGAAAATAGGGAAATGGAAATATGAAGGTTGTCTGGAATAACAAAAAAATAGGTTTCTACATTGAATAAAATTAGTGGGAAGTGAAAATATGGACCTGGAGGAAAATTTAATGTCTAATTAATTATAGATATTGACAAATAACATTGATCACAATAAATTGAATGATCATGGGAAAGTCAATGACCACAAAACCATAAATCAATGTGGTGTAAAAAAGATCATCGATTTATCAAAAATTAAGATAATAGGAAAAATTTTGTGTTTCAAGATGGTTTTCCTAGATTGAAGGTATTAATTTACTATTTATACTAAGAACATATATAAATATACATACATGTAAAGTTTAATTTCAACCACAATATAATATTTTTCTCTAAATGATGCGTATTCAAGATTAATTTTTTATACCTAAAGAACTAAAATCAATTTATAATGGAGTGCATAATCCATAAAAGGATAACAAGTTATTCCTATAGTCTTTTGACATTGACCAAACTAAAATGTCTATAACAATATAAGATAATTCCCAAAATGATTAAACCTTCATATGAATAAATAATACATTGATCTCCAAAATTCAATAATAAAAAAAGGTTCAACGTAGATCATTCCATCACTAAATAACCTTATATCCCAAAAAAATCTCAATAACCTCAACATTAAAGAAAGTTTTAACCTTCATGGTTATCTCATACCTTTAATCATACATACTCAAAAATGTAATAGCATTATTAGTAAATAATACTTCATGTTAAACTTAAGAGTTACATATACCTATAATTAATAAAAATGTATCCCAAAATATCATTAATGACCTTAAAATACTATCACTTAAAACCTAAAACTAGGTGTAAATTTCATTGAACTTATAGTCAACCATAAAATTATAAGCACATGATGCTATCCATGACTCTTAAGATAAATTCAAATGAAAAAATCCTAATCTCTAATGTTTTCTAAACCCTGATTTGATGCCAACTATAATAGATCTGAACCTGAACTCCCAGGTCTAGTGATAAAAATATTATCTTTACATTTCTAGATTTAATAATGATAAATGTGACCCAATTAAACTATCAAAAACATGAAAAATCAAATGTAAATTGTTTATCACTTATATACCTAAGGACCTTTAGGTTTAGAGTTTTATAGAATTAGTAAAAACACTTTCAAAGTAGAAATTAAAACACAATAGCCATTTTTTCCACATAAAAAATTTATTTATAAAGACATTATTTCTTCACTTAATAAAACATTAAAAATTTTAACTCTGACTTTATTATCTTTTCTACTCATCCTTAAACCCTGTGAAAAAAATTAAAATATATGGGATGAGCACAAAAATCTTGCTAAGGGATATAAAAGAAATAAATTCATTATCTCAGTGAAAAACATGAAAACCCATAAAATATTTACCTTTTTCACAATATAGTTTTTGAATATTAAATATATAATAATATCATGAAAAAAAACATGTTTTTTTTCTTAAATAAAACATTTAAAACATATGGAAATCAAATAGAAATATTTTTAGGAAACTTAGAGAATTATATTCATAACTCGTGTTAAAATCATTTAAAAAATAACTGAAACCAAGTTAAATCCATAGGATAAATTGGCCTAGTTATTTTCCTATTTAAATTTAAATATATTGAATATTATCCAATGATTTGAGAGCTATATCGGGATTAACCATAGTATAAGCTCTATCGATCTCACCTATTATATAAGTTGTATCAGGCTCACCAATATTATAATCTATATCTGGATCACCCATCATCATCTATAATTATCAAGTACCATATATAAATAAAACACTTTAATATTTTACATTTTCATCTTAAAACCCTTGAAAATACTTTTAAACCAATATGAAAAACACTTTTGAATATCGAAATACTTTTTACTTTTAAAAACTCATTTTCAAAACTAAAATACCCATAACAAAAGTGAAATAGGGTTTTTCATTGAAGAAAACATGAAATATTGTAAAGTAATCCAAACATTAAATAATTATTATGGTGGTGGGAAAATCCATTGATGTCGTATAAGTTAAAACAGAGCATTCTTTTTTCCTTTTGTAAATAAAGTCAAAACATTCAGTATAAAATATACAAAAAGATTCATTTTGAAAACCTTTGAAATACAATCAAAAAAAACATAAAATTACTTTTATAATTCATTTGTGCTTATATAAATACATCCATAAAATAATTTCAAGAATATAGACATGGAAGGAAAATATTTAGGAAATAAATATTCAAAACATTTTAAAACAATTTTTTAGTTAAAGTGTCCTTTACCTTGAGTCTAACTCGTCACATGTGTTCCTTATCTTCTTTAATAATAAAATTATGTTAATTTTTTACTTTATTAATAAACTTTTTCTTTTTTATGATTACTTTTTATTTATTACCATGTTATATTCAATTACTTAATCATTTAAGTTCATGTTGGATATTTTGATGATATTCAACTCATATGTCAAAAATGACTTTGGTAGGTTGAATGTGGTCAAAGATATAATTTTTATATCATATATAAAATAATAATTATTATCTAATTATAATTTTTAACATAAATTATAATTTTAAATCCAACTATGAAAGATGTTTATAAAAAATGAACTATGTTACAATCATTGAGATGGTAGGTCATACGTACGCATGAGTAACGTTTCCATTTTTCAAAGATAATAATGGAAAAAATTAGGTATTGTTTTATATTTATATAATGATAATTATATAATAAAATTAAAATTATTTATTTAAATATACTTATATAAATAATCCATGTGATATGGTGATTATAAATGTATCATATCGCTTTATGAAGGTGGTAATCCACACATACACATGAACGACGTTATCATTTTTCAATGGATGGAAAGATAAGAAATGAAATGATATATTATCCTTATATAATGATAAATATTTCATTAATATACTATATAAATAATAAATCCATCATTATAACAAGTCTTGAGAGGTGATAATGGAAAAATAATTACATCAGTTCGTGAGGCAGTAGTCCGCCATACACACGAACGATGGATTCATTTCAAATTTTATGGAAAAATAGATGGATATATGTTATTACATTAACAAAAAAACATATCATTATATAGAATATACTGTTGTTATTATTTCATAATGTTTTAAGAATATTTTAAGGTGTTATAATAATAAATAAAACTAAAACATTCAGTTAAAAGTTATACCTCTTCTTTGGACAACCTCATTTTCTTTACACCTTAAACCCTCTAGGGTTGGTATTCTATAAAAAATAAGACCTATAGGACATGTAGAGGGATTATATAAAGATATTTAGGTAGGTATTAGCTAAACCAAAGGGTACTTTAACTGTGAATAAAAGATGAGAGGAGGTTTCCTTTTATAAGTGAGGAGAGGGGAACTCTTGGAATTACTTAAAGTATTAAATTAATATAAATTAATTTTCATGGAAAATGGATCCAAAATGATATATTTAAAATTTAATATGAGTATGAATCTAAATACTCTCACAAAATAAAATTTGGATAGTTTTTATTATGTTTTCACCCTTATCTCTTATTTTTAACCATCCATTAAACCCTTTGACAATTACTATGATATCAATAATTTTGACGCTTTAGAGACCAAGAAAATCACTATAAAAGAAAAAATGAATCATAAATGGACCATGGATGATATTTTAAACCATATAAACTTAAATTAGATTAAGATAAAATTTTTGTGAATTTTAAATCATTTAATAAAATATTTTTTATTATAAAATATCCACTACCAAAAAACATCAATTAATGATGTTTTTTTTCATTTGTGATGTTTATAAGAATTGATAATTAATTTACCGACATTTCTGAAAAAAAAATCTCTAAATGAGGTGTCCCTAATTTAGTGAAATTTACAAATGTCTTCAATTTAGCGATGTTTATAAACATCTCTTTTTAGTGACTCCCTTATTTACCAACATTTTGAAAAAATATCGGTGTTTTTTTTTGAAATTTATATTTTTTATTTTACCCATGTTTATTTTGAAATTTATAATATATATATATATATATATATATATGAATGACACATTCAATACCCTCACACCCCTTCCCCCTCTTGTCCCATCCCTGCCCCTGTCCTATACCCTCACACCCCTCCCCATTGGTCAAGTTCCCCACCTCACACCCCCTACCTTGTCCGTCTAGTTCAGCCCCTCACCTCACCCTATACCTCACTTCACACAGATGACTGCCTAGAGCCTTCATTCACACCTCACACAAGTGTCGCCTAAATCACGCCTCACATAGAGGTAAGGCCTATACCCAAGCATTGTCTGCCTTCAATACCCAAAAGCCTCATATGCCTGACTTAAATCACCCCACCTCCCTAATAAAATGCTTGTATTAGAGTTTCATCCTTGGAACTTCAATATAAAAACAAATAAATGGGCCAACCCGGCTATTAGAATTTTAATTATATAATTTTACTATGTTATATTTATATATATATATATAAATAGATTTTAGTATTTAAAAAATTAATATTATATATATATATATATATATTATGTACATAAATTAATATATATGAGTATATTATATGTTTATATGTTTATATTTTATGTTTATATATATATATATTTAATATATATTATATCTTTATGTGTGTGTGTGTGTGTCTGTGTGTCTGTGTGCGCGCATGTATAAACGTACACATATATATACATATAATCAGCCACGTTTTAAAACTCTAGTAAAAATAGAAACGTTTTATTAAAAACCTAACCAAATTAAAATATTAAATCGTATTATATTATATATATATATATATATACATTCTAGTATTTAAAATTTAATATTATATATATGTGTGTGTTTGTATTTTATATTTTATATTTTATAATTTATGCTTACATATATTTATATATGTTTATATTATATTATATGTGTGTGTGTGTGTGTGTTTAAATTTTATATATATGTTTATTTTTATATTATATATATGTGTGTGTTTATATTATATATATATATATATATACATATGTTTCTATTTTATGATTATATGTATGTGTGTGTCTGTCTGTGTGTATAATTTATATTTTATAGATATATATATGTTTATTTTATATTTATATTATATATATACACATATATATTTATAATTTACGTTTATATATATGTTTGTATTTTATATATATATTTATATTTTATATATATTATGTGTTTATATTGATATATATATATATATATGATTATGTGTGTGTGTGTGTGTGTATAAATATATATGTGTACCTACGCATATATATATATATATATAATTATTATGTATATATATATAATTAGCTACGTTTGAAAACACTGGTAAAAATGTCACTAAAATAGTCACGTTTTCTTGAAAATGTGACTAAATTAAAAATATGTTTGTATATATATATATTTATTTATTTATATATGTGGGTTAATGTGCGTGTGTGTGTGTGTGCGCGTGTGCGTGCCTGCGTGTGTGTGTTTATATATATGTGTCTCTGTTTATCGATATTAATATATATATATATATATATTTTATATTTTATGTTTATATTTATATATAAATTTATATTATATTTTATTATATTTTACATATATTTTTATATTTTATGTTATATATATGTTTATATTTTATATATATGTGCTTATATTATATATATATATATATATATTTAAAGACCCAGAAAATCCCATGTAAATTTTTTTAGATTATATGTAATTGTTCTGAGTCCGAAGTTCTTGACGGCGCGTGATTCTGAGGCCCAGAGTGCTCAGAATGTTTTTCCGAAGTTTCTTAGTGCGTTCAGTGAGTTCTTGAGCGGGTTTTGGTAACTTCTGAACCAGTGCTCGGAATCGAATTCTGAGGGCACCGTAGAACTCGCAAAGCCGATGTTTACTTAGTGAAACCTTCACCTTAGCTGTGTTCGGGCTAGAGTGTTGGTTGAGTTTTCACCTGCGCGGTTGGTTTATTTTTTTTAAAAGAAGTAGAATAAAAATAAAATACATGACAAGTATTTTATTTTTGTTCAAATTTATTTGAATTAATGTGGGGTCCGCAACCCCACGTTAATTT
Organism: Viscum album; assembly: GCA_963277665.1. Taxonomy (NCBI): domain Eukaryota; kingdom Viridiplantae; phylum Streptophyta; class Magnoliopsida; order Santalales; family Viscaceae; genus Viscum; species Viscum album. The sequence continues at coordinate 1,350,781,037 of OY728159.1, read as the reverse complement.
AAGAAACTCCTCCTTTAATTAATTAAGGGAGGAGCCTTCTTAGTTGGAGAGGAGGATTCACTGGAGAAAGATCACCTTCCTTCTCATTTCTCCACCACCTTCCACCTTCTTCTTCCACCTGGCTGGAGAAGTGAGAGGCACCACCTTTGGAGGGAAGAACTTCCACCGCCGATGACGTATGATCTTCTTCCGCATCAAAGGAGGAGAAGTCACCTGGGTAGAACACCGCCAACGACGATGCCATCTTCCATCATCAACGAACGACAAACGTGGTAGGGGTCATTTTGATTGATTTTGATCATTTCTCTTCGTCGTTCTTGAACTTTGATAATAGTTGTTTGATATCACCCTAACGCAGAGGGCGCAGGCCGAACAAACATGGCCCGACAACCCTCTGTTGGTTCTCGTTCATTGAAGGCGGTGGCAGCGCAATGGCGCCGCCGGAGGAAGAGGTTGCGGCTAACGGGCCGCGACGGTACACGCAGCGACCGACAACGAGCCGGTCGCGGAAGAAGCCGGTAGCGCTAGGGCCGGCGGCGGCGCTAGGGTCGCCGGGACACTGGAGGGGCGCAGCATTGTCATGCCGTGCAGAGAACCAAGTCACGGCCAGGTGGGCCGCGGCGGTGCCAGAGGAGCGTGGTGCCGTCACACTGCACCAGAGGAAGGAGCCGCGGCCACGCAGGCCGTGGCGGTCGGACAGGCTGGGTGCGGCGTCGTTGCGCCGCGCCAGAGAAGTACCATGACCATGGGTCATGGCAGACGGAGGAGGGTGGTCGGCTGAGCCGACTGCCGGTGGGCGTGCTACAGGTGGGACCCAAAGGGTCTCGTGGTTACCGGGCCAGCACCACGTGCTGACCGTTGCTAAAGACAGGGGGTGAAACCCCCATTGATTGATAGGGTGGGCCCCGCAGGGCGCCGCCCCTAGCTGGCACCCCCATTGGCCAAGCAGGCCAGATGGGCAGGGCCTCCGCGCCCCCCCGGGCCGAGCCACCGGCACGGGCCACGCGGTTCGTACCATCCGCGGGTCGGGCCAAGGCCGCTGGGTCGGGCCGGTTCCGACGGGCCGGGTCGGACCCGCAAACCGGGTCAGACCCCGGTCTGGATCCAGACCCGAGTCGGGTCGACCCGAACCGGGTTGGGTCGGCCCAGACCCGGTCGGGTCGGGTCGGTCCGGCTAGGCTGGACCGAACCCGGACCCAGTTCTGACCCACTTCACCTTTTTCCCATATGTTGGGCTACGGGTGTCTGATTGACGAACCGTCTATGCCGACGGGAAGATTGAAATGAGACGGTTCTTTTTGGATACCCCACTTGAGGTTTGGACGTAGTTGTGGTACGTCCGGGTTGGATTAAATCCAAATCCAATCGGGCCCTCGGAGCGGAAACACCAATAACTCACAGACCGGGCGTCCGATTGACGCACCGTCTGTCGCATTGGGTTCCTTATGATGATACGGGACTACGGGATACATCAAATTGAGACTTTGTGGTAGTTTATGTATCTATACTTGGCTTTCGGAGTGGACCCTCCCCGGAATCGAGCGTGCTGTGTGCGGGAACCCTATGACTGGTTGCGACTAAGATGATAAGATCCTACGTGGACCTACTACTGCCCAGGATCCTCCGTGGGTTCGAGAGAAACAATACTGGACCAGGATCCTCCATGGGCTCAACAGCAACGATGTTGCACCGGGATCCTCCGTGGGTTCGATAGTGATGCCTTCTGTACCGGGATCCTCTGTGGGTTCGACAGCACCGATACTATTCTAGGATCCTACATGGGTTCGACAGAGGAGATGATTCAGTGGCTACATATTATCATCTATAGAGACCCGTAGCTTGACATACATGGACATTACATTACTTTTGCGGAATACTTATTACATAACAAAAATACACACACAAGGATCGTAATAGTTTAGTGTCTTTGGAAACTCGGAATATAATCTTCTAATCCTGGTGAAAGATCTTCAACATCTCCCATAAATATATTCCTTTTTTTATACCTAAAACCTTTCTTTTTATCCTGGGGAAAAGAAAACATAAAAGGGTGAGCTCAAATGCTCAGTAAGGGTAAAAAAAAGAAATATCAATCACATCATATACATAAGCACATAACTTTTGGAAATCTTAACCTGTAAAAGAGATCCTAATTTCATAACCTGGGATAACTCATGGCAGTGAAATGTAATCACAATAATCATAACTTAAAACATTAAACTTTGTGGCATACACACATAATCATATAGAATCATTTCTTGTTAGTCAAGACTCATTTCCAAGACTATCTTAGTGGACAAAGTCCCTTTCTGAACCGAGTCACCCTCGTTTCATTCCTGTTTCACTGAACCGGTATAACCTACCATTCCAGCCATGTCTATCTCATGAGATATAAAATCTTTACCCAATGAATTGGAGGGAGATATAGGTCCCACCCATCTCATAATGATACCATTCTTATGTGTGCCACAAAATCATAAACCATACATCATTGCATAACCCATGTAATAAAAATGGGAATCTTAAACATCATGACATCATAAAACAATTCATATACGATAAAGAAATTCATAAAAATAATTCCATCACAACATAATCAAATCAATGTAATAATAGGGATAAAAACAGAACCTTTTATTATCTTATATGGAAAATAATTTTGATAAAACACTTGAACTCCATTCTTGAGGAAAATATCCTTTCTTCTTCAAAAACATTTTTCCTTTCTTAACATGTCATACAACTTTAAACTAAAAGAATTTGACTAAAAATAAACTTGAAAACTTGTAAAGGAAGCTTCTTGGAAATAATGTTTTAAAAATCCATTCATGCCGTATAAGTTAAAAAAACATTCTTCTCGTACTTTTGTCGGAAAAGTCAAAAAAGTACCTCGTGTGAAAAACGACAAAAGATTCCTTTCATATCTTTTACTAAAAACTCACAAAAGGGTAAAATTGGATATAAACTATTGTATAAGGATATAAATATTACATATTGAGGAAACATGGATGTGGATGATAAAATACACCCCAGTAAATACTAAAGTATAAACAATCTCGGATAAGAATGAGATTGTGATATTTCCCTTACCTTAGGTCCGATTTGCTTCGTAAGTGTCTGAACCTCCTGTATAATGATTTAAATAATGTCATTGACTTATTACAGAATAATATTCATTGTTATTATATCATATATGGTTCATTTATGGCTTTATATTACCCGTTATTTTGTAAATTCATGTTAAAGTAGCGTTTTGGGTAAAATTGTTTCATTTGTCGTCCGTGTTTTGACTTGTAATTATTCATATGATTACTTAGATCATGATTACTTAATTCCAGAATATAAAACATGATTTATATATATATATATTCAGAATATACATATATATAATAAATCAGTAAATGGAAAGAAATACACTGTTCATGGAGACGGTAGGTCGTACGTACGCATGAACGCTGTTTTCGTTTCCTTATTAAGTTGAACAGAATTAAGTAGATGACATACATATATATACACATAAATCCAGTATCATTATTATGTCATATATTTCATGATTAATTATTATATATACTTTATAATCATTCATGAATGGTTAAAGTGGAGAATGAATCTCATCGCGTCGTGGAGACGGTAGTCCGTACGTACGCACGAGCGATGATATCGTTCTCATGATCGTGGGACTGTATTGGAGTGTATGTATACTATTTCAGAATCAATATCACTTTAAAATAATAATATATAGTTATTATTTACACCATTATACCCATCCAAGTAAGGTGGTGGTGGAAAATAGATTTCACCACGGCGTGGAGACGGTATTCCGTACGTACGCACGCGCGGTGATTTCGTTTTCCGTAGGATGGATAGATGGTGAAATAGGATTGTTTCATACTTATAATAAAATATCAGTATATGAGTGATACTGATTTTATTACTTTATAATGAAACAACCTAATAAGAAGAAGTGGAAGAAGAAATAAAGGTGAAAGAATCGGTAACAGAAATTACCTCTTCTTTGAAGCGCCTCTTTAAGACCTCCTCTTAGGGCACTAAAATTGGTCTTTTAGGAATACCAGAACCTCTAGGATGTTTATAGGGAAGTGGAGAAGAGAATTTGGAAGAGGTTTTCCGATATTTAAGGCTCAAAGTTGTGTGAGGAAGAGAGGGAGGAGGTGCCCTTTTATAAGGGAGGAGAGGGGCACCTTTGGAATAACTAAAAATATTATTTTATTATAAAGTCAAGTTCGGTTTTAAATAGCTCCAAATTGATTTATTTAGAGGCTAAGGTGGGTATGGGTCTAAATCCTCTCATCCAATAGGATTTAGACAAGTTTAGGTTATTATTTTAACCTTATCAATTAGATTTAACTCTAAGTTAAATAATTTAACTTTTACCGTGTCTTTTTGTTTTCTTACACTATATGGTTAATAAACTTACTATATCAAGCCAAAAGAACCCAAAGTTGTTTATTATTAATATATATAATCTTATCTAAGTCATTTGGCCGAACCTTAGATTTTTAGGAATAAAATAACAATTAATAATATAATATTTGTTTTAAAAACTATTTTATGTCAATTTTGAAACTATTTGGTACATGATTTTTATTAAATTCATAACAGAATTATAAGTTCGAAAAAAGTTACTTAAATCAACAATAACATGTAATATTAGCCTATAAAATTATTTTAAGTCATAAAAAGTCTCAAATTACATTTATTTGGGCATTTATAACATCAATTATGTCAATATTTCATTAATAAGACAATTACTGCATCATCTTTGTGTCATAATAAATGATAATTATTTAATCCCTAAAAATTATAAATAAATTCCTATGATGTAGATAATTGTATTATCTTTCTGGAGACTATTCATGTTATAAGTTTCATGAATTTTATCACTAGATTAAAATTATTATACTTATAAGATTTAAGAAATTGAAATGTTGTCACATTCTTTGGTTTTAATAATAATTAAATTATTTTCATTGAAAAAATTTAATTAAATGAATCTAATCCGACCCTTAGGTGATATGGGTCGTCTTTTAGTCATCCAATAGGATTTTGACATTTGTTATGGTAATTTTAAAATATTATATTTACCCTTAATTACTCGATTTACCTTTAACTATGGTAAATAAAATTTACCGTAGTTACTATTCATAATGCCCAAAAATAAAAAGTAGCTTATTAACATAATTTTGACCCACTGATTCCAAATATGGAATCCATTTTTCCAAATTCAATACACAAAAGATGCAGAAATTAAATTAAAATTTATCCCGTTGTCGAAAGAAAACGGGTTTTTCTTTAAAACATTGCAAAAGATTGAATTGATTTAACCTATGAATTCAAGGTAAAATAAATACTAATGACATACATTATATTAAATGGTAAAAATATATTCTATTTATATTTTAAAACTATTAAATATTATAATTTAACCACATAAGATATTACGATGAAAAAAGTTGTTTTTAATTAAAATATAGCGTGTTTTTATTATTCATTAAAATATGAAAGTTATTGGAAAAATATCAAAACTTTATCTAATGTAAATTTTTATATCCTGATTCAAAATAAGAATTTTATTTTGTCAAATTGAACTTATAAACATGTCAAAAACTAGATTTAAAGTGTGTGCGCCATCAAAAGGCGGCAAAACTGCATTTTTTGAAAAATACTTATTTTACCCGAAAAATTTATTTTGTTCTTATACCATGTTCTAGAAAATGTGTAAGATGAATAATAATGTTATAAAATTCAAAATTTAGTTAACACTATTCATAACGGCTAGTTCATGACAATATTATAATAATATATCGTTGTTTATTAAAACCCAGTATTGCGTACAACACACGCTATCGAGGAAGGTTGTGATTGCGTGTAATGCAAGCCAAGTCAGGGTTGCGTGTTGTGAAAGAATCCTTCGTTGTTTCGTATAATAGAATCCAACCATATTTCATTTATACATTGAATATATATATATATATATATACTCAATGTTACGTAGAATAACTATTATCAAAATTGTGTGTAACATGATCCAAGAATAGTGTTGCGTATAGTGCAAGCTAATATAGTGTTGCGTATAGCACAAGGTAATCTTGGTGTAGAATACAACACAAGACATTAATGAAATTAAAAGAATATTTTTCATAAACTCTCGGGGTGTTACATTCTACCCCCCTTAAAATGAATTTCGCCCTTGAAATTCGTTGGGGTTATAAATGGTTTACTATTTGAAAGTTTCTTTAATAGAAACCCACATCGTAAAAAGGAATACCAAAACCAATCTTTAAAAACAAAAGTATGAAACGTAACGATTACCCAAATAAACTAATCACTGGGTTTCCACATAGGTGAAAATATGGATATGGAAGAAAAATATAACCATTATGTTCTGATGGAGAGTGGTAGAGAACATGGCTATGGAAAAGCCAACAATCACAAATCCATAAATTTGTGACGATCTAAGGTACCATCTGATTAATCAGATATAAGAGCACTAGGACAACATTTTTGGTTTTCAAGATCGTTTCCCTAAAGTTGATTAAATTGGAATTAGAAGAAATACTTTCATGATTTTGGTATAGTCTCACCATTTTTCGTTCTTTGGACAATTTCCACTTCATCTTTTAAAGAAATGAAGTTGAATTTGTCATTCGTGATGTGTTAGCAGATCATGTGATAGAATGATGGGTCATTCCATCTCTTTCAAAAAAAGGGTTAGCAAAAGTTATAAGTCCATCTTATGGTTAATCGTATATGGATCCAAAAATGAACTTATACTTCATATATCATACCGCTTAATAAAATAAAACTAGTTTTTACTAAACAGGGACTTTCTGTAGGTCAGTGGTAGGCGATAAAGGCCAGTCTCACTTCGGTTGTGGGTTCGATTCCCACAGCCTTGTCCGACGCGATGGGTTGTCGCCCGTCCTGCAGGTTGTCCTTTTTCTAAAACTATATTACTATAACATCCCATCAATAATATCGAAAAAAACTTCTATCCTTAAACAATACTTAATTATGCCCAACATAATCCATTCCAATCTTTAGGCTTATCTAAAATACTTCGGTCCAATCTCATAGTATAAAGAAAATTATTACTTGAAATGTCACAGAACAATCACGTGAATGCCATCATTTATCCCCCATATATCATAAGATATATCTTGTTGGTCAAATTACAAACATGTGAATACCTTAATCATGTATTCTCTTGAAGAATGAATACCCATTGAACCTTAGTGAAAACATAAATGCTGTCAGAAGTTAACTCTTTTAACATACCAAAATCCAAAAATTCTATATACTCAAACCATGATATCACTTAGTCCTTATATCAATCATGAGCTCATGAATACTGTCAAACATTTCATTTTCTCCTTATCCCTTCATTATGTGCATATCATCTACTTTCCAAAATATTTGAATCACTTTTCATGGTTACCGGTACCTTAAAATTATTGAAAACCACAATATACCAATACATAAATATTTCAATACACCATAAAAGTACCTCAACAACATTATTCTTGAATACCAATACATAAACACTTCTGTCCATCCACTTCAATGATTGTCTTGGAATAAGTCCTTCCTTGATTTAGAAGTAACTTTCTAGGTCAGGGCATTGAGTTGGGTAATGCCCATGTTCTCCACAAATAATACATTGAACTCCATAACAGTCTGTCACTCTATGACCCTTTTCTCCAAACAGATAACATCAGTCCCTCAATTTGATGTATTCCTCAAGGTTCTTCTTCCCTTCTTTAGAAATCTCAATCTTCCTTTCTTTATGCTCCTCAACATGCGAACATGCATAATAGTCTATCTTCCTCTTCTTTGATGAATTAGGCATACCACTAAATTTCACCTTGTTAATCATATATTGCGATGACTGATTCGGAATAATCACAATATCTTTCTCTCTAGGCATTACACAATTTTGTTGCTCATAGTCACCAATTTGTCAATTGGATTCAATGTTAACCGAATTCCTTCTGGTTCCCTCCATTAACTAAAACACAAAAATAATTCTGTGAGAGACAAAAATCATGCTAGAGAAAACAACATAGTAAAGGGGAAGTACCCTCAATATCTAACATCTTAGGTTAAATTCTAAGATCGTTAGCGTAATTCTAGGACTATAACCTATACGTATACTTAACCCTAGAGGCATCCCTAGATATACCTTAGAAATATCTCTAGGGATCTCACTAACATTTCCGCATCCTAGTTTCCAAAGGTTGACTAAACCTTTCCTCTGATACCAACTGTAGAGACCCGTAGCTTGACGTACATGGACATTACATTACTTTTGCGGAATACTTATTACATAACAAAAATACACACACAAGGATCGTAATAGTTTAGTGTCTTTGGAAACTCGGAATATAATTTTCTAATCCTGGTGAAAGATCTTCAACATCTCCCATAAAGATCTTCCTTTTTTTTATACCTAAAACCTTTCTTTTTATCCTGGGGAAAAGAAAACATAAAAGGGTGAGCTCAAATGATCAGTAAGGGTAAACAAAAGAAATATCAATCACATCATATACATAAGCACATAACTTTTGGAAATCTTAACCTGTAAAAGAGATCATAATTTCATAACCTGGGATAACTCATGGCAGTGAAATGTAATCACAATAATCATAAGTTAAAACATTAAACTTTGTGGCATACACACATAATCATAGAGAATCATTTCTTGTTAGTCAAGACTCATTGTCAAGACTATCTTAGTGGACAAAGTCCCTTTCTGAACCGAGTCACCCTCGTTTCAGTCCTGTTTCACTGAACCGGTATAACCTACCATTCCAGCCATGTCTATCTCAAGAGATATAAAATCTTTACCCAATGCATTAGAGGGAGATATAGGTCCCACCCATCTCATAATGATACCATTATTATGTGTGCCAAAAAATCATAAACCATACATCATTGCATAACCCATGTAATAAAAATGGGAATCTTAAACATCATGACATCATAAAACAATTCATATACGATAAATAAATTCATAAAAATAATTCCATCACAACATAATCAAATCAATGTAATAATAGGGATAAAAACAGAACCCTTTATTATCTTAGATAGAAAATAATTTTGATAAAACACTTGAACTCCATTCTTGAGGAAAATATCCTTTCTTCTTCAAAAACATTTTTCCTTTCTTAACATGTCATACAAATTTAAACTAAAAGAAGTTGACTAAAAATAAACTTGAAAACTTGTAAAGTAAGCTTCTTGGAAATAATTTTTTAAAAATCCATTCATGCCGTATATGTTAAAAAAAACATTCTTCTCGTACTTTTGTCGGAAAAGTCAAAAAAGTACCTCGTGCGAAAAACGACAAAAGATTCCTTTCATATATTTTACTAAAAACTCACCGAAGGGTAAAATTGGATATAAACTATTGTATAAGGATATAAATATTACATATTGAGTAAACATGGATGTGGATGATAAAATACACCCCAGTAAATACTAAAGTATAAACAATCTCGGATAAGAATGAGATTGTGATATTTCCCTTACCTTAGGTCTGATTTGCTTCGTAAGTGTCCGAACCTCCTGTATAATGATTTAAATAATGTCATTGACTTATTAAAGAATAATACTCATTGTTATTATATCATATATGGTTCACTTATGACTTTATATTACCCGTTCTTTTGTAAATTCATGTTAAAGTAGCGTTTTGGGTAAAATTATTTCATTTGTCGTCCGTGTTTTGACTTGTAATTATTCATATGATTACTTAGATCATGATTACTTAATTCCAGAATATAAAACATGATTTATATATATATATTCAGAATATACATATATATAATAAATCAGTAAATGGAAATAAATACACCGTTCATGGAGACGGTAGGCCGTACGTACGCATGAACGCTGTTTTCGTTTCCTTATTGAGTCGAACGGAATTAAGTAGATGACATACATATATATAAACATAAATACAGTATCATTATTATGTAATATATTTCATGATTTCTTATTATATATACTTTATAATCATTCATGAATGGTTAAAGTGGAGAATGAATCTCATCGCGCCGTGGAGACGGTAGTCCGTACGTACGCACGGGCGATGATATCATTCTCATGATCGTGGGACTGTATTGGAGTGTATGTATACTATTTAAGAATAAATATAACTTTAAAATAATAATATATAGTTATTATTTACACCATTATACCCATCCAAGTAAGGTGGTGGTGGAAAATAGATTTCACCACGGCGTGGAGACGGTATTCCGTACGTACGCACGCGCGGTGATTTCGTTTTCCGTAGGATGGATAGATGGTGAAATAGGATTGTTTCATACTTATAATAACATATCAGTATATGAGTGATACTGATGTTATTACTTCATAATGAAACAACCTAAGAAGAAGAAGTGGAATAAGAAATAAAGGTGAAAGAATCGGTAACGGAAAATTACCTCTTCTTTGAAGCGCCTCTTTGAGACTTCCTCTTAGGGCACTAAAATTGGTCTTTTAGGAAGATCAGAACCTCTAGGATGTTTCTAGGGAAGTGTAGAAGAGAATTTGGCAGGGTTTGGCCGAGATTGAAGGCTCAAAGTTGTGTGAGGAAGAGAGGGAGGAGGTGCCCTTTTATAAGGGAGGAGAGGGGCACCTTTGGAATAACTAAAAATATTATTTTATTATAAAGTCAAGATCGGTTTTAAATAGCTCCAAATTGATTTATTTAGAGTATAAGGTGGTTATGGGTCTAAATCCTCTCATCCAATACGATTTAGATAGGTTTAGGTTATTATTTTAACCTTATCAATTAGATTTAACTCTAAGTTAAATAATTTAACTTTTACCGTGTCTTTTTGTTTTCTTACACTATATGGTTAATAAACATACTATATAAAGCCAAAAGAACCCCAAGTTGTTTATTATTAATATATATAATCTTATATAAGTCATTTGGCCGAACCTTAGATTTTTAGGAATAAAATAACAATTAATAATATAATATTTGTTTTAAAAACTATTTTATGTCAATTTTGACACTATTTGGTACATGATTTTTATGAAATTCATAACAGAATGATAAGTTCGAAAAAAGTTACTTAAATCACATATAACATGTCATATTAACCTATAAAATTAGTGTAAGTCATAAAAAGTCTCAAATTACATTTATTTGGTCATTTATAACATCAATTATGTCAATATTTCATTAATAAGACAATTACTGCATCATCTTTGTGTCATAATAAATGATAATTATTTAATCCCTAAAAATTCTAAATAAATTCCTATGATGTAGATAATTGTATTAGATTTCTGGATACTATTCATGTTCGAAGTTTCATGAAGTTTATCACTAGATTAAAATTATTATACTTATAAGATTTAAGAAAGTGACATGTTGTCACATTCTTTGGTTTTAATAATAATTAAATTATTTTCATTGAAAAAATTTAATTAAATGAATCTAATCCGACCCTTAGGTGATATGGGTCGTCTTTTAGTCATCCAATAGGATTTTGACATTTTTTAGGGTAATTTTAAAATATTATATTTACCCTTAATTACTCGATTTACCTTTAACTATGGTAAATAAAATTTACCGTAGTTACTATTCATAATGCCCAAAAATAAAAAGTAGCTTATTAACATAATTTTGACCCACTGATTCCAAATATGGAATCCATTTTTCCAAATTCAATACACAAAATATGAAGAAATTAAATTAAAATTTATCCCGTTGTCGAAAGAAAACGGGTTTTTCTTTAAAACATTGCAAAAGATTGAATTGATTTAACCTACGAATTCAAGGTAAAATCAATGCTAATGACATACATTATATTAAATGGTAAAAATATATTCTATTTATACTTTAAAACTATTCAATATTATAATTTTACCACATAATATATTATGATGAAAAAAGTTGTTTTTAATTAAAATATAGCGTGTTTTTACTATTCATTAAAATATGAAAGTTATCGGAAAAATATCAAAACTTTATCTAATGTAAATTTTTATATCCTGATTCAAAATAAAAATTTTATTTTGTCAAATTGAACTTATAAACATGTCAAAAAATAGATTTAAAGTGTGTGCGCCATCAAAAGGCGGCAAAACTGCATTTTTTGAAAAATACTTATTTTACCCGAAAAATTTATTTTGTTCATATACCATGTTCTAGAAAATGTGTAAGATGAATAATAATGTTATAAAATTCAAAATTTAGTTAACACTATTCATAACGGCTAGTTCATGACAATATTATAATAATATATTGTTGTTTATTAAAACTCAGTATTGCATACAACACACGCTATCGAGGAAGGTTGCGATTGCATGTAATGCAAGACAAGTCAGGGTTGCGTGTTGTGAAAGAATCCTTCGTTGTTTCGTATAACAGAATCCAACCATATTTCATTTATACATTTAATATATATATATATATATACTCAATGTTGCGTAGAATAACTATTATCAAAATTGTGTGTAACACGATCCAAGAATAGTGTTGCGTATAATACAAGCTAATACGGTGTTGCGTATAGCGCAAGGTAATCTTGGTGTAGAATACAACACAAGACATTAATGAAATTAAAAGAATATTTTTCATAAACTCTCGGGGTGTTACATCATCTCTACCCCTCTAATTTAGTTAAATACCTATGTGAGCTGAGTCTTTACTTTAAGTTGTTAACATCGAGATGATTGACTTTACTTTCTTTGTGGAATGGGTTGTGCTTGGGCTCGAGTGTTGGAGTCGGACTGTGATTGGTAACTTAGGTATATGTATGGGCATATACCTAAGTAGGGATGGTTGATACTTCCTGATTGTATCTTACTACAGTGGTTTATCCTTAGTGGATTCTGGGATACCTTCGGGGGTCTCGGGGTTCCTTACTGAGTATCTTTATACTCACCTCTGCATGGGTTTCGCCCGCACCTTGTTGTGTTCTGTGCAGATGACGGTCAGCAGTGATTGATACTGAGGGAGACGGACGGGAGGATGCTCAGAGCTGGACTAGATGCAACGTACCACAGGGATGTGTTGTTCGAGATCTATACCTACCCTTCAGGTAGGATTTTTTCAGAGGAAGATCCAGGAGCTTCTTATCTTTTTTACTTGTACTTGTACTTGTTGTTCAGTTGGGTTTGTATACTAGCCCACTTACTTTCAGCACACTTTCTTTTTTTCTATATTAGTACTTGTTGCTTTTACTGATTGTATTCAGACTATGCGTGTTATAGGTTTAAAGGAAATTCCTTCCCTTTTTATCAGGGATTCGCCTTTGGTGTTAGCCGTCAGCCCCTGACCTATGGAAGGTAGGCTTGCGGTAGTCACGACACGGGCCCCGAGGACAGGTCGTGACAATATATATATATATGTGAGTGTTTATATTCTATGTGTGGGTGTGTGTGTTTTTATTTTATATTATATATATATATGTGTGTGTGTGTGTGTGTGTGTCTACATATATATAATTAGCCACGTCTTAACATGCTAGTAAAATTTTAACTAAAATAGCCATGTTTTCTTAAAAACATGACTAAATTTAAAAAATATTTGTTCTTATTTATAAATATGTGTGTGTGTCTATATATATATATATATATGTTCGGTTGTGTGTTTATATAGATATAAATATATATATTTATATATGTGTGTTTGTGTTTATATATATTAATATGTGTGTGTGTGTGTGTGTGTCTATATATGTTTATATATATATGTTAGTATTTAAAAAAATTAATATTATATATATTTTTTATATATTAATATACATATATACATATATATATATATGTGTGTGTGTGTTTATATTTTATATTTTATGTTTATATATATAAGTTTATATTATATTATATATATGTGTTTATATTTTATATATGTGTGTTTGTGTGTTTATATTTTATATTATATATATGTGTGTGTTTATATTTTATGTTTTTATATATATATGTTTATATTTTATATTTATATATATATGTTTATATTATATATATATATATATTACAGGTTTATATTTTATATATATCACATGTTTATATTAATATATATATATATATATTAAATAAATATGTTCATATATGTGTGTGTGTGTGTTTATATAAATATGTGTGTGTGTGTGTGTGTAAATATATGTGTATATATATATAATTATAATTATATATATTTATATACATATAATTATCCACGTTTTAAAACACTAGTAAAAATGTCACTAAAATAACATTTTCTTAAAAACATAACTAAATTTAAAATATATGTGTGTTTTTATTTATAAATATGTGTGTGTGTGTGTGCACGCATGTTTATATATATATATAAACATATATATATATATTAATGTTTTTTATGAAAGGTCGTAAATTAGCGACAATTTTCAGGAAACGTCGCTAAATAAACAATGTTTTTTAGGAAACAATGCTAAATTAGCAATGCTTTTAGGATACATTGCTAAATTAGTGATTGTTTTCAGGAAACTTTGCTAAATTAAAGATACTTTTCATGAAACATCGCTAAATTAGTGACATTTTCAAGAAACATATCTAAATTAGCAATGTTTTTCACAAAACGTCACTAAATTAGTGATGTTTCCTTAAAAACGTCACTAAATTATAGTTTTTTTGTATTGATCATTAATATCATTTTTAGAAATACATTAATATTATAATATAATATGTGCCTAAATCATGTAAAATGATTCTAAATTTACATAGATTCAAATATAAAGAGGATATGGTTTTTATATAATCATCCAATCAAATTTTGATAGGTTTAGATATCATTTTAAACCTTATCTTTTGGTTTAACCCCTTGGTTAACCAATATTAACCTCAATTGTGATAATGAATTTTCATTATTAAAGGGTTATAATTTTACTTATAAACTTAAAATTGGATCATAAATGTAAAAAGGATGAAATTTTATACCATTTATAATCATTATTGTAATTTTTCAATATTTTTATGATTTTATATAATTTAATAAAATATTATTTAACATAAAATATCATTAATGTCATTTTTTATACTATTCATTTAATTTTTCTTTGAAAACAACATTATAGTAAAGGAATTAGAATATAAACCATTAAAACATCTATAATATGTTATATTTATCTTCAAAATTTATGGAACACTTCTCACCCAAAAAAGTTACTTTTAGATTTTTTTAAATAATTTACTTGATTTTTCCACTGCTTGCACAAGCACTGTGTCTGTGTTGTGAAAGCATTTAAGGTAATTATTTCTTCATGAAAATAAAAAAACAATCCATGATAATAAAATTAATTTTTCTTTCAAATGATAATTTATAACTGAACATAATTTGTAACATCCTATTACCTTATTTCAGGGACTTCTTAACACTTTTTTTGATTCCCTCTTATTTTTTGTTGTGTTTTGGTCCTTTCAAGGATGGATAGATTTTTTCGGGGAAAATGACCTAATGTTTAGGGATGTGGGTTTATTTCAATTAATGGATTTTGGGTATAAATGATCTAATAGATTATATGGTGCTCTCTGTGTCTAGGTTGAGTTGGAGGTATTTCCTCAGTTTACTATATAAATTTAATGTGTATTATCTTCAGGACAAATTCACTTTGGGAACATAATTAACAACATGAATATATCAGTTATTAGAAGCCATGAAACTATTAATGATGTGAAAATTATGAAATCCTTGAATTTTTTTTCATGACTTCAAACGGTTGGGATCAGGATTTTTAAGCTGAGTCGATGCCTTTTTTGGAATATATGCCAATCAGGATATTTACATTGTGAATTGTGGATTCACATAATGAAATCCTCATATATGGTGGGATTTTATATGTTTTATCCTAAAATTTATTTCTTTTTACATGAATCCTCTTCTCTAAAACCCTTGGTATTCCTCAAGCAATTTTTGGGTGATTTTTTTCTATTCAGATGTATCAGTTTGGCATTAGATCTACAATGATCTTCCTCACTTTGGTTTTCCCCTTATTGTCATTATCTCTCTTTATCAGTAGTTTAATCTTGTTTTACTGATTAAATAAAATTTTGATCTTGATTTTTTTTATCTAGGATTTATTTTTTGATTCCCTTCCCCATATTTGGTCGTTATAATTTTTCATTGTGGGTGTTTATTTGATCATTGGTTAAAGGTATGAGGTTCTATATAATTTTTCCCTATAACTGAAACTCTGATTTTATTGATTGATTTGAAATGAGTTTTTAAAGGATTTAAACTTAGATTTGATATGATTTATGTTTTGTTTTTAAAATAGAATAGAAATTGTGAAAAAACACCAATTTTAATGGAATTGAAATTTTTGGGTGGATTTGAGAATGAATTGATGGCTTTATTTAAAAATTGATTTGATGAAATGATTTGGTGTTGAACTAGGAGATAAATAGATTAAATTAGAAGATTATTTTAAATGGTATGAATTAATTAAAACCTATGATTTGGTTTGGAAATGAGAAAATCATGTTGAAAACTAAATGTGGGAAATTTTATTCTGAACTGATTTGAAATTATTGATTTTACTATGATTTATTTATTTATTTACTGAAGCACATGTGAGATTGGGTATTTAGTAGGTAATTAGGACAAGCACACTAGTATATTAACCCTTAGAACTAGATTGATGATGACAACACTGACATAAGCTTATTTCATCATTATTTTCCCTAATTGGAATTTGGGTCCCGATGGCCTGAGTTGTGGGATGTGCGCACACATTGACCCACGATCATTAAAGAGTAGTGTGAGGATTCCATTACCAAAAACTAACATATCGTAGGGATTATTACATGGTTTTATGAAATTTTTGAATTGATGATTACATTCCATTGATTATTAAACTATTTTATTCATGGAAATTTCTTTATATAAATGTTTTATATAAAATGTTCATTTAAGCTTATTTTGATACATCTTCCATTTTTTTGAATTGAAGTCTTGTTTTTTTGAAAATATTTAAATTTCATTCCATGCCTTATTTTATTTAAATTGAAATCATAATTGGTTTAATTATTATGGAATTGATTATGGGACACTTTTTGAGACCCTAATAGGCTATTTAGATCACACCCTACCTTTTCCTTTGAGTGTTTGTATATTTTCTTATGACAAGTTCAAGTAAAGGGAAAGTACCATTTGAAAGTGGTGGATGTTATTAATCCTTAGGACCCTAAGTGATGGAGGTGACTGGTGGAGATTCCACCCACCTGTTACATGGGATATGTATGATATTTTATCTTGGAATATGTTTCATCTTTTGATAATTTACTGTTTGGGTATTGTTTTACTAATTTGATTATGTTACTTTCTACTTAAGGATTGTTAAAATACTGAATTTTATCATTTATCTTCTGTTTTTTATGGTAAAATAATTTCATCTTTATTCTTGTATGATACCAGGTGCTAGTTTCCAATATATGGGGATCTAGAATGCCCTTTGGGCTATGTCAGAGCCATATCGAGTATCAGAGTACTAGGGTATCCAGGATGGTTCATGATAAATTGGCATGAAAGGAATGTTTTTTATCTTTCCTTAATTTTGGTATACAGTTTGGGGTGTCCTGGTAGATAAGATGTATGATTTATGGGACTTAATAGGTAGTTAAAAGTGAGTTTCTGACCATCTCTCATCGTAATGATCCTTAAGTATCCATTAGTGTTTGTGAAAAGTTTATTTGAGGAATGTTTTGATCTATTTTATAGAATTTTCCCGAATTTTGATATGAGTATTTTGAAATCTCAATCTTTTATTCTAATTTATGGAATTTATGTTCTTTTGAACCTTGATTGAGTTAATGATCCATGTATCCATGCTGATGTTTTTACTGTTGTATGTTGATATTGTATAGCATCATGCATTCAATAATACATTTGAATAGGAAACATAAGGAAGCTATTGGTCAACCATATTTGGTGAATCCACTAGTTGAATTGAATCTTTTTGAGATAGTGGTGAATGCTCTCCAAGCTCTGGGATAAGTACTTTCACCCATTCCCATTCAGGATCTGGTAGTGGAACCTCGAAGGGATGAATCTAGAGATCATGCTCAAGAGTTTCTTCATCAGAAACCACTAGCTTTAAAAATCTCTAATGATCCTCAATAGGATGGGTATTAGTTTAAGAAGTTAGTGTTTCCTTTTGAGTTCTTATAAATTCTTGATTCGATTAAAGTGAAATGTGATACCTTAAAACTTGTGGGACCTAGTAGGTGATGGTGGGATTTGATGGTGATAGAGAATAAGCATAAGGGTTTGGAGTGGAAAGACTATAGAGTTATTTTCACTAATCATTTCTATCCAAATTCAATGTTCTTTGAAAAATACTTGGAGTTTATTATCCTCTAGTAGAGCTACAAAACCATGAAGAAGTATGTTAACTATTTTTTTGAGGTTGTTAAGTTTTCTCTTAAGGTAGTGATGAATGAGAAACTGAAGGCTATGAGGTTTGATATGGTTATTTGATCTGATATCTAAGAATCTCACTGCTTATACTGATGTTCTAGATAAATCACTAATGGTTGATCTTGACCTTGCTGGAAATTCAAGGTTGACGAGAGTTCCTTTTTCTCCATGTGGTAGTTTTGTGAGTTCATTTAAATGAAAGGTAAAGTGTGATGAGTCTCATGGTGGTTCTAGATAGAATGAATTTTCTAGACCTTATGTAGTGCCTAGAAGAGTCCCTTTTCCTTTCTTTCAGTGTGGAAAGGATGGGCATTTGAAATGGGTTTTCACTGATGCACCCAAGATCTATAGTTCATGTGGTTTCTCAGGACACCTAAAAATTTATTTCATTTCTTTTCTACTCCACATAGTGTAATGGGAACATCAACACCAAAAAGTATTATGTTGCAATCATATGCTTCAAAAATTAAGTGGTTCCATCCATAATCATCCGGAACAAAGCTTCTTCATGCAATGGAAGATTATCCAGAGGATGTTGATGTGAGTCTAGTGATTATGATATTTTCCATCACTATATATTCATCTTTAGTGACTAGTTTATTTGATATTAGTGCATATAACTCATTTATATCCACCCATGTTGTGAATTTTATTAATCTTCATATGGATATTTTTTATTATGTGATTGATATTACTATACCCCTCAGAACAAAGAGAGAGTAGGGCCTTCAGTGTCCTGCTTATGTTTTCTCATTATCAGGGATTTAGATTTCATGTAATTTTTTGGTTCTTGAAATGAAACCACTTGATGTCATTTTTAGGATGGATTGGATGATTTATCATAAGGATCAGATTGACTATTATCTTATATGGGTCTCCTTTAATGTGCTTTATGGGGTGTGTCATATCTTTTGGGGAGAATTGGACCCAAGTTTGAGTAGATATGAACAATATTTTCCATAGTTGGGTAGGGTAATATCAGTTCTTTCTTTCAACTTGTATTTAGGATCTTTGAGTGATGATTTCCCTCCAGTTATCATCGAGTTTCCTGAAATTTTTCCTTGTGAATTATCTATATTTACACCTATAAGATATGTGGAGTTCTATTTTTATTTAGTATATGGAAATTACCCACTGTCTATTCCTTATTACTGTATAGAACTAGTAAAGTTGAAAGTGTTCAAGACTTAGTTGTATGTTTTGCTGGAGAAAGGATTTACACACCTGAATGTGTCACCATGGGCAACACCTATTCTCTTTGTGAATAAGGATGATGAAACCCTTTTCCTATTTTTTTATTACTCGAAAATCAATTGAGTTGTGGAAAAGAACAAATATCCCTTACCATGGATTGATGATATGTTTGGATAGTTGAAAGGGGTGAAGTGGTTATCAAAGATTTACCTTTGATCTGGTTATCACCAGTTGAGAATAAAAGAGTCTAACATTCATAAAACTTCTATTAAGAGTAGGTATATCCATTATGAGTATCTTGTTATTCCATTTGGTCTAACTAATTCTCTTTTATTTTTTATGGTTGTGATAAACAGGGTATTTCATGAGTACCTTGACTCATTCATGGTGGTATTTGTATATGAAATCCTATTTTACTCTCAGTATATTTAGGATCATGTGCATCATTTGAGAATAGTTATAGAGATCTTTAAAAATCACTGAATTTACACAAAGATCATGAAATTTATTTTTAGGATTCAGGAAGTGAAGTTCTTGGGACATGTGTTCTCAGAACATAGTATTTCAGTTGATCCTAATAAAGTAAAAGTTGTTATGACATGGGAGAAACCATGTAATTCTTTTGAGATTATGAGCCTCTTAGTTTTTATGGTATATTATCATAAATTTTTCAAATATTTCTCAAATTTGTCTTCTCCGATGAACACTCTCACTAGGAAAGAAGTGAAATCTGTTTTAGATGAAAAATTTCATATTTTTGTTGAGATGAAACAACTTCTAACTTATGCACTGATGTTAACTCTTCCAGATGTTGGGAAGATCTATGTGGTCTTATGTAACTCATCATGGTTGGGTTTGGGATGCATACTTATACAAGGTGATCATGTGGTATCCTATGGTTCCAGATAGCCTAGGCCACTTGAGAAGAATTATCCAATCCATGATCTCGAACTCACATTTGTGATGCATTCTCTTAAGAGTTTGTATAATTGGCTTATTATTCAAAGTTTTACCATTTATTCAAACAAAGAAATCTTGAGTTATTTATTTTCTCAGAAATTTCCAAATCTTTGAAAGAGGTATTGGGTAGAGTACCTACAGTCTTTTAATTTAAACATTTATTATACCCCTATCAAGGGGAATGCCATTGGTAATTCCTTGAGTAGAAAATTCCTAACTCAGTCTATTAACAAATCATCAAAATAGTGGAATTTTATGGATCTATTTTCTCAGTTGAATTTGGGACTCTAGGATAATGAGTCTGAGGTTTTTTTTAAGAGCTTGATGTTGATATCCTCTCTTATTGAGATAATTGTTTGGTATTAGTGGTTTGATGATGAATTATATGGAATTAGTGACTCTCTTTATGGTGGGGAGACTATCAGTGAGTGGAAATACTATTTAGAGGGTATCTTATGGTTCATAACCTATTTTACATACCATTACCTATAATAAAGGTTTTGTTGGTGGATTTCTATAGTTCCTAGTGGGAAATTCACTCAAGAACCATAAATAAATTCTATGATATGTAGATACAATTATGGTTTACGGGTATGAAGCAAGACTTTTCTAAATTTATATCCTATTTTTATACATATCAAGAGTTCAAGTCCAATCACCAGATATCTTCAAGTTTTCTACATCTACTTCTAGTGCTGACTTGGAAGTGGGATGATATTTCTATGGACTTTGTGGTTGGGTTTCTATGTACCCCTCAAGGGAATAATGTGATATGGTTTTTGATAAATAGGTTAGTCAAATCATGTCACTTTATACCTATTTGATATGAAACCAAAGTTGAGAACTTGGGGAGTATCTTCATGAAATAGATTTTCGTATTTCATGGAGTTCCATATTCTATAGTCTTTGATATAGATCCTATTTTCACTTCTCTCTTCTATAGAGTTCACCAGGAGTCCATGGGATTCCAGGTAAATTTGAGCATGACATATCATCCATAGACGTATGGATAGATAGAATAATCTATATACATTCTTGAAGACATGCTACGTGCTTTCATTATTTTCTTTAGTGGACCTTGGTCTGACCATATAGGATTGGTTGAGTTTTCCTACAACAACAGTTACCAAATCACTATTAGAATGGTTCCTTTTGAGGCCTTGTATGGATGGATTTGAAGGTCTTTGTTGTGTTGGACGGTGATTAGTTAAAGTTACTTGGTTGGACCAAGGTTGGTCCAAGAGATGATAGTGAGTATTTAGCTAATTCATCTAAGAATGGTGACGGTATAGAGCCGGTATAAATCCTATTCTAACCATCATCAATGAACCCTAGAGTTTTATATTGGTGAATAAGTGTTTTTGAAATTTTCACCTCAATTGGGTAACCGATGTCTTGGGAAACAAGGAAAGATTATTCAAAGGTTTTGGGGTCCTTTTGAGATTTTTGAGAGAGTTGGGAAAGTGTCCTACCATTTGGAACTTACACCACATTTGAATTTGATCCACAATATGTTTCATGTATTGCAACTTTGAAACTATCTTTCTGGACCTTCTCATGTTTTGATCCTGGAAGATCCTGGTGTTGATCTTAATTTATCCATAAACTGAGCATCCAGTCAGGATTCTTGATTTTGAGATAAAGGCCCTTTATGGGAAGATAATACCTATGATCCATGTGATATGGCAGTATGGTTCAAATTTTCATGAGATAAAGAATCGCGTGGCACTGATGAGAGAGAATTGGCCTCATCTATTTGATATGGAATCTTATTGATAGACATTCTGGGGATATAAAGTGTTTATAGTGGAGCAGTTGTAATATCTCGTTACCTTTTTTTAGGTACTTCTTGACTCTTTTTTTGATTCCCTCTTTTTTTGGGCATGTTTTGAAACTTTAAATGGTGGAGAGATTTTTTCAGGAAAATTACATAAAGTTAAAGGATGTTTTTTTGTTTTAATTAATGGAGTCTAAGTATAAATTTAATGAATTATTATAGGTTTCTCTTTGGTTATAGGGTGAGTTGGATTACTTTTATGAGTTTTCTGCATAAACTGGATGTGTACTGTCTGCAAGACATATTTTTTTTGTGAACATAATTCTTTAAATGAATCCATCGCTCAACAAAATCCAAGAAACCATTCATGTAATGAAAATTATATAAACCATGAATTTTTTTCAAGATGTTAAATGATTGAGATTATAATTTTAAACCTGAGGTGATTCCTTTCTCAAAATATACACCACTCAGGATAATCATGTTGTGAATCAAGGGTTCACATCATGAAATCTTCATGCCCAGTGGGTTATTGTATGTTATATCCTAAAAAAATATTTATTTTACCCTGCAGCCTTGTCTCTCAAACCATAGGTCTTCTTTGGATAATTTTTGGGTGATTTCTTCTCTTTTGAATGTCTCATTTTGGCATTTGATATTCAATGAGTTTCCTTCATTTGGTTTTTTTCCTTCTTTACACTATCCCTCTTTAGAATATATGTGAACTTTTATTACCAATTTAATCATATTTTTATCTTGATGTTTTTTTATCTAGGATATATTTTTTAATCTCATTCTCCTTTGCTCTTTATTAGCATTTCCCATTGCGGGTGTTGATTTTATCAGTTATTAAAGGTATTTGGTTCTATATGATTTCTCCCTACAATAGAAACACTAATTTTATTGATTGGTTTTAAATGGGTTTTTAAATGATTTAAAACCCTGTATTTGAGATGATTTATGTTTTATTTTGAAAAGGGCATGGAAATTGTGAAAAACCCCCAATTTCAATGGAATTGAAATTATTGCTTGGATTTGAGAAAATTTTTATGGCTTAATTTGGAAATTGATTTTATGAAATGATTTTGTTCTGAACCTTGGGATAAATTTATTAAATTAGAAGTTTATTTGAAAAGTAATGAATTGATGAAAACCTATGATATGGTTTCTAAATGAGAAACACATGTTGAAAACTATAAGTGGGAAATTCTATTTTTAACTAATTTAAAATTATTGTTTTTTCCCATGATTTATTAATTGATTTACTAAAGAACGAGTGAGTATGGTTAGTTAGTAGGTAATTAGGAAAATCTCACTAGGATCTGACCCTGTATAACTAAATTGACAATTAAAACCCTGACATAAACTTATTACAGCATGATTTTACCCAATGGGGAGTTGAGTCTCGATGGACTAAGTCATGGGATATGTGCACACATTGAGTTGAGATCACTAAAGTTTAGTGTGAGGATCGTATTACTAGAAACTAATTTATCACAAGGCTTATTACATGGTGTTATGATATGTTTGACTTGATCATTTCATTCCTTTAATTAGTGATCTATTTTATTCATTTCAACTTCTTTATATAAATTTTTTAAATAAAATGTTCATTTAATATAGTTTTGATATGTCTTCCATTTTTTTAATTAAAAACATGTTTTGTTAAAAAAAATTAAATTTTATGCTATGAATTTTTTTATTTAAATCGAAATTATAATTGGTTTGATTGTTATGGAATTGATTAAAGAAAACTTTGTGAGACCCTAATGGTTTGTTTATACCAGACCATACCTTTTCCTTTAGAAATTTGTAAAAAAAATTATTCTAGGTCCAAGAAAAGGGAAAGATCCACTTAGAAGTGGTGGATGTTCTTGATACTTGGGACCTATAGTGATGGAGGTGTCCAGTGGAGATGTGATCCACCAGTTACATGGGATATGTCTAAGATTTTATCTTGGTATATGTTTTATCTTTTGATGATGTATATGTTGGATATCAATATAAGATATATTGATATTAGGATAAAAATAATGTATTATATATGGATTTATTACAAGAGGGTGAATTTTAGTTTTAAAAACTTTAGTTTAAATGAGTTTAGACAAAAACAAATTCACAAAACCTCATTATGTAAAGGATTAGATTCGAACATGGATCAGTCTAATTGTCAAAGTATCATAATCAAGATAGATTTAGATGTATTAGAGTAAATAAATCATAATCAAAAATAATTTGATTAAATCAGAGTAAAAAAGATCACTTTTTAAATAGATACATTTATATGAGTATGTCTCATATTCATATTAGATATGATTAGTAAAATAGATTAGGTTTATCCTTTTTAGTGTTGTTATGATAAAACAATTATATAAATTCATAGTGGAATAAGGAAATTGTATATAACAAGTAACAGAATAATAATAATGTAAGGATGAATTATAGTTATTTAAAATGAATAGACCTCTTTTATCCGTAAGAGTAAGGTATACAAAAACCTTGGTTAAGGTATCCTTTGTTTTATACTTACAATAAAGTATGTCTTTCCTTAACAAGCAAATCCCTTGATATGAAGATTGGATTATTTGTCTGCTTATCCATGGAAGCCCTCGATCTGATGGATTGGCTCTATATTGCTATCCCTACAAGCACTCAATCAATATGATGACCATATTTTCCATCTTTTTATCCCTGAAATACCACAATCATAATCACATATTTTACATTGAAAGTATTACAAAACAATTCTGAAATATAAAACCTCACAATGTTTCTTTAAGAATGAATCTATCTAAAGAAATAAAAAAGACTAAGAACAAGTTTTTCTTGCTTTGTGAACTTCATAAAAATCAATAGAAAAAAAATAATCAACATCTTTAAACTCTTAAAATGACCGGGTATTTATAGGCAGCCTTTCCATTGGTCATATTTTCTCCAATAGTCTACTTGGACACCGGGAACTTTAACGGATCTTTTGAAATTGATTGTCCGATGTTGTATTGATTTACACCATTACATTGTAAAAAAATTACTTACATTATAAATTATTTTTCTGTATTTAGAATTTAAACTAAGTCAGTCCAATAGACTTTCTTACAAATTTCACTATAATGATCTTTATAAGTATGAGTTTTATATTTATCAGTTATGGTATCAGTCCGATTATAAAGACTTTGTTAGTATGAAATATAAGATATAAATTATTATATATGATATAATAAAGGTGAATAAAATGTTTATTGGATCCATACCCATTACAATAATCATAATGAATAAAGTTTTTTTATATTCATGAAAACTTCAGAACTAATTCTTAGTATGGTAAAATTTTATGTTTTCTGTAAAAATATTCTAAACTAATTTGGACATGAAAAGTTATTAAACTAAGTATAATGAATTTGTTTGTGATTTCCAAAAAAATGAATAGAAATGTTGGAAGTAAAACTTATGACTAAAAAATATCCCCCATTTTTGAAATCACAAACCCTAAAACATAAATGTAATAAAAAATTAAAAACTTATAGTCCTTGGATTTAACATAATTTTTATTCAGTAATAAAACTTTAAACTTAACTCCCCATGGGTTTATAAATATTTTGGATACAATGGAGAGAATTATAAATACGATAAAATATATTTAGAGTATTATCACTTCCTAAGAAAATTTTTTTTTACTTTATAGAATATCCCCCCTTACTATAAGGAATATCCCCTTATAAAATATATCCCCCTCTGTGATTTTCAAAAAGATATGGGGACTAAGTATGAATTTCCTGAAAATTTAGAGAATAGAAAATTTTATGAAAATAATACGATGAATCAACTAGTCATAAATATAAAATATTTAAGAAAAATCAACCAATTGTATTCGAAAAAACATTTAGAAAATTTTATTTGGATAGATAAGTAATTCATACATGAGAAAAAAATTCAAAAGTATATCGAAATACAGATTACAAAAGGTGTTCTTAAAAATCAGTCTTTCTTCATAATATTTTTTACAAAAGACTTTATCTTCTTTAAATTCTTTTGATCTTTATTCATTGTATATTTTAGACTCTACTTTTCTGCCTTTAGCTTCTTAACTTCCTCAATAATATTCATGTTCTGATCTTTGATAACAAAAATATCTTCTTCAAAAAAAAACATACTCTCATCATTTCATTCTTTAGGTCTCAAACTTTGATCTTGAGTGCATCCACTTCTTTAGTCTAGTCATCATTCTGTTCTTTGAACTGTTAAACAAATATCACCCTTTCGGCCTTGTCTTTTTATAATTGACTAAAGGATCTGGATAATTCCACCATTAACTTCTTAATCTATTGAATTCAATCATCATGAGACCAAACTTTAGAATCAATTACATGAGACCATTTTACCATTTAATTACAAGATTTTATGTGGGAAATATAACTTTCTTGTAAAGTTTTCAAATCAGCCTCAATAAAAATTACTAATACTATGAGAATTTTAATAGTGTTAGATTTTTGGGGAAGACTATCCTGAAACAATTTTTCTCTTAATTCTAGTCTTGTGAAGTATGGCCTAATTCTTTCAAATATTTTTAGTGATTGAACAATGTAATAAAAACTCATATGAGAAATTGTTCTTACTGAATCCAATAAATCTAGATCGATCTTAGGAATATTTGTGTGACTTGTTCTAACAATTTCAACTTTTCTTTTGTTCTTATCAAATTTTGACAATTTCTTTTCAACCTTATCAACTTTACTAGGATTAACTTTATCATAAAAAAATTCAAAAATGTATACATCATAGGTGTTTGTATTTTCATAAGGTTTTATTTTTGAAACTTCATCATCCTCAAACTTCATAGATTATGAATCATATTTTTCTTCTTATGAGGATTCCTTTTATGATATTTCTAATTCTTTATGATATTCCATTGAGGGTAAGCCTGATGAGGTTGATGTTAATGAGGATGAATCTGATGATTTTTCAGATTGAGTTTCTTCTTCATCACTTTCTTATTTTTAGTTTCTTTCCTTGTCTTTTTTAATATCCTCTTCACTTTATTCTTCTTCAACATATTCAAAACTTTCATCTTCTTGTTCACCTTTTTTTTATTTCTTGTCCTTTTTTTATCTTTCTCAGTGCCATTTTTTCTACTAACTAATTTTCAACATCCTTATCTGAGTCTTATTTTTGGTGTAATTCAACCAAATCACTAACTTCTTTGTTGATCTCTTTATCAAGCTAGAGATATATTCTAAAAACCTATTTTCTTGAGAAAACTGGTTTCAATTATTTTTCTATTGAAAGAGGTACCGATATTTTTTCCTATGTCACTAATGAAACTAAATATTGACCAGTTGATTTTTATTTTCCCATTTATTTTTTAGAGGAAGGATTAGAATGAACCGCTGAAGTTTCTTGGACCACTAACCCTACATCTGGTTTTGGTTGATTAGTAGTTAGAAAAAACTTTCCTAGTATTGTTTCTATATCTTTTAACAAATTTTTACACAAAAGAGCTTCTTGGAGTCTCTTATTTTTCTTCTTATTGTAGGTTATTTCTCAAGTTATTTAGTACCATTAATTTTTATGACCAAGGACTCATCAGGATCTACTAAAAATTTAGTAATTTCATAATTATTATCAACTTTGGGTCTCATCAGTTCCTTATAAACATCATCATGAACCTTATTTTTCTTATTTTATTTCTTCTTTTATTTATTCTCTTCTTTATGAGGAGATGTTTCGGCATTTGTTTTCTTCTTATTATTCTTCTCTGACTTCTTTGATGATTCTGGCTCTGATTCAACAACTCCATATTTATCATCAAAAAATTTAGACTTTTTATCAAACATCAATTTCATTCTCTTTATTGTATCATCATTTATAAAAGAAAAATTTCCCCTCATAACATTACACTTTTTATCAGCTTTGATAAAACTCAAATATTCCATAATAATAATACTTAAGAAATATATGAAAATTATCATTGTTGACTATATGGAATTGTTCTTAACGTTTTGAATAGTGAAAAGAACAAAATTTACAAGGTCAATCTTCCTCATGTTGACTAAATATTCTTAGATTAAAATATCAGTTACTTGCAGAGTATCTCGGTATCCTTTTCTTAGAATTAAAAATCCTTGCATCTGAAAATCTATAAGATGATTTTATGGAGTAATATGAGAAACTTTTTTATAATTGTCATCATGGTAAAACAAATAATATTCAAATCATCTTTTGATAAAAGTTTCAAGAGTATCGGGAAGATTTTGTGATGGATAGTGTGCATCACCTTCAGATGGTACTCCAATAAGTTCCAATAATTTACTTACCATTAATTTGTAAGATTTTCCATATATCTTGAAAGAATACTTATCTTCTTGTTTAATAAACTTCAAAGAGGAATACAACTCATGAACAATTTCTGGGGTTATAATTATCAATTTAAAGATCTTATTTTTATACACAAATTGATTCCCAACCTTGAAACTTAATTGCCTTATTTAAAGATGAATTATATTTTTAAAAGAAATCCATTTTCACTAACCTTTCTTTGAATACAAACCAATTATCTTAATCATATTTTTCATCCATCATATCACCACTAAATACAATCTATCAGATGAAAGGAAAACTTTCAGACTGGGCACTCTTGTAGGAAGTAGCAGTTTGGTGAAAAAAATATCAAGAAACTGATGTGGTAAATGGAGGTCCCTCCTTTATAAAGGTGATCAAAATAACAGTTCAGCTTCCAAAACAATTTCAATGGTTGAGATGATAGTCCTTTTGATATGACGGTTGAAATTCCTCTAAAGAAACATTTAAAGTATTTTGAACTATTTAGGTTTCTTTATGAAATTTTATTGTATTACTAGTGAATACAAAAATTTAAAAAAAATAAAATTTTTTATGAAAACTAAATTAAAAATAAAAAATCATAAACAATTGTATTGAAATAGTGTAAAAATTAAAGAATAAGAAGAATAATTTTTGGAGTAGAAAGTGTCTTCGATATGAATAACATGTTCTTGTTGAAATTTTTAAACATATTACATTACAACAGTTTGAAAATATTTAATACAATTGTTTTAATAAAACAATTTACCAGAAAAGTTTAGATAGAAAACATAAAATAGTTTTTAGAAATAAAACAATATATGATGTTTTAAAAATAGAACTCATTACAATAATTTAATGAATCTGAAAAAAAATAGATATTATAAGTCCATAAAACTTAAAACATTTTCCAAGTATTATGATCCTTTTAAGAAAAATAACTCTAAAAATTTTATAAGTAAACGTGATTTAGTAAAATGCATTATGATAATTTTTTTTAAGAAAACTAAAAAAATGAAAAAAAAATGTTTTTGAAAAGAATCAATCATATGTACTCCCACTAAGAAAAGGAGTTTCTTAATATAAGGAGATGGGTAAACAAGAATTAAATATTAAATATAATTTTACATTGATCATTAATAACTTTTGTTTAATGAATTCAAATCTATTGAGAGGTAATGGTTTTGTAAAAATATCAGCATGTTATTCTTGTGCTCTGATAAATTTAAAAATGATGTCTCCTTTCAGTGTGTGATCCCTAAGAAAGTGATGTATAATATCTACATGTTTCACATGAGAGTGATGTGTAAGGTTCTTACTTAAAGCAATGACACTAGTATTATCACATAGTATTTGAGTTTTTGTAAAACTCATTCCATAATCAATAATTGTGTGTTGCATCCACAACACTTAATCACAAAAACTTCTAGCTTCTATATATTCATCTTGATCAGTGGAAATTGATACTAAGTTTTGTTTTTTATAAGAGAAATAAAATAGTGAATCTCATAAAAAATTACATGTTCCAAAGGTACTTTTTTTATCTATTCTACTTCCCCCAAAGCCATCATCTAAAAAACTTTTTTGTTCAAAATTATTTCTAAAAGAATAAAAATCCCTAAATTCATAGTTCCCTTAAGATAATTAAAGATTCATTTTACAACTTTAATATGATACTCTTTTATATTTTTTTGATATCTTGAACACAGGCATATATTAAATATTAATTCTGGTCAACTAGTAGTAAAGTATAGTAAGCTTTCTATCATACCTCTAAAAATATTTGTACCAACTAGTTGCCTAGCCTCATCAAGATCAAGTGTTTTTTAGGTACCAATGGGAGTACTAATAATTTTATTGTTATTTCATCCAAACTTTTTAAGAAGATATTTTATATACTTATGTTGAGATATAAAAGTTTCTTCTGGTTTTTGAGAAATTTGAAAACCTAAAAAGTATGTTAACTCGCACATCAGGCTCATATCAAACTCAGATTTCATAAGATCTACAAAGGAATATTTTAAATATTATTTATTTGATCAAAATATAATGTGATAAACATATATTTGTACAATAATAATATTTTTGTTAAATTTAATTATAAAAAT
Organism: Viscum album; assembly: GCA_963277665.1. Lineage (NCBI taxonomy): Eukaryota > Viridiplantae > Streptophyta > Magnoliopsida > Santalales > Viscaceae > Viscum > Viscum album. Next base: position 1,350,750,259 of record OY728159.1, on the reverse strand, counting down.
AGTTGTATTAATGGTTCCCTTGACATAATTATTTTTTAATAAAAATCTTGTTAATTTATTATACCAAGATCTAGGGATTTTTTAAGTCTGTATAAATATTTGGTAAGTTTATAATAATATTTAGGATGTTTTTTATCTTCAAAACCAGGAGTTTGTTTAATAAAAACTTCCACTTAAACCTAACCTTTAATAAAATCACAATTTACATCCATTTAAAAAATTTTGAAATTAAAAAATGCTGCAAAGGATAGTAGAATACGAATAGATTCATGTCTTCTTATTAGAGTATAGGTTTATTAATAATCTATTCTATCTTGTTGATTATATAATTGAGTAACATTTATTTATTTATTCTTAACTATTACTCCATTTTCATCACACTTATTATGAAATACCCATTTTACTCTAATTATGGAAGTTTTTTAGGTCGTTCATCTAAGGTCCAGACTTTGTTACTCCCAAATTCATAAAGTTCATCTTACATTTATTTAATACAATCCTCATCACCTGAAGCCTCATTAGGATTCATAGGTTCAAATTGAGGAATGAAATATAGATTCTCAATTTCATTTATTAAATAACTACTAGTCCTAATAGTTTTATTAACATCTCTAATGATATTATCACAAGGATGATTCCTAAGAAACAACTATTTTCTTAGGTTTTCAAAATATTGTTCTTAAACATAAGGTAAAAAATATTCATGAGGAATGACTTCAGAAACATTTTATTGAGTTATTTCCTTATAAGAGTAATTTTCTAACATAGTTTCAAAATTAGTTTTAGAAATAACATCCAAGTATGGTTTTTGGGGTTGTTTAAAAAAAGGGTGAGTTTCATAAAATTTAACATGTATAGTTTCCTCAACAATATAATATTTTCTTAAAAAACTTTATAATCCTTAGATATATTAGAATAACTTAAAAATATTCCTTCATCATATTTGGATGAGAATTTATGTAAGTTATATTTTGTATTCAGAATTAATACTTTGCATCTAAAAACTTTGAAGTAGCAAACTTTCGGTTTTTGACTAGTCCACAACTCATAAGGTGTTTAATTAAGAAAATGTATTATTAAAAAAATGATTTATAGTATAACAAGTAGTATTAACCACTTAATCTAAAAAATATATCAATTAATTATTCACTCAACATGTTTTTTTATTTCTTGAAGAATACAATTTATTCTTTCAATAACAACATTTTGTTGAGGAGTTATAATAGTTGATAAATTATGTGTAATGGGTTTCTAACTAAAAAAAGTTTCAAAATCATAATTTAAAAATGTTCTACCATTATCACTATGAATAGTTATTAAGAGAATATTTTTATCATTCTTAACTTTGAATACAAAAAGTTTGGAAATAACAAAAGGATTTGGATTTCATTGTTATAAAATAGATCCATGTATATCTAGTGTAATCATCAACTAAAAAATACATAATACTTTCCACTAATACTTTCAGTTTGTGTAGGAAGGAATTAATTCATGTGCACTAACTGTAAATCATTAGAAGTTAATACTTCACAAATATATTTAAAACTAGACTTATGTTTCTTACCGTATTGATAAGGGTCACAAAATTTTGAATAATTAAACATAAGTTACGGTAGATCCTTAAAAATTATTTTATTAGTCAATTTACATAAGTTTATAAGGTTACAATTTCCTAAATTTTATGCCATAACCAAGATTGATCTTCCATTGCACTAAGTAAAGGTAAGTCTTGGCTCCTAAGTTCCTCTAAGTTAATTTTGTAAATATTCTCATATCTATTAGAAGAAAGAATGTATTCATCCTTGGAATTATGTAATATACATTTATCATTTCTAAAATTCACAAGGTAAAATTCATCACATAATTGAATTATTATTATAATGTTGATATTAAGTCCTTTAACAAACATAAAATTATAATTTAAATCTTTATTAAGAAGAACAATATTACCATCCATCTAAAATAAAAAAAATTTATTCAAAGGAGTCTAGGAAACAGGTACTTAGATACAAGAAACAGAACCAAGAAATACACCAAACAATAAGAAAAGCGCGAGCACACGAGACCTAGGGAGGCCTAAAGTAATGAAGAGACATAGAATCATCTCTGATTAAGTTAACCCACTCAGGCTTAAAGAAATTGATTGATGGGAGTAAAGTGATGTTGGAGCCCAGTTGCACCATAGAATCAAGGTGATCTGCAACTTTGTTCCCCTCTCACCAAGTATGAATTACACTATAATTATTAAGAAAGGTGCGTAATTTCCTAACCATGTAGGATATTGAACAAGGAACACGTCCTTTACCATTCAAATAATCATGAAGGATTAGAGAATCAGTCTCAGCTTTAGAAATAGCAATATTCCTCTGATGGAAAAGCAATAACCATGTGATCATTGCTCTTGCATCACTCTGAAGTGAAGTACCATACCCAAAATATGCAGTAAAGGCCAGCATCACACCCACACACCAGACCCAAACCACTCCTCCTCCTCGCATGTCACCCAAAACATAGAAACCGTCCGAATTGATCATGTAATCGGGGGACGGAGGGTACCAGCAGAGCCATTTACCCTGAATTATGGTACCTAATGAAATCACAGGAGGGTCACTAACCTACAACAACCTAAGTGTGGGATCCTCATGCCAGTTGGGAATGAGAATGACCAAATCCACCAACATAATCCGTATACATGCAATAATGGACCTTGTTGTCAGCATCATCACTTCAAACCAGGCTTGGTTCCTGGCCTGCCACAAACACCAACACCCCGTGCTGAGGACAATTGACCTCACCATTCTTTTCGTGCCCGAGCTAGTATCCCCATAGAACCATCTATCCATAAATGGAGAATCACAATGCATACCAAAGGTGAAAGCTGTAAAACCCCAAAATAAGAACCATATTGACTGGGCCCAATCGCTCGTAAAAAACAGGTGCGTTGTGCTCTCCGCATGTTATCAATTGTAGCAATGGAATTTGGATGCCATACTGATACCCAACTTCTTGATCAGCTCATTCATGTCCACTTCATGTTTCCTGATCCTCCAGGTTAAGAAATTATATTTTGAGGGAACATCCTTACACCAAACCGTGTCAACCCAGTTATCATGAGGATCTTTCAGATCCAATATCCTTCGGTTCTCCTTCGTAGAGAATTTTCATGAGGAGGAAGCTGTGAACACGCAGATGTCCAAATCCAAATTGATGACAATAGACTCCCATAGAACCTTTTGTTCAGTGTCCAGAACTGCTTTGATAAATGTAGGGTGGCGTATGGCCTCCTTGAACAAGATAAAAGGCACTGGGAAACCTAAAAATCCAAGAATTGAACCTGACCAGTTGTGTTACCAGAAAAGAATTTCACCTTCCCCAATGATCCAACAGGAATTCTGTTTAAGAGTGTTGATAAGAGGAATAATTTTGGACCAAAAAGGGGACACATAACCATCATCCTCCACTTCATCACCCACCCAGTTGTAGGACATAGCTTTTCTCCAAATATTTTTCCCTTTGAGCACTTCCCCTGCCAGTTTGGCAGGTATATAGTGAAACATATAAGTTAGACTCCTCACATAAACCCCCCTCCTGTATGGGATTTTCCATTTTCTCCCATGAGACCCAGTGCTGCTTCCCTTAATAATGAGAATCTCACATGAAACATTATAGAATCCTATCAACAACACTGATAACACCTTTGGGAACATTAGTAGAAGCCAATGCATGGATAGGAATGGACAAAAGGATGTTATTCACCAAAGTAATCCTCCCCCCTCCCAAATAAAGGTAGCGGTTCTTCTAGTTGAGAACCCAACCTATGATTTTTCTCATGATATTATCAAATTCCCACACCCATAGTATCCCTGAAGATATGGGGGTCCCAAGATAATCCATGTGAAAGGTCCCACATTGCATACCCATCCTTCTACAAAGAGAATAAACCTTGCTGGGAAAACATTTATTAGAGATATAGATATTACTTTTAGCATTATTAATAACCTACCCAATCCAATAATAGTATTCCTTCAGGATATTCTTGATGCCTCTAACATACCTACTTCCACCATTAATGAATATAATGGTATCATCCGCAAACATCAAATGGTAAATAGGATGGCGGATCCATTTCCTATGATACAAAAGTAAAGAACCATTGGAAATACCTTTATTAATGAGGTGGCTAAGAGTATCCTACGCAAGGGTGAAAATGATGGGAGAAATTGGAACTCCGTGGAGGATCCCGTGGGTTTCCTTGAAGAAGCCATGATTCCTTTCCATGAAGGATACAATCATCCACGAGGAGCTGAAGCATCTGAAGATAAGGTCCATAGACCTGTGAGAAAACCCCATAGTAGTGATCACTCTGTTAATAAAGCCCCACTCAATCCTATCATAAGACTTATTCATATCCACTTTGATTTCCAAGTTCGATCCATGGGTTTTGGTGTTAATTTCCCTCAGGAGATCATGTGCCAGTCCAATAGCCCCCTGAATAGACTGCCCCCTAACAAACCCATGTTGTTCAATAGAAATCCACCAAGGAAGAAATTTGGATAGCCTCAAGTTAACGATACTTGCCAGAATTTTGTATGTGAAATTACACATGATCACTGGTCTGTAATGAAAGATAGAATAGGGGTCTTTAACTTTTAGAATAAGCACTAAAGTAGTGGCACTAGAGACCCTTAGAAGGATACCACCCCGGAATAAGTCTTGAACTTCTGCAATGATATCATCTCTAACCACATCCCAGGCATCCCTGTAGAAAGATCCAAGGAATCCATTAGGACTGGGAGCACTCTCCGGATTGAGATTCATCATGGCCAAGTGAATCTATTCCCCATCAGGAATCATCTCTAAACATTTGTTGTATCTGGTAGACATAGAGGGGTCCACTGCATCCCATATAGCTTCATCGCCACTTGGGTATCACATGGCCATCCTTGGGTTAGAACCATCTAGGAGATCCCTAAATAAAGAATGATCCATGCTCCCCATAGTGTCTTTGTCATCTGTATACATACCATCATCAAGTAAGATATCCATTTTACTGATTCTACTTCTTTATTTCAAGAAAAAATGGAAATAGGTCGAGTTCCTATCACCCTTTTACAACTACTTTATCCTAGATCTTTCACAAGTCATGTTCTGCTTAAGAATCATCTCCATCCAAGATTTTTTCCTGCCAAAGAGCTCCTCAAACACTGAGTCGATCAAGTTCTCCTCTAATCTAGTTTCCATAGTTTCAATACTCTGTTTCATGGCCTCTATGTCCTGACCTGAGTGAGGAAGATCAGTTACCCATGCCTTCATCCCGGACTTCAGTCGCCTCAGTTTTTTATGGACTACAACCCATGAGTTCCCCTAAACCGGTCCACCCCATAGCTCATAAATTACCTGTTTATAACTAGGGAAGCTGGTCCAGTGTCGATAGAACCTGAAACCATCCCAAGTTTCCTACCTATGAGATAGGGAAATCAATAAAGGAGAGTGATTAGAGATACCATTAACTAAGTTCTTGACATTGGAATTTGAAAACTTGGATAAAGAATTCACATTTGCAAGACACCAGTCAATATGACTCCAACTCTGACTTCTACCTCTCTGGTTATTACACTATGTGAAGGGGTCTCCAGAGAACCCCAAATCCATAAATCCGTTCTCTACCATGAAGAGAGAAAAATCTAAGCTATCCCTTCTTAAAAAACTTCCATGAACCTTATTCTCCTCAGGATCAAAAATAACATTAAATTCATGCCCCACGAGCTAAGGAGAGTCCTATGGATCAAAATCACTGAAGCATTGCCACATCTGGTCTCTACAACGAGTATCACAGCTCGCATACACAAAAGACACCAGCACACTATCCCCCCCTTCAACACCCTTATAGTAATGAACTGGTCACCCGAGGAAATTAAGTCAACCAAAATATCCATGTTCTAAAAAATCTATATGTACCTATTAATCATATCATCATGCAAGGCACCATGCATTTTGAGTTTGCGGTATAAATCCTTAATCTTATCAGGCCTCTGTTTGTGCTCAAGAACAACCACTAAAATCACCTTGTTCTTATTAACCTCTGAGACAATGAAGTCTGATTTCACTTGTTCTCCAAGTCTACGAGAGTTCCAAATGATCATAGGCAACATTTAAAAACACAGAGGCTTGGGTTTGACCCCGGGATTTACGGTCTCTCTGTGGATTAAAGAAGAAATCTCCCTCAACTACTTTAATTTAGATCGAGTGCACATACCCGAGCTAGAAATAGGATCATCTAGCTGGCCCTATAAAGGAACCAAAATTAGAACCTTACCTCACATAGTGCTGGGAGGGGAGAGAAATAAGTTATCATAATGGTCGAGAGCAGCGACCACTACAGCTCCAACTCGGGATCCACTAGAAGGGACCTACAAACTGGTATCATCCAGGGAGGGAGGGTAGTGCACCATTCCAGCATCTATCCCTCGCATGAGAACACCAGAGGAAACCTTAACCAAAGAAGGGGGAATTACCTAGGATACTGCCCGCTAGTGGGAACTCCCCAAGGCTCTTTCCAACAAGCACCCCCTGATAAAAATTCGCTAGGATTGATAAAATACCAAAAAAACACCGAAGCCAACTGGGATTGGGAGAGAGACTGAGGTTCAAATGGCACTAAATCTGAAAAATTAGGAGCACCATTGGAAGAGGGAGGAATAGGAGGAAGTTTTTCCTCCTAATAATTAGGTACAGGCTAAGCTGCAGCCGAAAATGGGGAAGAACCAAGGACAAGGATGAGGCGCTAGCCTGGGCCCGAAGGGGATGGCTCCGGCCACCATACCTTTCATTCATACAGACCTGGATAGAGTTTCCATGGAAGGAATATGATCTGTAGAACCAAGGAAACACCATAAAGGTTAAATCCTACCTCCACACAACTGAGCCTTGCACCTTCAAGGAGACGTAGTCTGGGAGAGGGACAGACAAATCCAACTCAACACATATCGAAGCCACCATCATGTCTATGCTGAAAACGGTGCAATCATATACACAGAGGAAACCTCTGAGGGAATCCCCGATATCTTTAAGGAATTCCCCATTCTGGAAAGGAAGAGGGAGACCAAGGAGGTTGACCCAAACCACAGCTCAGGGGCTCTCCTTCCCTCTATGAGAATCCAACAACTAGCGGGAAAAATTAAAATGCCAACAACCGAAGGACCATGGTTCCTTACACCAATCATAGAAAAATCACTTTCTGAAGAAAATACCAAGTAGAAGGAGTTTTGATGAATAGAAGAGATGCGTGCATGATCCTGAAAACCCTAGGAGTCCACAAAGCTCCTGAAGGTCATAGGGGATGGTTTCGCAACACCAAAACGAGCCACAAGGGTCCACATTTCATCTTGATAATATTTTCAAAGAAATATTTGCATCCATTCATATGTCTATAACACCCACTACCCATGTACCAAATATTTTTTGTTATTGGTATTATCTTTTTTTCCTAAAAACAAAATAATTAGTCTTTCGGAACCCAAAACTTCTTGGGACTAGTGTTAAAAAACAAAATCTTAGGTAATCATATTTGTTACAAAAAATATGTTTTATAAAATCCTAAGGATTTAATTTTATTTAAGAAACAATTTTTACTTCAGTGACCCCCACTTTGGAATTTTTTACAAAATGTTTCACCTTTTGGAACGAATTAATTATTACTAAAAATAGGTTTTTTGTTATTAAAACCAATTCCAATACTATCTTTATAAGGATTTATTTTTTTATAAGTTTTATCAAACTTGTCTTTACCAGTGGTAAATTTTGATAAAATTATATTGAGAAAAAAAATTATGGACTTTATTTTAATAAAAAATTTATTATCCTTACTATCAATAGTTTTGGAATTCAATTTTTCAAAACTAATTTGTAAAGCTTATTTTTCAGAAATAGATTTTTCAAGGTTTTTGTAAATATTTTAGTTTTCAAAATATTTATTATCAAGATATTTAGAAATATTTGATACTTATTTTATTAAAAAACTTATCCTTTAATTTTCCTTATCAAATTTTTTACTAACTTTTCAATCTTAATTTTCAAGTAATTTTTCAAAGTGAGAAACTTCTTCATAAGAATGTAAAGATTTATCTTCACTATTTGATGAAGATTATTCATCTGAAGATTTTAAGTTTTTATAAATATCAGATTCACAATAATTTTCATTTAAAGATAGATTTGTAAATTTCTCATCAGTGCATACCTTATCCATTAAACAAAGATTTTCATTAGGTAATCTATCAAGAAGACCAATTTTCCTCTGTCTGGAACATTCATTATTAGATGTATTATATAAGTAATATCTCTCACTTATACTCCAAGAATCATTTTCTTTAATCACTTTCTTTCCTTTTTTCGTGTAATACTTTTTGTGATTATTATCATATTTTATTTCCTTTCTATATTTTCTTTTTTAACTTAGGAAAATTATGTCTGATGTGTTCAACCTTCTAATACTCATAACATGTAACTTCAGAATCTTTATTTTCATTCCTATACTTGTTAATTTTCTTATATTGATACTAAAAATATTTCTTACCAACTATCTTCTTCATCCTCTAAGAAATATTAGCTAGTTCATTTTTGGATTATTCAGAAACACAAGAATCAGATTGTATAATAACCTTTTTCTTTCTTGAATACTTAACTACTTTTTCTAGTGTCTGAACTTTAGTAAGAATTGTAATGGTATTGAAAGCTACACCTCCATTATTTTTCTTATTTTTCTCAACATATTATTTAAATCTACCATCATACTTCATAAGGGTACTAATAAAATCATCAGTAGTAAGATTTTTGAACTTCCTTTCATCATCAATAGTAGTTCTTTTTTATTCCCATTAATTAGGTATAATTTATATAATATTTTCCACAAGAATTTAGTCATCTAAATTTTTCTCTATAATAGATTGTAGAGTATTGATAATTTTAATAAAACTTAGATGGATTTTGGCTACTAATTCTCCAGGTAAAAATTCAAAAGCTTGATAGTTAACTCTTAATATATCTCTCTTAGTTTCAACAGCTTTTGAGGCAAGTGATCATGTCTTTCTCAAAGTTTCTCCATGGAAAAGTGCGATGTGTTTTGGTAATAAGGGAAGGTTTAATCCGCAATTCATTGGACCCTATGAAATATTATAGAAATTTGGAGCAGTTTCCTACATGGTGGATTTACCTCCAATTTTATCCCAGGTACACAATGCATTTTCATGTTTCAATTTTAAGAAAGTATATGTCAGATCTATCTCATGTTTTAAGTCCAGAGGTAGTTTAGTTGGAAGAGAATCTTTCTTATGAGGAACATCCAGTATAGATTCTTGACTGTAGAGATCAAGTGTTGCAGAATAAATTGATTCATCGTGTAAATTTTTTGTGGAAATCTATATAGTTGAATATAAAATGTGGGAATCTGAAAATTCTATGATGGATAAATACCCCCCCCCCTTATTTGATAAATAAATAAAATTGTGGGGACGTAATTTCTAAAAGGGGGAAGGATGTAACATCCTAGGTAATAATAGAATACTAATTTTTTATATCTATTAATATTTATGAATAAGATATTAATTTTATGTTAAAGGGGACACTTTTTCTGATAGCATACTCGATACGCAACAACGAGTTTCTCTTAAATCTTACGTTGCACACAACATTGAGTTATACCGAAAAACAATATAATATTATTATTATTATTTTAAATGGTAGTTAATGCCTAGTAATTGTATTGGAGGGAATGAAAAGAACTAACTAAAATATGTTTACACATGTTTTTTAAATTTTTTTACATTTATCTAATAAATTTTATAGGCTTAAAATGAGAATGAATTCATTTTTAAGCAAAAAATACTCTAATATTTTTAAAAGTTTGTTTTACTGCCTTTTGATGGAGAACCATTTTAAATATAGTTTTTGTTACTTTTCTATATTATATATGAAAAAATAAACTTTTAATTTTAAATTATAAAATCAAAATTTACTTTGGTTGAAATTTTGGTATTATTCTGATAAAATTCATATTTTAATTAATAGTGAAAAATACTGAATTTTAATTCAAAACTGCCTTTTTTCTAATTTATTTATATAGTTAAATTATCTTTTTAATTTGTTTTAAAGTTTAATTTTATTATGTTTTTATTATTTAATCCAATTTTATTCATTGTAAGTAATTTCACATTAAAATTTGATTTAAACACATGTCAATCTTTTCATAGTTTTTACTTCTTAAAAACACGCTTTCTGGTTTTGACAATGGGGATTGATTTTAAATTAATTTATTCTAATTATGTGTTTTAAATTTGGAAAAATGGATTCTTTATTTGGAATCAGAAGGCCCAAATTATGTAAATATGTCCCCTTTATTTTTTGGATATTACGAATAGTAACTTCATTAATTATTTTTATTTACCATGGTTAAACGGTAAATCAGGTAAATAAGTGTAAGAAATAATATTATAATAATATAAAACTACCCTAACACATGCACTCGCCTTATGGGATGAGATATGGCCAACCATGGGTATCATTGGGTTTATTTTAGGACCCCATGTAACCACTTGGGTTTGATAATGACATGTTATAATAATTAATTTAAAGTAAATAGAAATATAACATAAACATGTATATTTTTACTAAAATGATTTTAAGGTGGGGTTATATAACTAATATTTTGAATATAAATAGTCATTAGAAATATAAAAATATTTCCTACATCATGGTATTTTATTTATAATTTTTATACATTAAATAAATTAATTTATTTATGACATAATGATGATGCGGTGATTACCTTATTAATGAAAGATTCAAATAAATGATATTATAAATATTAAAATAAATGTAATTTAAACATTTTTTCCATAAAATAATTTTTTGGATGATTATTAAATGTTATATTTGAGTTAATGTAGTTTTTTTGAATGAATCAAGTTGTTATGATTTTAACAAAAATCAATTACTAAATAGTGTCAAAATTGACATAAATGAGTTTTTAAAACAAATACTATTTTATCAAATGATATAATAGTTATAATAATATTATATTCGTCCAAATAACTTAGATAATGTTAAAATTTTCATTAATTATCCCCTTTGGGTTCTCTTGTAATTTTATAGTAACTACATTAACCATATAGTGTAAAAATACAAGAAGACATGGTAAGAGTTGATTTATTTAACTAAGGGTTAAAGCCAAAAGATAATGTTACAATTGTGACATAAACTTGTCTAAAACCTATTGGTTGAGATTATTTTGACCCATACTCATCTTATCCTCAAAATTTATCACTTTAGAACTATTATAATTTTAAAATCAATTTTTAATAAAATAATATTTCAAGAATTTCCTAAAGTGCCCATCCTCCCCTGTATAAAAGGCCACCACCTCTACCCACTTACTCATACCGCTCAAGACCCTTAGATCATCCAAATTCTGATCAAATAAGCTCCCAAAATCTATCCTTTACTCCTGTAAGCCTTAAATTATGTAGAAGGAAACTTAAGGAAGCCTTTTATCTCAAATCAAAAGGAGTTACCCAATTTAGAGGTAACATTTTCTCTCAAGATCCTTTCATTTATTTTCCTTCTCCAATCCCCTAAACTTTATTTATTCCATTATTTTATAACGACACCATTATCATAAATAATCTAGTATGTTTTTATGCTAAGGTTTTTACCTACACTTACACACACCTCTATCTAATGGATATAGAACATATTGTTTCTTTGTACGGCGAACTACTGCCTCACGAAATGGGGATTGTTCAATTTTCTACTACCACCTATCATGGTGGCCACTATTATGGAACTATATTTATATATGATATATATTATATTTATTTTTCTCTATTATTAATTAATTTTTATTTAGAACATACCTTTTTGCTTTCTATGTTGTGTAAAAATGATAATTTTGTTTGAGGAAGTGTGGACTACCACCCCCTCAAAGCGATGTGACTAATTCCTGCTATACATGGAACATATAAAGTATGGTTTTATTAAAACTATGATACATATATGAAATTAATATAACAATGTTATTATAATATACATTTATATCATTTTATTATTATTCTTTTAATATGAAAAAGAAATAAAAGTAGCGTTCATGTGTATGTACAACCTATCATCTCCATGAACGGTGCATTTAATTTCTTATCTAAAAATATTATGGATATTATAAATGAATATATACTAGATATATATGATATTTAAATCATTAATAATATTCTAGAGATGATGTACTTTTTAATACATGGAAAATTTACATCAAAACAAGTTCATTTTCGACTCAAGTATCGAATATCGACAAAATGTCCGATATGATATTAAATAATTATGTCATTTTTATAACATGGTAATAAGTGATATAAAAGGAATAATAAACTTTAAAATTTTTCTCAAGCAGTTAAAAATTAACCTTTGTTTATTATTTATGAATATAATGATTGTACGTGACAATTCGGACTCAGGGTAAGGGACTTCGTCTCAATCTCCTTTCATTGAGACATATTCTGATAATATACACCACCTTATTTTATATAGTTCATAATTATACCCTTTGAATTTTAATTTCATTAAAAAAGAATATTTTTATACGAATAATTTTACTAAATGACAAAAAGGAATGTTTTTTAACGTATGCAGTGACAATGACCTTTCCACCTTCATGATCGTTATTTGGTATTTGTCTTCCTCTACAAGCCTTAATGTTTTTAAAAAGAAAAATAAAAACCATATTCTTTTTTTAGATATTTTTTGTATTGAAAATGGTTTTTATAAAGGATTTATTATGTAAATATCTTGAAATTATCACTTATGATTTCAATGTGGAAATGTTATTTTTCCATTATGTTTGTTTTATGTGTTATGATTATATAATGGTACTGGGAAATTTGATGGGTGGTTACGTGATAAACCAAATATGGGTGGTTACATGATAAACCAAATATGGGTGGTTTTGTGATAAACAAAGGATAGTTTGTTATGTTATAACCTCCAATGCATTGGATATGGAAGTCGGTTTTATAGTTATTCCATTTAGTGATATGCATGGAAGTCGACCGTATGGTTATTCCATTTAAGTATGTTTATGTACCATGCTACCTTTATATGTTATATATTTCTTTCTATGGGATTTATGGTAATATTTTGGTTAGAAAAATGGTAAGCAATAAGCTTATTTTCAGTGAAGTATATTTTATTACTTCATAAAGGTGAAAAATATTACTTTATTATAAAGTATTCATAGTTTACATGTTTTCACAAGGATGACAGTTTTCATTATTTATGTATCACTTACTGAGATTTTTATTTTCATCCCAAGTTTTGAAATGTTTTTTATAGGACTTAAAGAATAATAGAGTCAAGGATGGTATCAAGGAAAAGTCATGTTGTTTAAACATGAACAGAATCATGTTTATTTTTTAAAAAAAAATTGTTTTATGAAACAATTGTTTAGTGAGTAGAAGGGTATGCTTGTAATATTTAAGTTGCTATGTATGAGTTATGACCTAATTATCTAAATCTATAAACCTATAAATATCCTCAAAGTGAATTAAAGTCAATTATTGACTTATCTCAAGATTAAGTAATGTTTAAGGTCAGGGCCTTATAGTTCGAGTATTGTTTTCCCTATTTGATTTTGGTACTTTCTCCTTGATTATTATTGACTTTTAGAATTGTATCATTTATCTTTCATTTTTTTGTGGAAAAATAATTCCCTCTTTATTCTTGTATGATGCCAAGTGATGATCGCCAACCCACGGGGATCGAGAACACCCTTTATTCCATGTAAGAGCTAACTCGGGTATCAAAGTACTAGGGTATCCGGGATGGTTTGTTACATAATATGTTTTTATCCCTATCAAAAAACATTATACATATTAAAATCAAGAGAGTGAAATTTTTTACTTTATATATAAATAAAACAATAAAATTTTATAATCAATGAAAAGTGGTAATATATTAATCCATTTTATAATTTTGGATGATTATGGGTGAAATATTATCATCCAATGAAATATATTCAAGTGTATGGTTGATTTTGAGACCTTATAATATTATTTTTTTAAGATTAGTTTCTCATTTTACCTTTACCATGGTAACAAAATTTACTATGATTACTATTCACAATGGCCAAAGATAAAATGGAATTAGTTAAAAAATTTGAAACTCCTAATTCTAAATATGGAATAAATTTTTGTTCTTAATTAGATAATATATAAATAAATGAGACTTATTTTACTTTAATAAAAAATGGGACTTTAAAATTAATTTGTTTAATGAAAATAAATGACAGTTTTACAAAAATTTGTATTTTTCACAATTCACTGAAAAAATAATCTTTTTATAAAAATCAAAACAAATCACCCTAAGATAATTTTTATATGATTATTTCAGAACTGATATCTTTTTTATCAAATAAATTTTCTAAAATTTATATAAATTAATTATAATATTCACTCACAAAAAGTAATAAAATCATTATTGAAGAAAATGTATTTTTGTAGCATAAAATAACTTTATTGAAAATTGAGTAATTTTTTTATAATAATTAATAAATATATATATATTGATTATAAACTTAATATATATTTCATAATGTGTTTATTCCTATTTATACCCACCAATTCAACGGCTAGGTTATAACAATCATATTTAAATAATAATATTTTGTTGTCTGTTTAAGCTCAGTGGTGCGTATTGTATAAGATATCAAATAAATAGTTCTTTTTAAAATATTGGGGTGTTAAAAACATTTTTATTGTAATGAAATTGTGTTTATGTTCTTATAAACAAATTTAAATTAAAACTTAAGAATATAATCTTAGAATCAGGCTAAAGACCTGCTCTGATAATAAATGTTTTTCTAGGGTATGATGGAAAATAAAATACAAGAGGGGGATTATAGTTTAGAAAAATGAGCTTAATATTTTCATTCACTTAAAATATTATTATGATTAGTTTTTATAAATATAAATGAGAAAAAATATTGATATGATTTTTTAAATATCAATGAAATCAAAAATCTTAGTAACGGTGTTATATATTGCATTGAAATATAGTTTGTACTATAGAAATAAGGTTATCAGTATTTTGAACTAATGATGAAAGATTTAAAATAATTGAAATTTAAATAAACTATATCACAAAATATGAAGTATAAATTAACCAAACTAAATTTTAGAAAAAATAAAAGTGAAGTTTAAGACCAAAACACATAGCATTGGTTAACAAACCAAATACTTCATTAAAAGGATATTTATTTAACCCTCACTTTTACATCAACATGAAAGGTAGATATGTAGACCTGATTTGAGGTATCCATGAATTCTAACCTATCATGTGGTATCTATAATCCTATACCTATAATAAGGTATGTCTTGTTATCCCTATAAGTCCTTGACTAAACATGTCAGTGGTAACTCACTTCCAAGTACCTAAAGTACCTGATATTTATCTTCTTAGTCAAGGAATACCTCATTCAAATGATTTTATTTTCAATCTTCTTATCCCTATAATTCATCGATCACATAGGATTGTAAGTAAAATGATTACAATTGAAATACTAAGTGATTTAAAAGTTAAACCTCACCAAATTGTATCTCTTAGAAGAAACACATAGTAATTAAAATTATACTAATCGGAATCACACTCAACAATAATAAATTATAAAGCTTAAAAATGAATAAAATTTTTCATAATGATCTATTTTTTTATTTCATAATATTGTAATTTTTATGTTTTAAGTGTGTCTTTATTTATAAGAAACTTTTTAACAAACTCCAATGGTTGAATTCTAAAAAACGTGGGATTATTTGTCACTATATAGATAGTAACTTCTTCATCTACCAAAAAAATCAACAAGTTTCATCATCTAACAATGATTTAGTTCAACACAATTATAGTGATTTTAAATCTTATGGAAATAATATGTCACTAGAACTTCAGATCACAAAATTTTCATAAATCATTTTAGATCTATAGTATTTTATTTAATATAAGTTAATTATGAAATAATAGAGAAACTTAAATAGAAACTTGAGTCAGATTAATTTCATATGAAGTGTATGTTGATTTCAAAAATAAATAAAGAAGTGAGTAAAACTCCCCAATAAGTATGTATTTATTTAATACTTTTTAAATGGTTATCAAGATAAAGAGTATAACCTAGGTTTTAAAAGTATTTACAAGGCCCATTTTGAAATTTATTACCTTGGATTCCTCATGGTCACTCAGATAGGGAGTGAAGTGAAGTTGATCTATGAACATGGTAGTATATTACATGATGGGAATTGAGATTTAATGAATGAATATAAACTTCTTATCCATCACTGAATGTAGTGTTTTTGGGTTGAATTGATCGAAAAATATCTCTTAAAATTTCTCCAAGGTGAGACTCGAGTCCTTGTTAGCCTAGAGCATCATGTCTCACCATTTTCAAGATGCCCCTTATAAAAAGATGTTGGATAACCAAACTTGGTGTTGTTTCAGGCTCTCAATGCTCTTAATGATTTGATAAATTTTATTAACCCACTCCATAACCTGCAAATGAGATAAATCACCCCAAAAAGTATAAGGATAGTGAAACTAAGAATCCATTATAATGCTAGAGGCTGCTGGATCCCTTTCAAAAATATCCTTGATCAACTACTCAGAAAAATTGGTCATGACCCTCTAGGAACTAAGGATCGAGTATATGTTTAATTAGATGATAATTATCACCTTAACCTTCATAAATAGTAGGAGGGGATCATCATGGAGTCACATTCTATAATAAATTAGAGTAATATCATATTTCTCTCTTCTCAAAAAGGAAATCCAAAACTTCAATTTTACTATAGGTTATATCTAAACCACTTTTCTCTCCCCCTTACCCATTATCCTTTAAAAATTTCATTTTTAAAACATCATTTTAGCTCCATTTTTTCTTTAAAAAAACAATTACATATTCCCAATCTATCATTTAGAAACAAGTAAGATCGTGCTTAAAAATAACATTATAGAAGTTAGATATTAGCAATATAATAAAGTATAGTCAATAAGGAATCAATTGGTGATCCAAATTAACATAGTAATAAATAATAAATATATAAGTAAACACCATTTATTTATTTTTGATATTTAAGTTAATATTAATTTTAAATTGGTTACAATAATAAGATAAATAATCAAGAAAAATAAGGCATGAAATATGGAATTACATCTATATTACTCCCACCTATCGATTCTTATCATGATGTGTGAAACTTGAAGATGCATGACTAGATCAAGAAATAAGAAAAATAGATTTTGGAATACCCTTGATCTTACACCGTAATTATACTAGTCATGAATATTTATGGGTTACTTTCTGAGTTTGGATGGTTCTAGCTCCTAAATACTCTCAAGACCCATAATCAAGATCCCTTAGTGTGATTTGATTGAATTTTGTGATGTCCCTGACCTAAATACCCAAAAAGTACCTGAATGGAATCATCACAACACCTTGGACACACCTCTTAATTTCAAAAGGTTGACATAAACACTAAGGGTTGAGTAATACAAAATTGGGATATGGTTTTCCATATTTAGAAATGAAACAAATTGAACAAGGTATATCCCCATATGTGGAATGTCATATGCATGAATTAGTCACACCTGGCATATAAAAACATTTAGATGAAAGTGGGTTAAAACATAGGGAAAAGTAAAAAATGAATACCATGAAATGAAAATATTTAAATATACTATAATGTTCTAAAGTAATCCATAAAATATTCAAAGTATGTGAGAATATACAAAAATCATATATAAATAAGTGGTGAAAGCCAAACATGTCCTAAAGATCGAAAATAGTGCTCTCATAAGTGCATCATCTTCCAAGAATAATGAGAGAAACCCTCATAGTCAGTCCAAGAATCAAAATCTCAAAACAAATATCATATACTCCATTATTTGGGTGTACTAGATCTCATGATTTTAGGCCTTACCATTTCTTAAATTATTATAAAAATATTCTTCACATGTCCCATAGAGGCACATGTAGGGTGTGAGTATAATAATACCCAGTAGGTGGTTTCCACCCAACACTTAAAAACTTATCATAAAATAGATTGAATACTAACAATAGTACAAATCTATAAGAATAGGCATTACAAAAATGTATATTATTTATCATATAATTAAACATCAGCATGATTAGTTTCAAGTAACTCAATATATGGGGAGGTTCCTTGCCAACACTACTTACTTCAATCCTTATCTCAGGATCTAATATGACATGTTGGTTCCATTACTCATGTGAGGTAGTGCCTAAACCTATAAATCCACCACAAATTTATGTATATAACTTCCTATATATGTTTTTGTGTGTGTAATAAAGATCAGTCCCTAGAAAACTATCCCATTTGGGGAAAGGGAATCTGGTATAGTCAAGTCAAGGAAATATTATATCCCATACCTTCATGAATAAAGGAATGGGTATACAAAATTTAGGTAATTTAAATCTTATCTCATAACACCAACCTATATTTCAACATGTGGGTACCTAATATGGTTCATATTTTTATAATGAAACCCAAAATTTTGAAACCCCTTCTAGAACCTCACTTATAAAGAAAGGTAGAAATGTTTTGGAATTGGAATCACTTGTTGTCAATGTCTATAAAAGGTAACTAAACTCCAGTGTTTCATGTTGAATCAACTTGATCACATAATCCTTCCAAAATACACACAAAAACATAATAAAAAAATAAATAACACTAAAAACATAGAATAATAAAGGTTTCAAATTTATTTCACACTTTTATCATCTAGATCAGATAGTCATCAGCTATTTTTTTCTAGATCTAGCTTCCAATTACATTTTATATTTCATACATCCTTGGTTCTGATACTCATGCCCCCAGATTATTTTTCCAATATCCTTCTAAAAACATGCCTTTTGAAAGGTTTTTTTACTTAGTCTGAAAAAAAAATCATAGAAACCTAACAATATCCCATTTGAGAATTGTTTTCGAACTTTACCACCAAGTCCTTAGATCACTTAGGAATTTTAACATTCCTTACTTATTCCTTCCACACCAATATTCAATGAGTATTTATTCCTTCTTCTTGGTTACCCAAGACCCACTATGGCACAATGCTACCCCAAAATTTCTTGGACTATAACCTTTGTTAGAATATCAATCAGATTCTAACTTCCTTTTATATTCTATAGATTTAGCACTTATTCTTCCACAATATTTTGGATGAAGTGATATTTTAGTTCAATGTGTGTTTTACTTTATTGAAACATTGGATTATATATAAAATATATTTCACTCTGACTAGAAATCCATTCCCTTTCTTCCTTTTTAGATCCTTCAATAAACCATTCATCTATATCATCTCCTTCCTTGATTACATTGTCGAAATGTACTTTACTTCTGTTTTGGTAGTGAAACTATTGATTGATGACTTAATATCCAACTTATGATATTTTATCTATAATTGAACACATATCCCATAGTACTCCTTTAAGTGTATTCATCCTCTCCAAATTCAACATCAACATACTCTAATAATATATGGTTCATTCTAAAACATAAGGTTAGTTCTTACAAACCTTTGAGATACTTGAGTATCCAATTACCAACTTCTCAACATTCATTCCTTATATTTTACTAGAATCTACTAACCACCCCCATTTCTTAAGAAATTTTTATTTGAGCATAAATCCTGGAATACATCAAAATTATAACTATTTAGGAATAAGTAACCTTTTCCATATACGTATCCCTATCCTCTATTTGTGGTTCCTTATCTTAGATAGTTTGAAATGTTCAACTAATAGGGTGGAAACAGGTTTGGTTCTGTACATTTTGAACTTTTCCACTATCTTTTAGATTCACATTGATTGAGATAAAATCTATGTTTTGGGCTTCTAGTATCCCTAAATCCTTATCCCCAAAATTCATTTGGCTTCCCTGAAACCCTTTTATCTCAAAAAATATCTAAATAACTCAGCCTTTGGTTCTTTAATCCACTTTATGTTGAGACCCGCCAAGATCATGTCATTTATATAAAAGATATGTATAATAAATCTATCATCATCAAACATATTTTTTTGTAATATAAATGATCCAAATTTCTCAAGATTATTGGGACCAAGTTTGATGGAGAAGTTTTTGGAAGTAATAAAAGGTTTTTTTCAAGAGTTTTGTCTTTTATTGTCAAAAGGGATAAATCAGTTCACTTTGTAAAAGCCTTGGTAAAATATGATGATTCTTTTCTGTTTTTTATTTCACAAATATCACAAGTTGTTTGGAGAACTTGTGATGCAATCCTTAGGAAATAAATGGAGATTAAAGATGCTTATAATCGTATTCATTTTTGATTGGAAAGAATGATATTGCTGGAAGACAGGAAAGTTACAATACTTTCTTTAGAAATTATAACGATGCTAAAAATGATCGATCAAAGATTAAAAATCCAAATATATGAATCTTTTGATGAAAATAAATGACCGTGAATCAGTATCGTTGGAGTTTTTTGAAGCGGGTTTTTAAAGTGGCATTGTTTCTTAGTGATTGCCAAATTTTTGGGCCTCAAAATAGGGAGTTTGTTTTTTTTTTTTTAAGGGAAGAATTTACATGAAGAAAAATTTGCAGAACATGAAGAATAGTTTGCAAAATGCATAGGAGATATGAAAATCAGCAAAGGGAAATTGGAAAAGGAATATGTTTTGTGTAGCAGCACTATGCGGACCACAAAGCGCGATACACATACTATGTAAGAGAAATTTTTTGAGGGTGGATCATGGTTTGTGGGAGGCTTGTAGTTCATGGGAGGTAAATAGTTTGTAGTGAAGGATGTCTTTTGTGGAATGGAGGTAGTGATTTAGGCCACCGTGAAGGAAGAAAGGCGGTTCACAGATTTTGTAGGGAAAATGGTTCACAGGATGTGCACAGTACATGGTGAATATTGTACCATATTGAAAAATTGGGTAAATTGGATTAGCAAGATTTTTGGATGCATTTTCCTATATAAAGGAACTTAAACCCTTAATTAAGTAAGAGATATTTTCATAAGAGAATATCTTCACTCCGAGGAAGAATTTGGCTAAGTCTGGAAGTGTTCGCGAAGGAAAGATTCTACAAAGGATTGAAGTTGTTTGCGGAAGAAGACACAATACGTGGAATAGGAAGAAGCAGTTTGTGAAAGAAGAAACGGTTTATAGAATAAGAAGATGCAGTCTGTGAAAGAATAAATTCCATAGAATCATAGGTGGGTCATGAAGGCGGTATGCAGAGGTGGTATGTAGAGGTGGTACGTGGAGGATGTATGTGGAGGTTGTACGCGGAGGCGGTATACAGAAGTAGTATGTACACAGAGGGGGTAGGCAGAGGTGGTACTTAGAGGCGGTACACAGAGGTGGTACATAGAGGTGGTATACATAGGTGGTACATAGAGGCAGTACATGGAGGTGGTATACGGAGCATCAAAGGTATGCATAGCATAGACAGTCTATGGAAGAATAGGTGGTTCACAAATCACTCACGCTACATGGTGAAACTCAGTTCGTAGAGGATATAGGCATTTCACAGAGGAATCAATACATTTCATGAAGGACTTTAATGAAGTTCCTACCATCTTATGGGTAGGAAATAGAAGAATTGTTTTAAAAGATAAATTTTTTAAATCCGATCAAGAAGCACCAAAATATTGATTTGTATCATTTTGTGCTAAAGGAATCACACACACTATTGGTTTATTTTTATAATGTTGTATGAGTGTAAGGAAAATCCTACTCATTTTATTCCACATAAAATGATTTTTTTCTAATGGATTGTGTGGTATTGGATTGTTTCCAAACCATACCAATGACGTAGCTACTCTTGTTGAGTAGTGAACCTTATAAATTCTTGGGTTCATGTGGTTGTGTGGTTTAATTGGGTTATATAGGGAAAGAAATCTTTAATAGGAGGTGAAGGTTGTTTCATAAGCAAGGAAACATAAAAGAAAAAGATATCACTTATTCACTTCCTCCCCCTCTCAGTGATACTTGGATCCTAATTGGGTAACTTCAAAGATGAACTTGTATTCTACCATAAAGGAATTGAACATCTGGTTTCACTACTTGGGTGTATTATTAAACTTATAAAAACTCTATTTGAGATTTCACACCAGGTTACTTCTGGATTCATTGAATCCTTCCCACTACTCAATATAGATTTCTTCCTCCAAATCTCTATGAAGAAAAATTGTCTTTACATTTAAATATTCATGATGTATACCTTCTACAAAAACCATTCTAGAACTATTTAGACTGTTGTGTACATAAAACTAGAGAGAAAATTTCACTAAAGTTCACTATTTCTTTCTATTAAAATCCCTTTATAAATAACCTTTCCTTGTATCACTTTCTCCCATAATCTTCTTTATTTATTTGTTGTACCCATTTATTTTTCATCACCCTCTTTCTTAACAGATGTTTTGAAATCTCTCATGTTCTAAAACCATGCAAGAAGTCCAATTCCTCCTTCATCACTAACTCTCATTACTTTTAATTACTAGTACTTACCACCTATATTGGTATTTAAGATTCTCTATCATCCGTAAGAACTAGATGATGTAATTCATACTCATACCTTTTCTCAATCATCATGATTCCCCATCGGTTTGAGGCCACTCACCGATGTCTAGTCAGTGAGTGTCATATGACCTCATGTATACCTCCCCATACATTAGAGACTATTTAAAAGTAGTGAGGTTATAAGGTGTTGTTTTGGGGATATTATATGCTCATATTATAGTAAACTATAGTAAAAATAACAAAGAAAATTCCACAAAAAATAATCAGAGTACCCAATAAACAAGAATCATGTTATATCAAATGAGTATACATTATACTATCATATAACCAAACTGATCTCCCACCAGGCCAATCACATATACATAATTAATAAAATTAAATTAAAATACAAGGAGGATATACTACCATCCCTGGGCCTTAAGACATATAGGTCTCCAAATCCTCATCGATTTTATTCGACCTAGTTATGTAATAATAGTATGTTACCCTACCTAAACCTGCAACTATGAGGTATCCTCGGGTAGCCAAGTGTTATGGCTGCTTGATTTGGGTGTGATTACAACTTAGTAGGACACCACCAATGGTGTCACTAACATAAATAGAAAATTAGTGTATGCACAATGTGATATGTCAGGAATAATAAATAAAGTATGAAAGTGGAATAAAACAATCAATCTCAATCCTTAGGTTCTAAGGTGACACCTTAAATTGACCATACCTACTCATCTTGTGTTTGATATCTCTAATAATGACAAATACTCAACAAGGGAATATATTCCCTTCCTAGATTCATATATATATATATAAGTATTTATGATCACTCAGGTTGAAACCGCCCACCAAGATCATCTCATATATACAATGCTTAGGGGAAATAGTGCATGACCTGTATATATCATATAATAATTAGGGGAAAATTCCTACTTTATAATATCACATATAATAATTAAGGGGATATCTTCAATCCCATAATATCATGTAAAATGATCGGAGGTTCAACTTACACACTATAATATCTCATTAAATGATCGAGGGGACAAAATCCACCTCATAATATCTTGCATAATCATCAGGGGGTATCATCCACCTTGTAATATCTCATATAATCATCAGGGACTATCTTCCACCTAGTAAAATGTCTTAAAATAATTATGGGTTATCATACACCCTATAATATCTCATATAATCATCAGAGGGACATAAACTTCTCCATAATATCCCATGTAATATATAACGTTAGTGTAAAATAGAACTCCACCCAAAAATCATACATATTCTTATATTCACATGGGTGGGATACATGCTAGAAACTATCATAAAATTCCTAATATAGACACTCAAATATAAAACTTAGACTCACCATTGTGTATGTATCAAGAAATAATCATACTAACCTCAATTCACCAACCCTCTCTAGTATTAACATGAGTATAGGGAACCCACTAAGGTTCCCTTGGTTCTCATGGTCCAGACACCCCAGAGGATATCTCTCTCTCTTTCCCAACCATAGGGACAAAGCCTGTAACTCAAATAAAATAGAATCCCTCAACATCTCTATAATCACATCATGGACTAAACATATTTAGAGGAAATTCCATACCCATGTCACACCATAGAAATGGAATGATCCCATATCACTCCAAAGGTCAAGCTCAGTCATCCCTCTAACACCCAACCCCTCTATAATCTTACCCAGGGTATACCCACCCAATTATTTTCATACCAAATGGGGAGTAACACTTTTCCACTCTATAGTAATCTAGCTCAAATGATATGGGGAATCTCAAGGTTTTATTTTAGCCTACTTCATCCAATCATTCCCAGTAAATCACACTCCGCTACTCAGAAGGGGATAAGGGAACATATCACAAGTTCTAATACATTCTATTCATTTATGTAACAATTATTTAGGGTTCATATTTACTAAGTCATAAATTTATGATCAATACCTCATCCATCAGTGATCGAAACATCAAGCTAGTGTCCACAAGTCTAGAGTGACCCCTAGAACTTTTTTCATTCCATGGGAATTTTATTGAAACAATTCATTTACATTTTAAGTTCAGCCAACCATCAGTGGTGAGATCACATATCACATGCACATAAATACCTACATAGATTATGTAGATATTTTCAGAGACTACCCACCTCATACTAATTTATTCCCTTTAAGAAAAATTTTCCAACACCATCGATGTTTTTCCAAGCTCGTATCATCACTTGTGCTCCTATCTCAAGCCACCACATCCCAAATAATTAATTATTACCAAATGTAATTAATGATTCAATTCAATCAAAAAATTAATTATTACCTAATAAATCATTGGGTTATCTCAACATACTAAAACCATGACCCACTTCACATAGAAGGTATATGGTATACTCCCAACACCATCATGAGAAAAATTCCAAACATTTAGTACTAGTAAAATTTCCAGTTTCATCCAATTTAGTCAAAAAACCTAGAAAAATCCATATGGTCGTGAACCTCTAATGAAATAGTTAGTAATGTTGTGTGATCATCATCATGGTATTACCTTTATCTATTTTATTTAAAATCCCCATAAAATCCGGATGATTCCACCATTATTGGGTGTAATATTTACCCAAACCCTAACCTATAGGCATCACAAACCAATGAAGTTGAAGGAAAAGATAAATAAAGGTAGAATATTGATAATTTACCTCAAATTTGTCACTAAAATTCCATGAAACCTACCCCTTTATAAGTGGAATCAATAAGATAAAGTGGAGGGGGACTCCCCTAGTTCGGTCATGCAAGAGGGAAAATAAAATGGGCTAATACTTAAAAGATCAAGGGGGGATTTTTATTTTACACCTTTTTAATAATTCGTAGTAACTACATTGTTTGATCAGACGGTTCACCAAACTATGTAACCTCACTATATAAGATGCACACTCCTGCATGGTTCATACATATGGTTTACCAAACTATATGCCAATAGTGAAACTCAAATTTTCCTAAGTTTCACCCCCTTGAATAGTTTGGTTGTACGGTCTACCAAGCCATGCACTCCCACTGTAACAAATTTAGAACTATAAACATGTCCCTCATACATTTATCCCTAACCATGTATATTTTGTTCAACAACACCCTAATTAAAAGTAAAAAAACACTTTTTTCTCTATAACCCCACATAATTAGGCATAACTATATAGTAACCATGTGATAGGGGTAAAACCTCTTCAAAAATACAATTTCCAATTTGAAAATCTCAACATTCACCTGAGAACCTGAAACCTATTCTAAGCCTCGATCCATATCTAAACTCATCTTCTCAAGCTATTCCAATACTTAAAATTTTGATCTAAATCTTTGTTCATAAAATATCCCCTACTCTAAGACCAAAATGAAAATTCCTTTTAAAATTCACAACTCATAAAGATATAGGTATATATATTATAACTTCCATATATTTTCTCAACTCTATGGGTTTTTCTTATTTTTATACTTCTTCTAGAACTCTTCTTGAATAATTTGTATTCCTTGAAAATTATGGTGCATCTGGTCTTGGATAAGACTCAGTAATTTGACCTCCATCTGAAACTTCACCTTCAATATTATCAAGTTCTTATAAAAATTAAGTGATCCCTAAACTAATTGGACTTTTCATACTTCCATTAAAATCAAACTTTACATGCTCTATCGATTCTGTATTATCAGTTCAATATTCCACCAGGTTTTGATCCTTCCACAAGATCCCTTCATTGATGTAATCATTTTGGGTTCTTAGTACCTTATATAGGTCATTATCCCATAACTAAAATCCAAAATATTCATTGGAATAACCTATAAAGAACCATGCTTGGGGATGTTCATCTAGTTTTCCCTCTTAATATCATCAACATGAAAATAGGCGATACACTAAAATAATTTAATGTATAACACAAAGAAATTTATTCTGGATCACCTTTATTCTAGTAGATCTAACTCTAGTATAGCATAAGGAATTTTTTTTACATGGTACACCACACAATTCACAAATTCCACCCAAAAGTACTTGGTAAACCCAGAATGAATTCACATGATTCAATATATCTCATATAAGTTTTTGGTTCATCTTATATACCACTCCATGTTTTTTTTTGAAGTTCTAGGCATCATGTTCTTAAAATTAATTCTTTTCTTCCAGTAAAACTATCAGAACTCTATGCTTGAATAATCCACACCTTTATCAAACCTCAAGAACTTAATATTTAAACCATCCTCTCTTTCCACCATGGATCTCCATTGAATGAAGGTTATATAAACGTTTTATTTTTTCTTTAGAAATAACACACATATATTTTTTCTTTCATCCTTAATGAAGGTAAGATAATACAATGGATCACTTTGATAATGAATCATAGAAATTCCCCATACAACCATGTGTACTAGCTCTAACTTCCAATTATTTTGTTTTCTTCCTTATATATTGAACTACACCTTATATTACTTCCCAATGATTCCCTCTTCACATGCTTCATACTCTATATGATCATGTCTTAGCATTACCTTTGTAGTAATAACTTCATTCCCTTTCTAACCCAATTATCCTGGATAATCATGCCACAAATTCAACATTCTAGAAATTATTTTTATGGAAATTTTTATATCATGTGTACTACTGGTAATATATAGTGTTCTATATTTCACTCCTTTTTACATAACCATAGAATCATGTGTTATCTTCTATTCTCCTTCCACAATGAAAAATCCCGTGCACGATCAATCTAATCACTAAGAGGGGGAGGGGTGAATCAGTGATATATTTTTGTTTTATGTTATCTTTATTTTAAAATAACCTTCCCCTCCTATTAAATATTTATCAATTTTCTAAAAAAAATTACACATCCATAAGAACACAAGTATTTACAAGGTTTGATACTCAACAAGAGTAGCTAGTCCTTGTCATGGTTTGGAAGTAACACGATACCACACAATACACTAGAAATAAATATTTTTGTATAGATACATCAAGTAGAAAATACCCTTAAACTTTCATAGCACTGTGAACAATACAATAATACATGTTCTTCTTATATCATGAAATTTGTAAATAACATTTTGTAATAAGTTTAAGAAACCATCACCAATTGGTTCCAAACATTTTCATTGTGCTTCTTCAAAAAAATTCAACTTTTGATATTCTTTAAAAACAATTTTTTACTTACTTTCCCAGAAGAAGGTAAGAACTTCTTTCTAGGACTTTATAGAGAACTCGGCCTGATCCCTCTTTCCAATTCCTCGGTTCGATTCGATTGTCCGTAAATGATTCAATCTGATTTATCTATAGTAAACATGAAGACTCCTCTACCCTTTTTCTTTATTTGATCGGTATTTTCCAGTATTCTTGTTTGGTCTGATCTGATGAATCCTAAAAAAACTTTTCTGATCACTACTTCAATCCAAAAACATTTCTCGAGAAGTTCTATCCAATAAACAGTTTGAAACAACATCTCCAGTGATCTTTCTTCTTGCATGTTAATAGTTTCAAAGTACATTGTACTTTCTCCCCTTTATATAGCTACTCCCAAAATAGCAAAGGTAGGAACTAGAAATTATTTTCCCACTCAATGAAATTCACAGTTTAAATTATTTGAAAATTTGAACTTCATTTGACCACTTCACAATTCTTCTAAAATCTTATAGAGTCTTCTCAAATCTTTATGAATTCTCTAGAACTTATTAATTCTCAACCTCACTCGAATAAGAACATTATAATTTCTCAGTATAGAAATTTATTTTTCATTATGATTCTCTTGACCCAAAAAAACAAGTAAAATAGATATATTCCCACTCTAATGCACCAAACCAAATGAAACTTTATTTTCATCAACATCATTGAAACTTTTAAAGACTTTGAAATCCTACAACAATAGTTTAGTAGAAACTTCTACATGTCTCACCTTTTCAACCACTTAATTTGTTCAACTACTCCTCAATTTGATAGAATTGTGTTCAATGATAATAAATATCTAATGGTTTATCGGTGTCGAATAGATCATCTGATGAAAAAGGTGTCATTCATTTTGTTCGATAGATCGGTGTTTGTATCACGTTAGATGGTTCATTCTATAATTCCCATATGATTGATTATTCTCTAATTCCCATATGATGGACCAAGGTCAACAAAAAAATATTTCTATAATACAGTATTTAATGGTTATTTTGATGAATTGGTTTGACCAATGGATCGTCCCATTTGATGGATCAGTTGATCATCACTTTTTCAAATCTTCTAACTTCATTAGATTAAAACAACCAGACTTCAAAAATCTACTATGTTCAATAATTATCAAATTTATATTCTATGTCTAGAAAACTTCGACTTCATAAAAACAAAAGAAGTTCAAATTTCTCTTTTTTTCTAAAAACACATTCCTGTATCATGACTTCCTCCTGATGTTAAGAACATTTATATTGGAATAGAATCATCATATTTTTTATGTAAAACATCTCTTATAACAGTTTGACTTTATTACATCTTCCTATTATATTACGAAAAGATAATTTTGATAATAATAAAACTCAGAAAAAATATTCATAATAGAAAACGTTAATTAATGGAATTTATGAAGAAAAGCATGTTTGGTCATCTATGTCTGATACTCCTTCATCTAATCACTAAAAATGAAAAATTGAGATGGTTTTTCTTAAATGTAAAAAATACCAAACTTCTAGAAAACTTATTTCAAACAACTCCTCCAACCAACTTGGTCCCAACATTTCCCCCCTTTGGATTTTGTTATCAACCGAGATTCATAAATCATTAAAACTTTATCAACTTAAGCAAAAAATCACTTATCAAAAATTCTAATCCTATGTGAGCAAACTCAATGTATGAAATGAGAATCATTAAATAGTAAAACCATAATGTCCATAAGTAGTGACTTATGAAACTAATTCTTGAACTTAAAACTTTTAAGCTCTTAAAATTTTTTCATCTTTCCTATAAGAACATATTTTTCTATATTTACTTCAAAAAACTATTATAATAGTTCACACATATACATGATAAGATCAGATCTTACCCATTTTAAAAAATCCCACTAAATACAATATTCTTTAAAAGGTTTAGCATATACCAATGTTAATATTTATGAAACATCGTTTTTCTCCACCTTGGAAACAATATCAAAAGAAAAGATGAGATAGGGGACATAAACACATACCTCAACCATGGAGAGAAAGAGGTTTGATACCTATATTCAAAATCATTTTATAAAAATCTTATTTTAGTAAAGGTTTTGTGAATATGTAAGAAACTTGTTCAATAGTAGGAACATATTCCAACTTGATTTCATTATTCTCCACGTTCTCTTTGATGAAGTGATATTTGATATCAATATGATTTGAATGAGAATTTTGCACTGTATTTCTAGTGATATTTATAGCACTTTGATTATCACAACCCAAGAAAAGTGGTAACTTGAATGCAACCAACAAATCTTCCAACTAAATCTTCTCCACATAATTGGGTTGAATCTTGAGTGGTAGAAACTTATTCAAAATCATCCATTCTAAGAGTTATAGGATTTTTTTTTGGTATTAAAACTCACACAATATTCCCTCATAAATAAAAATCCACTACATGTAGATCTTTTATCATCCACACTTTCTTCTCAATCACCATCTGTATAACCAAACGAATAAATTCTTCCTAAGCTATCATATTTGATATAAAAATATATTATATATATAAGAATTAATTTTCCTACTAAGATATGAGATTATTTTTAGGAAATTTGTAATATTTCACATGATGTAACAACATATACAATATATGATCTTAAAGTAGTCAGATATAAAAAAAGTTCCAATTATCTTTCTAAATTCTTTAGAATCCAATTTCTTTTCTTGTTTATCTTTAGAAAACTTGGTTCCCAATGAAATTGGTGTGGAAAAAGGTTTTTAATTTTTCATGCCAAACTTCTTGAGAAATTCCTTATCATACTTCTCTTGATATAGAAAAATATGTTTCTTCCTTTTTGAGATTTCTAAGCTAAGAAAATATTTCATTTCACTGGGCATAGACATTTCAAATAGTTTCTTCATCTCTTTATAATTTTTTTTCAAGTTCTTTCATCATTCCTAGAAAAGATAATATCATCAATATAAAAAAATTATAATGATAGATATCTTCTTATTTTATTTGATATAGATATTACTTTCAAATCTTACTTTCTTAAAATTCAACTTTTTCATGTAGGCATCCAATTTGGAATACCAAGATCTTGGAGCTTACTTTATACCATAAAAATAATTATTCAAATTATACACATAACTTTCATCTTTACCAATTACAAATCCACGTAGTTTTTCAATATAAAATTCTTCATCAATTTATTCATTGATAAAATATGATTTCACATCCATCAGAAAAATTTTATAACCTCATTGTGTAGAAATAGCTAGAAAGATTCTAATTTTTTTTAAACCTGATACAAGAGAAGAAGTATCATCAAATTAAATAAATTAAATATTTTATTAACCTTTTCAAAATAATCATGCTTTGTTTCTTATCACTTCGCCATCTTTATTCAAATTTTTTCAGAACACCTACTTTGTACCAATAACATTTTTATAATTTGGTTTGGGTTTAAGTTCCCAGGTATTCTTCTTATCAATATGATCCAATTCTTCATTTATAGAATAAATCCACTATTTATGTTTGAAATCTTCATTAACATATTTTGGCTCAACTTTTGAATATAAGGAAGTATGGTTAAAAAAACTTTTAAGTTATTCTTGTTTGAACTTTTTTATTGATCACTAATTATGTTTTTTACTTCCACCTATTTCCATATCTTAGGATGAGATGCATGAACTTCTTCCTCGTCACTAGAAATTGTTGAGTCCGAATATTCTATTTTCATGGAATCATTATTTCTAGACATTTTTTCATGTTTCCCAAAAACAACTCTCTCATCTTCTCCATCTTCAAATCCAGTATGTGTTTCTGAAACTTATTCTTTATCTTTTTTGATGACTTTTAAATAATTAAAAGAAAATAACTTCCTTGTTTATTTTTTTAAACATCTATCGCCTATACCATTAAGATCATATCCAAGAAAATTTTTATCTTCACCTCTTTGATAAAATTTTCAAAGATTTACACCTTTATTTTTTATGATGCAGGGAGTCTCAAAAACCCTTAATTATTTCAAGCTTGGAATTTAATTATAGAGAATTTCATGATTCATACCAAAACTTGGTCTGTAGAAACACTGTTTACGAATATAAATTGTTTTAAAAATCACATTCCTCTAGAAGTAGTGATAAATACCATGTTCAATCATCATTTTATGCCCCATATCCACCAAACTTCTATTATTTCTTTCAGCAGCACCATTTTTTTGTGGTGTGTAAGGTGAACTGAACTCATAAAGAATACCATTTTTTCAAGATAATTTCTAGATTATTTATTTTTATGTTCACCATTGTTATCAGTTCAAAACTTCTTTATAGAAGATCAACGTTCCTTTTCTTTTCTTCAAGTGAAACTCTTAAACATTTTTAGAGATTCTGATTTATGTTCCAAATACATAATACATTTAATATGAGTAAAATTATAAATTAAATAAATAAATTACTTTTCTACTAAAGTTGATTTTTTTCTCATTGGCCCAAAAATATCAGAATGAATTAGCTTTGGGGGTTGACAAATCCTCTACAATACCAGTAGTAGCCATAGAAATAATTTTTTCCTACGTAACTTTTATACTTCCTAGAGTTTTAAACATGTTTTTCTAAAACTTTATTACTTTCAACAGTAGGAATTTTTTTATCCCCAAAAATTTTTTATCGTTAAAAATATTTTTCAACTCATATTTCATTCTATATTAAAAATAATCAGAATTATTAGAAACATTTGATTAAGAATTTGAAATTTTAAAAGATTTTAAATTTTAACTATATTGGTTTTGGCTATATACATGATTTTTTAAATTTTATTACTCTTATGAATATATTCCTTTTATTTTCCAATTTTTTAAGATAACTTTTGTTGAAATTTCATAGGTTCACACTTCTCTGAACTTTCATCAATTTCATAAGTAGAAATTATGAAACATTCAACTCTTTGCTTAGTTTTAGAAAACATTTTTTGAACAAATTCTAATTCATCCTCCTTCACTTTTATCTTTATTTCAATATTTTCATTTAGATTCTTTTATTTTGTAATAAATTTCTTCAAACAATCTATCTCTTCTAGAAAATTATGTTTTTCTTAAATAAAATATTCTTGAATGTTTTCTATATAAATTTCCTATATAAAATTCTTGATTTATCTATCAAGTCTAAAAATATTTTGAATAAATTCTCTCAAAAATATTTTCAGAGAAAATTTTGATTAAATATCTTATTCAGAACTACTAATTTTATAACTAATAATCTCTTCATCATTTATATTTTCAATAAATTTGTTTAATATGGAAACTTCATTGAATTTTTTATTTTCAACTTCACTATCATCATTTTATTTATCCTTAAACAAAAAACCTCTCCTTTTGAATATCTAGAACTTTTTATTTTTCCCTTGGAAAAGGATTTTGATTGGTCAACATGATTCTTAAAGGATCTTCTTGACTATATGTCATCTTCATAATTTTCTTCTTCATACTTATTTTGATTAAATTTTGTTGCAAAATTACCAATATCTCTATAACCAAATAATTTTAGTAGTAAATTCCCTTTATAC
This sequence comes from Viscum album, assembly GCA_963277665.1. NCBI lineage: Eukaryota > Viridiplantae > Streptophyta > Magnoliopsida > Santalales > Viscaceae > Viscum > Viscum album. The sequence goes on along the minus strand of OY728159.1, from coordinate 1,350,716,968 downwards.
TTTCATTTTATTCATTTCGCATTTTTAGAAAATAAGGAAAAAAATCATCAAAATTATTACTAACCTCATGTTTTGTGTCAGATTCACCAACTTATTCATCTTCAATAATCTTCTTAGATTTTCCTTGATTGGAAGCTTTGAAGGATATTTCTTTATCAACTTTTTCTTTTATTTTCATAAATTTCTCTATTATCATTTCATATGTAGTGAGAGTGTTGTGTAATTCATTCAAAGATTGAATTTCAGGATATCTAACTTCCTAAGATGAAACTTTGGCATCAAACTTATCAAGAATATTTCAAAATATCTTCTCAAAAATAGTTGAATCTTATAGATTTTTACCAAGACATATTATGGTTCTAACAATATCATTCACCCTTGTGACAAAGACTCTAATGGATTCATAGTCACCAATTTTGATATCTTTATACTTCAGCCTCCGGATTTGTAACTTTGTTTTCTTCACCTTTTTATTTCATTAATATATATTTTTCAACATTTCCCAAATACCTCAAGCAGTTAAAACTCCCTTCACTCTAAGAAATTTACTTTCACATAGTGATGAGAGTAAATCCTTTTTTGACCTTCCATAACTCTCCAGATTTTTTATATTAACAGATATAAGAGCATTCTCAACATAAGGAGGAAATAAATCTATAAAAGCTTCCAAAACATCATAACCATGAGACATAAGATATTACAACATTATTTTTTTCTATATATGATATTTATTTCCATTGAAAACAGGAAACCAAAGGGTGGTGGGAGATGTGGATTCATCTTTGCGTTAGGACGCACTCAACGCACCACCTTCCTCTCCCTCGTTACTTTCGAATTTTGCGGTGTCCCCCCTAGCGCCACTGGATCCACTACCCTTGGTGGCCTCTGGTGGTTGTGGCTCCTCGTGGACCTCATGGAAGGAGATCCTCCTCAGTGCCACGCCTGTCCTGGTGGCTTCTCACCCCTCGGAACCTCCATACAGGAGTTTCTATGTGCGGATGATCGGAACCTCTCCCTCCAGTGTTCGATGGTTGCTCAGATTTGAGCGGCGATGGACATCTATTCTCCCCCATCGTCCAAGATCCATCTAAGTGTTGGGGAGATTCTGGATTGGATATAATATATTGTGTTTTAGGTGGTTCCCCGGTTTTGCTCTACCTGCCATCTGGTTGGCCATGCAGTGTCTGAGTGCAGGAGATCGTCAGCTTCCAGGTGGTCCTTCCAGGTGACGTCCAGCTCCCCTCCTTCAGTCGGGTGTGATGCCTTAGTGTATTGGGTCGTGGCCCCCTTGGCCCCTACCCTGAACCCTGCCTCCCTTCCCTCTAAGCTTCCCTCTCCTCCTATTTTTCCCACTCCGGTGGCCCCTAGCCACCCAGATCCCCTTCCTTCTACCCTTTATTTTCCCTATCCTCCTCCTTACCCTTTAATTTCCCATTCCCATCTCCCAGATCCTCCCAACCCTCCAACTCTCCCTCCCCCTTGTCCAATTCCTCCCATCCCCCCATCTCCACCCCCTTGCTAGGATTTAGTCTCCTATGTCCCTCGTGGAATCCCCCTAGCTTTCTATCCCCCGTCCACCTTCCTGGGAAGTGCCAATTGGTTTACCATAGGGAAAGCCATCCTCCTCGGTGATCCTCCCAGGCCCCCTCCCAATCTTGTGCCTCTAACCTCCCCTTCCTACCTATCTCCTTGACAAACTGCTTCAGTGCACTCGCGCATGCCCCCTATTCCCCCTGCCTCCTGTCTGGACCTGTCTATGGGTCTTCCCTACCAAGGTATGGTCCTCAGCAAGCCTCCCCACCCAGTTCTCCTTCTCGTCCCTCCTCCTATAGCAGGTTATCCCTCAACCTGTTATTTTACCCCCTACCTTGGCATCCTACTCCCCTTCCCCAATCTCCCCCTCTGGTAGGATGTGCACCCGCTCTATGGCGAATTCCCTTCTCCTCTCTTAAAGGGATCCCCCTAGTGGACCTTCTCCTAGGGTCAGGACTGGGAGTCCTATTCTTTAATGCTATCACTACTTATCTGGAATTATCAGGGCTTAGGATCATGTGTCAAGATGAAATTTATCTCTAATTAGGTGGCTAGGAATAAAGCCTTTATTGTGGTTATTCTTGAGCCTAAGGCTAGATCTTCCAGGATTGGAGAGTGTTCTAGGAGAGTAGGGATGCAGTTATTTTTGCATGGTGAGCTAGAAAATCATCATATCTGGATTTTTTGGAAAGATTCTATTCTGGTGGATAAGCTGGCCGCTTCTGATTAGCATCTCTCGGTCAAGGTGGATTCTGGACAGTGCATTTGTTTTTTTCCTTTGTCTATGACAAATGCTAGGGGTGGCTCTATGAGAATTTATGGATGGATATTAGTTCTTTTAATCCTGGAGACGAGCCTTGGCTGGTTGGGGTGACTTTAATTGCATCTTGGACCTTTCAGAAAAGAAGGGGGAAGCTCCCTCCCTTGGAGCGATAAGTTCCACTTCTATTCCTTTGTGGCTTAGGAGGGGCTTCTTGATCTGGGATTTTCTGGTGACAACTTCACTTGGTGCAAGAATCAGAGAGCAGTCTTTAGGATATGGTGTAGATTGGACTACTGCTTTGGGAACCTCCGAGCTATCTCTGATTTACCCAACTTAGAGTTCATACACTTGACCCACAATCTATCTGATCACTCACCCCTTCTTGTCCACCTCAGGTCGGCTTCTCCCTGGGGCCGAGGCTTCTTTTTCTGCAAAAGCTAGACAGCTCTCCCAGACTTTCTTGAGCCGGTCCATTCCTCTTGGGTGTCCCCATTCCAGGGGGGGGGCCTGGGCTCGTTTCCACAATAAGATTCAGTGCCTAAAGAATGTTCTCAAAGGCTGGTCGGATTCTCTCTCTACTGTGCAGCCCACTCTGGAGGACATCAAGAAAGAGATTGAGAGGGATAAGGTATGCCTGGAAGTTCTCTGGTAGGAGGTAATTTTTTCCTCTCTCAGCCTCAAGAAGAAGCAATTCAGTGAGAGATTGCTGGAATAGGAAAGGTTCCTTTGCGAGTATTCTCAGGCCACCTGGCTCATGGAGGGAGACTGTAACTCGGCATACTTTCATGCTTGTATAAGGGAGAAATAGCAGCCAAGGGCTCCAAATATTCAGCATGAAGACGGGTCCTTCACTAGTGACTTGGATGTCATCGATGGTATGGTTGGATCATATTTTACCTTCTTCTTGTGTAATCCTAACTCCCAATGGAATAATGGGTATCTTTAAAGGCCCAGAATTTCTATGTAATTTTTTTTAATTAAATGGAAATTTTTACGAGTCCGTGAAAATTGACAGCGCGTGATTCTGAGGCCCGGTGTGCCCGGAATCAATTTCTGAAGTTTTGTTCGGGTACGTTCAATAAACGTACGAGTGGGTTTTTCTAACTTTTGAACCGGTGCTCAGAATTGAAATCTGACAGCACCGTTGAACTCGCAGTGCCGATATTCTCTTAGGAATACTTTCACCTCGACGACAGTTGGTCGAGGGTGGAAGTTAGTTTTTAGGTTTTTTTTGGAAATAATAAAATAAAATAAATACAAGTTTTGTTTTATTTTATCTATTATAACCACCCGTGTGAAAGTTGGAGGTGGGACCCACCACACCTTGACCTCCCATGATAAGTTATGGTGGTGGAGACCACCCGAGGCCTAAACCTCCTCTTCATGTTTAATTGTGGTGGGGACCACCTGAGAATTCAAAACCTCCCAATTTGAATTTGGGAGCGGGGACAACCTGACCCCCCTAATAATGGTGGGAGAGGAAAAGCTCTCAACTCCCTCATAAATGAGTGAGAGCCTCTTGACCTCCTCCACCTTTATTGTTCCAACACACATGTCATTTAATGTGCCAACCAAGTGTTTAATTATCCTTTTTGAATTTTGAGCCAACAACAAAATAATAGACAAATTAATCTATTTTTTTGGAGGCTATTATTTCATTTTGGTGTAACTTGGGAGAGGATAAATATTGGGAGAAATCTCCAAATGAAGAACGCTCCACCGACGAAGAACGCCGGTGAGGGATGCCTTTGACTACGAAGAACGACCTCCTTCGACCTTTTTCCTCAGACTCCTTCCAACGTGGGACGTCCTCATCCACGACAAATTGATGCCCATCTTTTTTCCAATGGTTCGTCTTCTTCCCCACAACTTCATCCCTTCTAAAACAAATAACACGGATCAACTCATTATCAAGTTGATCCGTGGATGTTTTCATTTGCAGGTTGGGAATAGTTATTGCGGGGGAATTGTAGGGGTGTGTTTAAAATTGATCAATGTCTTATTCTTCTCGCTTTGAATCATTTTTTGATGATCCTCTTACTACCGCCCTAACGTGGAGAGTGCGGGTCAACAAACATGGCCCGACCCTTTCGCAAATTTTTTGGTGTTGAACGCGAAGAAGGTAACAACGTCGTCGTCCGCAGCCGAGCCGAGCCGCGCCTGAGCTGCCGCCGCTCTGCGCCGTCCGCAGCTGAGCCGACCTGCGCCCGAGCCACCGCCGCTCTGCGTCGTCTGCAACCGAGCCGACCCGCACTCGATCCGCCGCTGCTCTGCGCTATCTGCTACCGGGCCGAACCGCCCTCACTGCACCGCGTCGGGCCAAACCGTCCTCGACGCGCCGCCCTGGGCCGAACCGCCCTCGCCGCCCCGCTCCGGGCCGAAGAACCCTCAATGCGCCACTCTAGGCTGAACCGCCCTCGTCGCTCCACTCTAGGACGAACCACCATCCCCGCGCTGACTCAGGCCAGTCCGTCCACCCGCGGCCGGACAGCCCACCCGCGACCGGCTGGACCACCACCCCGCGGCCAGACCGCCACCCCGCGGTCTCGCGCCGCCCTCGGCCAAGCCGCCCCGTGCCCTCACGATACCCCTCGGCCGAGCCTCCCACGTGGTACCCTCACGGCCCTTGTCGGTTGGGCCGGGCCAGACCCAACAGGTCAGGCCGGGTTAGCCCAGACTGGATCGGGCCGGGTCGGACCGGACCCGGGCCCACTATAACCCTTTACTTTCTTTTGGCCATATCATTGGCACCGGACGTCCGTTTGACAAACCGTCAGCGACCATAGTAATCTTGGAGCATGACGGTCCCTTTTTGTATACCCCACTGGAGTTTGGGGTATAGTTGAGATATGGTCAGGTTGGATCGTGCATGAATCCAACCGGGCCCCCGAGACTAAAAGGCTAATAACTCATAGACCGGGCGCCCGATTGACGCGTTGTTTGTTGCGTTGAGACCCCTATGACATGGAAGACCTTTGAGATACTTCTTCGTGGGACTTCGTGACAGTTGTAGTATCAACCAGTAGCTTGTGGAGCGGATCCTTCTAGTGACGAGCGAGCACAGTGCAGAGACCTAGTAGCTGGCTAAGACCTGACGATTGGTGACCGATTGACTCTGAGTGACTTTACTAGCCCAGTGGGGAGCGCCTGGTTGTGGCGGTAGACCCACGGTGTAGGAGCGCACTTGGTGACGCGGCAGACCCACGGTACTCGATAGGAGAAGTACCTCTATTGGCTACGAGGAGGAGCACCTGGGTGTGGCAGCAGACACATGGTGGGGAGCGCCTCTGTGTGACGCAGCAGACCCACGGTACTCGACAGGAGGAGTACCTCAGCAGTCCAAGGTTAGTGGGAAGTATGCTTGGTGTCACGGTAGGCCCACTGTACTCGATAGAGGAGGAGTTCTCCAGCAATAGAGGTTTCGATAATGTGAATAAAAATCATGGTTGAGCTGAGTCGGTACTTTTTTGTTTTCCTCATGTTTGAGACAGATTACTTAATAACTTAGGTATATGTATGGGCATATACCTAAGTAGGGTTATCTTTTGTTTTCTTACTTTGTGGTTTATCCTTGGTGGATTTTGTGAGACCTTGAGGGTCTCGGGGTCCCTACTGAGTATCGTTATACTCACCCATGCACGGGCTATGCCCGCACCTTGTTGTGTTGGATGCAGACGACGGACAGCGCTGACTGAGGCTGAGAGTACCAGGACTGGACGGTACCCAGAGGTGGACCTTACGACAAGTCAGTACATGGAGGAGACTGATGGACGTGGAGTGCTGAGGAGGCTATCTATACCTACCCTTCAGGTAGGAATCCCAGAGGATGACCCAACAACTATTTTTTCTTTCTTTAGTTGTACATGTACTTTCAGTTTCTTGTACTTTCCAGTTGGGCTTGTATTCTGGCCCCTTTTTACATTCAACACTCTTTTGTTATACAGTTTTACGTAGTGTTTTGTATCCATCTGTGGGCTCTGTTGTGTGTGTTTATAGGTTGTAAAGGCAATTCCTTCCCAGTTTTAGGGAATTTTTCCTTTGGTGCTAGTCGTCAGCCCTTGGACAATGGAAGGCGGGCTTGGGGTAGTCACGGAATAGGCCCCGAGGGACGGGTCGTGACAGTATCCCCAGGATCAAACCGATATTTTCAAATCAGTCCCAAGGGTGGTCTCCGCTCTCACCAATGAGGCTCTCGAACACGCTCCGGAGGAGAAGAAGGTGTGGGATTCAGTTACCTCACTGAACTAGGAGAGTGTGATTGGCCCAGATGGGTTCCCAGGTTCTTTCTTTGTTAGTGCTTAGAGTATCATCAAGGAGGATCTTATCATTTCTATTCAAGATTTCTTCTATGGAAATGGGTTGTTGCAGGTTGCTGCTGCTACTACCCTGGTCCTTATCCCCAAGGTTAGTGATCCTACCTCCATTGCACAATATCGGCCTATCAGCATGTGCAACTTCACTTACAAGGTGCTGGAGAATCTCATCAACAGAAGACTTTCTCAGTTTATTCACAGTTGGGTTACAAAGGAACAACATGCCTTCATCTAGGGGAGATCCATTCAGGGGGCAATGAATATCGCACAGAAGATGATTGGTGAGATTAACAAGAAGGTTTGAAGGTCCAACATCACAATCAAGGTTGATATGGAAAAGGCCTATGACATATTGGAGTGGGGGTTTATCATCTGTACTATGAGAAGCATGCGGTTTTCTGAATGGGTTATTGACCTTCTGTTTTGATGCTACAGCTCACCATGGCTCAATCTTGTTTTTATGGGGAGGCAATGCGGCTTCTTGAAACTGGTAAGAGGGCTCAGGAAAGGTGAACCTATTTCTCCTAGCATCTTAATTCTGGTGCGGGACGTCCTGAGTAAGTATGTGGCCACTTCTATGTAATGTGGTCATGTACTTCCTTATCACTACGGGGCCCTTGTTCCGGGAGTGTCTCAGCTTCTCTTCGTAGATGACATGGTTTTCTTCATCAATGAGGCTAGCACCTCCATCAGAGGCTTTATCAGAATCATGAATGAGTATGCTATATGGAGTGGTCAAATGATGAATAGGGATAAGAGCAGGGTTTACTTTCCCTCCTCCTTCCCAGACAGGAGGAAGTACAACATTGTTTCCATCCTGGGCATTCGGAGTAAAAACTTTTTTATGCTTTACCTTGGAGCTCCCATTTCCCCTGGCAGGATTTGGGCCTGTTTCTTTGATGGAATGGTCGGTAAAATTACCAACCGCATCCTCAACTGGAAAAATAGTTTCTTATCCTTTGGAGGAAGGATCACCCATGTTAATTGTGTCATTTCATCTATCCCATGCACATCCTTTCCACCCTCAAGGCCCCTAAGTATATCATTATACAGATCGAGAAGATCTTGAATGGATTTATTTGGGATAACCAAGGGGAGGGGAGATGTCGGTGGTCCTCTTGAAATAAGCTTTCCAGGCCAGTGTAGTTGGGAGGCATATGGGTTCAAAGACATGGGTCAGGCCATGTACTTCCTCCAGGGTAGGCTCACATGGGAGGTTATTGAGGGCCACTCCTTATGGAGCCAACTAATTCAAGGGAAGTACGGATTCGGACTCTGTGAGAATAGAAAATCACCCTCAATTCTCTGGAGATATCTTCAGGTTCATTTCCCCATGCTCCTATGCCACTCACAGTGGGTCCTGGGCTGGGGGATCTCAATTTCTGGAAGTGTGACTGGGGGGTGGCCTGCTGGACTTCCCAGGTTGTCCTGCACCTAACATTTCCTTCCTGGATGCCAGTTCACACCCCTCCTTTATCCTGGCGGTTCTATCTCCCACTCAAAAGGCCATCTTTGATAGCATTAGTTTGTATTGATCCCCTGATAGATGCATCTTCATCGGCTCCCTCCTAGGGAAGTTCTTGGACAAAGCTTACCACCAGTGTACGCTTGCCCAATCAAAGAGCGATCAGTGTGGGAGATGCCTCTGGTGAAAATTCACCCCAATTAAATATTCCTTATTGATTTGGAGAATCAAACATCAGGCTCTCCCTTCAGATCTGGTGATTAAAAGGAAGGGGGTCCAGCTAGCCTCTAGGTGTGTTTGTTGTCAGACTCCCTCTGAGGAATCCACGCTGCATCTCTTATTATAAAGCGAGTGGATCGTGCAGATATGGGGTGCGCTTGGAGAGTTCCCTCTTCCTCCTAGTGTCGCATCCTCCCCTGAGGACTTCCTCTTGAGCTAGTTCAATGGCTGCCTGAATAATAGCCACGAGGTTTCGGCCAGGGCGACCCTTCTACAGGCGGGTTGCTGGTGCATTTGGAAGGCATGAAACCAAGCTCGCCATGGGACTCGCTGCTCCACTCTTGCATTACTGGTCAGAGTCAAGTGTCTCACCTCGAAACTGTTCAACCTCCTCCCCCATCAAGATACAGTGCCTTCCCTCTGCCACTTCCTCACTATTACTGCTCCTCCATGCCATACCATCCCTAGGAAGTAGGGGAAATGGGTTTTCTGGATGCCCCCCAGATTGGGCCCAAAACTCAATGTTGATGGAGCCTTCGGCTCCAGCATCATGCACAGCGGTGGTGTTTTCTGTGACATAGTGGGATTAGTGATCTTTTCTTTTAGTGCCTTCTTTAGACCAAGGAATTATCTTAAGGTGAAGGCTATGGTGCTTCTCAGCACCCTCTCTCTTTGCCAATCCAAAAACATTACATTTTCTTCTGTTGAGACGGATTCTAGACTTGTGTGTAGCTCTCTCACTAGTACCTCCTCCTCTCCCTAGAAAATCACTTACTTGATTCTAAAGTGTAAGACCTTCTTCTTCGGCGGCATGGAGATCCTCTATACATGGTGTGAGGGAAATCGGGTGGCTGGTTTCTTGACCCCCTTTGATACCCTGGAATGCCCCATTTTGGAGTTTTGTTCCCTTGGATCTATTCCCCCATGTGGGGTGGCCCATGTTATAAGTGATTTTCTCGATCTTTACTTCTTCAGGCTGCCTTGATTTTTACTACTTCCGCTTCCCTTTATGAAATAAAATAAAATTTATTTCTGGAAAATAGGAAACCCATTACTATTCACATAATTAAAACTATCCATAATGACTTATCTTAAAACATCAACAAAGAGTCAACAAATGGAACCTTTTCTCTAATACCAATTTAAAAGGCCCATGTAGGATCATTTTAATCACTTATAGGGGGAGAGTGTAAATCAATGATTTCTTTTTCTTTTATTTTATCTTTATTTTTAAATAGCCTTTGTCTCCTGTTAAAGATTTATCACTTTGCTGAAAACAAAACATTCACACATTCATAGGAACATAATTATTTACAAGGTTCACTACTCAACAAGAGTATATAGTCCTTGGAATGGTTTGGAAGTAATCCAATACCACACAATCTACTAGAAATAAATCCTTTTGTGTGGATACATAAAGTAGGAAATACCATTACACCTTCATAGAACAATGATCAATATAACAGTTCATGAGATTCTTCTAGAATGAAAGATGGAAATAATATGTTGTAACAAGTTTTAGAAACCCTCACCAATTGGTTCCAAACATTTTCATTATGTTGATTCAACAAACCCCAACTTTTGATATTCTTTAAAAACACTTCTTCAATTTCATTCCCAGTAGCTGGTAACAACTTCTTCTTTGAAATTTATACAAAATTCAATCTAATCCATTTGTCTGATTCTTAGGTCTGATTCGACTATCCAAAAATTAGTTAGTTTAATTTATATACAGTAAACCAGATTCATGATCTTATCTTCTTATTTATTCAATCAGTATCTATCAATCCAATTTTTCAGTCTGATCAAATGAATCCTGACAACCACTTCTCTGATCACTTTTTCTTTTGTCTAAAAAAATTTCTCTAGAAGCTCTATTCGATGAAGAGTTAAAAACCAAGACTTCATCACTCTACCTTCTTGCACATGAATAATGTAAAAGTTCATCGTACTTGTACCCCTTTATATAGGGGCACCCAAAAAAACAAATTTGGGAACCTGAAATTATTTTTCTGCTCAATGAAATTCAAAATTCAAATTATTTGAAAATTAGAACTTCATTTAACCACTTCTCAATTCTTCTCAACTCTTATAGAGTCTTCTAAAATCTTAAAAATTCTTCATAACTTCTTAATTATCTACATAACTTTAATAAGAACATTACAAGTATACATTATGGAAATATATTTTTTATTTTGATTCTCTTAACCCATAAACAAACAATTAAAACAGAATAATTCTCACTATAATGTTCCAAACTAACTAAATTTTTCTTCAAAAACATTGTTCTAGCTTCTAAAGACTTCATAACACTAGAAAAATAGTTCAGTAGAAAATTCTACACTTATCACATTTTCAACCAATTTCTTTATTTGTTCAAATCCTCCTCATTCTGATGAAACTATGTCCAATGAAATTCAGAATCTAATGGATTATCAATGCTAAAAAGATCATCCAATGAAAAAGGTATCATTCAGCTTGTCTGATGGATCAGTTTCTGTATCAAGTTTGATGGATTGGTCTCTGATTCCCATCTGATGGATCAGTCTCTAATGACCATATAATGTATCAGTGTTAAATAGAATTATTTCTTTCTATAACTCAGAAATAGATGGTCCATTCGATGAATTGGTTAGACCGATGGATCAACCCATTTGATGGATCAGCTGATCATCACTTTTATAAATCTTCTAACTTCAAAAAATTCAAAAAACCAGCCTTCAAACAACTTTTTTGTATGATACTTCTTAAACCGATGGTCTGTATCCAAAAAACTTCAACTTCATAAAAACACCATAAACTTTCATTTCTATTTTCTCCTAAAAAATCCCACCTGTAACATGACTTCTTCATGATGCTAATAACATTGATATTGGAATATCATTATCAGTATTTTTATGTTGAACATCTCTTATGACATTCTGACTTCGGTACATATTCCTGGTCTATTTGGAATAGATAATTCTAATAACATGAAAACTCAAAAAACAATATTCAAAATAGAAAACTTCAATTGATGGTATTTCTTAAGAAAAATGTTCCTGATCATCTGTGTTTGATACTCCTTCTGGTCACTATAAATAACAAAGTGAGGTTATTTTTCATAAATAAAAAAAATAAAAAACTTTCAATAAACTTCTTTCAAGAAACTCCTCTATCAAACTTGGTCCCAACAATCACCACCTTTGGATTTTTTTTTTCAAAAAAAGTCAAAAATCACTAAAACTTTGTAAAAATAAGTAGTGGATCACTTACCAATAATTATAATTCTAAGTGAAAAAAATAGTGTAGGAAACAATAATCATTGAACAGAAAAACCATGTTGTCCATAAGTAGTGAATTAAGAAACTTCTTCATAAACTTAAAATTTTTCAGATCTTCACAATTTTTCAAATTTGTTATAAGAACATAGTTTCCTACAATCACATCAATAAACTAGTTAAATAGTTCACACAACTATATTTTTGAGATCATAGATTAACCCTTTTAAAACTCCCCTTAAAGACATGCTTCCTTAAAAGGTTTATCACATACAAATAGATAGATTTATGAAACATCATTTTTCTCCCCCTTGCCAACACTACACAAAGACAAGATGAGATAGGGGAAAGAAACACATACCTCAACCCTAGAGAGAAATAGATTGGACACCCATGGTCAACCTCAGTTTATAAAAATCTTCCTTCGGTAAAGGTTTTATGAATATATCCATAGATTTTTCCATAATAGGAACACATTAAAACAAGATTTCATTCTTCTCCACATTATCTTTAATAAAGTGGTATTTGATATCAACATTATTTGAATGAGAATGTTTCATTGGATTTTTAGTGAGATTTATATAACTTTAATTATCACAACCCAGGATAAGAGTTAACTTGACTTCAACTAATAAATCTTCCAACTGAATCTCCATCCACATAAATTGGGTTGCATCTTGAGTGGTAGAAACATATTTAGCTTCATCCATGCTAATAGCTATAGAATTTATCTTTTGTGTATCCCAACTCACGCAACTTTCCTAAAAAAATAAAACTCTGCCAAATTTAGATCTTATATCATCCACACTTTCTACCCAATCAACATATGTATAACAAAAAAAATAAATGATTCCTGATATGTCATATTTAATAATGAAATTTTGTGTGCCTCTGATATATCTGAGAATTCATTTTCCTACTAATATATGAGATTCTTTTGAATCATTTTGGACTATTTCACATAATGTGATAGAATATACAATATCTAGTCTTGAATTAGTTAGATATAACAAACTTATAATTGGATTTCTGAATTTTTTAGAATCCACTTCCTTTCCTTCTTCATCTTTAGACAATTTAGTTCCCACCAAAATTGGTATGGAAAGAGGATTTGAATTTTCCATGAAAAAATTATTGAGAAGTTACTTATAATTTTTTTCTTGAGATAGAAAAATGTATTTCTTCTTTTATAAAATTTGTAAGGCAAGAAAAGATTTCATTTCATTGAGTATGAACATTTCAAAAAAATTCTTCATCTATTCATCAAAATTTTCACAAATTCTTTCATCATTCCTAGAAAAAATAATATCATCAACATAAACAACTAAAATGAGATATATATTATGATTTTATTTTATATGGATATTAATGTCAACCATTCCTTTATTAAAATTCAACTTCTGCATACAAACATCTAATTTGGAATAACAAGCTCTTGGAGGGTTGCTTTAGACTGTACAAATATTTCCTTAACTTGAACACATAAATTTCATTTTTTCAATTAAAAATACACATGGTTGTTCAATATAAACTTCTTCATCAAGATCTCCATTTAGAAAATATGATTTCGAATCCATCTAAAAAATCTATAACCTCCTTTTTCAAAAATAGCAAGAAATCTTCTCATTGTTTCTAAGATTACTATTAGAGAAAATTTATCATCAAAATTAATACCTTAAATTTATGAGTAACCTTTTTAAACCAATCTTTCTTTGTTTATTATCACTTAACCATCTTCATTCAACTAGTTTTGAAACACCCAATTTGTACTAATAAAATTTTTATTATTTGTTTTGGGTACAAGTTCTCAAGTATCATTCTCCTCAATATGATCCAATTATTAATTCATAACATGAATACAATCCTAATACTCAAAAGCTTAATTAACATATTTTGGATCAACTTTTGAATACATAGAAGTATATGTAATAAACTTTGATGTTCTTCTTGTTTTATTTTTTTTTGTTGATCACTAATGATTTTTTAGACTTCCACTTATTTCATAATCCTAGGATGAGATGTACTAAGTTATTCCTCATCACTAGAAATAGTTGTTTCTGAATATTATATTTGTGTGGCATCATCATTTTTAGACATTTTTTCATGTTTCTCAATAACAACTCTCTTATCTTCTCTATATTTATTTCCTAAATTATTTTTTAAAAATTATTCTTCAACTTTTTCAAGAATTTTTACATCAAAATAATCAACTAAATTCAATGTTTCTTTATTGAAACATCTATATCCTCTACCATTAGGATCATAGCTAATAAAAATACCATCTTCACCTATTTGATCAAGTTTTCCAAGATTTAAAACTTTTTTATGATACAAGGACTCCAAAAAACCCTTAAGTGTTTCAATATTAGAATTTCGTTGTTTAGAATTTTGTATGGAGTAATATCAAAACTTGGTCTATAGAAACACTGATTATGAATATAAATTGATTTACTCATCACTTGCCTCTAGAAGTAGTGAAAAATACCACGTTCAATCAGCATTGTACGCCCCATCTCCACCAAACTTCTATTCTTTCTTTCATAAATGTCATTTTTATGTGGTGTGAAAGTTTCACTAAACTCATGATGAATACCATATTTTTAAATATAATTTATGAATTATTCATTTTTTAATCACCACCATTATAAATTCATAATTTCTTCACAGAATATCCACATTCCTTTTCTTCTCTTCTCCTAAAACTCTTAAACATTTTTAGTGATTATGATTTATGTTTCAAATTCATAATACACATAATGTGAGTAAAATCATTAATGAAATAAATAAAGTAATTATATCTAAAAGTTTATTTCTTATTGGATGAAAAATATCACAATTATTCATCTCTATGGGTAGAGTTAAACAAATTTCAACTTTCTTATGCATAGAGTTTGTAATTTTCCCATTTTGATAAATTGAACAACACTAATCTATTCTTCTTTTCATGTCAAGAATATCACAAACACTATCTTGATTTGTTAACTTTCTCATATACCTCTAACACATATGCCCCAACCTTTTATTCCATAATTTATTTTCTTACATCATACTTAAATAAAATTAATTTTGAATATCACCAACTTGAATCAAGTTACCTATTATACGTTGGCCTCTCATAATAAATTTTTCATCTTCTACCATTTTCAAAACAAAATCATCTTTTCTGAAAACAAATTTATTACCTTAGTCACAAAGTTATTAAACACTTAACAAGTTATGTTTCATCCCATCATCAAACAAGGCCTTTTTTATTTCATTTTTTCTTCCACAAAAATTTTATAGCAAACTCCTTTGATTCTGAGTGATTAATCATTATAAAACATAATTATTAAATATTTAAAATATTTCACATTCTTCCAAATATTTATATCACCTATTATATGTTAAGAGAACCCAATATCCAAAATCTAGGGTTGTTCTAATTTTTTTAGCTTTGAGAATAGTTTCTACAATAAGATATTTTTCTTTTCCTTTATCTTTCTTCACATCCAGATTTTAAGAATTATTGTAAAAAAAATTATGTTGGTAAAAAAACAAGACATCCTTTTACAAGATGTTAAGGCTATTAACATCTTTCAAAAATAGTTTCCAAAGGTTGGAATCAACTTTCAACTTTCAAAACAATTTTCTCAGAGTTCCTTCTTTGAGATGATTGACACGCCCTCAAAATTTTATTCCAGCTATTCATAGGATAATGGTAGTGTTGTTGATTGAACCAACACATATTTTTTGTATGTCCAAATCCTCTACAATACCAATAGTATCAATAAAAAGAATATTTTCTTCTATAAATTATATACTTCCTATAGTTTTAAACTTATTTTTTTATAACTTTATTACTTCCATGTCAAGAATTTTTTATCCCCAAAAGTTCTGATATATTTTAAAATCTTATTTAACTCATATTTCTTTCTATCTTCAATATAATCAGCAGTAGTAGAAACATTTGATTCAGACTTTTAAATTTTATAAGATTCTAAAATTTCAAATTTATTGGTTTTGAATACATACACATTTTTTCCAAATTTATTATACTTATGAATATCTTACTTTCCTTTAAAAAAAATTTAAGATAACTTTTTTTCAACTTTCACATATTCAAACTTCTCAAAACTTTCACCAATTTCAGAAGTAGAGTTTTAGAAACTTGTAACTCTCTACTCATTTTTTGATAACTTTTATTGAACAAGTTATAATTCATCCTCCTTCACTTTTATCTTTATTTCAAGATGTTATTTTAGATTCTATTATTTTTCAATATATTTCTTCAAATGATCAATTTATTCCAGCAACTTAAATTTTTCTTCAAAAAAATATTCTTGACTATTTTCAATTGAAATTTTATTCTTTATATTCTTGATTTTTATCTCAAGTATTACAATATTTTAAATATATTATTTCAACTCTATTTTTATAGAATATTCTAACTAAATATAATATTAATGACTGCTTATTTTATAACCAACAAATTATTCATCATTTACTTTTTCAATAAATGTGTTTTCTATAGAAAATTTAGTTAATTTTTCATTTTCAACTTCACTGCCATCGTCTTCTTCATCCTTTGAAAAAAAATCTCCTTTTGGATTTTAAGAAATTTTTATTTTTCTATTGGAATGGGATTTTTATTTTTCAACATGTTTCTTAAAGGATCTTATTGACTTTATATCATCTTCATCACTTTCTTATTTATACTTCTTTGAAGAAAAATTTTCATCAAAATTCCCAATAGCTCTATAGAAAAAGCATTTTAGTGGAAACTTCCCTTTATACTTTCATGTTCCTTATTTTAAATTTTTAGAAAACAAGGACAAAAATTCATCAAAATCGTTACTAACCTAATCTTCTATGTTATATTCACCAACTTATTCATCTTTGAGGGTCTTATTATATTTCCATTATTTAGAATATTTGAAGAATATTTATCTATAAAATTTTTCTTTTCTAATCATAAATTTATATCTTCTAATTTAATATGTAATAAGAGTTCTATGTAATTCATCCAAAGATAGAGTTTCAATATCTTTGTATTCTAAATATTAAACCTTGGCATCAAACTTTTCAGGAAGAATTCATAATATATTCTTAAAAATAGTTGAATCTTATATATTTTCACCAAGACATATTATGGTGCTAACAATATCGATCACCCTTTTGAAAAAGTCTCCAACGGATTCATAGTCACCTATTTTGAGATCTTCATACTTTAGCCTCTATATTTTTAACTTTACCTTCTTCACCTTCATATTTACTTCATATATATCTTTCAAATTTTCCCAAATAACTTAGTCAGTTCCAAATCCATTCACTCTAAGAAATTAACATTCAAATAGTGATGAGAGTAAAGAATTTTTTCCCTTCTGTCATTATCTATATTTTTCTTATTAATAGATGTAAGAGGAAAATTCTCAGCATGAGGAGGAAATCCATTTGTAGGAGCTTCTAGAACATCATAACCAAGATACATAAGATATGGAAACATTCTATCTTTCCAGATAATATATTTTTTTACATTGAAAATAGGAGTCCCCTTACTATTCATACAATTGAAATTATCCATAAAAACTTCTCTTAAAACTTTAGTAAAGGGTAAATAAAGGGAAACCTTTCTTTGACACCAATTGAAAATCCCCATATAGAATCAATTTAATCACTAAGAGGGGGAGGGTATGAATCAATTATATATTTTTATTTTATTCTATTTTTCTTTTGAAATAACCTTTAACACCTGTTAAATATTTATCACTTTTCTAAAAATAAGACATTCAAAAATCCATAGAAACAAAATTATTAACAGGTTTCACTAATCAACAAGAGTATCTAATCCTTGGAATGGTTTGGAAGTAATATAATACCACACAATTCACTATAAAATAATATTTTTTTGTGGATACAACAAGTAGGAAATACACTTACACTTTCATAACACCATGATCAATGTAATAGTTATTTTTATTCTTCTTTCACAAAATATGTAAATGAGATATTATATAAAGTTTTAGAAACCTTCACCAACTGATTCCAAACATTGTCATTATGTTTCTTCAATAAGCTTAAACTTTTGATATTCTTTAAAAAAATATTCACTTTCTTACCCAATAGAAGGCAAGAACTTATTATCTAGACTTCTTATATAATTTTTTCTGATCCCTCTATCTGATTCCTCGGTCTAATTCAACCGTCCCGAAATGAGTGAGTCTAATTTCTATATAGTAAACGATAATAATTCTCTACCCTTATTCTTTCTTCAATCAATATTCACCATTCCGATTATTCGATCTGATTTGATGAATCCTGATAGCCACTTCTCATATCACTTCTTCTTATTCTATCCGAAAACATTTCTTTAGGATCTCTATCTGATAAATAGTTCAAAACCATGTCTTTGGTGCTCTACATTATTTCACGTGAATAATGTCAAAGTACATTGTAATTACACCACTTTATATAGGTGCACCCAAAATAGTAAAGGTGGGAACCTGAAATTATTTTCCCATTCAATGAAATTCACAATTCAAATTATTCATAAATTTGAACTTCATTTGACCACTTCTCAATTCTTCTCAACTCTTACAGAGTCTTATTAAATCTTTATGGATTCTCTAGATCTTAACTCTCAACCTCACTTAAATAAGAACATTACAAGTGTTCAGTCTAGAAATATATTTTTCATTCTGCTTCTCTTGAACCAAAAATACATAAGTAAAATAGAAAACTGCCTACTCTGATGATCCAAACCAACTGAAACTATTTTTTCATAAACATAATTGTAACTCCTAAATACTTTATCACCCTAAAACAATAGTTCAGTATAAAATTTTACATGTCTCACCTTTTTATCCACTTTATTCATTTGTTAAACTACTCCTCAGTCTGATGAAACTTCATCCAATGAAACTTGGAATCTGATAGCTTATCAGTGAAAAATAGATCATATGATAAAAAAGGTATCATTCAACTTATTTGATGGATCAGTGTATGTATCACGTCTTATGGATTGGTCTTTGATGTCTATCCAATGAATCGGTCTCTGATGACTATTTGATGCATCATTGTTAACTTTGAATTATTTCTTTTGATAAATCTAAAAATAATAGATCATTTGATGAATTGGTTCGACCGATGGATTGGAACATATAATGGATCATCATATCATTAATTTTGAAAATCATCTAACTGCATAAAATTCCAAAAACTAGCCTTCAAACAACTTATGTGTCTGATACTTCTCAAATCGATGGCATGTATCTGGAAAACTTTAAATTTATAAAAAAACATAAATTCACATTTATATTTTCTTTTACAAACTCCTTCTTGTATAATTAATTATTTATTATGTTAAGAACATTGATATTGGAATATAAACATCATATTTTGTATATAGAACATCTATTATGACATTCTGACTCTGTTACATCTTCCTGGTCCATTCTGAAAAGATATGTTTGATAAAAATAAAACTAAAAAATCAGAATACAAAACTTCAATTGATATAATTTATTAAGAAAACCATGTCCAGTCATATTTATCTAATACTCCTTCATTTGATCACAAAAAATAAAAATTGAGGTAATTTTTTATAAAGACAAAAAAAGAAAAAACTTCCAGAAAACTTCTTTCAAACAACTACTCCAAAAAAATTAGTCCCAACACATAAAACTAATACAAAAAACAACATCATCTAGTTAACCAATAATGATTAAAATTTTCATTAACCCAAGTATGTTTCAAACCCCTTGTATCTCCAAAAATTATTTTCACCTTGTTGGATATTCACAAAACCTTTTCCAAATATCTAATGGTTTTATCATCCATAAGATATACCTTATGAAATATTATAGAAACATAATTCTATATGCTTCATATCTCATATGTTGATTGAAATAAGTCCCCGAAATCAATGATCCATGATACCAATTCACTAGTGAAACTTATCAATTAATTTATATTTTTATCATATTTTGTATTTATAAAATAACTTATAGAATAAAACCTTATAAAATTTAACATTTTGTCCCATTTTTTTTAAGTTACCCTTCTTCCTACAATTCCAGCATATGGGTCCAGGTCCTGCTGATTTCTATTATACATTATCTTTTTTATCATTCATCTTATTTTGACTTTAACTTTACCTATGAGTTTAATATTCACTACCTTATTCATAGAATTCCATTTTGGTGGTGTCACAAACTTCCTTCTTTATGATATCCTCATTCAGAACCAGATCTCAGGTATCTATAAGCACCAATTAATTCTTTTCACTAAGGTTACTAACGACAGTAACCATGGAATCCTAAGATTACATAAGTGATGAAAGAAGAATTAATTCCCACACATATTTAGTGAAATTCACACCAACAGACTCTAGTTGACTTTGGATTATGCTAAACTCATTCAGATAAACAATTTCCATCATTCTTTTTAACACCCTCATGCCAAAAATATACTATAACCTATACAATGTTTTCATGAAATAAGTATTTTCATAGATATTCATAGAATTCTATATCATTATCCTTCACCTCCTAGATTTTCAAGGCCATGATCCAAGATAATGTTGTCTAAACTACCTCAAGTTATTTTTGATCAAGTATTTCCCACTCTACTTTATCCATTGTTTCATGTTTGACACCATTAAAATTAATCTCAGGATTCTTTTGATATAGATAATATTTAATATTAATTCTAGAGAATATGGTAGGGGTGTCTAAACCTAACCCCATCAGATCAACCTAAACCAACCTATCTAGGATGGGTCTGGTTGGGTTGGGTTAGGATAGGGCTGGGTTGGGACATGGGTAGGAAAAATAATGACCCAACCCGATCGAACCAACCAAACTAATCCCTAATTTATTTAATTTGGATTGGGTTCTATATGTGATGATGTATTTCTTGTTTTTTTAAAGATTTTTTTTTATAATTTTGAATTAATATTAATGGGGATTGTTTGTTTGTTTGTATTTGGAAGATGTTAATTGTTCTAAATTTGTTTAGTTTTAATTTAATAAATAGTTTTAAACTTTTTTTGTTATTATTTCCTATAATTTTTCTTTACCTAACTCAACAGAACCATCTAATATCAACCTGACACACCATGGGTCATATCATTACAAAAAAATTCTATGACTCGAACCCATTATTTTTAATGGTTTAGGTGAAAAATTTTCCCAAATACAACCCAATCCTACCCATAGACACCCCTAGAATCTAGAGACTTAGCCATTGAAATTTTAAATCTAGTAATTTCATTATTTCAACATCATTCCTTATAAATTAGTAAAGTCCCAATGAAATATAAATATCTAAGGATAATAAACTTCCAAAATCTATAATCAAGATATGATACCTCTTGTTATACTAAAACCCCAAATTATGAAACCCCATCTAGAAATTTATTTGTATAACAAGTTCAGAATGTTTTGGAATAGGAAAAATATGATTTCAATGTCTAGTAGAGAATCAACTTTATCATGAATACCTTTAAAACACACAAAAATTTTAATAAACAAAGAACTCACACTCACAACATGGAACAACAAAGAAATTTTTATGGTTAGGAACTTAATCCTATTCCATAGGAGAAATATTTCCTCCATTTATTAATAATAGAAGAGATTAATTTCAAGATTATTATATGGAACAAAAAAATTTATCCCACTAATCATATTTATAGATGAGTTTTTATTCTAAATATGGTCTCACCTCCATCCAATATATGTAGATGATATCCACTATCTTTTGATCTATGTGGACGACCCTTTATTTAGTCAAATATATTAGAAACTCTGAAATCTTAACTCCAAATATTTATTGAATGGTTTAATTTATTCTCATGAATCTATCTAATGAATCTGTGTCTATTATTATACAAGTAAATAGAGTTACTCTTACGTAGGTTAAAAACTTCTTTTGAACTTCCACCATCCAAATCTGATAGTCATCAGTCATTGTTGCCTACTCCTTCTTCCACTTCCACTTTATATTTTATACATCCTTGATCCCACTTCCCATGACTCATTATATTTCTAAAAATCAACTTCTAGAAACATTCCTTCTAAAAGGTAGGTTTGATATATATGGAAACCATTTTTCACAAAAACCAAAAACATATACCAAAATATACATATATTTCAATATGCCTAATGTAGTGGAAAAGCTAAAAAAACATTCCATATAATATTAAAAGTAAGTAAATCATGAAGGAAAAGTTAAGAAAAGTATTTATAGAATAGTTTAAAATAGTGTACAAGGTGAATATAAACCCTTTATTTCTTTACTAGGAATTAATAAAATAATAGGCATGTTGAGGAAGTATAAAATGGAAAGAAAGACTTTAAATTTATAGCATAGAATAATAAACATGTTAAAAATTATTATGGGTTAACTCTACATATCTACTGAAAGATACACCATCTGTAACTTTAAGTGAAGTGGAATAAATAACTGGAACTCCCTAGATTTAAATATATTCCCATGAATTAATAAATCAAAATATTGGAAGAAGAACCTCATCATACACTGGACTAATGAAAACCTCACACAAACTCACATGAATAACTCACTAGCTAAAATTAAAGGTAAATGAAAAGAATAAAAAGTATTAAGTAGTTTAGACACTAAGTCCTATGCCCAAGGGAGAACACTATTTTGTTTTCACTACTTTATAAGTTATAAGAATTACAATCTCTTAAGATGAATAATTATAAGTAATCACTTAATTGTGTCATAAAATTTTTTTCAAGTGGTCCTACCACATTATATAATGTTATATCCAGTCATCCAGTTACATTTACTTCTGATATTCATGTAAGTCCTTGCATAGAGCATGATGATATTTAATCACGTGTATAAATTCCAGATAAAACCTATGACTTTCAATAAAACATAGAAGTAGTCCATACATAATTTTTTGAAAAACTTATGCATTCCCTTTGATGAAAAACCATGAAGAAAATTCGTATACCACTAATTTAGGAAACAATTATGTATCAACTTCAGCTCTCTTCTATCAGATAACTGGTTTCCTTCACATGTCATCAAAAGATGGAATATTATGAAAAAATTGACTCTAATAAAGATGTTTTATGTTGATTCCTTTTATAAAATTTATTATATATCTTATAGAGTTTATAATTCTAGTCAACTTAATTAGACTTTAATTAGGATTCATATTCCTAAAAATCTCCTACTTAAGGACTAGTTTAAGGGAAACCATGGAAACCTTCAACACTTAGGAAAAATTTAAATCCTTATACTTATATATCCAATATAACTTGACCCATAAATTCCCCTAATAGATAGTGGTAGGCCAAGTATTTTACCCCAACACCACATGAAATAGGCCAGGGGATGGTAACTAGCACTAAATATGCATATCACTCAATATGGGAGGCCTTAGCCTAATAAAACTATATATAATGTGTTTCCCCTCATAGGATGTAATATTTATTACATAAAATTAAAATAAAATTATATCCATATATATATTTCATTCAACAACCTACAAAATCCAAAAATATATAAACATAGAAAAATTGAATATTACAAGGGGAAAATGCACATCAAATAATAACCAAAGGGAAAAAACACTAACCTAAACAGAAGTAGTGAAGAAGTATCTACAGCTCGAATCTCCTAACATAAAATCTATCAACTAAAAATACCTCTAGGAACCCTTAATCTCTATCAACATGACATACACCAAGGCTACCATTGAACAATACATCATTAATATAAGACATGACATGTTCAAGAAAATACACCCATGTAGGGGTGAGTATAACATACCAAGTAGGATGCTGAAAAACCATAAAGTAATAATAAAGTATTGTTTAGATTAACCATAAGAAGAAAATTTAAGGAATAACTCATAAGAATAACACATATATGCTTGATGGAGATAACCAAAGATAGATAGAGAGTTATCATTCTTCACATACAGCTACAAGTGGAATCAACATGTCACTCCATGAATTTGAATTACCTAAATCCAGTAATCCATGTAAAATCTCTATAAAAGTTTTGTTAGATTCCAATCCCCTAGAAGGTATGGGATACTAACTCTAGTATAGGACCCCACACTTTTTTTGAGCAATTTATACAGGGGTACTGACTTTGGAGATAGTGGATCTCATGCCTTCAGTATGTCAGCAGAATATTATCCATGTCTGATCCACAAGTAGAGGATCTAAGGCCCTAGGTATGTGGGGGGTATTACCAACCATATCTGAGGATAGTGGGGAAACCCACACCCTAACTCAACCACAGAATTAGGGAGGGTTTCAAACCCTGATAACACTCTTATTTTCATGCCTAAACCCAGTCACCGACCCTACAAAGCTAAATCCAAAATTTACCTATCTCACCACTAAAAAAATACTCAGATAGATAAACAGACCAAAAAAATTATATCTACATAAAAAAAATACTCAATAATTTCTATTTATTTACATTAAATAGACACCCAATGTAAATTTTAAGAAACATGACACTAACGTGAAAAATTGGGCCCTATGGCTCACTGTAATGGGGAGTGTGTACCCTATATAGGACCTATAGTGTGGGTGTGGGGGTGTAATGTGCATCATGGTTCCAATGTGTGTTATGATGCATGGATAGATCAAATAATATATTCCCTATCCACCCACCCACATACACAAGAGGAACATTGTTCCTGTGAGATTAGCTCATGGGTCTGGAATAGCGAGGTAGGTCTAAGAACACCATCTGGACCATAGGTTGGGAAAGTCAAGCCTAATCTAGTGAAATGTGTCCCACCAATGAAAATCCTTCCACAACACACACCCAAGAACCAACTCCACTCAATTTAGTGGTCCACCATTCCATGTGTATCACCATCCATGATAGTTTCCAACTTCCTTTTCACTCTAGTGGCCAGATAACAACCACCCCTCTTAACTTATTTCATGGTGGATAAGTGGTTTTCGCCATCACTATTGTGGAATCCACCCCATTTCTAACCTCTATTCCACATCATTTTACCCTTCACCTTGATGTATAACCCCACTCTAACATCCCACATCATTTCCATTCACATGATTAGAGATAATAGAGAAGGAGGAGAAAAGAGAGAAGAGAGGGGAGGAGAGGGGTGGAATAATTATCATTCTTCATTTCTCTTCCAATTGATTCCCACAGACACCAAAAATGTTAGGGTTAAATTCTATCAATCCAAAATATAAAATCCATGGCATGAAATTAATGAATTCAATAATGGGGAAAAATAAAATTTTTATAAAATAATTGAATAATAATAATTCCATGAATAACAAAGAAAATAAAAACCCTCCTAAAATAATTCAATAATTAGAATTCCTTAAAGAATGGGGAAATCAATATTTGTAAATATTTCAAATTAAAATTCCACGATTAATAGAGTATAATAAATCCAAAATATCTTCCTCAGGATAGTATTTCTTATTGATAACGGTTGTTCCCTCATCTGTTATTATCATTGATCTTGAGGAGCAATTTGTTGGTCCCTCTTGATAAATACACTCTATTGGAACCCACAATTACTAGGTTTCATGTGGATAAACCTTAAAATTATGGTAAATATAATTACATAGATAAATTTTATAGGTTTATAAAATTATTTCTCTTAAAATGAGAAGTTAATATATAATATACTTCTCTATTAAAATAATAACTTAACTCTTCAATGATGGCCAAGTCCCAATACCCTTGATGAAAATTGAAATTATTCCACCCTTAGGTAAAAATCCACATTCTAGATGTATTCATGATGTTGAAATTTATATTCGATGGTCTATTTAAGTAGAAAATTATTTTTATCAATAATGTGTACATGTGAGCTAAAAATAATATATTTTTATTAATATATTAATATTAAGGCTTGGTGAAGCCTGTAACTTGACATGGGCTCCTCAAAAAGTCCCAAAATATAATTTAAAATATTCTAAGGGTTAAAAAAGTAATCCAGAGTCATTGTATCCTCCCAACCTTTAGGTTTTTTCACCCTAAAAATCTCAAACTACTTAGAAATGAGAAGTTATTGGGATCACATATATGTCACATGCTCACATGAGCTCTCTTAATGGTTCCCATGCTGCCAAAGGACACACACCAGTAGAATAGACCATTCTCTTATATTTCTTTCCTGACGGTCCTCGATTTACACCAATAAATTTGAGAATGCGGGCCCTTCCTTGATGTCCATATCACCCTACCCGTTGATGTATGATGGATCATGCATGTATCTCTTCAACTACAACACATAGAAGATATCGTGAAACTGGTCTATCTTTGGGGAAAAATCTAGGAGATAGGTAACCTCACCCACCCCATGCAAGATCTATAATGTATCAATGAAACTTAGGGATAGCTTACCACCTGACCAAAGCTCTATAAATAGCATCACGGTGAGACCTTCAGGAACATATGACCTCCCCCCTCAAACACCAATGTCCTCCATCATCGGTCCACATGAAGTTTCCAGACAGGATCCAAGTATCACTGAGAGGGGGAGGGGGTGAATCAGTGATATCCTTTTTCTTTTTATGTTTCCTTCTTTTTAAAATAACTTTTGCCTCATGTTAAATAGTTTATTCCCTTATTAAACACACAAAACCACAGAAATACAAGATTTACAAGGTTCACTACTCAACAAGAGTATCCACGTCCTTGGTATGGTACGAAAAAAAATCTAGTGCCACACAATCCACTAGAAAAAAATCCTTTGATGTGGAATACAATGAGTAGGATATGCCCTTACACTCATGTAGCACTTTGAAAACAATCTAATAGTGCATGTGCTCCCTCTTAGTAAAAATAGGGTAAAACAATGTTTTTGTGCTTCTTGATGAACATTCACAAATCAAATCTTTCACAACAATTATTCACTTTCCAACCTAGAAGTTGGTAAGAATCTCTTGGTGAAAATAGCTTGCACGTCACTCCCTACTTGTGTGTCTCCTTTCTTGTGTGCCTCCCTGCTTATACGTCACCCTTCTTGCGCGCCTTCCTACTTGCGCGCCACTAACTACTTGTGTGCCAATATTGTGAAAATCTCACAACTTGCGTGCCACTTTTGGCTTATACACAACAAAATTCTTGCATACAACTTCTTTCTTGCACACCTATTACAACTTATACACCACTGCTGCTTACGCACCACTCTGCTTGTGTGCCTCCCTACTTGCGTACCTTATGAATAACTCTCGACTTGAGCGACACTTCAGCTTGCACGACACTTTCTATTACTTTCACAATTAGAGCTCAAATTTTCTCTTAAGTGTTGATATTGTGAAAATGAGGAGGGTAGTCATCTATTTAGAGGCATTTTGGTGACCCTGCACGCAATGTATGCAACTCACCTTGCATTCCACTTTATCACTTACGCATTGCTTCATAACTTGTGATTCCCTTAATGAATTGTGTGCCACTTCTTAACTTGTGTGACACTTTCTTTCCTTTGTCATATTTTTATGTGATGATCTTTGAAATATGACTTGAACACAACTTTACACTTGCACACCATTCCTTCTTGTGTGCCACTTGTACTTGTGTGCCACTTTCTACTTGAATTCCATTCTTTAACTTGCATGCCATGTTCTTTAATTTTTCATATTTTGATGTGATGACTTTGAAATATGACTTGTGCGCAACGTCATACTTGTGTGCCATTCCTGCTTACATGCCACTTGTACGTGTGCGCCACTTCCTACTTGTGTTCCATTATTTAACTTGTGTGCCATGTTATTTCCTTTGTTATATTTTGATGTGATGACTTTGAAATATGACTTGTTCATAACATAAACTTGTGCACCACTCTTATACTTGCATTCCACTACTTGCGCACCACTCTTACACTTGCACTCCACTTTATTTCCTTTTCCAAAAACATTTCTTTACTCCCCCTATCCTTCATAAGGCTTGCATCACAAGTTCTCCAAATTTATGATATTTTTTAAATAAAAATCAGTAAATAATCATCATAGTTACCATGGTAAGTATTGTAACTTCCCTATCTTCCATCAACCACTTATACAAAGTGAATCGATTTCCTTTATTATCAAACTTCCTTGAAAAAAAAAGACAATACTTGAAAAGGATATTTATCATAATCATATTGTTCATAACACCACATGGTAATTCTAATGGATCTAGGTAGTTCTCATATTCTCATGGGTCACTTGCACCTTCTTCATTGTCACATGCACCAAATTTGACTCCAATAGTAATGACTTTCATATATTTATCCAACACAAGGGTGATCTAAACGGTCTCTCATATAGAGCCTCAAAATGTTCCATGTCAATAGTGGAGTGATATATATTGTTTTAATTGAGCTCCAACAAGGGTGATCAATCCTCCTATCTTGATCCAAAAATAAAAATTCACACCTTAAACATTTATTAGAGAACCTAAATAGTTCTCTTAGTTTAACCATTTTTTTTAGAATGGAATGATTTACTCATCCACAAATAGGTCTCAAAATATTATTTCTAGCATCTCCATAACCAGGATGTAAACTGAATATCATGGTTAGAAAAAATCATAGATGATTATCTATACAATTGGATGATATCATCCATGTACAAATTTCTCAATCTATCCATTGAAATCCGGTATCAAATAGTAAGTAAGAAGGCTGACTTGGTCAATTAGTTGATGATCATACAAATAACATCATGAAATATCACTAATAGATGGAGTCCTTTCATGAAATATATCAATATTCCATATTATTTCCACTCTAAAATCATGAGGTTTTGTGATAAACTTGTTGGTACCTAGTGGTTCACCTTCACCTATTGACAGGTGAGGGATCGACAAACAAACTCAAAAATACTTCACATTATTCTAGGATGGAAAAACTAGTTCCAAAGAACCATTTACATCTTCTTCACTCCTAGATTTATCATTAGTATTGAAGTCTGGAACTCCATAAACACCTCCTCACATAGCATGATTTCTTCCACTATCCTTACTTGAAAGAGTATAATGTACTCCCCATCTTTGGAACATCCATCAAGTTCATCTCCTATGAATATTAGGTCACACTAACTAAAAATTAAATTTTTATTTTAAAAGAACTTTTGAGGAAAAAGTGTGAAACCATACAAGTTCTACATAGTGATCCATTAAACATAATAGGAAATAAAAAAATCATTAAAAACAAGACTAAAATTATTATAGTCACTAACCTTGTATATCCCCCAATGAAGATCGTGTATCTTCATTTCTGGGTCCTTATGACTAAGTCCTCAAAATGGTTGGCTAGATTTTCCCATGTTTGTATATATTCCTTCGCATTAATATTCCTTTCATTTAATCCACATGCTAAAATTCAGTCTTGTTTGTTGATCCAATCCATTTTGGCCATGTTGATGGTGACTCGTAATTATCTTTCTAATATTTTTTCCAACTCCTCCTTTGAATCCTTAAGCTGAAAATACTATGCCTACAATTCTTCATTATAATGAAGAATAAGATCTGGGTGAATTCTTTTCCCTTATTATTTTCCTTTTACTTGGGTCACATCCACCTTTATATCCATACCACCCTACCCTTTTTTCTTAAGTTCACTGATTTTGGCCTTTTTCTTTCCATTGTGTAGTGACAAGAAATTTTTGATTTCCTTATATTTGATTGTTTTTCCACCATCCCTCACTTTGGTTCTGCTATCCGATCTTGATTCCATCATCTTCATTAACTGGGAGTAATCCTTTATAGATTTGTCTTTCTTACCCTTAATCACAACACAACCCCCCACATCTTGATTCCCCTTCCATCCCTTTTTCTTCCTTGGACTATGAAGTCATATCATGCATATTCCCTCTGAACTGTCCACTGAAAATGTGCTAGAAAAATATTCATCATAATCAACCCCTAAATGAAAGTCTATGGGGATTTCTTCTATTGAAGGCATATGCATACCCACCAAAGCCTGAGTCTCCTATTCTAAAATCGAGCATGAATATAAAACCCGATCATCACCCTTGTAGTCATGTTCTGTCCCTTACTCATCTAGCCCTTTGAATTGGTTGTTCAGATTTATATGAAAACCACTCTGTCTTGGAATAATCCTACTCACTAGCCTCTCCTTTCCCACTTATTAAAACTGGAAGTTATTCTCTTATCCCTTACAGCTCAAAGATTCTGACTCTATGACTGCATGGATCAAATTCTCATGAATGGGTCTGATATCATTGCTAACAAGCTCCTCGTGAGGTGAGTACTGTGGAATGTGGAAACCAGTTTACATAGAGACAACATCACACACCTTCTCAACACCACTTGAGCCAGATGGGACCTGCATAGATGGCCTACATATGACCAAGTACTATTTCAGATGCTCGAAAATGTCCACCACTTTTGGATCAGAAAGCTTTGATCTTGTCTTACTCTGATCAGGAGTCACCTGTGCTGACCCAGACTGGTTCAGTGAGAGAGCCTCAGTGACCTTTTACCCTAAATTTAGACTCAAAACATATTCTTTCCCATGCCTCACCCTATAGTCTTTATGACATTCAGATTAAAGGTGTCCCAACCGATTGCAGGACATGCATAAATTGGTCCAGGACTCAATGATGACCCTTTGTTTCCATCATAATTCTTCCCCAATAGAAGTCCATACCCATTCCACTGGAGGTATTAAGAAATAAACCTTAATACAGATCCTCAGATAAATCAAATGGAATATATATTTAGTTCTACTATCATCACAAATAAAGTGAACAACCATATTTCCAATCATTCGGATAATAGATGTGTTTTGTAAAGGTAGATCTAGTTCAAGAAACCCTACCCATACCATCATAGAAGGAACATCACACTTCATGTGGAATTTATAGGTCCATAGAAAGAGGTAAAAGAATAACCCATTAACAGATCTAGGATCTCTGGACCAAGTGAGATTTAGATCTTCCTCTAAAGAGAATCACATTATCAAATGTCAGTTGTCGAGAATACCAACCAATTCCCATTCCTATAGACCCCAAGTGCTAGAGACGAACCTATTGAAGACATCGATCGAAGGAAGTTTCTTCCTAAAGTGAGACACTAATGTCATATTGAGAATATTTGATGCCTCTAATAATTCCTTGAGTGAAAGAACCATTTGAGGCGATCCATTGAAGAGATTTGGAACCTTTGAGATAAGAGAAATTGTAGGGAAAGGGGAAAAGGAATTAGGGTCATAGAAAGGGAGAAAATGATGATGCCATAAGCAATAAAGTAGAGGGAGAGCATCCCTCCCCCCCCCCCCCCCACACCTCTAGTGGGGAGGGGGGGTCTGAAGTTGTAGTCGTCACCACTAGGGAATCCCCGAGAAGAGTAGAGAGGAAGAGATCTCCATGAATATTAGGCCACACTAAATCTCAAAATCAATGTCCCCAGGTTGATACGCTCTTATATACTGAAGAATTGTTAGGTTCACAACCATCAATTGAAGGTAGTAACTCCTCCCTCATTCACTAAGGATAACCATAATGTGGCCAATTACTCTGAAACATCCTCAATTTTCCCATCCCCAAATTATAGACTATCTAGAAGTCATAATTCCATAGGAACTCCAACCACCACCACTACCTTAGGTTAATATATATTTGGGTAAATATGTAATTGAGACTCTAATGGTTTGAATTGAACATAAATTTCTTTCTAATATGATAGTGTCTCCAAGTCTTCAGGGTGAACAATACTACTGCTACCTCTAAATCATGGACCACATAATTCTTCTCATGGGGCCTCGACTACCTGGATCCATAAGTAATCACTTCTTGCCTCTACATTGGAACCCAACTAAGCCTCACTTTAGAGGAATTAAAAAAACATGTACTTAACTCCCTACTTTGGAAAACAAAGGATAGAATCACTATTCAAATACTTCTTCAAATCCTCAAAGGATTTCTAGGACTATTCATATTAGAAAAATGGACACCCCTTTTAGATAAAGTAATTCATGGGGAAAACAATCCTTGATAATTATACAATGAATCTCTAGTAATACCCCCACAAACCCAAGGAAATCCATTCCTTGAACACACTCTTGTATGGATACTATACTAACACCAACTTGACCTTCAATGGGTCCATTCCTACTTCACCCTCTAAGATAACATGACCTAGGAAGTGAACCTCTATAATATAGAACTTACACATCGATGGATTTTATTATAACCAGTACTACTAAAGTAAGTCTAGTAAAATCCTATGTTACTTTGCATGACCATCCTCAAATTTTGAGTAGATGAGAATGTCATCAATGAAGATGATCATGAATCATCCTAAAAAAGGATAAAATATTTTTTTAATGAAGCCCATGAATATGAATAGGTGTTCATCACACTAAAGGTCATCGCCAGAAACTTATAATGTTTATAGTGACATCTGAAAGACATCTTCAGGATATCCTCCTCATGAACTGAAATCCAGTGATAGTCAAACCTAAGATCAATATTTGAAAACCAATTCACTCTATTTAGTTGTTCATATAGGTCATAAATTCTTTCTAAAGGGTGTTTTTCTTGAGTATTACCTGGTACATGAGATGATATTCAATACACTGCCTCAATCTCTCATCTGATTTTTTGTTAAACAAAATTGTGGTTGCCAAAAGGGGTACACTAGTCCTAATAAATAATTTCTCCATATGTCCATAAAAATATACCTCATCTCTCTAATCTCGTATGAAATTATCTGAGAGGATAGAGAAGGTATCAGAGGGGTCTCAAGGTGTATATTTATATAAAATTCAACCTCTTGATGAGAGGTAAAACTTGGTATATCTTTATGAAAAACATCCATGTATTCCACCAACACTGTGGGAAACTAATCACCCAACGTGTCTATTGTGAAAAAATAAAAAAAATTCAACTGGTGGGTGATTGGTAGTAAGTTCATGTAAAAATTACCTTCTCATATTATCTAAAAGATCCACTCACCTATGAATTAGAATCTAAATCATCTAGCTCAAAAGAACCTCACTCTATGATAGTGGTAGTCTATTCAGGCATGTACTAAAGATATCTAATCCATACCAAGGATGATTTAATGAATCTTCATCACATCCACCATGAGATCCAATGAACACCTCTCTCCACTAAGTGAAATATCGCACTATCAAAATATTTGGGTGAGTGTAAGATCAATTCCAGTATGTGTATCTAGTCACATGGGTCAGGATAGGGGATCCATTGGAATCTATAGCTCTCAAAATAAGAATGTGGAAATGAAGTAATGGATTAATTCAGAGTTTATGAGTGTGGGTTCCAATGTGGAGAAGACATGGATCATACCTCAGATCATGTGAGGTGAAACCTAGTTGAACGCACCCATCACCTATATCTAGATACATTCCCAACCTTTATCCTTGTAATCCTAGAATATACCACTAGAGGGTGGTGATATAAGTGGTTATTAATGTCATCTTCATCTAACTCCTCCTATCAATTCACTACCATCTCCTCCACCCAAACTCCCTCCCTAAGGTCTACCCTAGTTTCCTCTAGGAGATATTTTTTCATGGTGCCACCTCTTTCAAGGAGGTCTATTAACTGCCTAACTAACCTCAATGGTATCTTAGGTCAAGAATTAACCTTCTAGGGGACCTCATCCTTCATAGTTATACAAATTCCTATATACTGGATGACTATATCATCTACACAATCCCTGAGCCATAAATCCTCTAGCTGAAGATTGATTATGTGGTTTCCTCTCGAATCACGACCCTGAAGCCTAATGTTGGTGGCCCGTAGTTGATTAATTCACTCCTGGGTGACTGCTACTGGTACTTGTCACTCGTTTCCCCTTCATCTAGAATATCTCTATCATTAATCACTACTCCAACACCCCAACATAAGTAGTGATATATATGTGAAAAACACATGATTGAATATCTCTATGGAGGAATCACTCTAAATTCCATGCTCAGAAGAAATCATCACAATCCTTATCAAGGGGGTATTATATGATATTTATGAATCTCAAAAATGAATCTAAATCATTATAATTCCCTTCCATGACTCTACAAGATCTTGAATTTATAAATATTTCCACATCTATGGAAAGTAATCCTCATGAAAATTTTTTCTCAAACTCTGTCCAATAGAGAATTTCTTTATTATGATTATGGGTGATCAAGATACACAAAAATCATACCATGTCAAAAAGAATACCAGATTCCAGAACTACCATCCAATATGTAGGTTCCTGGTCTCACCCAAATTTACCCAAGTTTTAGGGTTAAGCAGTCGCTTGTTGTTTAGCTTGGGTTGTTGAATCCTCAGAGACCTAGAAGAAAACTATAGACACATACATTCTATGGACTATTTTTGGCTATGAAGTTGAAAAATTTGGGTTGATTTTAGATGGTTTTAAAGGATCACTAATAGATCTAAGTTAATTCAAATTAAGATAATGAGTTGATCCTAGGTTATTTCTCGAGGTGGATTGGATGAAATTCTTTTTTAACGGTTTCAATTTCTTCTATTCGAGATGGGTTTATTCAAGAAGATCAAACAACTTTATCACTTACTGATTTAATACTAACACACTATAATACTAATCACCTATACACTTAGAGGATCAAATTTATGAGCACTCCAAGGTAAAGGTTCTTAATAGACACTACAAGAAAACCGCCGTTTAGCGGCGGTTTTTTCACGGCGGTTTTTAAAACTGCCGTGAAACGCGTTTCGGGCCGCCATTTCACGGCGGTTTTAAAAACCGCCGCGAAAAAACCGCCGCTAAACGGCAAAAAAAATTTTTTTTTTAAATTTTTTTTTATTTTTATTCAAGGATTAGCGGCGGTTTTTTAAAAAACTGCCACGAAATAGCGGCAGTTTCGGTAAAACCACCGCGAAATGAAATGAAAAAATAAAAAAAACACGAGAAACCCCAAAATCACTAAAACGACCATAACTTTTGATCCGGGCGTCCGTTGAAGCGCCACGACCAGTCAAATCGAAGCACATGAAGAGATCTAGAGGCACATATAATCAAAACCATGAGACAGTCTAAGGTGTGGAAGATATTAGAGTTATAAGAAATTTGAAAAAAGTTCTCCAACTTCAAACGGCCATAACTTTCGCTCCGGGTGTCTGTTTGGGCTCTACCACATATCAAATCGAAGCCAGCGAATAGATCTACGCACCAAATTGACACAAGAAAGTTTTTGTCGTGTTTTTCGACCCCAAAACCCCCTCCGAAGGCCTCCAAAACCCCATTTCTGTCACTGGTGTCCCGTCGAACTTGTCTTCAAACGGACCTAACTTTCGATCCGCGTGTCAGTTCAGCCTCCTCCACCTGCCAGATCATAGCTCGTTCCATGAGCTTCAGTTTGACTGGTCGTCACGCCCACATGCACTCCTAGATCATATTTTATGGTCTTTTTAGTGGGTATCGGGTTTGTTATGTTTTTCAATGCCTCGTTTCTAGCACCCGTTCCCTGTCAGCTTTTTTTTAAATGGTTGTAACTTCCGATCCGCCTATCCATTCGGACTCTTTCACCTTTCAGGTCGAAGATCATTTCAGGATCTTTGATTTGACAGGTCGCGGATCTAAAACGGACTCTCAGATCATAAGTTATCTCCATTAATGTGAGTCCAATGTTTTTGTCTCTTTATGACCGTTTTGACGGGTTTTAACGGTTGCTCCATTTATTACTATTTATTTGGGTTTCCATGACTTGTTATCTTTATCAATGGTTTTTTGTGGGTTATTATGATGATTATGTTGAATTATTAAGGAGTTTTCCAGAGTTGTCACGAGTTTTCATGCATTCTCATTCTTTCTAATGCCTCATTCTTCATATGCTTTTTCATCCTTTTTCATGCGTTTTCATGATTTTTAATCCCTTATCACGTCTTTTCATACTTTTTCATGTGTTTCCTTTATTATTTATTATTTATTATTTATAATATACTTTAATTTATTTATTATCTATTATTTGTAACTGGTTATTTATTATTTATTATTTATTATTTATTATTTATATTTATTAATTATTTATGTTTGTTTATTATTTATTATTTATTATTTATATTTATTTATTAGTTATTATTTATTAGTTATTATTTATTATTTATTATTTATTATTTATTATTTATTGATTATTTATATTTATTTATTATTTATTATTTATTATTTATTATTTATATTTATTTATTATTTATTATTTATATTTATTTATTATTTATTATTTATATTTATTATTTATTTATTATTTATTATTTATTATTTATTATTTATTATTTATTATTTATATTTATTTATTATTTTTTATTTTTTATTTTTTATTTTTTATTTATTATTTATATTTATTTATTAGTTATTATTTATTAGTTATTAGTTATTATTTATTATTTATTATTTATTATTTATATTTATTTATTATTTATTATTTATTAGTTATTATTTATTATTTATTATTTATTATTTATATTTATTTATTATTTATATTTATTTTTTATTTTTTATTTTTTATTTTTTATTTATATTTATTTATTATTTATTATTTATATTTATTTATTATTTATTATTTATATTTATTTATTATTTATTATTTATTATTTATTATTTATTATTTATTATTTATTATTTATTATTTTATTTATTTTTTATTTTTTATTTTTTATTTTTTATTTTTTATTTTTTATTTATATTTATTTATTAGTTATTATTTATTAGTTATTATTTATTATTTATTATTTATTATTTATTATTTATGTTTATTTATTATTTATTATTTATTATTATATTTATTTATTATTAATTATTTATATTTATTTATTATTTATTATTTATATTTATTTATTATTTATATTTATTTATTATTTATATTTATTTTTTATTTTTTATTTATATTTTTTATTTTTTATTTTTTATTTATTATTTATTATTTATATTTATATATTTATTATTTATTATTTATTATTTATTATTTATTATTTATTATTTAATATTTATTATTCATTATTGATTATTTATTATTTATTATGTATTATTTATATCTATTATTTATTATTTATTATTTATTATTTATTATTTATTATTTATTATTTATTATTTATTATTTATTATTTATTATTTATTATTTATTATTTATATTTATTTATTATTTATATTTATTTATTATTTATTATTTATATTTATTTATTATTTGTTATTTATATTTATTTATTATTTATTATTTATATTTATTTATTATTTATTATTTATTATTTATTATTTATTTTTATTTTTATTTTTTATTTTTTATTTTTTATTTTTTATATTTTTTAATTTATTTTTTATTTTTTATTTTTTATTTATATTTATTTATTAGTTATTATTTATTAGTTATTACTTATTATTTATTATTTATTATTTATTATTTATATTTATTTATTATTTATTATTTATTATTTATTATTTATATTTATTTATTATTTATTATTTATATTTATTTATTATTTATTATTTATATTTATTTATTATTTATTATTTATTTTTATTTTTATTTATTTTTTATATTTATTTTTTATTTTTTATTTTTTATTTATTATTTATTATTTATTATTTATATTTATTTATTTAATATTTATTATTTATTATTTATTATTTATTATTTATTATTTATTATTCATTGTTGATTATTTATTATTGATTATTGATTATTGATTATTTATTATTTATTATTTACTATTTATTATTTATTATTTATATCTATTATTTATTATTTATTATTTATTATTTATATCTATTATGTATTTATTATTTATTATTTATTATTTATTATTTATTATTTATTATTTATTATTTATTATTAATTTTTTATTATTTATATTTATATTTTATTTTTTATTTTTTATTTTTTATTTAATATTTATATTTATTTATTAGTTATTATTTATTAGTTATTATTTAATATTTATATTTATTTATTATTTATTATTTATATTTATTTATTATTTATTATTTATATTTATTTATTATTTATTATTTATTATTTATATTTATTTATTATTTATTATTTATTATTTATATTTATTTATTATTTTTTATTTATTATTTTTTATTTATTATTTTTTATTTATTATTTATATTTATTTATTTAATATTTATTATTTGTTATTTATTATTTATTATTTAATATTTATTATTTAATATTTATTATTTAATAATTATTATTTAATAATTATTATTGATTATTTATTATTTATTATTTATTATTTATTATTTATTATTTATTATTTATATCTATTATTTATTATTTATTATTTATTATTTATATCTATTATGTGTTTATTATTTATTATTTATTATTTATTATTTATTATTTATTATTTATTATTTATTTATTTATTATTTTTATTTTTATTTATTTATTATTTATTATTTATTATTTATTATTTATTATTTATTATTTATTTTTTATTTTTTATTTTTTATTATTTATTTTTTATTTTTTATTTTTTATTTTTTATTTTTTATTATTTATTTTTTATTTTTTATTTTTTATTTTTTATTATTTATTATTTATTATTTATTATTTATTATTTATTATTTATTATTTATTTATATTTAATTATTATTTGTTATTTATATTCATTTATTATTTATTATTTATTATTTATTATTTATTATTCCTTATTTATTATTTATTATTTATTATTTATTATTTATTATTTATTATTTATTATTATCGAGTTTATATCTATTATATATGTATTATTTGTTTTTTCAATTAATATATATAAGTATATTAAATTATGTTTATTAACCACATGGCGAGCTTGCAGGAGTGGTAAAGTCTTTGGATTTATATTGCATGGGCATGCATGTGCATGTGCATGGGATGTGCATGCATGGATAAATAAAGTAAATAAAATAATATGAAATAAATAAATAAAATAAAATAAATACGAAATAAAATAAATAAATAAAATAAATACGAAATAAAATAAATAAATAAATAAATACGAAATAAAAAAAAT
Organism: Viscum album; assembly: GCA_963277665.1. Classification (NCBI taxonomy): domain Eukaryota; kingdom Viridiplantae; phylum Streptophyta; class Magnoliopsida; order Santalales; family Viscaceae; genus Viscum; species Viscum album. The sequence continues at coordinate 1,350,678,452 of OY728159.1, read as the reverse complement.
AAATAATAAATACAAAATTAAATAAATAAATAAATACGTAAAATAAATAAATAAATAAATAAATACGAAAAATAAATAAATAAATAAATACGAAAAATAAATAAATAAAATAAATAAAATAAATAAATAAATAAATAAAATAAAATAAATAAAATAGATAAAATAAATAAATATATAAAATAAATAGATAAAATAAATAGATAAAATAAATAGATAAAATAAATATATAAATAAATAGATAAATAAATAAATACGAAAAATAAATAATTAAATATATAAATAAATATATAAATAAATATATAAATATATAAATAAATATATAAAATTAAAAAAATAACAAAAATAACAAAAATAAAAAAAATAAAAAAATAAAAAAACCGCCGCTAAAAAACCGCCGCAAAACGTTCTGCGACGGTTTTGAAAACCGCCGCGAATAGTTTCCCAACGCACGATTTAGCAGCGGTTTTTTAAAATCGCCGCGAAACGAAAAAAAACCACCGCTAAATGCCTTTTTTGCCATAGTGAGAACTTGAAGTATGTGGCCTTAAAATTCAACAAGGATGAAAAAGTTTTAAAAGCATCAAATAAAAATATCAATTAAAAGAAGTGATTAGACATTAATGGGGTGATAAATAACATCCAATAAATCCCCTTGATACTTCCTTAGATCAACCCATAAGTGGGTTATCCCTCCATTTATTCTATGGTTTTAATGGAAGTGGTAAGTAGACTTGTGAGGGAGGAAATAGAGAAGTAAAAAAACAATAAAATAATGATCACTCCACCATTGTGTGATAATTTCACAAGGTTTGGTGTGAATAAATTCACACCTTGAGACAACGGTATCAACATGATATGAATAATAACATAATAAAAAGATAATAATAACTTTTATTAAGAAACTAAGATGAATTATAACAACTTACATGTGAAAGATAAACTTGAGACAACAAAATTGCAGCATAACATTACAATGAAAGAACGCACTAAATATGATAAACTCATCCACCACCACTTCCTTAAATAGGAATTTCAAGAGTCTTGGGTTGATCTTCCAATAGTAAAAAGGATCTCACTTGAGTATGGTAGGCCTTGGGTGGTGGAAAGTAAGGGAGAGTGGACTTCTTTATCCTTGACCCGAAGTGGCATCCAGCTTTCATCAACCGAACAGAGGCACCTAAATGTCCTTCTAGATGGCCTAATTTAAGTGGTCAATAAAAGAAAAAGATTAATCTCAGGATTTCTCCTATCTCTATTTAAAATATCATCCCAAATTAATTTGTGGTTTTCGAGATATGATTAAATTTTTGGGCTGTTTTTCTGGGCCACAGAATCTAGCCCAGAATTTTATCTTCAACTTGAACCACCTGAAACTTTATTAAAACATCATAATTATCTTTGTCCACTATTTAATTAAATGGTTTCTATGATTTCCTCTATATTCACTTCAATTTTCAGAATTATTGGACTTTTATATTGGCCATTACAATAGTTTTATTGGGCTGATGTCCAGTTCACTTCACCCAGAATGTTGTTTGTTCAAGGCCAACTTTGGTGGTCTTCCAATATGAATATTCAAGTACTCCAAAAGTATGAATTGTTACCAATGTAATGAGAAACATAAAAATTAAATATTAAAATAAAATCAATATCATTAGGTACTTTAAATGATGTTAAAAAATGTACCATGTAATAGTTCATTTTAAGAAGGAATTATAATTATAATATGAAATAATGTTCAAAGTGTAAAATGCACTAAAATGGTGTTTATGAATAATAAAGCATAAAAATATTATATATATTAACAATGAATATTTTCCTCATTAAGTGAATAATCACACCCCCCAACTTGAGTTTTCCTAGTCCCGATCAAAATATATCTCAAAAATATGAAATTCGAATTCCCTTTTCCAAAAAAAATTAATAAACAATGATCACCAAAACCCCTTATATCAAAAAACTGTGAAACCCATAAAAATATTTTAATAAAATATAGTTTCATTAGAAAATCCCAATCCCAATCATATTCCTTTGTTCAAATTCATCGCCATATTTCATCTAATATCAATTAAGTATGAGGATGTGTTGTGTATCTGTTTCCTCTAGAAATAGGGATGACCTTGTTTGTTTAAGGTTCAAACATTCCAATTGGTTTCTAACGGGTTTGTTCGTAGAACCGGAAACATCCAATGATTCTATATCCATTTGGACTTACTTTCCAAAGGTAGGTGCTCATTAGTTGTGGACTGATGAGGCTTAAGAATTTGCATTGGTTGAGAGGATGGGAGGTCAGACTCATCACACCTTTTGGGGGGAATTATTGTCTACTCTGGGACTCTCTTTATATATTTAAGTTATGTTCGTGAATCCTTATTACACTACTAAGTATGAAAATGAGCTTTCCTTAAAATCTGACAATCAATGATTTAATATGTATAAGATTTAGAGAATCTTTTATATGTATTTGAGGTTCTTCATCGATAGAGAATCATATGTATTTGTTAGATATTCTTAGTCAATGGTATCCTTCAATACATTATACAAATATATCTTGGTCATTATGATAACCATACTGGTTTTAAATCCACTTAGTGGGGCACTTGAAGTTTATTGTCGTTCGGAAGGACATGGAGTATTTCAGAGTTGGGATCGTACCCACAGATGGGCTACCTACGTATCCTTGTTAGAAAAGGAATCAGAACCCATGTAGTTCATGAATTAAGATATAGTTTAACGTCATATGGGACGGATGAGAATAAATGGGTGATGGTCTTGAACCTCAGAAAGGCTTCCTACGTACTATACTTTTAAGGTAGAGATCAAATTCCACATAGTTCGGTTGGGAATTGTGGGGCTTGCGTATGATTAATGGCCCAAAGAGAAGTGTCGTGGTTACTTTTACACTCTAAGCTCATGTGAGTCATGCTCGGTGTGAGAAACAAGAGGTATCAGTAAACCTAACAATTTGTGCCATGAAAGATGCAGTCACAAGGAATGATATGGGGATTATGTATGTATGATTTTTCCAAATAGATAAATATCAGGACTTACTTTTGAGAAGAAGCCCAGGAACAAGGTCCATAAAGGTATATGTGCTTTATAGATATTTGGATACTCTAACTTGGGGATTACTCCTGAGAAGGATACCTAAATTAGGAGGGGACTTGTGATTGGGTTTTATTCCTGAGAAGGAAGCCCAAATCAAAAGAAGTTTAAGACTGGTTAAGAGAAATTATGACTGGGGCTTATTCCTGAGAATGAGGCCTAGGTTAAAGGGACTTGAGAACTTGGGGATTACTATAACGACCCATACTTTACATACATTGTTAATACTTCAAAATTGAAGCACACTTATTACAACATATGACAAAACCACAAAGGACCGTATAGGTATAGTGTCTTTAGAAACTGGGAAACATAAACAACTGGTTCATAAATCTTCTACAGTGTCTCCCATTTATTTCATCATATCTAGGGTCCCTTTTAGCATATTCTACTTAATATCCATCTTCCTGACCTGGGGAAAATAAAACATACAAAAAGGGTGAGCTCAAATGCTTAGCAAGGGCAAATAAAGGAAATAAAAATCATATCATATCTTTTTGAAAATCATAACCTGCAAAAGAGATCATAATATCTTAACATGGAATAAATCATAGAAGTGAAAATGAGATCCCCATAATCATAACATAAAACTTGAAACTTTGTGGCACGCACACATAATCATGGAAAATCATTTCTTGTTAGTCATGACTCATTGCCAAGACTATCTTAGTGGATAAAGTCCATTTCTGAACCGAGTTCACTCCTCGTTTCAGTCCTGAATCACTGAACCGAAATAACCTTCCGTTCCAGCCATGTCTATCTCATGAGATATAAATCTTTACCCAATGAATTAGAGGGAGATATAGGTCCCACCCATCTTATAATGAATCCTTTCTTATGTGTTCCACATAATCATAAATCATACATCATCGCATAACACATGTAACAAAATGGGATTCATGAAACATCATGACATCATAAAACAAATCATATAAGGTAAATGACTTCATAAAAATAATTCCCTCACAACATAATCAATGTAATAATAGGGATAAAAACAGAACCCTTTATTATCTTAGATGGAAAATAATTTTGATAAAACACTTGAACTCCATTCTTGAGGAAAATATCATTTCTTCTTCAAAAACACTTTTCTTTTCTTAACATGTCATACAATTATAAACTAAAAGAAGTTGATCAAAAATAAACTTGAAAACTTGTAAAGGAAGCTTCTTGGAAATAATGTTTTAAAAAAATCCATTCATGCCGTATAAGTTAAAAAAACATTCTTCGTACTTTTGTCGGAAAAGTCAAAAAGTACCTCGTACGAAAAAAACAACAAAAGATTCCTTTCATATTCTTTACTAAAAACTCACCGAAGGGTAAAATTGGATTTAAACTATTGTAAGTGGATGGAAGCAATATTACATATTGATGGAAGATGGATGTGGATGATAAAATACACCCCAGTAAATACTTACGAATAAATAATCTCGGATAAAAATGAGATTGTGATATTTCCCTTACCTTAGGTCTGATTTGCTTTGTACGTGTCCTAAGATCCTGTATAATGGTTTAAATAATGTTATTGACTTATTCCATAATCATACATATTGATATTATATCATATATGGTCATATTCTTAGCTTCTTATTAGTAATATTTCATTGTTACTTGTTACTCGGGTCTTTATTGCCTTTTGTTCTTATGCGTGTTTTGCCGAATAAATTCTTATTATTCTTTTAAGGTTATAGATACCTTATATCCAGAATGGTATTAGTGTAACATATATCATATTTATTCATTCAACTCATTTATATAATTACTATGTAATGATGATCATGTAGAACGAGTCGCATCACATCGTGGAGACGGTATTCCGTACATACGCACGAGCGATGATATTGTTCCCATGATCGTGGAATTGTATTTAAGTGTATTTATACTATTTCAGTATCAATATCACTTTATAATAATCATATATAGTTACTCATTACACCATTATACCCATCCTTGTAAGGTGATGATGGAAAATAGATTACACCACGGCGTGGAGACGGTATTCCGTACGTACGCACGCGCGGTGATTTCATTTTTCCGTAGGATGGATAGAAGGTGAATTAGGGTTGTTTCATATTTATAATAACATATCAGTATGTAAGTAATACTGATGTTATTACTTTATCATGAAACAACTAAAGAAGAAGAAGTTGAAGAAGAAAGAAATTGAAAAGATCGGTAATGGATATTACCTCTTCTTTGAAACGCCTCTTTGAATCCTCCACTTAGGGAACTAAGATTGGTCTTTGAAGAAGACCAGGACCTCTAGGATTATTCTAGGGAAGTGGATAAGGGATTTTGGCAGGGGTTGGCCGAGCTTGAGTGCTCAAATTGGTGTGAGGAGGAGGGGGAGGAGGTGCCCTTTTATAAGGGAGGAGAGGGGCACCTTAGGAATATCTCAAAATATTATTTTATATTAAAGTCAAAATCGGTTTATAATGGTTCCAAAGGGTCTTATTTCGAAGGTAAAGTGGGGATGGGTCTAAATCCTATCAACCAATAGGATTTAGACAAGTTTAGGTTATTATTTTAACCTTATCAATTAGATTTAACTCTAAGTCAAATAATTTAACTTTTACCGTGACTTTTTGTTTTCTTACACTATATGGTTAATACACTTACTATAACATGCCAAACGAACCCCAAGTTGTTTATTATTAATATATATATCCTTATATAAGTCATTTGGCCGAACCTTATATTTTTAGGAATAAAATAACAATTAATAATATAATATTTGATTTAAAAACTATTTTGTGTCAATTTTGACACTATTTGATATACGATTTTTGTGAAAGTCATAACAGAATTATATGTTCGAACCAAGTTGATTAAATCAACACTAATATATCATATTAACCTATAAAATTAGTTTAATTCATAAAAAGTCTCAAATTACATTTATTTGGGCATTTATAACATCAATTATGTTAACATTTCCTTAAAAGGGTAATTACTGCATCATCGTTGTGTCATAAATAAATTAATTTATATAAAGTCTAAAAATTATAAATAAAATACCATTATTTAGGAAATCTTTTTATCTTTCTAATGAATATTTATAGTCGAATTTATCTTATGTATAACCCTATATGAAAAATTATTTAGTTATTAAACTTTGATTTTAACTATTTTAACCCTTCTTTAAATAAATTAATAATAAATGTCCTAATCTAATCCAAGTGGACCTAAATGGTCATATTTTATTCAAAAGTTTGTTTTTGGTCGAATTACACTTGTCCAATAGAATTAGGACATGTGTTAGGGTAATAATAATATCATTTTTACCCTTAATTACCCTATTTACTTTTAACCGTGGTAAAAAAAAGTAAAAAGTTACTATTCACCAAAAAATTATTTTTATCTCATTGAACCACATTTTAGTCCTTAATATTAACCGTGCCTCTCGGATTTTCGAAATTCCATTCACAGAAGCGGTAAAATTAAGTTTTATGCAAAATTCAGTTTTTAACCTACCACTTAGTGGTTTCACTATTCATCAAAAATTGAAAGTTTTCAGAAAAATACCAAAATTTTACCCTAGGCTAATTTCGGTATTCCGAATCCAAAAATGAAGTCCATTTTGAAAAATAAAATTTATAAAATTTCAAAAAGTGGTTATTACTATTCATAACGGCTAGTTTTATTTTAATAGCATATCGTTGTTTAGTGAAACTCGGTATTGCGTACGACGCAAGCTATCGAGGAAGGTCACGATTTCGTGTAAAGCAAACCAAGCAAGTGTTTTGTAGAAAAATATTCCTTTGATGATTTATATAACATAAAAGTCTCAGGTGTTACAATTACTCTTGAGAAGGAGGCCCAGGTTAGGGAATTATAATTGGGACTTACTCCTGAGAAGGAGGCCCAAAATTAAGGAACTTGGGGCTTACTCCTAAGGAGGATGTCCATATTTGGGAACTTGTTATTGGAACTTACTCCTGAGAAGGAAGCCCATATGTTAAGGAGACTTGATATTTAGGACTTATTCCTGAGAAGAAGGCCTAAGTTAATGGAATTTATGAGTGGGGATTACTCCTAAGGAAGATGCCCAAATTAGAGAAATTATGACTAGGGCTTACTTCTGAAAAGAAGGCCCAGGTTAGGGAACTTCTCATCTTAAAGGATGAGGTTCAATGAATGAAATCTCTCACCTTAGTGACATAAAGGTATATAAATCACTAGATTTTGAGAGATTTTCCACATAATTCCTTTCAGATAAGGAAACCAACAAAGGAACCGTTCTATAAATGGTTTTAAAGATGGTTCTGAAGGTTAAATCTTGAAGAGGAGAGGTGGATTTGAAGAAATCAAGTGAATAGGAAGGAGGGGCACCCAAAAAGAGAGAGGCGCACAAGTCATGTGTTGGCGCGCAAGTCGTGGTCGCGCAAGTATACTTGTGCGACACATGGGTACTTGCACGACGGTCAACCCTTAGGGTAATATTTGGGCGAGACTTAGCTCAATCCCTTAGTATTATACCTAAAGACTTTTAAATGAGTGGCGCACAAGTTTTATTGAAGGAATAAGGCGGTGCGTAAGTGTGGACATTTTCCTTAAGGGATGAACACTTAGGCGCACAGGTGTTGATGAATTTCAACACTTAGGACTTGTTCCCCCTCTTCATACCTTACATTCTAGGTAAGAATTTACCTTAGAAGTGTTCAGAAGGCTTTGAGGAGAGACTAGGGTGCCCAGAGCTCAAATCTGAGTTTCTAGATATTTTCTGTCCTGAAATGGGGGGCCCACAAGGGGTATTTATAGGCCTTTGAAGACCTTGGGTGAAAATGAAATAGGGCACGCAAGTCACCTGCGTGCCCAAAATATGGTGTGCAAGTATACTTGCGCAACCATCTTGGAACTTGTGTGGCCCTTACTTAATGGAATCTTTGTTCATGACTTTGTCAATTTTTTATGTTTCTTCAAAGGATAAATCACTTTGGACTAAGGTATTACTCTTTTGCATTCGTTAGACTCTGTGATGGAAAGGAGCGTCAACAAAAGTCCCCCCCTCAGAGTTGGATCTGAAAGGAGGATGTGACTCTGAGGAAAAAGGAGAAAACCAAGGAACTGCGGCACACAAGTTTTGAGCACACAGATATTGGCGCGTAGGTGAGAGGCGTGCATCTGGAGTCACCCAGGTGTGAGTTGTGCAGGCTTCGGCACGCAGGGGTGCGGCCTGGCCTATAAATATGCGCCTCATTCTCACGCAAAGCACCCGGATTTCAAACTTTAGAGCTCTCACCGCGCAAGTTGCCTTCATCACGCAAGTTACTTGTTTTCAGCTAGTTTCTTTGTGTCGTGCTTCTATAGAGGTATTTGGACTTGCGCGGTGATACCTGTGCGCCCAACACTTGCGCGACACAACTATACTTGTGCGCCAAAATTATACTTGCGTGCCTTAATGCCTTAGTCATTTTTTTCATTTTTCTTCCCAAATTTTATGAAAAATCAACTCACTTAAGAGTTAATTATTCGACCTTTGTGCAGATTCAATGGATCCTAGAAGAATCGGAACTACTGATTAACTGGAGAGTAAGAGGATTGATGATATGATGAACATTGCAGGCCATGATTACTATGATATCTGCAACAACACTCTTCCAGATTTGGCCAAGTACTTGATGAAATATCATGTCTCGCTACCGGTTAGAGGAGAGAAGACTATCATGAAATTAGAACAATATCTGAAAAGAGTACTCTCTCCAAATGGCACTTTACTTCCAATGCTCCATTCTCAAATCCATGTATCCATATTCCAAGTCTCTTGGACAGAAACAGAGTCACTATTTGATCAACAGAAAATTTTCTCAAACCGCACTCAAGAACATTCTTTTACAATTGTTCCAAGAAGAGCGGGTATAACTACGTCTCTTATTGTATCCAGTTTAATGAATTAATTTCAGGTGGTTTCTGATGAAGCTCGGGATTCCATAAATCAAATGAAGATTTATGTTGACAGCCTTTTTTAATTCTTATAAAATAGAAGAGACTCCAGTCTGTGGATGTCCTTATAACTCTTGTGCATCAATGAAAGACACTTTCATCTTCAATAATTTGTGCATGCCTTATTTTTCTACCTGCTTTAAATTTTTACTTAAGCCAATAGGCCTAGTAAACATAGTTTGATTTTTTGCTAGGATTATTAAAAATAACCCTACAAACTTTAAATCTTTAATTTCTCAATATTACCTAAATCATACGAAATGTATGTTTAGTGAGCTGGGACTTGACTTTTGTTCAGATTTCCCTTGTCTTTTGTGGGCAGTTTAAATTCATGCACTTCAGACATAAAAAGGATAATGTTTAAGGTCGAAATATCTTTGACCGATGGATTAAAATTGACTCAATTCCTTGATAGTTTATCTGAAAACAGATTACCACACTCAAGTATGGGGGAAAACATGTAAAATATGACTTAAGAAATTTTGAATCTGATGAATGATACGAAAAAGGGCTAAAAGGCATTAGAAGAAGTATTTCCCAAGAATGAAGTTAACACTATTTAATAAACCTGTTAGGGGGTTGAATTATACAGGGCCACCTAAGGGAATTGGTTGCATAGTCAAATAATAGCATCTTTTGGCTGACAGGTCCATTATGTAGACTACTTATGCAAGGCCGCCTAAGGTCATGTGCTGCATAGTCAGGCAAAAGAACTCTTAGAAATTTACTTTTCTACTTCTAAAAAGTCAGTGGAAGTTTATGGAGATTCAAATTTTCCAAAGCACAAAGTCTGTTGTATGGAAAGAGGTACTTGAATATGGAGATGATATTTCCAATCAAGATTATCAAAGAATTGGATGAATTTCACTCCTGTGAAGGTTTGACCCAAACGTAGGGAAGGAAAATATAAACCATAGACTTGAATACTTTCAGATCATGAAAAATAATATGAGACAAATATGTTAAGGATGGATATTTTTGCAGATCCCTACATATTTTCATTAAGAAAAATAAGGACAAAAGAGGTTTTCCTCCCAAGAATGAAGTTACTACTATTTGACAAACCTATTAGGGGGGTGAATTATGCAGGTCTGCCTAAGGGCATTGGCTGCGTAGTCAAATAATAGCATCTTTTGGCTGAGAAGTCTGTTATATAGACTATTTATGCAAGGCCGCCTAAGGGAACGTGCTGAATAGTCAGACAAAATAACTCTCAAGTATCAAACATTTTCTGACCAGAAGTCAAGAAAAGGGTTATGGGGATCTAGAAGAATTTAAGGTTAGAAGTATGACACATGAAAATGGGCATTGTTCAATGCATGTAAAGATACACAGACCAATGCTAACCATAATTATGTTGTGGTTGGGTCCTGAATTGAGGTACTGGACTTTACTACGTATCTTATAAGGATGGGAATCAAACCATACGTAATTCTTGAAATATAGTTTAACATCATGTGGGATGAGAGTATAGGAAATCTTAGTTTAAGGTCATAGAGCTTGAACCAAGGGGGAATTTTCAGCCAAGGGACTGAAAGTGAAATTTGGGGTTAGGCCCAAAGACTTGGGGCTAGATTCGAGGGATGCTCGAACGTTCCTACGTATCCCATAAGGATGGAAATCAAGCCGCACGTAGTTCTTGAAATACCCTTTGTACAGATTTGGTTCGTACAAGTGAAGGGTGAAAGGGGGACTTTAGTGCAATGATGGATTGACCCAAGATAAAAGATTCGGGCAGTGCCATTTATGCACATAGTATTTGGAATATAACATGATTAGAGATCAATGTAAATAATGATTCCCTTTTAGGTGAGGGTGTCAAAGAATGTTGTAGTTTATTGTCGTACAAGACAAAAGGTGTGAATAGTTTAACATCATATATCAAGGACGATGGTGAACCAATGTAAAAAGTATTGGTTCTGGGGATGCCTCACATATCAACATCATATGAGATGGAGGTGAATCGATGTGAAGAGATTGGTTTTCGACTTGAACCTCAGGTGGTTTCCTACATACCCAGCCTAGAAGGCAAGGATCAAAGTCCGCGTAGTTCAATTAAAGAATGAATTGGTGATCATGTTTTTCTTGAAGACAACGACCTAAAAAATGGTATCGGGACTTACACATGGTTAGCGGTCCAGAGAGGGTGTTATGGTTGAAGTTTACTCTAAGATCATGTGAGTCATACTCGGTGTGAGAAACAATAGGTAGCAACAACCTTAACGATGCACGGTTTAACGTCATATAGGACGTATTAGGGAATTTTTCACAGTTTAACGTCATGTTGGACGATGGAACAGTTTAACATCATGTTGGAAAATGGTGCGAATAGTTTAAGGTCATATGCATGGACCGATGATTATGCAGTTTAATGTCTTGTTGGACGTAAGGGACTTCTGTACAATTTAGCATCATGTGGCTAGGATGTCACAGTTTAATGTCATGTTGGACGTAAGTACCAATATTTTAAGGTCATATGCATGGAATGTTAGATGTATTTGTATTATACAAAATACTTCTTCAGAAATCTGGCATTGGTTGGAGTAGTGATGAGTTCTCCATTCATTGAGATTAAAGAATAAGCTCCATTGGAGTAGACCTTATATATTGAATAAGGTCCTTCCCATTTTGGCTTCATCTTGGGAGGTTTCTTTTCTAGTATCATTCAAGTTCTAAGAACCAATACCAATTCTCCCTGAATGAATGAACAAAGACGAACTTTTTTTTTGAAAGCTCGTGCTATTCGATTTTGATATACTTCCAAGTGGTGCAAGGTGCATAATATTTTCTCATCTAATCATTCCAATTGATCCAATCGCTTTTGATATTGTTTATCTATAGATGACTGATCACAAATAGATACCCTGAGTGAGGGTAATTTAACCTCAATAGGCAAGACTGCTTCTGTTCTATATACCGATGAATATGGATTTGACCGCGTTGCAGTGCGGGTGGTGGTCCGATAAGCCCATAAAGCATGAAAGAGTTTATCATGACATAATTTCTTATCTTTATCCACCATCTTTTGTAGTATATTTGAAAGAGTCTTGTTGAAAGCTTCTATTTTTCCATTGGCCGATGCATGATACCGAGAGGAATGGTTGGATTTGATGTTGTATTCTTGATACAACTTCCTTACCTCGGATGAATAGAAGTTGGTGCCATTGTCCATCAATATGGTATTAGGGACACTAAATCTGGTAATGATGTTAGACTTGATGAAGCTAACAATGCTTTTAGAACTAACTTCTTTGAGAGGTATTACCTCTGGCCATTTGGAAAAGAAGTCAGTAGCAGTAAGAATGTACTTAAACTACTTGGATGTAGTTGAAGGATAAGGTCCTACTACATCTATTCCCCATGTGGAAAATGGCCACGATTATTTAGTTGTATGAAGCAACTCTGGGGGTTGATGAATGAAGTTGGCATGTACTTGGAAAGAATGACACTTCTTTATAAAATCAACACAATCTTGTATCATTGAAGGCCAAAAGTATCCAAGCCTTCGAATTTGATCAGATAATCTATGTCCAGACTGGTGGGCACCACAGACTCCTGCATGCACTTCTTTCATGACAGCAATCGTCTCTTCACCATCAATGCATCTGAAGAGAACTCCATCAAAACCTCTTTTGTAGAGAATTTTTTCTAGGTTATATGGGCTATCATAAAGAGTAAAATTAACCTCACGTCGCCAGATTTGTTCTTTCCCAGCTCTATCAGGTGGAAGTGTTCCATTTTGAAGGTATTCCCTGATAGGTGTCATCTATCCTGTAGTATGACCATATGGTTTAGGAATGGGACTAATTTAATTGATTTCCTCTATTCTAGTTTGAACATAAGGTGAAATTGTACGACGGTGGGTAATACTGATGGATGTCTCGTCTCGATTTGGATCTTCCAGAGCTGTGGCTATATTATCCATTGCATCATCTTGAGCATTTTGTGATCACAGGACATAAGAAAATGTTGGTTCCGAAGGAAATTCCGCCATTAACTCTCTGACGTAATCATACAAAGGGATTAACTCTTCTTTTCTGATGGCATAATCCCCATTGACTTGTTTGATTACCAGTTCTGAATCACCTTTCACCTTTTAGTGATTCACTTGTACTTGAATCGCTAACTCTAATCTTACGATGAGAGCTTGATATTATGCTTTATTATTTGTACTGCCTCCCAATAATGAGAAGGAATAAGGTACAACTGCCTTTTCCGGGGAAATAAGCACAATTCCTAACCCATCTTTGTTGAATTTAGGATCTTCCATTTTCTTCCCTGTTGGACTTATGGAAACACCATCAAATTAAATTTCTCATATTTGAAGATTATCTTGAATAGAAAAGACTTCTTCATCAGGAAGTTCAATATCTAAAGATGTATCTTCCACTCAAGGGTGTTCAGCAAGGAAATCAGCCAGAGCTTGGCCCTTTATTGCCTTTTGAGACACATACTGGATATCAAATTGCTGCAAAATAATTGCCCATCTTGCCAGACGTCCTGTAAGCATTGGATGACTAAGGATGAATTTGAAAGGGTTATTGCGAGATACCAATTGGACCACATGATGTTGCAGGTAGTGTCTCAGTTTCTTAATTGAAAAGATTAATTCTATGCAGCACTTCTCAATATTTGAATATTGGGTTTCTACTTCAAGCATAGTACGACTGAGATAGTAGAGGTTGTTCTCATTCCCAACATCATTCTTCTGGGCAAGGAAGGCACCCAATGATTGCTCTAAAGTTGTCACATAAAGAATCAATGGAATTCCTTAAACATGTGGCATTAATAATGGTGGACTCAAGATATATTTCTTGAGAATATTTAATGTTTCTTGACATTCTTCAGTCCACTGGTAACTGACTCCCTTCTTCATCAATTTGGTGAAGGGTAAACTTTTTCCTGCTAAATTGGCGATGAAACGTCGAATATAGGCCAAGTTTCCTTGAAGTCCTTTCAATTATTTCAAATTCCAAGGAGGTAAAATACCAAGGATTGACTTTGTCTTCTCAGGATCGACTTCGATACCACGATGGCGTACAAAAAAGCTGAGAAATTTTCCTGAGGTTACCCCAAAAGCACATTTCAAGGGGTTCATCTTCAAATTATGTTGTCAAAGTTTGTGTAATATGACTTCAAAATCAGCCAAGTGGTTAGAGCATTGTTTGGATTTAACCACCAAATCGTCCACATAACATTCAACAAACTTCCCTAAAAAGGGTTTGAAGATACGATGCATGGCACGCTGATATGTTGCGCCTGCATTTTTCAGGCCAAAGGGAATTACCCGATAGCAAAACACACCCTGAGGGGCTCTGAAGGCTATATATTCTTCATCTTCTAGAGACATTCAGATTTTATTATACTCGTAATATCCATCCATGAAGGAAAGTGCTTCATAGCCAGCTGTTGCATCAATTAAAAGTTTTGTAATCGGAATTGGAAAATAATCCTTAGGACAATGCCGATTAAGATCTCTGAAATCAATGCAAACTCTAATTTGTACATTCTTATTTTTAACAGGGACAATATTATCCAACCATTTGGTACATTGAACTTATATGATGAAGTCATCTTTGATAGGCTTATCCACTTCAGCTTCAATTTTGGAAGCATAAATCGAGTGTGTTCTTCTTACGGCTTGCTTAAATCCTCGATGTTCTTCTAACAAACCCAAATGATGAGTGGAAACATCAGGATCAAGCCCTATAATTTCTATATAGTTCCAATAAAATATATCTTGATTTTGATTTAAAAATGAAATATACATTTCTTTCTCTTCAAGAGTCATGGACGCACTAATTAAAGTAGGTCGTGGATCTTCTTTTGTACCCAGCTTTATTTCTCTGAGTTCATCCACAGTGGTAGAGATACCCTCTTCAAATGTTGGAGGAGCATCCCTGAGATCTTCCTCTTCTTCTTAAACATGTGTTACTTCTTCTGTTTCTATTTTCATAGTAGATGATGAAGAAGAATTTCCATGATCAGGAGAGATGTTAAAATTTGAACATCTTGAAGAAGAGGCTTCCATTTATGACCATATTGATGATGAAGGGTCTTCCTAGGGTAATAAAGAGGAAATGATGGATTGAGAATCAACATCATCATTTACCTCTGATATTTCTATAACTTCTTCCGGCCTGGTCAGCAAAGTATAGACTTGCTGGATTTCAGCGGATGAAATGAAGACATCTCCATTTGAGATTTCATCATTTCTTGGTGAATCACCAATTTCTCCCATGTTGTCTAACTTGATTTCCATAATTGACATTATGGAAGTTTCCATAAGAGTATTTGGATTCGAGTCTATCCTGTCAATTTGACTGATAGGCAACACATAATCTGTACTCACATGTGTGAATGGGTTTACTGGAATCTTTTCCAAACCATATGGAGCATTAACTTTGGTAACCTCCTTTGTTGTGGATTTCTCCTTACCCTTCATGTGATATAATTCCGCCTTAATGTATTGATATTCACATGTTTTGAAGGGGGATTTATCACCATACAATGTCCCAATTTGAGCATCAAAACAATATTTGAGGCATTGATGGTATGATGAAGGGATAGCCGCATGTTGATGTAACCAAGGTCTTCCAAGAAAAACATTGAAGGTTGTATCATGATCAATAACCATGAAATCTGAATTGGATACATGGTCTCCAAACTGAGTTCTGAGTGTAATCTCGCCCATTGGTTCTTGTTCATTTTTATCATATCCTTGCAACATCAGAGTAGAAGGAGATAAATTAGATTCTGTGAGGCCCAATCGATGAAGTGTACAAATGGGGATGAGGTTGACTCCTAAAACATTATCAATGAAAGCTCTTCGTATGTCCACACCATTGACCTTTCCAAATAAATACGAAGTTTTAATGTGTCCATGCACAACATCATCCTCATCTTCATCTGTGAAAGATATCACTGCATGGCATTCTGCAGGATTATTCTCTACATGGTAGACTTCAGCCGCAACAATTTCAGTTTCGAACTCTTGAGGACTTGAAAAATCCTCAATGATTGCCTCCCGAAGATCCTTGGATAGATTCAAGGCATCCAGAATTGATAACTTGGCCGGTACTTGGGCCAAATGTTTCAAAACATCATATTTTTGATCCAAAGGTCTGAGTTTCCTAACAGGAACATGTGGTTTCACAGGTGCCATAGAAGTTGATGCTTTGGAAGTAGATGCATCATGTATCGGGTAGGAGTTGGAAATACTCCTGGCTTTGAAATATTAGACCGAATATGTCTATTTACTTGCTAAGAGGAAGAAGGTGGAACCTCTAACCGATCCTCCATAATAACTGTACCAGGACTGAATCTGCATTGCGTGGAAGAATTTTCTTCTTCTTGTTGGGCCCGCTGAAGGGCTCTACCACGAGTTTCTGCTGCATACATAGTTCTAGAAGGGGTAGAATTAGAATAGTGGCTTCTGGGATACCCACGTCTTCCTCTATATCCCAGACCTCTAGAACTCCCTCTATTTCCTCTATTTGATATAGGGAACTCAGGATCATCAAGATTGAAGTTGTGACTAGAATAAGGATCCATTAAATGAATCATATTAACGGAACCAAAAATCAACTCTTCATCTGATGAAGATTCTGCCTGATTAGCCTGTTTAGGCTGATTAACCCGTTTAGGCTGTGCCGTTTTGTGGGGCGGTGCCCGTGGCTTCGAAGTAAATAGCATAAAATCTGCCATATTCAAAGACAACTTGGGCTTTGACACGATCTCATCTTCTTCTGAATGTTCCTCTTTCTTTGAATTATGTCATTTCTTTGAGGATTTTCCCTCTGATGAAGAGGGTTTTGCTGTGGCATTCATAGCATAAGACACAATTGGTTTCTTCAATTGCATTTGTAAAATTTCATGAGTTTGGTTGATCATTTTTCTGACCATCCAATCATCATATTTATGCACATTTTTGTTTTTGACTTCTTTCCACTTTTCTTCTTCTTCTGGATTTGTAGCAGTAACACATGCTACCTGAGCTGAAGAACCTTTCAGTTTAACTTGTCCCGAGTCCACCATCTTTTGCAGGAGGTCTTTGAAGACAAAACACTCCTTAATGGGATTCCCCAACATCTGATGAAATGGGAAATAGTTGGGACGGTCTTCATCTCCTTCCTTGTTCGTCCTTTTGGGCCTTGGAAATTGAACCAAATTATTTTCCAGAGCCGAAATAAAGTAACCAGGAACTTGTTCATTTCAGAAAGAGTAAATTTTTCTCTTTAGATCCTCAAATTTTTTTCGTCTTTGATCTCTTTGATCATCTTGACGAAACGGCCTCTGTTGTTGACTCTCAGGAGGTAGATCCCTTCAAGAAGATGAAGTCTTTGAAGTAGAATTAGGTACAGGTGATTGTTTAAGCATAACTGTAGCAGTCTCTTCTTTAATCATTCTCCTTCCTCGAGCTGATGGAATTACACAAGCTTTATCCTTAGTCTTTATAAGAGAGTCTTCAATCTGTTGATCGATTGAAGTAAGGTCTCGAAACCCTACTGTGTATTTCACAGGGATCAACGGCGTGTGTAATTCATCACGCAAATTTTCCACACAAATTGGCAACAAATCTTCTTGAGGGAGTTCTAGGCTCATGGAATATGTTAATCCCTTCCAGTGAGTAATGAAATCTGAAACCCTTTCATTTTCCCTTTGCTTACAATTTGTAAGATCAAAAACTATTTTCTTTGGAAAAGTTGAGCTGAATTGAAGAATGAATTGTTGATGAAGATCCTCCCACCCGGTAATTGACCAGGATTGCAATCCTGTATACCAGACAAAAGCAGGTCCTTGTAATGAATGTACAAAACACCTGAGCTTAAATGCTTCTTGTTGTTGAGGGGTTCCCATCATAGGATCTAAATGAGAAACAAAATGTGTTTAGTGTTTCTCTGGGTCTCCCGAACCATTAAATATTGGGAATTTGGTACTTGCAAAATTTTATGGGGGATGAATTGCGTCTACCCATTCAGGGTAAGCTCTATTCTCCAGTTGAACTGGTGCACGCTTTCCTTACATAGCTTCCAACTGATCTGTTAATGACTCAATGTTAGTCATTAACTTTTGAGAATCAACTGGTTGAACTTGGACCTGTGCAGGTGCAATAACTGGAACTTGGATAGGTGCGGCGACCGGGACTTCCACTGATGGTAGTATTACCGGTTGTTTTTGCACATGACCCATAGGATTAGACCTGTGAGGGTGTACTGATAAAGGAGGATACTCTTGATCCATCTCAGTAGCCGCAACAAATTCTCTTGACTGGCTGACTTCAGCATGCTTAGGGGGGAAACTACCTTGAAGTAGTTCTGCATTCAACCTTCTTAATTCCTTCATTTCTGCCTCTTTTTATGCGAATATTTTCTCTAGTGAGAGTGATTGGCCTTCTCTAGAGGAAGGGTATGTAACCTGATTCTTACCTTTGTCTTTTTTGGATGCCTTTCGAAGAGGGGGAAGTTGGTTATTTGAAGGAATACCCAGATTCTGGGCAATCCTTTGATTTCTTGTACGCACACCTTCTTTATTTGTGTCTATGTGTACAACTTCTTGAGCAGGAACCTCTTCATCTGATCCCTCTGAGTGAGCCTCGTCTAGGTAATTAGAAACAACGGCATTGATGACATTAATTGATGCATAACGCATTGCATCTCTTCTATCACCATTTCTGCGATATTGTCTTCTTCCATGTCCTTATTGAGACACTACCTTTTTCTGATTTGATCCCCCAGGAACTTCTTGACAAACCATAATTTGGAGGGAATCTCCTGATAATTTGGATCTTCTTTCCTCTTGGGGCTTCTTCCCTAATCGAGAAAAGATTGACCTTCTCTAAGGAAGAGATTTAGGATTTGAAAAGGTCCCCAGTCCGGTGGACTAGGGTTGTTCCTTCTCAACTCCTTGAATCCTATTTGTTGACTCTGAGGGTTGGGTTAAAAGAGTCCCCAGTCTATCAAGATGGGATGGTTCTTGAGTTTCTATATCTAATACCTTCTTAAAATCTCTCCTGATCTTACAGAATTTAGTCTGGAAATTGGCTGGATGCATTAACCTACATCCACTCTTAACACCCGGCTCAAAAGACCATTGGATGATTTTTAACACTTCTGTCACTTGATGATGTTCACGCTCTAAATGAGAAGCATGTTCGATGTTCTCGTTTGCCTGATGAAAAAAGTAATTCGATAACTTGTTCTCTGTATTCCTGATTTTGAGAACAACTAGTTGACGCATGTTCTTAAGCAAGCCTTTGATTATAAACAAAACCAATTGGTTATGGCCATCCATGGGCAATAACATTGCATGAGACCACTTTCGGCGGGCTTTGTTGACTGGAGAGTACAGTAAAATTTAGTGCTCCATGAACACCCCATCCCCTGATATGAATACCAGATGGGGAATTGGCAATTAACTGGTGCAACCTTCTTAGTGCACCAAGGCATGAATGCTGAAGGGCTCTCTACTGCTTTTCAGCCTTCGGATATCAAGAAATTGACAGAGATTCCAAGTCAATTTGGCGTTGTGACCCTTATATTATCTTGACATTATTTTCATATTCATCATAAGATAATATTTTCTTTTTCAATTGACAAATAGTTTTCCACATGTTGAGACGAATATCTTGAATACAATCTTCCGTCAATATCTCTGGAATGTCATACTGAGATTCATCCAAAGGCCAAAACATGACTGGCACTTCACCTTTTGCTAGTTTTTTTCTCATATTTAGTACTTCATCCTTATCATTTGATGAAGATTCTTCTATCTATTTAGACCAAAGCTGGTGCTTCTTTGTTGCTTCATCAGATTCAACAATATTGGTAGAGAATTCATTTACCAAATTAGAAGATGCATGACTTAGGGTTGGTTCGGAGAATGACCTACACCCCGGGCTATCTTCTGGTTGAGAAAGTATTTCACCTTCTAGCGGTAAATCATCAGACATGACTGGCTTCACATTTTCAAGTGCCTCAATATAAGAGGGATTTCTCGTCACTACATTTTCCATTGGAGCATTTTCTATTCAATGTGAGTTATTACTGTGGAGAGGACTTTCTTAGCTAGAGTCGTCATCAAGGGGAGGACCACCATGGTGGGTTACAGGAAAAGATGAAACATTTTTCTCCTTAGTCTTCTGGACACGCAGAGGGTTATCATGGATCTCATATGAAGATGATACTTCAAGATCGATCGAACTGTCATGAAGCAAGCCTTCATGAGGAATTTTCTGATACAGACCTTCGGAATTAATGTTCCCACTATTGGGAACTGAGAGAGTAGAATCTTGATTTGCAACAGATAATTGTCTGAGTGCATCAAGAACTCCAGCATCGAGTAAGGCCTTATTACAGATTGGCCCTTGATTTCTTGACTGTGTTGTATGGGTCTTTTTCTTATATGCCTTCTTACTCACTTTGGGAACCACTTGTTGAAGAAATTGGTTATTATGGTAAGGTGTATGTGCTTGACTTGGTTGTCCGTATGACATGGGGGAGTATGCCCCACAGCCCTCTTGGA
Organism: Viscum album; assembly: GCA_963277665.1. Taxonomy (NCBI): domain Eukaryota; kingdom Viridiplantae; phylum Streptophyta; class Magnoliopsida; order Santalales; family Viscaceae; genus Viscum; species Viscum album. The sequence goes on along the minus strand of OY728159.1, from coordinate 1,350,657,878 downwards.
CTGGAACAGAGGTGTGTGTCTGTTCGGGAGTGATCTGTTGATGTTTCACTCCACTGGTAGGGATAGATTTGCATTTCTTTCCCTGTGATGTTGTTGAAACTATTATAATATCCTATCAGGCATCTAGAATATGAGAAGGGATTTTCTTCTTCTCTTTCACCATTGACAGAATATTCTTGGTGACTTCAGCTGATGGAACGGGAATATAAGTCCATTCCATGCTTGGAGTAGGTGTGTGTTCCTGCTCCTGTCCTCCTTTTCCTGTTAGTGAGTTCTGACTGTACTTATGTGTGGGGGCAAAGAGTTGAGTCTACCTCCTGTTCATCATTTGGTCTTTCCAATTGACTTCTTCGGGTGCTACCAAACGAGACTGCTAGCAGGATTGATCAATACTAGCAGGTGTATATGCCTGCTGATTGCACTCCACCGAATGTGGTTGATGAACTTACTTCAATACTGGCAGACGAGACTGCTGGCAGGATTGATGAGTATAAGCAGGTGTATGTTCATGTTTACCAGTTGTCAATATATTGGGTTGACGGGCTTCATCGTATGTAGTTAGATGAGCCTGCTGACTAGATGATGATTTATAAACAGGTGTATGTTCCTGTCTATAGTACTCCGCCGGGATTGTCTAGAAGGAATGGTGTGTTGCTTCCATACGAGTCTGCTGGATAGTGTAATTAAAATGGATGGGTGCGTGTGCCCGCTCGTTGTGGAATTAAAATGGGCGGGTGTGTGGAAGAGATAAGAACCAACTCACTGTTAATCGATCGTCACCTCTGTTGGTTCATCTTTAATGCTCGGGTTCGAGGAACTTGAGCCGAACGCCTGGAGACGACACCCTCATCATGTTGAGGGTGCACTTCTGCACGAGTTTGGCGGCGATTGTTGTTGGGATCCCTCGGAAAGGACTCCTATTTCCTTGAATTAAGGCCTTGAGTGACCTTCTCATTCACCTCATCAGAATATGGGAGGTAATGGGGATTTCTTTCTAGGTATAACGACTCAAAATAGTTGGAGACGGTGGTTAGCACCGCCTGCTTCTTGATCGCTAGTCATCGCTGTCCGGACAACCAGGTTGAATTATTAACTTGGAGGGATTGTCGAGCGGCCTCCAGAGTCAGAATGGTACCGTGTCAATGGTATTCCTTAACCAGTGCATTTGATACCCAGCGTTGAAGACACTGAGTAGGTGATGTCATCCTCAGATCGGACAACGATCCAGCAAGAGTAGCAGCAGAGGTATTCAAAGCAGAGGCATTCATAGGTGTGAACTTAAGAGAATCCATTTCTATAATGCAGAAGATCTTGGAAAAGAGTGCCTGTTTGATATAATAGACATAATAAAGATAATCTCAGCCACTACATCTTTTGGATGAGCACATATGTTATTGATTGTTTTGTTGGCCCTCTCATTGAGTCTAAATAGGGGCCTAACAAATAAGTAAAATATCATTTTAACTTGGTTAAGGATTCACATCGATTTCACCATTTTTTGTTTCCTCTGGAAATGGGGATGACCTTGTTTGTTTAAGGTTCAAACATTCCAATCGGTTTCTAATGGGTTTTTTCGTAGAACCAGAAACATCCAATGATTCTATATCCATTTGGACCTACTTTCCAAAGGTAGGTGCCCATTAGTTGTGGACCGATGAGGCTTAAGAATTTTCATTGGTCGAGAGGATGGGAGGTCAGACTCATCACACCTTTTTGGAGGGAATTATTGTCTACTCTGGGACTCTCTTTATAGATTTAAGTTATGTTCGTGAATCCTTATTACACTACCAAGTATGAAAATGGTCTTTCCTTAAAATCTGACAATAAATGATTTAATATGTATGAGATTTAGAGAATATTTTATATGTATTTTAGGTTCTTAATCAATAGAGAATCATCTATATTTGTTAGATATTCTTATTCAATGGTATCCTTCAACACATTATACAAAGATCTCTTGGTCATTATGATAACCATACTGGTTTTAAATCCACTCAGCAGGGCACTTGAAGTTTATTGTTGTTCAGAAGGACATGGCATATTTCAGAGTTGGGATCATACCCACAGATGGGATACCTACGTATCCTTGTTAGAAAAGGAATCAGAACCAACGTAGTTCGGTAATTAAGATATAGTTTAACGTCATATGGGATGGATGAGAATAAATGGGTTATGGGCTTGAACCTTAGAAAGGCTTCCTACGTACTCTACTTTTAAGGTATAGATCAAAGTCCACGTAGTTCGGTTTGGAATTGTGGGGCTTACGTATGATTAACGGCCCAAAGAGAAGTGTTGTGGTTACTTTTACACTCTAAGCTCACATGAGTCATGATCGGTGTGAGAAACAAGTGGTATTAGTAAACCTGACAATTTGTTCCACGAAAGATGCGGTCACAAGGAATGATATGGGGCTTATGTATGTATGATTTTCCCAAATATATAAAGATCAGGACTTACTTTTGAGAAGAAGCTCGGGAACAGGGTCCATAAAGGTATATGTGCTGTATGGAGATTTGGATACTCTAACTTGGGGATTACTCCTGAGGAGGATACCCAAATTAAAAGGGGACTTGTGATTGGGTTTTATTCTTGAGAAGGAATCCCAAATCAAAAGAAGTTTAAGACTAGTTAAGAGAAATTATAACTGGGGCTTATTCCTGAGAAGGAGGCCCAGGTTAAAGGGACTTGAGAACTTGGGGCTTACTCCTGAGAAGGAGGCCCAGGTTAGGGAATTATAATTGGGACTTACTCCTAAGAAGGGGTCCCAAAATTAAGGAACTTGGGGATTACTCTTAAGGAGGATGCCCATATTTGGGAACTTGAGATTGGGACTTACTCTTGAGAAGGAATCCCATATGTTAAGGAGAATTGAGATTTAGGACTTTTCCTGAGAAGAAGTCCTAAGTTAATAGAATTTATGAGTGGGGGCTACTCTTAAGGAAGATTCCCAAATTTGAGAAATTATGACAGGGGTTTAGTCCTAAAAAGAAGGCCCATGTTAGGGAACTTCTCATCTTAAAGGATGAGGTTGAATGAATGAAATATATCACCTTAGTGACATGAAGGTATATAAATCACTAGGTTTTGAGAGATGTTCCACAAAATTCCTTTCAGATAAGGAAACCAACAAAGGAACCATGCTATAAATGGTTTTGAAGATGGTTCTGAAGGTTAAATCTTGAAGAGGAGAGGTGGATTTGAAGAAAGATAGTGAATAGGCAGGAGGGGCACCCGAAAAGAGAGAGGTGTGTAAGTCCTGTGTGGGTGTGCAAGTCATGGTCACGCAAGTATACTTGCGCGACACATGGGTACTTGTGTGACGGTCAACCCTTAGGGTAATATTTGGTTGATACTTATCTCAAGCCCTTAGTATTATCCCTAAAGACTTTTAAATGAGTGGAGCACAAGTTCTATTGAAGGAATAAGGCGACGTGCAAGTGTGGCCATTTTCCTTAAGGGATGGACACTTAGGTGCTCAGGTGTTGATGAATTTAAACACTTAGGCCTTGTTCCCCCTCTTCAGACCTTCCATTCTAGGTAAGAAGTTACCTTATAAGTGTTCTAAAGGCTTTGAGAAGAGACTAGGGCGCCCGGAGCTCAAATCTGAGTTTCTGGATTTTTTCCATCTTGAAATGGGGGGCTCACAAGGGGTATTTATAGGACTTTGAAGACCTTGGGTGAAAATCAAATAAGGTGCGCAAGTTACCTGCGCACCCAAAATGTGGCGCGCAAGTATACTTGCGCGACCAGCTTGGAACTTGTGTGGCCCTTACTTAATGGAATCTTTGTTCATGCCTTTATCAATTTTTTATGTTTCTCCAAAGGATGAATCACTTTGGACTAAGGTATTTCTCTTTTTCAGTCATTAGACTCTGTGAAGGAAAGGAGTGTCAACAATATCACAATAGCCATGGGGGTTCATCTTTATTCAAGGGATATATGACGGAAGTGCTAGGTGGAATCACATTTCAATATTAAGATGAGTATTCAATTTTTTGCAATATTGCCATGGTAATTGAAATTTCACTCAAAAGAGTCAACCCATGTAGCAAGACTTTGCTGATGACTCCTAGGCTCAAAGACCTTAGGGCACCAAGTGAATCCCACATACTCAGGCATCATCTCGAGTTAACTCAGTTGAAAAAAAAGTCAAATTACCACAAATAGAGATAAAATTACTAACTCTAGGCCAGACAACTATAGAGTCATGATCCCCAAGTGTTGAAAGCCGCGATTTAGGTCATTTCATTTCTCTACGCACAAATTTATTGTTTTTTTATTTTTTTTATTGAATACTCATATTAAAACTAAAATGATCACCAAACCTATGCTATTTATTTGGGGGACCCCATGAACTAAATCTAATACCCCACTATCCAAAGGACATGCATTGTGATTTTTTTTTATGAAAATATAAATGATGAAATATCACATTAGACAGACACACTTTCCAAAAATATATGCTCATGAAATTATACATGGATTAATCAGAATTGGGGATTGGTAAATTATTTGATATTCAGTTTCAAAGTTTTCAAAGTTTATTATCATGTTCAAAGTTAATGAAATTTTTCCTTCCATTTAAATACCTTTTTTCAAAAAAAATCACACAAAAGAAAAAAAAAATAAACAAAAGAAAATTTTTTATTTCATCTCCTCCCCCCCCCCCAACTTAAAATAACACTGTCCCCAGTGTTTTAAAAAAAGAAAATTTAGAAGGGGGTAGAGGCAGAGAAGGGGAGTTCAAAAAGGAAATTGAAAATGTGGATTATGGAATGAAGTCACCTGGTGGTTGAAGTTGAAGTTCATGCTACTCCAATTTAGTCCTTTGATATCCATGTCACTCACAGAGTTCCCTAGTAGAAAATGAAAAAAAAACAAATAAAAAAAACAAAATACTATTTATTTATTTATTTATTTATATAATAATAATAATAATAATAAAGTAAAATATAAGTATATATACAAAAATTATAGAATAAAGAAGCACTATAAGTCTTAGGCCAGTGGTAAGCATGCACGCCTATCTCCCTTTGGTCCTGGGTTCGATTCCTCGTGGCTTCGTCGATTGTGATAGGGTTTTCCCCATGACCTACAACATGTCATTTTAATTTTTTTAATTATTATTATATTTTTTTTTATTTTTATTTTAACCTACAAACACATAAAAATAAAAATAAAATTGATGATACATTGTCTTATTTTTAAATTTCTGGGTAAGGTATTATTCAAGGATCACACCATGTGACATGGATGAATATGGTTCTCCCCTTTCATACCCATACATACTCATAATAGAAGAATAGGTCAACAGTCTATGGTACTATCATATTTAGAGTTAAATATTTTTTTTAAATATAAAATTGATTTATTAATTATATTTGAAAAATGAATATGATTCAAAAATAATGGAAACATGAAAACCATGAGTTGCCTCCTGTGCAGCGCTTTTGTTTAACATTTCTAGCTCGACATAGACCCCTAATTGTTTAAGTATTTTCCTCATCTAAGGTTGGTTCACACAAGTCTTCATCTACTTAATGTTTTTGGAATGGTTCAATGAATGGTTTGACTCTATGACCATTAACTTTAAAGGTTTGACCATTGGTGGGATCTTGAATTTCTACAGACCCATTGGGGTACACATGATGCACTATTAATGGACATAACCATCTAGACCTTAACTTTCCTGGGTGTAAAAAGTTTCGAGCTATACAAGAGCATGAATTTTCCTGGTTCAAAATTTTTAACTTTGATAATCCTAGATTGGTGGGCTTGAACTCTAGCTTTATTTATCCTTGAATTTTCATAAGCCTCCATCCTAAGTTCCTAAAGTTCATTAAGATCTAATTTCCTCTTTTCTTCAGCCAAAGAAATGTCAAAATTAATTTTTTTGATTGCCCAAAATGCCTTATGCTCAATTTCAAAAGGTAAATGGTATAATTTTCCATAAACCAACCTATATGGTTACATGCCTAGGATGTTTTTGAATTTTATACAATATTCCCAAAGAGAATCCAAGAGTTTCTCAGACCAATCTTTCCTAGAGGGGTTGAAAAAAATTTCAAGAATTTTCTTAATCTCCCTATTCGCTAACTCAGCTTGACCATTGGTTTGAGGATGGTACACAGTGGAAACTTTATGAGAAATCCCATACTTAGACATGATTGAAGAGAATGGGAGGTCGCAGAAATGGGTTCCTAGATCACTGATTATAGCCCTAGTAATTTCAAATCGATAAAATATGTGCTCTTTCATAAATCGGATCACAACATGATGGTCATTGGACTTGGTGGGAATGTCTTCAACCCATTTTGAGACATAATCAACAGCTAATAAGATGTATAGGTATCCCCTAGAGTTTGGTAAGGGTCCCATGAAATCAATTCCCTAACAATAAAAGATTTCAACGACCAGAATTGGAGTGAGGGAAATTTGATACCTTTTGGTAATGGATCCTAATTGTTGACATTGAGGGAAAATTTTACAAAATTTAAAGGAATAATTAGTGAGTTTAGGCCAGCAGAAACCACTTTAGAGTACCTTTTTAGTGGTTTTCCTTGAAGAATAGTGGCCTCCACATGCCTCTCCATGACAAAATTCTAGAATGGGCTCTTGCTCGAAATCAGGAACATATCTCTTAATGATGTGATCAGGACAAAACATGAATAGGTAAGGATAATCAAACACATAGTGTTTGAAATCAAAAAGGAATTTACTCTTAGCTTCGGTCCTTGGGAATTTTGGAATTTCACACGTCACCAAATGATTTTCTATGTCAGCATACTATGGGCAATCACCCACTGAATAGAGGTACTCATCAAGAAATGAATCAGACACAGAAAGGTGATGTGAGTTGTCTTTTAATTCCATCCTAGAGAGGTGATAAACTAAAAAAAATTCAACACCCTTTTTATCCATAATGGTTAAATCTAACTCTTGAAGAAGAAGGACCCACCTAATCAATCTAGCCTTGGAATATTGTTTTTGGAAAAGATATTTTAGGTTTGAATGGTCGGTGAAGACAATGATGGGTGATCCTAAGAGATAGGACCTGAATTTCTCTAAGGAAAAGAAAATAGCATGCAACTCTTTATCAGTGTTGGTGTAGTTGATTTGTGCATCATTTAAAGATTTTCTTGCATAAGAAATGACACATGGAGTTTTATCAAACTATTGTCCTAATACTACTCCTACAGCTAAGTCACTAGAATCACACATGAGCTCAAAAGGAAGTTTCCAATTTAGAGATTTCATGATAAGTGGAGAGATAAGAGCTGAATTGAGTGTAGATAATGATTTCTCACAGCATTATGTCCATAAAAATGGAGCATCTTTCACCAATAGAGTGCAAAGTATTCAAGAAATAGAACTAAAATTCCTAATGAACCTTCTATAGAAACCAGCATGTCTTAATAAGGACATCACTTCCTTAATAGTTTTAGGAGAGGGAAGGTGGTGAATTATGTCAACCTTAGCTTCATCAACTTCAATCCCTCTAACAGATACCAGATGGCCTAGAACAAGTCCTTCCTTTACCATGAAATGGCATTTTTCCAATTTAGGATGAGATTCTTATCCTCACATCTTGAAAAAACCCTTTCAACATTCATAAGGCATCCCTCAAAAGTATCCCCAAATATGTAGAAGTCATCCATTAATACCTCTAAACAATCTCCCACTATGTCTAAGAAGATTCCCATCATGCACCGCTAGAAGGTACCAAGGGCATTACATAACCCAAAGGGCATGCATTTGAAGGCAAAAGTTCTAAATAGACAAGTGAAGGTTGTTTTTCCCTAATCCTATAAGGATACCTCGATTTGATTATACCCTAATAATCCATCTAGGAAGCAATAGAATTGATGACCCACCACTCACTTGAGGACTTGATCAATAAAGGGCAGGGTAAATGGTCTTTCTTGGTACAAGAGTTAAGCTTCCTATAGTCAATACAGACTCTCCATACACTACTGACCCTTGTGAGGAGAAGGTCACCATCCTCATTGGTGATCATAGTAATTCTAGATTTCTTTGGGACAACTTGAATTGGGGTTACCCACTCACTCTCAGCTATGGGGTAGATGATACCTACTTTCAATAACTTAAGAAGTTATTTCCTTACCACATCCATAAGATTTGGATTGAGTTTCTAGTGAGGTTGACGACATGGTTTAGATTCAGATTAAAGAACAATCCTATGAGTTCCAATGAGTGGGATAATTCTAGGAATATCAGAAAGGGTCCATCCAATTGCTTTATTATTCTTTCTTAGGACATCCAGAAGCATCATCTCTTGATTGGATTCAAGAGAGGAAGAAATGACAATATGAAAGGCTAAATTGTCCCCTAAGAGCGCATACTTGAGTGGTGAAGGTAAGATCTTAAATTCAAGATCATATTGGTTATCACTTTCCAAGAAAGGATGAGACTTTGTATTTAACTCAGTTTCTTTTTTCAGATTTCTTGAAAGAATTGGTTCCTCGTGAAAAAAAAAATTCATCCACTAAATTAGCCAGAGTATTGTCATGAATGGGTATGGACTCAATGTTATTGATTTCACCCATGGTATCATTGATTGGTGATTCTATAAAATAATCAATATAGCTATCCTAAAGAGATTCAAGCCAAGGAGACAAATTTTCCTCATGTGAACAAAGAAAATAAATTTCTTCTTGACTTAAACATCCTTTAATAATTTATTGATGTTCCTCTAGTTCACTATCAACACTACCAATCCAATTAACCTCATAGATCTCTTCATCATCCCCAATTTGAGAGTTTTCATTATATATTTTCAAGTCTAGAATCATGTTCTCGAAAGTTATTGTCATGTTCCCATTTCAGACTCAGATGACTAAGTTGATTGTTTCTAAGAAGGGATGACCAAGGATGATGGGGGTTTGCTCCCTAAAACCTAAGCTTGGGTGATTTTAAAGGAAAATGAAGTCAGCTGAGTAAATGAAATTTTTTACTTTCACCAAAACATTCTTTAAGATCCCCTTAGGAACTCTAACACTATGATTAGCAAGTTGAAGAGTGACAGATGTGGTTTGGAGTTCTTCGGGCCCTAACTGACAATACATGGCATAAGGAATGAGGTTCACACTGGGTCCCATATCACAAAGGTCTTTGACAACTTTGTTCTCTTCTATCTCAACATTGATGTATGGACATCCTGGATCTTTCAACTTTGGAGGAATGGTCCCTTGAATGGTGGTACTCACATTAGTATCCAAAAGGACTTAGTTTTTATGTGAAAATTTCCTTTTAAAAGTGCAAAAGTTCTTAAGGTACTTTGAGAAGGCATGAATGGTTTGGATTGCATCGAGAAGTAGAATTTTCAACTTAACCTGAGAGAAGATTTCCCTTAAAGTTTCATTCAGTTCTGGTTTAGTTTTTCCTCTCATGCATTGAGGGAAGGGAGCAGGTTGTTTGATTGTTTGGTGTGGTTGTATTTCCTTAACATTCTCATTGGGTTTTTTAGAATCTATGGGTGGTTATTCATAATTTTCATGCATTTTTTAATCTTTTAATGGTTCTGTAATGGATTTTTCAGGTTTCTCAATGGATTTCCCACTTCTTAAAATATTCACTGCTTTGATTTGTTCATGAGAGGTTTGTGTGTAACTGGATTCTCCCCTTAAAAGTTGAGGATGGTACCTCCTGAGTATTAATGGGTACCTTCTTGGTTTTAATGGTTTTTAGTTCATGTTTAAGGGATGATACTTTTGAGTTCATTTTCTCCATTTGTTTACACAACTTCTCAAGGATTGGAAGAGGGGAAGATTTAGTAGGGGCTTGTGCTGGTTGGTTTATCCCAGGAGGATACTTTAGTTGTTGGATTGGTTGTTTCATGGGTTATTGGTATTGGACAGTATGGTGTTGGTATTTTTCTGGTTGTGGTTGGAACTAGTTATGGTTTTGTAAATTTTGTGTAGGGTAGGTGTTTGGTCCTTGTGGTTGGTCAGGTTGTTGGTTATCCTTCCAACGGAATCCTGGGTGGTCATTATACCTTGGGTTGAATGTGTTTTGGTATTGGGGATTTTAGAAGTTTAGGGAATTGACTTCAGCAGGTGTTCCTCCTAGAAGAACATTCTTGATGGATTGAATGGTTGGGCAGTTGTCTATTTTGTGATCATGTTTGTCACAAATTGTGCAAACAGGGTCTACAATTTGGATTTCATTGATCTTCCTAAGGTATATCTCTTCAACCTTCCTAGTGAGTGTTGTGAGTTTCACCCTGAGGATTTCCTCCTCCCTAAGTGTGTGAATTCCACCAGATTTGGGTGGATTCTCATAGTAAGGTGATGGTCTCCATGTTTGATTTTGTTCAGCAAGGCTTTCTAGATACTCATAAGCATCATTTGGGGATTTGTTTTTGAAAGTTCCATTACACATCATGTCAATGAATTGTTTATTCCCCAGACCCAACACTTCATAAAAAATTCTCACTTGTTCGGGAATATAAAAACCATGGTGTGTAACCATGTTTAGAGTGTCATTAAACCTCTCCCATGTTTCGTAGAATGACTCTCCCTCTTTTTCAAAAAAGTTTTGGATACTCTTTTTAAGTGAAATTGTTTTATGGTGGGGAAATTATTTTTTGTATAATTCTATTTATAATTGGTCTCAATAGTTGATGGATGGTGGTCTCAAATTTTTTATCCAATTTTTAGCTCGATCCTTTAAAGAAAAATGAAATATCCTCATCTTAGCTGATTCTAGTTGATGTTGGGGACACATGATTTCTACAATGTCATTGACCTCCTTAATGTGAAGGTAGGGCATCTTGGACTCCATTACATGGAATGTGGGAAGGTGGTTTAGGACATGGGGTTTAAAGATGTAGTTGGAATATCTTAGGTAATTGTGTATAATTCATGAGGTTTCATTGGTATAGGCAGGTGTGAGGTATTCATTCATGGTTTGATTGACTGCATTCCCCAATTTTGGGGCTGCCTCATCTGGATTTCCATTTTGGTTCCCACCCTGGTTTATGAGTTGGTTTATTTGAAGACCTTCCATTTAAATGGGCTAAATTTTTTAGTCTAGAGTATTTGGAAGATTATGATCTAATTTAATGAGTTCCATTTGTGTAATTGACTCCCCAACCCTAGGACTATCCACCCTAACAAGACGGTTTGATTGGTCATGATTGTAGGCGGACATGCACCAAAAGAAAAGAAAAACGAGAAAGGGAAAACATAATAGAATTTGGGTGAGAATATAATAAATGGGGTAGAATAGAATGGGTATTGATATAAATTACTTGGTTCCTCATAAACAACGCTAAAATTTGGTCTCTCCCAAATTTACTCAAGTTTTAGGGTTAAGCGGTCGCTTGTAGTTTAGCTTGGGTTGTCGAATCCTCTGAGACCTATGAAGAAACCTATAGACATGTAAATTATATGGAATATTTTTGGATATGAATTTTCCAACTTTGGGTTGATTTTAGATGGGTTTAAAGGATAATTAATATATCTAAGTTAATTCAAATTAAGATAATTAGTTGATCCTAGGTTATTGCTCGGGGTGGATTGGATGAAATTCTTTTTTAACGGTTTCAATTTATTCTATTCAAGATGGGTTTATTCAATAAGATCAAACAACTTCATCACTTAATGGTTTAATACCAAAACACCATAATACTAATAACCTATACACTTGGAGGATAAAATTTATGAGCACTCCAAGTTAAAGGTTTGTAATAGCACTTGAAGTATGTGGCCTTAAAATTCAACAAAGACGAAGAAATTTTAAAAGCATCAAATAAAAATCTCAATTAAAAGAAGTGATTATAAATTAATGGGGTTATAAATAACATCAAATAAATATGATTTATACTCCCTTGTATCAACCCATAAGTGGTTTATCCTTCCATTGATTCTATGGTTTCAATGGAAGTGGGAAGTAGACTTATGAGGGAGGAAATGGAGAAGTAAAAAAAAGACAATGAAATAACAATCACTCCACCATTGTGTGATAATTTCACAAGGTTTGGTATGAATAAATTCACAAATTGAGACAACAGTATCAATTTGATATAAATAAGAACATAATAAAAGGATAATAAGAAATTTTATTAAGAAACTATGATGAATTAGAACAACTTACATGTGAAAGATAAACTTGAGACGACAAAATTGCATCATAACATTACAATAAAATAAAGAACCAAATATGATAAACTCTTCCACCACCACTAACTTAAATAGTAATTTAAAGAGGCTTGGGTTGATATCCCAATAGTAAAATGGATCCCACTTGAGTATGGTAGGTCTAGGGTGGTGTAAAGTAAGGGGGAGTGGACTTCTTTATCCTTGACCTGAAGTGGAATCCAACTTTCATCCACCGAACAGAGGTGCCTAAATGTCTTTCTAGATGGCCTAATTTGAGTGGGACATAAAATAAAAACATAAATCTACAGATTTCTCCTATATATATATAAAATTTCAGCCCAAATTAATTTGTGTTTGTCGAGATATGATTAAATTGGTGGGATTTTTTTCTAGGCCATAGAATCTGGCCCATAATTTTATCTCCAACTTGGACCACCTGTAACTACATTAAAAAATCAGAATTATATTTTTCCACTATTGAATTAAATGTTCCCCATGATTTCCTCTATATTTAGTTAAAATTTCATAATTATTGGGCTTGGATATTTTCTTCTACAGTAGTTTTATTGGGATGTTGTCGAGTTCACTTCACCCAAAATGTTGTTTGTTCAAGGCCAACTTTGGTGGTCTTCCAATATGAATCTTCAAGTAATAAAAATGTATAATTGTTACCAATGTGATTATAAACTTAAAAATTAAATAATAAAATAAAATCAAGATCATTGGGTACTTTAAATTATGTTCAAAAATGTACCATGTAATAGTGCATTTTAAGAAGGAATTACAGTTATAATATGAAATAATGTTCAAAGTGTAAAATGCACTAAAATTGTGTTTATGAATAATAAATAACATGAATATTATATATATTAAAAATTAATATCAGCCTCATTTAGTGGCTAATAAGTTCCTTAACTAATAAAAAACTTTAAATAATTACTTCATCTAGTCCTTTGTCGCCTCAGGGTCAGGCACAACTCAAAAACTAGGTAGTCTATGACATAAAAACTCATATAACATACTTAGACTATGTAAATACTCTCTAGTATTAATTATAAAAATAAACATCCCAACATGTAAGGAATAATCTTCCTTCGCTGTAGGGGTGGTTGGGCTCAGTACAAAATGGGAGGAGGAATTAATCTCTAACCACTTGATGGAAACACTTCATGAACAGGCCCCCATAATTGAAGGTATTCATCATGAGACTGCCTCAAAATCTTGGTTGGATTTATACATGGTATCATCCTAAAATTGAAAAGATAAACCACAGAAAACAAAGAATATATGGGAAGTTAACTCAAAACTAATATAGAAATCAAGGACCCATTCATATATGATGCATGTGTAATTATTGTTTCTCAAAATTGATGCCTTAGTGTTTCAATTTGACAAGAAGGTTATCAAATTCCTAGTGAATGGATACATAGGACATTGCACCATCATTGGATTCCCTATCCTAAAATTTGAACTTGAACCCCTTTAATATAGTTTCCCTAAATTCTCAATCCATCCATCATCATACATATAACATCAAACTCCATCTCTAGTAAAACCCCACTTTGATACCAATCTAACATGACCTGGACCACTAGTAGCCATCCTAGGTGGCGATAATCTAATTATTTTACCCCAAGCCCATCTATAATGATATATGAGCTAGTGACTAGCACCAAGTAGGCATATCACTCAATATGGGTGGCCTTAGCCTAATTCACCTATACACAATTCACTTCCCCACACAGGATGTATTATCATTTTATGTAAATTAAAATAAAATTATAACCATATATATATCATGAATTAAATAGCATCTAGAATCCAAAAATACATATACAAAGAAAATATGAAAATTAAAAGTGGAAAAATACATTCCCAAAATTAACCAAAGGAAAAAAACTAACCTAATCAATAGTAGTGAAGTAGTATTTTTGATTCCAAGATCTTGACATGAACACCACCAGATATAACCACCTCTATACAACCCTAAGATCTATCAACACCATGTCTACCAAGGTAACCATTGAACTATATGTCATCTATATATGACATGACATGTGTGGGTAAATATTCCCATGTAGGGGTGAGTGTAACATACCCAGTAGGATTCCTCAAAACCATAGAGTAGAAATAAATGATAGCCCGGATCAACCACAAAGAGAAAGGGGAAGGAATAAATTATAAGAATAAGAACCTATATATTCTTATTGGAGAGAACTTGATACATAGAGGTTGGTCTCATTCTTTATATCTAGATACAGGTGAAATCAATATGATGCTCCATGAATCTAAAATACTAGAATCAAACAACCCTCAAAACCTCTCTACAATATTAGTAGTGGATCCTATTGTTATAGAAGGTAAAGGGGGATATAGGCTCTAGTGGATGATCTTTTGCCTTGTTTGATCTCTTTAGACATAGGGAATAATGAATATATTGGCATATGATACCGCACCCCTAGTATTGGGGGATACTATCCCTATTTGATCCAAAAGTTTAGGATCCCACACCTCAATTTTGAAAGGGTATTTATGACCCTATCTATGGATAGTTAGGGGGAACCTACACACTAACATAACCACACCTCCAAAGAGAATTCTAACCCTGAGAACACTCTAATCTCCATGCCAGAGCCCAACCATTAAACCTATAGAGAAAATTTATAAATATTTATATATCACCTTGAAAATGACCTTGAATGGATGGATGAACTATACCATTGTGATATATGTGGAAAAATTCTAGGGATATGCAATTTATTTTCCCAAAATGGAAACCCCTAGGAAAAAATTATGAAACACACAACTAAGGAGAAAAATACGGCCATTTTGTAGGATTTAGAACAAGCCACATGACACACCATGGTGGAGAAAGTGCACCTCATGTGTTCCATGTTTCACTAGGGCTTCATCATTTCCAATGTTGTTTCATGTATCTAAGTCAAGTCGGGAAGACCCGACCTGTCTGCCCACCAAGATGAGGTGTGTTGTCAGGTCCATGTGTTGGGCCCTTAGTTCTAAGCCTATGGGGTCATCCTTTTGGATCTTCCTAGGTGGATTTTAAAGATTCACTACCCTTACCATAGGCTGGTATGACCTAGGCCACTCTGGTGGTACTGGTACCACTGGCATGGATCCCACCACAGTGCCTACCTAGGCACTACCTCTACTAAACATGGTGGACTAAGTAGACTAATAATCTCTGTATGGAACCAAAAATGATGGAGGTTGTCCTATTACACTCTTTACACAATGAAAAACATAATTTTGGATGACTTCATTTACACTACGGTGGCTATACATCCACTGCTTCACTTCTCTATGTCACGAAAGCCAATCAGCTATCGCCCTCCCTACCGAGTCATTCAGCCTCTACACTGCATCGCCACCCCATTTCCCATGTTATTTAAACTTTCACTGAACTAATACATAATTGACTTAGACATAATGAGAGATAATATATAAGGAGGAGAATATAGAGAAGATAAGGCAGGATATGTAAAGAAAAATTATCGTTATTCATCATTCCACCAACAGATTCATACACACAACAAAAAAGTTAGGGATAAATTCTATCAACACAAAATGAATAATCCATGGCATAAAATTAAAGAATTCAATAATTTGGAAGATAAATTTATTATAAAATAATTCAACAATAAAAATTATATGAAGAACAGGGAAACAAACCCCTCATGAAATAATTCAACAATGAGAATTATATAAAGAATAGGGGAAATCAATATTTATAAATATTTCAAAAAGAAATTCCATGATGAATGGAACATTAGAAATCATAAATCCCTAACTTATAAGATTATCAATCAGTAAAAAATATTTATCCCATGTATATTATCATCATAAATAATAAGGAGTGATTATTTGGTCCCTCTTAATAACTCGTCTATGTTAACACCCAAAATTCCTAGGGTTCATGCAACCAACCCTAGGAATTTTGGTAAATATCATTATATAGATACATTATCTAGTTTTGGAAAATTATTTCTCTTGTAATTATAAATTAATATATAACAACTTTCCATTTTAAAATAATAACTTAATTTTCCAGTGACATCTAAGTATTAGGGTCCCTAATATGAGTAGAAATTATACTGCCTCTAGGGTAAAACTCATATTCTAAAAAAAACTACAATGTTAGAACTCCCATATAATACTCCATTTAATAGGAAAATAATTTTCTAAAAAATTCATATGTATGACCTAAAAAAATATATGTTTATTGATATATCAATATCGAGGCTCTACAATTACCACAACTTCATTTTAGCTCCTCAAAACATCTTAAAATATTATTTAAAATATTCTAAGGGTCAATAGAGAAATCCAAATTTTTTACACTAAGAAACAGTGCCTCTAGCACATTCCATTAACCCTAGTCCCACTGTGGCATAATTTTTCCTTAGTATTTTCTATATTGGAACTTTAGTGAACATGTTAGTTGGATTTTTTTTCTTTTATATATCTTCTATAGCTCTAACTCACCACCCTCTAGAAACTTTTATAAGAAATTATATTTCAAGTTTATGTGTTTTTTATGATCTCAAAACATTGGATTCTTTCCCAAATGTATTGTAATATCACTATCATAGTAGATAAATCTACCCCCTATATCCTTCTAAGTTCCCATAATAGACACCTTAAGCGTATTAGTTCT
This sequence comes from Viscum album, assembly GCA_963277665.1. Lineage (NCBI taxonomy): Eukaryota > Viridiplantae > Streptophyta > Magnoliopsida > Santalales > Viscaceae > Viscum > Viscum album. The sequence goes on along the minus strand of OY728159.1, from coordinate 1,350,641,081 downwards.
TTCCTCACTTCTATTTTTTTCACATATGTTGCATTCACTGAGGATAGAGTTACCACCAGCTATAACTTTGACATCCAACAAATTATTCCTCTGAATATAAAAAACCTAGTTGTAACTAATAGGTATCCTAATCTACCTCAAAGTCTACAACTACATACCCCCATAAGGGATTATCTTTCCTAAAAAAATATGGTTGTATTTTACAATCCTTTGAGATACTGTATGATTCATTTCATGGATTCCCAGTGCAGTTTCCTTAGATTTGACATGAAATGGTTGACAACACCCACTAAAAATGAAATTTATATGTGATTTCACACCATTTAATACATCAAACTACCTACCTCTAATGTAAACATAAGTTTCACTATACACATCACCTCATATTTGGTTTTTGATGATTTATCCTTGGACAATTTGAAGTATCCAGCTAATGGAGTTGATACTAGATTACATCTATACATTACAAACCATTTTATTATCTTATGGATGTACTATTTATGATACAACACCAAAATATTGATTTTTCTATATCTCTCAATTCTCATACCCAAGATTTTCTTGGCTCCCTTGAGATATTTTATATTGAATCTTTTAGAAAAATCATCCTTATGATTTTAAATCCTCTTAATTTTTGAGTCATTTAGAAGCATATTATCCATATAAAAAAGTAGGATAATGAAACTTTAATCTTAAAATTCCTTCTTGTAGAAATAATTTTATGAGTTGATTGGTTTCATCACCTTATTGTTTGTTTCAATCCATATAAACTTCTCTTCAGTTTTAACACCAATTTATTCTTCTAATTATCCTCAAATCTAGTTGGTTGATTCATGTAAATTTCCTTCTATAAGTATCCATAAAGGAAAAAAAATTATATCCATGTCATCTAAGTATAAACTTTAAATATCTACCATTCTCAACACTATACAGATTATAGTGTGTTTATCTACTAGTGATAATATTTAAAGAAGTTAATATCATCCTTATACTGAGATCCTTTAATAACCAACCTAGACTTATACTCATTCCTACCATCACTAAGATATTACAATTCTTCTAAAATCTTAGACACTCCTATATACATTAAAATTAAGAAATTTAAATCATTTATGGACCTATTAACTAACCATATAACCTTAGTAAATATCTATAATTATACACACAATTTTTATTTTTTTATTAATGTAATTTTTATAACATTACCTTCTAATACTCTGGCTTGAGATTTAATAGACATAAATATCTCTGGTATATCTTTATATAGCCTATCTTTTATAATTTAAATTCCCCTTAAAGTATATGGATTATGTTCCCTTATGAAATCCCTTTTTAGGTCAATTTGAACACAGTATGTTGATTCTTTGTTCTCAAGATCCTTTTCTGCTAAGATCAGGTCTTTCTATATAACCTTCACATTGAAGATAACATTCTTGATTCGGATGAATTTTCACTTGTAATCTTCCTAAAGATAGGATCTAAATTTTTCATTATCATATCCACAAAGAAACATGTATGGTATTTCTATTAAAATTTATTATTTTCCTAGGCATTCATATTGGCATAGGTAGGGATTTCAAAAAATTTCAGGTGACTTGCTTCCACTAGTTTTTCTACCCATAATTATAGGATATATTAGGGATATTCTCATCACTAAGAGAGGGGTGAATTAGGGATGGAGTCTTTTTAATAAATTTACTTTTTTATTCATTTATTTTACCACTTCACTATTAAGTGAATGGATTTATAATTCTCTCAACATACTATTTTTTTAACACATCCAAACTCACACACTCAAAGAGGTAAAAAGATTTACAGGGTTCAGCATTCAAAAATAAAGGTCATCCCTTGGTGCGATCTATATAGACCCATGAGACACAACCCAATAGTATCAAACTGGTGATCTATAATAAGAAATGAGTATCCTAAAATCATGTTACAAATATCCTAATAATGTATAATTTATCCTTCACTTTAAAATGATATAAAATGGGGTAACAACTAAATATTCCTTCACAACTTTAGATAGTAATGGTGTAGTTGATGTGTTTCTTTTTATTCCTCTTCTTATTCTATTACTTACACAATATTGATAAATTAAAACTTCTTTATCTTCTATTACTTTAATATGGGAAATTCACCTCTTCACTTTTCATGCACAACACATGCATTGGTTCCCATACTATCTGTTTTATTTGAGATAGGGTGTAATAATTGTGATTTCTTCCTCTTCTTTATTTGTCTTATTTTTATTCTCTTTCACCGTGAAAAACAATTTTCACTCTTCTTTTACTTCTTATATTATATAAATACAATAAATTTAATCTTTTTGTGTTAACTATATTGCACTGCACTCTTCTTGCTTCCACTTCTCTTCTTCTTCAGTGAAATTGAACATGCACTAGATCTTACTTTCTTTTTCTTCAACATAGATAACTTCTTTAAGATATTAGACATATCAGTTTTTATCCATTGTCTTAGATACTTAATAATTTTTATATTGAATGTAGATATTTTTCTTATAATAAATTATTCTACAACTTATAGAATATATATATTTTCCCTGACTCTTCTCTTATTTCCATGGTATTTATAAAACTATGTAAATATCTATTTCCATGATTCTTTGTAATTTAAACTCCAAAAAAAATTCTTTAATTCATATATCTTTCTATTTAAAATTTTTTGAAGACCTAGATTGTTTTTATTCTATTTATTTCTTCCATAAAATCTCCATATTCAAAGAATTATATGTATACATGAAAATCATGAAATGTACTAGTCACGGTTACTCCTTAATTCAAGGCTTAAAGTGCTCATAGATCTTCTCCTTTCATCACTACTATAATATTGAAACCAAATTGTGATATTTGAATTTAAAGGTATACTTATAATTTTTATATTTAATTCTCCAAGTTTCTATATTTTTTTCAAATTATCCTTACATAATCTAGAAATCATCTTTATGAAGCAACAGATTCATCCTTACAAAGTATTGAATTCATGCTCACATAAAACCATAATAATCCTTATGATTTTTATCACCTATATGATAATCATTAAATAGATTTATAGTTATCCTTATGATAATATTAATATAAAGATAACTTATCATTATGATCTTCCAGTGAACCTTTCAAGATGAACCTCAACCTTCCATGTACCTCAATCATCTTCTTACATTTTACTTGTAGTGTAAAAATCTTCCAATGATTTGTAAAATATTCTTATAACCTTAAAATATCTTATGCATGCATGATAACTTCATAGTATAACTTTTAATTCTTCACTATAATATTCTTACGTGCATTAATATTCTTTCAACGATATCAAAAATCACTCAAAATATACAATGGATTTGAACTTTAATATTGTGGTTTGTTATCTAATAGAGTTATTCATTTGGAATAGTTATGGTATGAAAATAGATCACATGAGGAAGACTATATAAACAAAATCATATCACATGTGTTTTAAATGATGTATAGTGCATGTTATTCTATGATCACACATTGAAAACCCATTGGGGTGGCTGCTTTTTTATAAGCATGCACACTACCTAGACTGGAAAAATAAATATATTAGGTCATGGAGGACCGGTAGGTATATAATGACACCCCATGTGGTAGATATGCTCCTCTTAATCATAAACCAACCTGTAAAAGCTTTATTCCTCCTCTGTGTTACTCAAGGCTAGATCCACCTTTGAGATCATCAGGTTATCCATGTGATGTCCCGATATCTCAGGTGTGTAGCTGGATTTGAGTTAGCCAGTTTTTTTATTTCAAATTTCTTTAAAAACTCATGAATCTATCCACTTTGTTAGAGTAGAGAGTTTTATTAAGTTATAATTCCTTTTACATAATATCACTTCACAAAATGAACTTGAAATTCATAATAAACTTAGAATTGTAGCAACTCATCCTAAAAAATTATTTTGAAAATTCCTCAACTTTATCCAATTGATTTCCAAAATAATCTTGGTTATTTAGGATTACAACCATAAAATAGAACGCAAATACTTAAAACATATTTTTCCTTCAATTTAAATGAATCTACCAAACTTTACAAGAAAATACCTTCATACCAAATTAAATATGTGTTTTAAAATATACATTCACTTAGAATAAGTAGATTCCTTATTGGGAACTTATTCACAACATTCATGGGTTCTCATTTCAATATTCCACAAAACATATCTAATTTAATTCACATTTAACATATTTACATCAACCTTCATTGATACTTAAAACTCATTGATAATAAATACAACACATATAAATCGGTTGCAATAAACTCCCCCCTTTGTATTTTTTGTAAATACTCACTAAAATGATGTATCAGCATGTGTTCTTCCTTTCTCAGTTATTCAACTTTCCATATCTCCCCAATTATCATTAATGTAGCGACTCGGTTTTTTGGTCTTTTCAGACTTTGGAATATTTCTATGAATAATTCCAGAGCTAGGCGCGAAGACGGCGTGCGATTCCGAGGCCCGGTGTGCCCGGAATTAATTTTATAAAAATATTAAGTATTTTCATACTATGCACGTAGTGGGGGTGTGATATCTCCTAAACGGTAGCTCAGAACAAGATTCTGAGGGCACGGTTGCGTTCGGAACGTGCCGTTTACCCTAGGCAGGGTGTAAATTTTACGGGCGCGGGTCTGCGGTGGATAGCGCCACCAGGGGCGTTTTCGTAAATAAATGAAAAAGTTTATTTACGAGCGTCGGCTAGAATAACTCCTGAACGGAGTCTCATATCACAATTTTGGGTGCTCCGTTGCATTCAAAATGCCGTGTTTACCCTAGGGGCACCCTAAACCTTGTCCACACCGGGCGCCGGGTCGAAGGTGGTCGGGAGCCGAACAGTTGGACGGAGAGGAGAGGATTTAATTAAATAAATAAATCACTCTCCCCTTATCTCTCTTTTGTGCGTACGAAGGGTAGGAAGCCCCTCCCCTCCCCTCTTTGGAGACGAACAATATGGAGGCCAAATCAAGCAATCAAGGTGTCGTTGAGCTCCGATTTTGACGGCGATCACTCCTAGATCGAGCAGCGGCAGCAGCGGAGCACGCAAAGCGTCGGCGATCCGCCAAAAGGTAGGTGGTTTGAGTATTGAAATCCCGAACACCATTTATTGGTTGTTTTTCTTCAAATAGTTATAAGGGATATATAGTTTGGGTCCCGAGGTTTCCGAAACATGTTTCGGATCTGATTTTGGAGCACCAGGGTGCTCCCGGGGGTCCCCGGAAGTTTTCCGGCGGAAATCCGGGATTCCGGCACGGCCATGTCAGAAACTGGCGAGGTAGAGCGGCAGCGCGGCGGCAACGCAGCGGTTTCCGGCAACGGCGGCGGCGGTGAGGCGGAATCCGGCGGCGGCGCGGAGGTTTCCGGCGAGGCTGGCGGTGGTCCGGGCAGGATTTTCCGGGGGTTCTTTAAACCCCCGTAACTCGCAAACCGTAACTCCAATTTGTGAGTCATTTGCGGAGATGCGCTCCTTGCATCAAGACGGACCTTTTGAACTAACTTTGAGAATTTTATGGTTCGGGATCGTGGCCCGGGAGTTAGAAACGTCGTATAAAATAATAATATTCTATTATTTTACGACTTCGGGCCATTGTAACTTCTACCCGGAGCGTCTGAATGACGTGCCGTCAGTGGCGTTGAGACCATGATGGTACGATGGACTTTTTGAGATGGTTTCCGGGTGTTGGGACCAAGTTTGGGGTACGGGCCCCACGAGGCCGGGTTTTGGCGTTTGTGGAGAAACGCAGCTTTCGCACCAGGAGTCTGATTTTGGCGGATGATTAGTCGATCCTGTGTGTTTTTTCATGAGGATCGCAATGGTGCGATCCGTTCGATGAGTTTCGTAATCGAGGCGTGGGCCCCACCCGAGCTGGCTTCGGTGAATAGTACCTTTTTCACCGGGTGTTCGTTTCAGACGAGCGAGTAGTCAATTCCGCTTGTTTTTTCGAGGGGATCACCGTGGTATGATCCGCTCGATGGGTTTCGGGATCGTTGTGTGGGCCCCGCACGAGCTAGCTATGGTGAATAGTGCCTTTTTCACCAGTGCTCCGTTTCGGTCGAGTAAGCAGCCTATCCTGCGTGTTTTTTCGCGTAGATCGTGATGGTTTCCTCAGTGTTGGCCTTGGAGGTGCGCAGTGTGGCGTTGTTGTGGTTCTCTCGGGTTAGCGATGTTTTGGACCAGCAGTGGTTGTGGGTACTCCCTTGGTTCGTTCCCACGAGGGTTCGTGTGGCATCACAACCTTTGTATAGGTTTGTGATCCTCTCGATGAGATGTTTAAACTGTTAGAGTTGTGGCATCCCTTTGGTGGGCCCAGAGCGGATCTTCTAGCATCTTTACCCTAGATCGGGTTCTTGGTATCGCTGTGACCGCTTATTCACGGGCGGTGATCCCCTATCTAGCAGGTTAACCCCGTAGGGTTTGTGGCATCATCGGGAATATGACCCCCTACGCGGTGGGTCGTGCACAGTAGGGTTGTGGCATCGTCGGTTTTACGATCCCCTACTCATCATGATGTTTATAGTAGGGTTGGGGTATCGTTGGTTATATGATCCCCTACTTAGCACTTGGTGTCGGTAGGGTTGTGGTATCGTTGGTTATGTGATCCCCTACTCAGCGTGTGGTTTCTGTAGGTTTGCGGCATCGTCGGTTCGATCCCCTACATCGCGAGTTATACCAGATAGGGTTCCGGTATCGTCATGACCATCTTTATATGGACGATGATCCTCTATCTGAGTGTTGAGCTTCTTTCGAGCGCCAGATCGGGTTGTGGTATCCCCCAGCGGATCCTAGGTGTGATCCCCTATCTGTGAGAACTTCGTATGCCAGAAAGGGTCGTGGTATCCCCCAGCAGACCCTGGGAGTGATCTCCTATCTGTGAGCTACGTATACCAGAGTGGGTTTTGGTATCCCCTAGTGGACCCTAGCGGGGATCCCCTATCCAAGGAGTTTGGTGGTTATGTTGTATCAGTGAGTTATCCTCTGTGATGCCAACCGACGAGCGTGATCTCTCGGGTGAGCATCTGAGAGGTTTTTGAGAATCCCGATGGAGTGTATCTCTCGGATGAATGTCATCTGGGATAACAGTGTTCTTGTGGTGTACTCTCCTGGTTGTGGACAGTTGCTGGTGATGAGGTTGGTACCTCTTGTGGCTTTGTGGCGTGAGCTGAGTACATCTGGATTGTTCAAGGTGTATGTATGGGCATACACCTGAGTTGAGGTTAGCTGACTAGTTGTGTTTAGCCGAGGATGGTCATGAGATGGAGTTTCTCTCTCGTCTGGGTTCTCTCTGGCTGGGATGAGCGGATTGTTGCCTTCTAGTTGCTCTCTTTGGTTTTGGGTTTTGGGGGTGCCTACTGAGTATGTTTATACTCACCCCTGCATGGGCTTTTCCCGCACATGTTTGTGTTTGTGCAGACCACAGGCCTTTCGACGGAGTCCCAGGAGGACCTGGAGCAGGCGGAGCTTAGTGAGCATGTTGACCGGGGTGTTTACCGGAGCTATGCCAAAGGAGCTTTCCGACGGGTGTTTGTGTCAGCATTCCCCTTCTTCAGAGCAGGTTGGATGCGCTTTGTAGTTTTCTTTTGGTGGGCCCTGTTTTTCCCTATTGTACTTCTGTTGTACTCTGGTTGTGGGATAGTGTATGCATGCATTTTCTTTTCAGTTTTATATATATCTCTTCACTGTTTCATGGAGGTGTTTGTGGGTGCGTGTGTACAGGTACCTTAGGCTAATGCCTCCCATGTGTGTGATAGCCTACTCGGAGCTAGTCGCCAGCCCCTGGCCTATTGGAGGCGGGCTTGGGGAGTCGCGGCTCAAGCTCCGTTGGGTCGGGTCGTGACAGAGTGGTATCAGAGGAGGTTCCACCTTTGGGATCTCAGAGCATAGCTTGTCTAGCTGTGAGTTTGGTTCGGGTTGCATAGCGACAGTGTTAGGATGTGTCGAGTTCGGTTTTCAGGCCAGGGACTCCAGTGTTGGTGCGGCGGCCGACGTATCCATACACCAGGACTCTGATAACCTACCTTTCGACTTGGGACATTCGTACACCATTCGGAGGGACATAACAGTAGATGCATCATATAGGACTGGGTTTTTGGGTTTTTCCTTGTCCTTCTTAAGTCAGCTCTCCAGATATACTCATTGACTGTGGTGTGTCTTGAATGTATTTCAGGATGTCGTCACGACGAACACCAATGAGAGATCCGCAGCAGGATTGTGGTGACGATCTGCCCCGTGTAGAGGCTATGGACGAGGGCGAAGGTTCTGAGGCTAGGCCTCCAGGTGGTCCGCCAGTTGAGCCACCACCTGTCGAGCAGCTGGTTGTGCCGGCAGTGCAGGATGAGGTTGCGTGCAGGCTGAGTGCGCTGCATGAGTTCCAGAGGCAGCGACCTATGAGGTTCTGGGGTGATCCAGACCCCCAGACAGCTGATGACTAGCTTGAGGCAGTCACCCGAGTTTTCTGCCTAGTGAGGACACCTCCTGATCAGATGGTGGTCCTAGCGGCGAGCCTTCTGCATGGTTCGACCGGGATATGGTGGAGTTTGGTGACACAGTCCCATGACGAGGAGAGGCTCACGTGGGCAGAGTTTGAGCGTCTCTTCAAGGAGGAGTTCTATCCGGTGACGCTGAGGTCAGTGTGGATCCAGGAGCTTCTGCAACTTCGGCAGGAGGGCCTGACTGTGTCGGAGTACTCGGCGAGGTTTACGGACCTGTCGCGCTTCTCCTTGGATATGGTTCGAGACCTGTTCTTTAAAACTCAGACCTTCGATCAGGGCTCATAGGGCTGGCAGGCCAGTTTTGGTCAGCCACAGGAGAGGCGGTGTTACGCTTGCGACAGTCGAGGACATCTTGCTAGAGATTGTCCGACCCGACGTGCTGCTGAGAGGGAGCCGGTCGATGGACCACCTTGGCAGTGGCAGCGTCTCGAGCAAGGAGGTCCGTAGGGCGGCGGACATGGCGGCGGAGTGGGTGCAGTAGGAGGAGGAGGTAGGCGGTACCAGTTGCCACCACCCCCACCCCCAGGTGGTCCACGCCAAGCTCAGGGAGCTGGTGGCCGAGGGCGAGGACAGCTGCATTGCCTAGAGGCTGTTGACCCAGAGGCGTCGCGGATGGATAGAGGTACTCCTTGTGTATTTTCTACTTACTACAGTAGTTTTTCAGACACTGTTTAACGGTACTCTTTCCTTTTGTTGCTTGCTCGAGTTTTGTTTAGGGCGTTGGTAAGACCCTGAGTGGGTGTTGTTCGGCATGCTTCGAATGCATGAGGAAGAGGGCTCATTCCCCCACCGAGACACGTTTATGTGACACGATTAAAATCGTGCAGGCGAGTCAGTGCTGCCCAAATCGGATAGTGTTGAGGTGTGGTGGATGAGTCCCTCTGACTTATGTGTTCGGGCAGGGGTGTTTTTTGGTGACCTCGCTGGTGTTTGAGACCCAGTTGAGAGTCCAGTCGCTTTCCTTGCGCTTAGGGATTTTCGGGGACGAAAAGTTCTAAGGGGGGGGATGTAGCGACTCTGGTTTTTGGTCCTGTCAGACTTTGTAATATTTCTATGAATAATTCCAGAGCTAGGCGCGAAGACGGCGTGCGATTCTGAGGCCCGGTGTGCCCGGAATTAATTTTATAAAAATATTAAGTATTTTTATACTATGCACATAGTGGGGGTGTGATATCTCCTAAACAGTAGCTCAGAACGGGATTCTGAGGGCACGGTTGCGTCCGGAACGTGCCTTTTACCCTAGGAAGGGTGTAAACTTTACGGGCGCGGGTCTGCGGTGGATAGCGCCACGAGGGGCGTTTTCGTAAATAAATGGAAAAGTTTATTTACGAGCGTCAGCTCGAATAACTCATGAACGGAGTCTCATATCACAATTTTGGGTGTTCCTTTGCATTCATAATGTCGTGTTTACCCTAGGGGCGCCCTAAACCTTGTCCACGCTGGGCGCCGGGTCGAAGGCGATCGGGAGCCGAACAGTTGGACGGAGAGGAGAGGATTTAATTAAATAAATAAATCACTCTCCCCTTATCTCTCCTTTGCGCGTACGAAATCTAGGAAGCCCCTCCCCTCCCCTCTTTGGAGACAAACAATCCGGAGGCCAAATCAAGCAATCAAGGTGTCGTTGAGCTCCGATTTTGACGGCGATCACTCCTAGATCGAGCAGCGGCAGCAGCGGAGCACGCAAAGCGTCATCGATCCGCCAAAAGGTAGGAGGTTTGAGTATTGAAATCCCAGACACCGTTTATTTGTTGTTTTTCTTCAAATCGTTATAAGGGTTGTATATTTTGGGTCCCGTGGTTTCCGAAACATGTTTTGGATCTGATTTTGGAGCACCGGGATGCTCCCGGGGGTCCCCGGAAGTTTTCCGACGGAAATCCGGGATTTCGGCGGTGGCCATGGCGGAATCCGGCGAGACAGGGCGGCGGCGCGGCGGCAACGCGGCAGTTTCCGACAATGGCGGCGGCGGTGAGGCGGAATCCGGCGGCGGCGCGGAGGTTTCCGATGAGGTTGGCGGTGGTCCGGCCAGGATTTTTCGGGGGTTCTTTAAACCCCCGTAACTCGCAAACCGTAACTCCAATTTACGATCCGTTTGCGGCGATGCGCTCCTTGCGTCGAGACGGACCTTTTGAACTCACTTTGAGAATTTTATGGTTCGGGATCGTGTCCTGGGAGTTAGAAACGTCGTATAAAATAATAATATTCTATTATTTTACGACTTCGGGCCTTTGTAACTTCTACCCAGAGCGTTCGAATGATGTGTCGTCAGTGGCGTTGAGACCCTGATGGTACGACGGACTTTTTGAGATGGTTTCCGGGTGTTGGGACCGAGTTTGGGGTACGGGCCCCATGAGGCCGGGTTTTGGCATTTGTGGAGAAACGCAGCTTTCGCACCAGGTGTCCGATTTTGGCGGATGATTAGTCGATCCTGTGTGTTTTTCTGAGAGGATCGCAATGGTGCGATCCGTTCGATGAGTTTCGGAATCGAGGCATGGGCCCCACCCGAGCTGGCTTTGGTGAATAGTACCTTTTTCACTGGGTGTTCGTTTCAGACGAGCAAGTAGTCGATTCCGCTTGTTTTTTCGAGGGGATCACCGTGGTATGATCCACTTGATGGGTTTTGGGATCGTTGTGTGGGCCCCGCATGAGCTAGCTACGGTGAATAGTGCCTTTTTCACCAGTGCTCCGTTTCGGTCGAGTAAGCAGCCTATCCTGCATGTTTTTCCACGTAGATCGTGATGGTTGCCTCAGTGTTGGCCTTGGAGGTGTGCAGTGCGGCGTTGTTGTGGGTCTCTTGGGTTAGCAACGTTTTGGACCAGCAGTGGTTGTGGGTACTCCCTTGGTTCGTTCCCACGAGGCTTCGTGTGGCATCACAACCTTCGTATAGGTTTTTGATCCTCTCGATGAGATGTTTAAACTGTTAGAGTTGTGGCATCAATTCGGTGGGCCCAGAGCGGATCCTCTAGCATCTTTACCCTAGATCGGGTTCTTGGTATCGCTGTGACCGCTTATTCACGGGCGGTGATCCCCTATCTAGCAGGTTAACCTCGTAGGGTTTGTGGCATCATTGGTAATATGACCCCCTACGCGGTGGGTCGTGCACAGTAGGGTTGTGGCATCTTCGTGTTTACGATCCCCTACTCAGCATGATTTTTATAGTAGGGTTGCGGTTTCGTTGGTTATACGATCCCCTACTCAGCGCTTGGTGTCGGTAGGGTTGCGGTATCGTTGGTTATGTGATCCCCTACTCAGCACGTGGTTTCGGTAGGGTTGTGGCATCGTCGGTTCGATCCCCTACATCGTGAGTTATACCAGATAGGGTTCCGGTATCGTCGTGACCATCTTTATATGGACGATGATCCTCTATCTGAGTGTTGAGCTTCTGTCGAGCGCCAGATCGGGTTGTGGTATCCCCCAGCGGATCCTGGGTGTGATCCCCTATCTTTGAGAACTTCGTATGCCATATCGGGTCATGGTATCCCCCAGCAGACCCTGGGAGTGATCCCCTATCTGTGAGCTACATATACCGGAGTGGGTTTTGGTATCCCCTAGCGGACCCTAGCGGGGATCCCCTATCCAAGGAGTCTGGTGGTTATGTTGTTTCGGTGAGTTATCCTCTGTGATGCCAACCGACGAGCGTGATCTCTCGGGTGAGTGTCTAAGAGGTTTGTGAGAATCCCGATGGAGTGTATCTCTCGGATGAATGTCATCTGGGATGACAGTGTTCCTGTGGTGTACTCTCCTGGTTGTGGACAGTTGCTGGTGATGAGTTCGGTACCTCTTGTGGCTTTGTGGCGTGAGCTGAGTATATCTGGATTGTTCAAGGTGTATGTATGGGCATACACCTGAGCTGAGGTGAGCTGACTAGTTTTTTTTAGCCGAGGATGGTCACGAGATGGAGTTTCTCTCTCGTCTGGGTTCCCTCTGGCTGGGATGAGCGGACTGTTTCCTTCTAGTTGCTCTCTTTGGTTTTCGGTTTTTGGGGTGCCTACTGAGTATGTTTATACTCACCCCTGCATGGGCTTTTCCCACACATGTTTGTGTTTGTGTAGACCAAAGGCCTTTCGACGGAGTCCCAGGAGGACCCGGAGCAGGCGGAGCTTAATGAGCGTGTTGACCGGGGTGTTTACCGGAGTTGTGCTGAGGGAGCTTTCCGACGGGTGTTTGTGGCAGCATTCCCCTTCTTCAGAGCAGGTTGGATGCGCTTTGTAGTTTTCTTTTGGTGGACCATGTTTTTCCCTATTGTACTTATGTTGTACTCTGGTTGTGGGATAGTGTATGCATGCATTTTCTTTTCAGTTTTATATATATCTCTGCACTGTTGCATGGAGGTGTTTGTGGGTACGTGTGTACAGGTACCTTAGTCTAATGCCTCCCATGTGTGTGATAGCCTACTCGGCGCTAGTCGCCAGCCCCTGGCCTATTGGAGGCGGGCTTGGGGAGTCGCGGCTCAAGCCCCGTTGGGTCAGGTCGTGACAATAAACCATTAATTTCATTTTTTTATCTCCCACTTATTGAAAAGAAATAAAAAGTGAATGAAATATGATGGTATCATTTTATACTCAAGAAATTTGCCCTCAACCATTCCACTATAATTCTACATAATCTATGCTCGGTGTATAAAACAAGAGGGGTTGATTTAGAAATTAAAGTTATCCATTGTAAAAGAATATGAAACCAACTTAAATGATAATCATCATCACCTTTATCAAGAGTTTTATAACTATTTTTAGATTGATACAATTGATTGATACCAATTTTTAAAAATAATCTCTTGAATTATTTCAAACTGAATTTCCTTCACTCACTTCAACACATAGGCAAAAACATTCAAGTACAAAATTCATGAATTAAAGTTTAGAAAAAAGACATTAATATTTTTCAAACTTTCACTTTTATATCATTTATTAAGATAAATTTCTCCCCCTTAATGTTAAGATTTAGTTTTTATAACCAAGGATGAGAGAATAAGAAATCATACCCTTTTTAGTTACACCTTTGTCAAGTTACATTCTAGAATTAAGATATGCATGGTATAGATAATTTTGTAAGCTTCTTTATAACCATATTCACTTATCTCCCCCTCAAAATGTAAACTTCTTATAATCTTAATCAAGGTGGGTACTTTCAATATATATATATTTCAAGATGTACCATGTGTAGAATAACCCATGATGGTTACTTATTCCTTTATATTGTCCCATTTTGATATCTTTCATGTTTTCTCTAGTTCTCTCACTAAAAACATGTTTCAAATTTAATTCTATGCATTATAAGAATATAAATACAGTATAAATGGAAATATAATAAGTTGGAAATTATTTTTATTCAATGTAAATAGAAATTTTAATAGTATTTTCTTAACTAAGTTTATCCATTAGTTCCATCTCTCATACTTTCATATCTAATTTTCAAATATGATTTTTCTTTGTGCAGCATATTATTATTCACTAATTAAATTTATTTGTGTGGGATAACTCTATTCTCATAATACATCAATCTATATTCATCACATGATGAAATCTTAATACTTTTTATGAATTCTTATTGTGATAGAGGAATAATTAAAAAATATTTGGTAGTAATTATATCCATATTTCACTTTCCACATAGATATTCTGAAACTCTTGGTTCATTTTTGTTGAAAAACTATTATGAAATTAAACTTATTTTGGTGAAAGATCTTTTTTCCTTTTAACAATTGTCCCAAATTGTTCTTTATCCCTTTTATTTTACTTTTCCAAATCAATTATCCAAAAAACTAAGAATTCTTTGAAAACTATCTCAGCTTGTTTGGAATTCACAAATGGTTTCTAATGAGTGATTTTCACCAAATTATCCATTTTTTACTTATTTCTTGGACTGATCTTCCACTTTTATTTTGATTTCTTCCATTGATACATACATCTATGGAATATTTTCATGAGTGTATGGCATGTTCTATTTTCCCACAATAAAATCATCCAATACTATTTTATAAATAACTCTTATTAATCTTACTAAACTTACTTAGAACATAATATTATTTTTTCTTGTTGTCCAAGGATGACTCGCTCTTCATTTTAAGATTCTTGGGAATATTTTGGTTTGAAACTTCCTTTGGATTTCTTCTAAATGATAACATAACTTCTTTCATCTTATTTTGTCCTCAGTTTCCATTTTTTTATATATGATTAGTTGTGTATGCACCATTAATATAACCACTTCCATTGTAAGTTATAAAGTGATTTTAAAGAATTTAAAATCTATTTGAAACATATAGAATTTTATTTTTAATCTATGAATTTTCCCTTAGTATTGTTTTCCTCCCCCTTTAAATAGGTTCCATAATATTTTTAAAAATTATTAGATTATTCCAATAATCAAATTCCCTATTTCCAAACATATTATATCACCAACAATGTCCCGCACATCTAGTTTTCTTCCTTGAAATTATTGTTTTCTACCCATGACAACATAAATTTTTTTATTTTTCTTTACCACTGGTTGGGATTATTTTAGTGAACCAAAAATTTTATACATTCTTGTATCCAACCTTGACATAGTGGTAGGATTCTCATCACATCTTATTATCCATTTTTATATAGATTCTATATTGAAACTTATATTATATATAAAGAAAGATTTAGTACAAACATTAGATTTTGAGATGGATGGTGCATTCTTCTTTGAGATTTCTAATGATTGGTTATAGAATAATCTCAATGTCTTTTTTACACCAATTAAATTCTATTTAGAAAATAAACCCCCTCTAAAGGTTGTGTGTCAATAATAAGATTTTCCTCAGCCTCATGTGAAGACATAGCTTGAGAAATGTCCCTATTTTATAATTTGACCTCAAGATCAAGGTGCTTTATATTGAGCATAGATTTCTCATCCTCCATTGACCTCAAATCATCTTCACTCTCCTTTTTTATTCTTCTAACTTCATCATCATACATTTTATTCTTCTCTTGTATCAAATTGTTATATACCTTTATATTTTCAGACTTGACTTCAAGTATGGAATTTATAACATCAATGTAAGAAATTTTATTTTCCCCTAATTCATAGATCTTCTCTTCAAGAGTGTTATTTACTTATTCCTTCTCTTGAATTTCTTTGATCCATTTATTCTCAAATTTAGAGGATCCCACTTTAATATCTATATGTATATATTATTTAACTCCAAATTATTTATATATCTTTATTCATTCTAGATTATTTCCTCTTATATATTTCTCCATGTTATCTACCTCTCCTTCAAGTTGGGTGATCTCTTCCTGTTGAATTTTAAAGATCCCGTAAATAAAAGAAATAATTTATTTATTAAAAATATGAAATATTTATTTCAATTCATCAAATTATGTTTTATATAAATTTATAGGCATATGATAACTCCCACTAATTCTTGGTTCTTTTTGTTGAAAATATAAACAATAATTTACACTTATCGCTTGGCCACTTGAATGATTTGATTCATAATAGGAAGAAAAGTTATCCATTCCCTTGATAGTGGATTGAACTACCAATTATTATTCTTACAATCTAGATTTATTTTTTAGTACTATGGCATAAAGAATATGAAACTTATTCTTCTTTTCATGAGAGATATGTTTTATTTAAGCATATCTTCTCTTTATTTTTCTTGTTTATCATAGTATTGCTGGGGACAGAATTATGATCATAGAGTGATGTGTCTTCACTAAAACTACACTTCATTGTCAATTTAAAAAGAGACTCAAATATTAAAAAGTGTATATATTAAAATTATATAATCAAATAAAAGTTATACCTTATCTCTAATACCAATTATAGTATTGCTTTCGGATATCCTCAATGCTAAGAGGGGTGAATTTGTGTTGGGTTATTTTTAATCATTTTATCTTTTTATCCCTTTTTTACCTCAATACTATTGAGTGAATGGATCTATCATTATCTAAAATTTCCACAATTTATCATCATATCTAAACACACACACACAAAAAGAGAAAAGGTGATTTACAAGGTTTACCTTTCAAAAAGAAATGTTATCCCTTGGTGTGATTCAGAAAAATTTAATATCACATGACCCACTAGTATTAAACCTATGAGATATAATGAGTAGGGAGTGTCTTAAACTCTTGTTAAATGTCTCCCAATAGTGTATAGTGTATACCACACATTATAATGATATAAATTTGGGTAACAACTAAATATTCCACTGCTTTATACAGCAATAGATTTGTTGATGTGTTTCTTGTTTCATATTCATCTTCTCTTATTTACACAGAAACAAGTAGGTAAAACTTCTTCTTATACTAATATTTACATAGGATAAAGTCAAGTATTCAATTTTCATACATAGTACATGCACCAATTCCCAAACTATATACTTCCTTTGAGATAGTGTGTAGCAGTGGTGACTTGTAACACCTCGCCCCTACCTCATTGTCTTGAGGAGGCGGTGAGGGATACTTGGCCTTAAGCGATGTTCCCAAGCCGCCAAAGGCTGTCAATAAATACCGAGGGATTCTAGAACAAATTGGGGAACGATTTTCCCTTAAGACAAAACCAACCAACACTCCACTAACACCCACTATATGATGCATGAAAATAAAACATTCAAGCATGTATTCTCAAAATACAACCAAGATCTTCCACAATACATCCCAAAACCAATACAACTAGACATGTCCACCAAACATCAGAGTACTATGCGGAAGACTAAACTACACCACACCACGAGCCATGATACCACCACCACTCCACACCAAGCTCCAAGCTCCACCAAGAGATCACAGTGCTCCACTAAAGGAGGGTGATGCCTTACCTTTTCCCACGTCATGGTACACGACATCTACAAAGACACCAAAGTGCCAAAGCAGGGGGTGAGTACTAAAACTCAGTAGTTTTTTCCCAAATGACTTCTCTACACATGCCACTATGATAAAACCATTAGCACATTTATATAAAACAGTTTATATAAAATAATCACAAGTGAAACCATTACCATAATCCAAATACACCCTTACTAAGCCATCTCACCAAAACCAAACAACCAAGGTAAAGACAAAAAAACATGCTACAAGCCATATCATTATTTACACATTAGCACAACAATTTCCAACTTTCCAAGTAATTCACAACAAACAACCAAAACGGTGGGACTTCCGCCCAACCCATTCACTCATTCACAACTAGCAGTACTTCCTGACCACTACCCATAACTAGCGGTACTTTCTGACCACTACCCATATGGTGGTTCTTCCGACCACTATCCATCACCTTTTATAGTGGGACTTCCCACCCACTTCCACAAAATAGTTCAACCAATCTCAACTAAGCATATAACTCACCAAGGCCACAATAACATGCAATCAACCAATTCCATCGTATACCAATCCACTTCAATAAATCATCCATTTATTGAAAACCATTTTCCATGCCAAACCACATTTCAATAAAAACAACATCTTTGTTGAAAACCATTTTTCATCAACCATTTTCCCAAATCAATCTCAACAACCCATTTTAAAATCTCTATTTTAAAATCCACAACAAGATCCTTTCACCATAAAATTCCTTTTTCCCAAAAATCCCCAAAACATCACCCAAGGGATTTCCAACCAATTTCGCACAACAAATCACAATTAATTTTTCAGCACAACAAATTAATTGTAATAGAGAACCACTAGTTCTAACCAAGTGAAATTGAGAGAGAAGCCACCTACCTTTAGGGTTCCTGAGAAATCGACCCACGAGCAACCACACCTCCAATCCGGAGAATGCACCACAGAAACCTCTCTAGATCCCATTCCATAACATTAACAAGCCTTAAAATCATCATCCAAGGCAACCACAACCCTAGATCTACACACAAAAAGTGTATATCTAGAAAACCAAGAAAGAGGGAGATGTGGATCTAGAGTAAACCACAAGAAAACCAAGAGGAGAGACTTACCTGGGAGAAACCGCCTTCAAACCACATCGAAACCCCTTCAAAACGCTTCCAAAATGTGTGGGAGAGCACCTCCAACCCTTGAAAACTAAAGAACCTAAGTGAGGCTCGAGTGAGAGGAAGTTTGGAATGAAATGAGGTAACCCCGAGGGAGCCCAGATTTAAAAACCCTACTTTCAAGTGGCCGCACGGTTAGCCCGCATGGTTTTGAAAACTGTGCGCTAACCATGTGCATGCTACTGTCTCAAGAGGAGGGGTCTTCACAGTTGCCTCGCATGGTTTGGAAAACCGTGTATAGGCCGTGCAAAGCCTACTATCTCCCCCTGCATATTTTCCTGGATCATTCGCACGGTTTCCCCTAACTGTGCTCAAACCATTCTCCCCTAGAAAAGGATCCAAACTTATCCAAAACCATTCCAAACTCTCCCAACCTCTTCCTAACTAATCCCATGCACTTTAAACACATAAAAAATTCAAAAAAAGGACACATACCTCAAACTGGGGGTACTACATTCTCCCCACCATTGGACTTTCCATCCCCGGAAAGTAGTGAACCCGCCCTTTATAGAAAGAGCTCGGGAAACTGCTCGACCATCTCTTTCTCCCACTCCCAAGTCTCCTCTTGAATCTGACCATGTTGCCACAAAACATGAACTAAACCGATGATTTTACCATCCAAGACTTTCTATTTCCTATCCACAACCCGCACTAGCACGTGCACTAATGAACCATCCAGTTCTAGCTCGACATGATCCCATCGAATCACATGGTCATGATCCGGATGATACTTTTTCAACTGTGACACATGAAACACATTGTGCACCGCACTGAACCTAGGTGGAAAAGACAAATGATAATCCACCTCACTAACCCACTCAAGAATCTCAAAAGGTCCAATATACCTTGGAGATAACTTTTCCTACTTCCCAAACCGACGATGTCCCAACCTAGGAGAGATCCTCAAGAAAATATGATCACTCACCTCGAATGACAACGTTAGTTGATGATGATCCGCATAATATTTCTGAAGACTTTAAGCCATCTTCATTCTCTTCCTGATCAACTTGATCTTCTCTGTAGTCTCCTGGACAAGGCTCGGTCCAACCATCGAGGACTCACCCGTTTCCACCCAACATAGTGGAGAACGACACGGCCGCCCATACAACGCTTCAAAAAGAGCCATATGTATGGATGCTTGATAACTGTTATTGTATGAGAAATCAACCAACGACAAGTGATCCTCCCATGATCCACCAAAATCCATAACAAAATCCCGCAACATATCCTCCAAATTTTGTATCGTCCTCTCAAATTGACCATCCGTCTGAGGGTGATGCGCTGTACTCATGGTAAACTTAGTTCCAAGGGATTGCTGTAAGGATTTCCAGAAATGAGATGTAAACCTCGGGTCTCTATCGGATACAATTGAAACTAGACCACAATGCCTCTTTACCACCTCTCGGATATAGATTTTGGACAGATCCTCCACCGTATGAGATTCACGAATTGGGATGAAATGGTATGACTTCATTAGGCGATCCACTGTCACCCAAATGGAATCATGCTTTCTGACCATTCTTGGGAGACCTGTGACAAAATCCATCACTATTTTCTCCCACCTCCAGACAGGGGTTGGTAAAGACTGCAATATTCCTGCTGGCCTCTGATGCTCTGCCTTGACCTGCTGACAAGTCAAGCATCTCAAAACAAACTCATCCGCTCTCCTTTTCATACCAGCCCACCAAAACTGTGCTTTCAACGCTTTATACGTTTTCTAAATTCTAGGATGAACAGCCCACTTGGAATGATGATACGCCCTGAGAAGATCCTTCTGACAAGCCAATGGTACAACCATCTGATTCTGAAAATACAAAACTAAATCTCCATTCAGTTTCCAACCCTCAATGGTCTCCCCACCATTGAATCTTGACCCCATGATCACACACTCAGAATCAGATATTTGTGCCTCTCTAACCAGGCCAACCAAGTCAGGAATCAACAAAACTGGAAAGAATATCTCTCTATCGCCCTGGTCCTCATATTCCAACCGCATGTCAGCTATAACTGACATCAACTGCCACTATTATGATCCCTGTTTCACCACCTGAGCATATGATTTTCTACTTAATGAATCCACCACCAAATTTCTTTTACCTGGTGTGTACATCAAGTCAAAATAAAACATCTAGAGTTATTCCATCTATCTCATTTTCCTCAAGTTCAAATCTCTTTGTGAGAAAATATGATTCAAGCTCTTATGATTTGTATATACCGAGAATTTCTCACCGAAGAGATAATGACGCCACACTTTCAAATCATGCACCACTGCTGCCAATTCCAAATCATGAGTTGGGTAGTTATTCTCATGCACCCTCAAATGTCGTGAGCCATATGTAACTACATGATTTCCTTGCATGAGAACACACCCCAACCCTGATCTCGATGCATCAAAATACACCACGTACCCTTTTCCTAGTTCTGGAAAAACCAAGATTGGTGCTAATGTAAGGAAAACCTTTAGCTCTTCAAAATACTGCTGACATTGTTCATTCCACTGGAATGGAACATTATTTCTTGTCAAAGATGTCATCGGTGAAGACAAACATGAAAAATCATGAACAAAACTCCAATAATACCCAGCTAGACCAAGGAAACTCCGTATCTCAAACACATTCTTTGGCGGTTTCCACGAGATAACATCCTCTATCGTTTTTGGATCCACTGAAACACCCCTTTCAGAAATCACATGGCCAAGAAAATGAACTTTTTGTATCCAAAAGTCACACTTTGATAATTTGGAATACAATCGATGATCCCTCAAGATCCCTAGCACTACATCCAAGTGTTTCTCATTATCCACCCTTGTCTTAGAATACACCAGAATATCGTCTACAAACACCACCACAAATGAATCCAGATATCTCTGAAATATCTGATTCATCAATGCCATGAACACCACTGGTGCATTCGTTAGACCAAAGGGCATAACCACATATTCATAATGGACATATATACTTCTGAAAGTTATTTTAGGAATATCATCCTTCCTCACCCACAATTGATGATATCCCAACCTCAGGTTGATCTTGGAGAACCACTGGGCTCCCCTCAACTGGTTGAAAAAATCATCAATTCGTGGAAGTGGATATCTTTCCTTTATCATAACTTGGTTAAGTATACGATAATCAACACAGAGCCTCAAATTTCCATCTGACTTTATCACAAACAACATTAGCGCTGCCCACAGGGACGTGCTAGGCTAGATAAACCCTTTGTTTTCTAACTCTTCCAAATGGACTTTCAATTCCCACAATTCATTAGGGGCCATCCGATAATACGGAAGTGAGATAGGAATGGTCCCTAGAAGGAGATCAATCGTAAACTCCAATTATATTATGGGAGGTAACCCAGAGAATTCTTCGGGAAAAACATCCATGAACTGATCCACCACTACCAGAAGAACACTCTTCTCAACACCCATTACCGATTTCGACGACAATATTGTCAACCGATACAATAACGTGCCCACTACTGGTGCCAACAAACCCATTGCACCCTACCTTTTATGTATCTCTCCTATAAAGAGATGTCTAATGCCATCGTGTGTTGTAAAAGCCACTATTTGCGCATCACAGTCAATGTGAGCCTTAAACTCCACCAACCAATCCATTCCTAGGATTACATCATACCCATCCATCTCAAGCACTGAGAAATTACACATTAGCTCCACCTCTCCCACAATGATACAACATGCTCTACACAAGAAGGCTCGACACTCTCTTCGACCCAGAGGATTTTAAAGTTTTAAAACTAAGGGCATCATTTCTACCCTTAAACCCAGCAAATCAACCACATGTACATCAATAAAAGAGTATGAAGCACTCGTATCAAACAACACTTGCATCAAGGTATAATTTAAAAGAATAGTACCTCGCACCGTGGATGATCTCGACTTATCATCCACCACAACCTGCTCAGCTCCAAACACATGTTTTCTTTCCACGATCTACTCTTTATTTCCCTGTTGAGGTGTCGTGGTATTCTGAGAATCACCATGACCCACTTTACTCTGCTGCCAAGGGGTATGATGTTGTCCCCATCCTGTTGAAGCATAAGATGTCTGCGATCCCTGAGGAGTTTCACGTACACCCGACCTCGGAGCATTTCGACAATAACGATTCATATGCCCCATCTACTTACAATTATGACATGCTCGAGGTTGTGTCATACAATCTCGCTTGATGTGGCTTGTCGAACCACACTGAAAACATCCTGGTTTGCTCTGGGGATTTGGAAGAAGATTCATTGATCCTTCCATCAGATTATGTTCCATAATCCTGCCCTAGAAATAAGTGTCCCTTTTCCTCTTGAACCCAGCATTAGAGTTCCCACTATTCCCCATGGGTACCACCATGCTTCCTCCGCCCAGAGCTCCCAACAGATCTCACTCATCCACCGAGGCTCTATTCACCATTTCTATGTAATCATCTATACACATCACCTCTATATTTGAATAGATTTCTTTCCTTAACCCCACTTCAAAGATCCTTGCCTTCAACGATGTGTTACCAACCACCTCGGGTGCAAACCTCACTAAGTTCATAAACATAGATGCATACTCTGTTACAGACATAAGCTCTTGCTTTAAACTGTAGAAATCAGTCATATGCTGAATTATGAACGTATGTGGGTAGAATTGTTTATTAAACAATTCCTCAAAGCCTTACCGCATCACACCCTGGTCCGTCCCCACTTGGACTACCAACTCCCACCACTGAAGGTTAAGATCTGCCAACATATACGTGTCCAACTGCACCTTTAACTCTACCGGTGTTCCCAAGAACTCAAAAATCTTGTTCATTCTATTCAACCATGCTTCTTCCCTCTCCATATTTGAATCACCCTTGAAGATGGGTGGATTCTTCTTTTGAAACTGAACCACATGATCCACATGCCTTGGTTCATCCATTTTATTTCCACTTTCCACAGCTTGGAAAGCTTCAACTATTCTTTGCACTAACTGATGGTTCACCTGAGGCTCAGGTGCTACCACATTCTCAGCAGCCTCCTCCAGTTGGTCTCTACGACGCCTACTCGGTGCCATTTCTATCAACAGAAAACAAACAACCATGGGTCGCACTTCCATAGACATCAATAATTCCCATTTCTAATCACATTACACAACACTATTACAACAATTCTTTCCCCCTTTTCCACATTGGCCATGTTTCACCATTTTTGAAAACCAAACCATTTTTAAAATACCATATTTATTCACATTACAGTTTCACACATTCACATCACACCATAAATCATTATACCTCAATGAAATATGCATCCTAGTGGTAATTCATTTATACCATGCATGTCATGCTCATCTCATTGGCTACACCCACAACAATGAGATATCCAATGCCTATAAGTGTCTCCAAAACACTTATGTACCCAAATCCCTGGTAACTTGAATTTCAGTATAAGAGGGTTAGCTACATCCTTTTATGATATACATTCCAAGTTTCGACATTCCTATGCCTTGCTACCATCCCAACTCAAGGAATATACCACAACGAATGTCAACTCCAAAACCAAGGCGCCCAAGCGACCGAACAACTTCTCTCACTTGAAAGCTAAGGACCGAACAAACTGATACCACTTGTAACACCCCTCCCCTACCTCATTTTATTGAAGAGGTGGTGAGGGTTACTTGGCCTTAAGCGACGTTCCCAAGGCGCCAAAGGCTGGAAATAAATGTCGAGGGCTTCTAGAACAAATTGGGGAACAATTTTCCCTTAAGAAAAAACCAACCAACACTCCACTAACACCCACTATATGATGCATGACAATAAAAAATTCAAGCATGTATTCTCAAAATACAACCAAGATGTTCCAAAATACATCCCAAAACCAATACAGCTAGACATGTCCACCAAACATCATAGTACTATGCAGAAGACTAAACCACACCACACCACGAGCCATGACACCACCACCACTCTACACCAAGCTCCAAGATCCACCAAGAGATCACAGTGCTCCACTAAAGGAGGGTGATGCCTTACCTTTTCCCACGTCACGATACACGACATCTGCAAAGACACCAAAGTGCCAAAGTAGAGGGTGAGTACTAAAACTTAGTAGTTTTTCCCCAAATTACTTCCCTACACACTCCACTAGGATAAAACCGTTAGCACATTTATATAAAACAGTTTATATAAAATAATCACAAGTGCAACCATTACCATAAGCCAAATACACCCTTATCAAGCCATCTCACCCAAACCAAACAACCAAGGGAAAGACAAACAAACATGATACAATCCATATCATCATTTACACATTAGCACAAAAATTTCCAACTTTATAAGCAATGCAAAACAAACAACCAAAACAGTGGGACTTCCGCCCAACCCGTTCACCCATTCACAACTAGTGGTACTTCCCGAACACTACCCAAAACTAGCGGTACTTCCCAACCACTACCCATATGGTGGTTCTTCTAACCACTATCTATCACCTTTTATAGTGGGACTTCCTGCCCACTTCCACACAACAGTTCAACCAATCTCAACCAAGCATATAACCCACCAAGGCCACAACAACATGCAATCAACCAATTCCATCGCATACCAATTCACTTCAATAAATCGTCAATTTATTGAAAACCATTTTCCATGCCAAACCACATTTCAATAAAAACAAAATCTTTATTGAAAACCATTTTTCATCAACCATTTTCCCAAATCAATCTCAACAACCCATTTTAAAATCTCTATTTTAAAATCCACAACAAGATCCTTTCACCATAAAACCCAACCGGGGGTACTACATGACTTCTTCCTCTTCTTTATTTATCTTATTCTTATTATATTTCATGGTGAAAACACTTCCACACTCTTATTCTTATTCTTCTTATTCTTCTTATTCTTATTATCTTGAAAAAATAAAATACATTTATTCTTCTTGGGTGAAATCGATTGCAAAAAAAACTCTTATTTTCCCTATTATCTTCTTATTAAATGCAACCAAACACACACTTGATCTTCCTTTATTTTACTTTGACACAAAAAAATTATTCAATATATTAGTAGTTGGACCTAGGACTGTTGTTATAGCCTATATTAATGGTCCATGTAGACCTCAGTCCCTATTTTTATTAGCATAAGGCCCTAGATACGGCCAAAGTTTTTAACCATATACATACAACCCAACCTCCATGGGTAGACCATAGACATAGCATATATATAGCCATGTTCATGAACATATTCATATACTTTTAAAAATTTAACAAATTGAAGTGTTATAATCTGTGTGAGATCACTGAGAGGGGAGAGGTTGAATCAGTGATCCATTTTTCTTTTTAAAAAAAATTATTTTTAATTAAACCTTTGTAGCTGGTTAAAACCTTGATTCACTCTTCATGTGTCTCTCAGCCTTACCTTGAATAATTCTCTAAATAAAAAAGAACATAAAACAAGGATTTACAAGGTTTGATACAAAAACTTACTCCTTTATGTATTGGTTATTCTACCCAACACAGATTATCCACTATAATTTTATTATCAATTATAATGGTCAATATAGAGTCACACTATATCTCTCCTAAATACACACAGGATGTTATTTATACTATATCCTATAGTGTTACCAAAATCCACATTGGCCTGCTCTAGAATTCACACTATAAACCTTTTCACTTGAATCAAACCAGAGCCTTCTCCTTATCCCAACTCAAAATGAGAGGATTTATCCATTATTCAAGGATTTATCCACTATAGTTTGATATTTTTATCTTCCTCCATGAGCTTGTTGAATCACAATTTCCTATGTAAACTTCAAGAACCTTTACAGTATTTAGGTCTTCGCCATAGAATTCTGATCACCTATATTTAACTGGTTCCTTAGTGAAAATAATTATCAGGCTATCCTACTTCCACTAATGAAATCCTAGCCTCACTTAGATGTGTGAAAGTGGTGCACACAACTTCATTCTCTATAGTAGTTGCAAAGGGATTCTGCATGGTTTGCGCATGGTTAGGGAAAATCGTGCACAATTCATGCAAGGGAGGCCTTTTTGACAACACCTTGTATTGTAGCCTGCAATGTTTAGAAAAACCATGCGATTAAACTATGCGGCTACTTTAAATAGGTGAAATTAAATTTTTACCCCTCTTATATTTTCCTCTTTTTATTTATTTCTTCCCTCTTTCCTTCGTGGGTTGTGTAGCAGCAAAGGGAGGAGCTTCCTCCTCCTCTCCTCTAGGGTGTGGCCTAGATCCTCCATCTAACCTATGTTTTGGTCATCATTGGGTGTGATAAAACCATCTCGGCGAGTCTCTACACAACCTAAATTCTATTTCATTTATCTTTTACCTCACAGATCACTAAATCTGTCAAAGCTATTTTCCCTATTTTTAGGGCATTTGATAGAATTATTTATTTATTCCAAACTTCTTATAGTTAGAGCCTAATATTGGATGTGCCTATATCTATGAGTCCAAGATAGGTTTTTCATATCTTACTTTGTTTTTTTGCAGAATTTGGGGGTGCAGATTTTAGTGTGCATTTGGGAAATCAAGTGATACCCTATTGATTCATGTCAAATTAACCGTGTGACTTTTTGGGATGTCGTTGTGCATGCCCAAACCTTTTTCACTCATGAAAGTATAAATTAGAGGTCGTCGCTCCTTGGGTAGTTTGCTCGGGGTTGTTTATATTTAAATCGAATTGTTTCTTTAATTCAAATTGTTCAATTCAATTACATTGAATTGTCTTATTAAATTGAATTGATTTATATATGGGAGGTATGTTGGAATCAGATAATTCAATTTCTTTTAATTGTTATGTTTATTTAATTTATACAATTCAATTTTATTAAATTAAATTATTTGTTAAGTGAATTGATTTATATATATTCAATGATTGTTATAAAATGTTGGTACCCATCGGGTCATGATGGGCATAGCCCGAGTGATTGGGATGGCATGGCCATTCAGAATTGAGGTGATGTGATCGTTGGGATGGGCTTGGGCTAGGTTACTGGGGTGATAAGATCACTAGTTGGAATTGGCTCGGATTTTATTGGGTGGTGTTGACCATTGGTTGGGTGTCATGGACATCATATTGAGGCGGTGAGGTCGTAAAGTTGGGTAATGGCTTGTAATATTGGATGGATCGGCCATCGGATTTGAGATACATGGTCGTAGGGGCATGAGGTGCCGGTTTTATGTGGCTTAGGTTTTATATTGGTGATTGTCGTTCACCCATAATGGCTAAAGCACCAATTTGAGTCATGTGCACATAGGTTAACTTTATGATGAGGTGGTTTTGACCACTCGCATGGGTAGAGGCCACCGATAGTGTGGCTTGGAAAAAAAATTTGGGGTTTTTGTTGTAGAAAGACATGAGGAAGGTTAGGAGCCTTCGGTTGATAGTGATGAGGCTATCGGTTGGGGATGAGGCTCACCATATTGAGGCCATGGGCCTGGTTTGATTTGGTAGAATGGACATCACCATTTCTAGGGATGTCATGTTGAGAGTCAATGATGAATTTTATTTGAGGAAAGTTATCGTTGTGCCTATGGATGTCGGTCCATAGGTTGATGAGTTCTTTTGAGCAGATTTCTGAGGGACTGGTGACTTTTTTAGGCATGCCTTTGGGATGTCAGTGATTTGTTTGAGACGCGAGGTGTCAGGAGGAACGTGGAGTAGGGTTACTTGATTTGTGGTGGAACCTAAGGGTTCACTTGGAATATTTTCATTATAGAAATATCTTGAGACATGGGCCAAGGATCCTTTCCTATTCAGACTTATGGCACTGGCTGAAGCAGGTGACATCTCCTTGGTGGTTTTTGAGCACCAATGGAGTTTATATTTATTTTAATTGCTTGGGTCGTTGTTTTTTATTTAATTCTATATTAAACAACTTCTTAAAAACTCATTTTGGGTATGAAAACTTGGGTGGTATCCAACTGAGACACATTCTCACACCCTACATGGGCCATTCAGGACGTGTGTAGAATTTATGTATTTACGTTCAGGTAAGGTATTGGCTTTAAGAGGTAGGTCATAGTAGCCATTGGAATGGGATGTTGGCATGGGACCTTGAGTTATATGCCTTTGAGGGAGTTTTGTTTTAGTATTCCTTTTATTTTTAAATCGTGTTGTTTTGTATATGTACATATCTATAGTGGTCATCCATTGGCAACCCATCTAGATATTGTATTCTATGACCAGTTTGGATATGCATGCTCTATTTTTTTAGTGCTACTAGTGGTTTTCTTAGCATGTTTATTTACTTTCACTGCTTATTCTTGTTATGATTTTGCTATTATTTATGGATATTGATTGTGCTTCCACCATTGGAGGGTCTAGTTCAATTCTATTGAGTCTTATTTTATTCTGCTGCATGTTATATATTATTACTCAGACCAGTAGTATATCATCCTCAATGGGTATGGCCTCCACACTATACCTCTTTCACACCATCACTATTGGTTACCATCCTTTGGCGTTCAGGGAGGTGCACTTAAGTCCCAGTATCCCTCCAGCCCATATCACTATTAGAAAGTGGATTTTGGGTCAGGGATTCTACAAGTGGTATCAGAGAAGTTCTTGGCTAGGATTTAGTAACAGTGCTTGGCTAGATAATAATGAAATTGAGTTTTCCTTTTCTTTTATATTGGTCTTATTTTTTGGGATATGGTATACTGGAGATTAGGATATTGTTGGAATTGGATTTAGAGCTCTTTCTTTGATTCCTTCAGCCCCATGTATGAGGGACGAACAAAGTTACCATGGGTGGAAATTTTTGTTTAATTCTGCTCAGTTTAAAATTAGTTTGATTTCCATCTAGAATGGATTATTTGAAATGTTAATGGTTAGTTGTTATGAATTGTGATCCTTGGTCTGGCATGGTAAGAAGTGGGATGTGGGACCTTGTCCTGGTGAGGTAAGGTGTTGTTGTAATGCTTGTTATGCTTTTGATTAGGCACATATTAGGATGTTTAAATTTATTATGCATGTGTCGTGATAATTGAATTGCCTATGAAAATTCCTTTTTAAATGTTATATGCCTTGTGTAACTATATTCCATGTGAAATATATATATATATATATATATATATATATATTCATGTGATATGTGAAATGGGTATGGATCTTATATGAGAAGGCATGTATTATGATATGGGGTGATTTTGATCACCAGGTTGGGTGACATGTTGGTCAAATTGAGGCAACATTGGTTGTCAGGATGGGTGAGGCTCGGGGTACATTGATACTTGGCTCTGTTGATGGCGGGTAAGGAGTCCATGGGGTCGAGATGTTGTGTGGCATGGTTGTGGTAATAAAGGGTAAGGTTAGTGAGGATACACTACCTGTTACTTCTTTTCCTATCTACATTTTATATATATTTATGGGTTGTTGGACCATGTTGATGGTATTCAGCGGTTTCCTCCTAGATAGCTTAGATGGAGAATTAGGCAGGTGAGGAAATGGATCCACTAGTGAACGAGAAGTTTCAGACCCTTGAGGGTTAGGTAGAGAAGGTATAGGATTAGGGGAAGGGATAGGCTCAAGCAAAGGTTCCAGTGTAGGCAGGTCAGCTACCAAATCTTACAGTTTTTGTGTTGTGGCTCGACGAGCAGCTCTGAGTGAGCCTGGTATTAGTTATTCAGGGTATTTATCGGGGTGCTCAGGGGGCAGAGCCATCTATGGTGTATCAGACTTAGGAATTTCAATCACAAAACCCACTACTTTTTTAAAGTGAGGGTGGTCCGTAGGTGGCTAATAATTGGATCAAGTTGATGTAAATGATTTTCAAGAAATTCAAGATGCCTCCATGGTAGAGGATGAAACTAGAAACCTACATGATCACCGGACTAACTAAGCACTGGTGGGACGTGCATGTGTAGGTAAGCATACATGAGGGATTATCCTAGAAGGATTTTGAGGCTAGATTCTTCAAACATTTCCTTCTAGAGATGCTGAGGGCAGAAAGAGATCAAGATTTATTGATAATTTAGTAGGGTGACATTTCTATCATGGACTATGTTGCGATGTTCACTGAGATGTCTCTGTTTTCACCTGTCATGGTGAGAACACCTCAAGGGTGAGGCTCTTTAAGGATGGTTTACATCACACCATTTGGGTATATGTAAACATCCTTAGGTTGGTCTCATTATTAAAGGTGGTGAACCAGGTGCTCGTAGCCGAGGGAAAACTGACAGATGGGTCCTACTCAAGTTAGGCAATGGATTCAGGTGATTTAAGTGGTGATGCTTCAGATAGCAAGAAGTGAGGTAGAAATGAGTTCTAGTAGGGTAGTCAAACCAAGGACTCATCTAGACCTCTTTTCAATGGCTCTTCAATGGTTTTATTCCAATGTGGGAATCCATGACATGTATGGACTCATTGTGAGTGGCCCCCAAAGGAGTGTTGGGCATGTGGATAGGTTGGGCATCTCAAGTGGTTCTGCATGAATCCTTATCAAATAGTTGGCAGTTAGATATCAGGCTAGAATCGGGCTTTTGAGTTCAGTTCATGAGTGGTACTAGATGGTGGTGGTTGAGGTTCAGCTACACACGGAGGTTGTGATAGAGATAGTGGGACCCAACAGTGGGGTCAGTGGATGGTGTATGGTGCAGCACCATAGGGATATCAAGTTTTAGATAGTCGAGATTCAGGATGAATGCATGCTATGGAGATTCCAAGGGATGAGTTTTCTAGTGAACCAATGATATCCAGATGTATGCCATGGGTGTAGCCTGGTTCTTTTGTTTTCTTTTGGCATGGCCTTTTAGGAATGTCTGTTTGGGTGTATGAGGTGCATGAGTTTTATATATGGACTGAAAATACATTGTTCAGTAGGTTGGAATCATATCAAATGCATTATATATATGAGGTGTGAGGCACCAGGTTTTATGTTGAGAATCGTTGGATGTAGGATTATGAGGTGTGTTGGAATCGAGGCATCAAGGATGTGGGTTACTTGAGGTTCGAGGCATCTGGTCACCATTGCGGTGTGGTGCTTGATTGAGGTGTGAGGCAATGGGACTTGTTTTGAGCATCTGTGGTGATAAAAGACCTTGTTGGTTCCATATGTGATATGGGCTTGATGCGGGCACCGATGTGGTGCATAATGTTGATGGGTGTATGGAATGACATAGGAGCACCTGATGAGATGTGGGAGTGACGACGCATCATGGGAAGACCTTGAGTTTGGGAATTGATCAATGGACTATTACATTATCTGAGTTTTTAGGTCAGTTGAGACCGGTGTAGGTCACTCCAAAGGTGGGGATCCCCCATCAAGTAGTTGACTTGTTCCCTTGAGACTAGGGTAGTTTGGTTTAGTTTTGAAATGGTATTGGTATGTTCGGTACCATCTCTGTGTTTTTTTTTTGATAGCTCGGGGATGAGCTACGTTAAGGCGGGGAAGTTGTAACATCTTGGGTTTTTGAGTTGGATCAAAAACCAAGTTTTGGAGTGTAGGTCAGGGTGCATAGTTTAGGGTAAACTGTGCGGCCCCTTCCAGGTAACTGTTTGGCTCATTTTTAAATTTATGCATAGTTTGGGTAAACTGTGTGTATAAGTCACATGGTCATGTGTTATTCTCTATAGTATTTGCAGAGGTATTTTGCATGGTTAGGGAAAAACGTGTTCAAGCCATGTGAGGGGGGCCTTTTGGATAGTACCTCAACACTGTAGCTCGCACGGTTTGCACATGGTTTGGTAAACTGTGAGAGTAAACTGTGCAGCCCCTTTATAGAGGTGAAAATAAATTTTTACCCCTCTTTTATTTTCCTCTTTTTCTTTCTTTCTTCCCTCCTTTCTTTTTGGGTCACACAGCAACAAAGGGAGGAGATCCCTCCTCCTCTCCTCTAGGGTGTGGCCTAGATCCTCTATTTGACCTCCATTTTGGTCACTGTCAGATGTGATAGAACCATCTTAGTGAGTCTCTCCTCAACCTAGCTTCTATTTTATTTATCTTTTACCTCATGTATTGTTAAATATGTATGATACATTTTTCCCTATTTTTAGGGCATTTGGTAGAATCGTCTATTTCTTCCAAACTGATTGGAGTTAAAGCCTAATATCGAATGTACCTACATATATGAGTCCAAAGTAGGTGGTTCATACCTTACTTTATGTTTTTGTGGAATTTTGGGGGGTGTATCTTTTAGCGCGCATTTAGTAAATCGAGCGATACCCTATTACTTCATGTCAAATTGACCATGTGACCTTATGGGATGTCATTGGGAATGTTTGAACCTTTTTCACTCGTGTGAGACCGTATTAGAGACCATTGATCCTTGGGTAGTTTGGACAGGGGTTATTTATATTTAAATTAAATTGTTTCTTTAATTCAAGTTTTTCAATTCAATTACATTGAATTGCCTTATTAAATTGAAGTGATTTATATATAGGAGGTATGCTAGAATCAAAAAATTCAATTTCATTGAATTGTTATATTTATTTAACTTATATAATTTAATCGTATTAAATTGAATTTTTTATTAAGTGAATTTCTTTATATATATTCAATGATTGTGATAAACTACTAGGACCTATGGGACTGTGATGGGCACAGCCTGAGTAATTGGGATGACATGACCATTCGGAATTGAGGCAATGTAGTTGTCAGTATAGGCTTGGCCTAGGTTACTGGGGTGATGAGATCACTGGTTGGGCTTGTCCCAGATTTGGTTGGGTGGTGTTGACCATATTTTGGGCATCATGGATGTCGGATTGAGGTGGTGTGGCTATCAGGTTGGGACATGGCCCATGATATTGGATGACTCATCCATTAGATTTGAGTGACATGGTTTCGGGGGTATGAGGTTATAGTTTGATGTGGATTAGGTTTTATATCGCTCATTTGTGATGGACAAAGCGCCAATTTGAGTCATGTGCACACAGGTTGACTCCATGATGAGGTGGTTTTGACCACTCATGTGGGTAGAGTCCCCCAGTAGTACAGCTTAAGAAAATGTTTTGGGGGTGTTTGTGAGAGAAAGCCACGTGGAAGGTGAGGATACTTTGGTTGATAGCAATGAGGCTATCGGTTAGGGGATGGGGCTCATCATATTGAGGTTGTGGTCCAATTTTTATTTAGGATAACAGACATATTTGTTTCTCAAGATGTCATGTTGAGAGTAGATGGTGACTTTTATTTGAGGACATGTATCATTGTGCCTCTAGATGTCAGTCCATGGGCCGATGAGTGCTTTTGATAAGGGGTATGAGGGACCGGTGACTTGTTTGGGTGTGCCTTCGAGATGTCGGTGATTTGTTTGAAACATGAGGTGTTAGGAGGAATTTGGTAATGTGTTACTTGATTTGAGGTGGAATATAAGAGTTCACCTGGTCGGTTAACATTAGAGGGATACCTTGGTCCATGGGCTAAGGATCCTTTCATATTTAGACTTCTGGTGTTAGCCAAAGCAGGTGACATATCCCTGGTGGTTGTTGAGCACCAGTGGAGTTTTTATTTATTTTAATTGCTTAGGTCATTGATTTTATTTAATTCCATGTTGTAAAACTTCTTAAACACTCATGTTGGGTATTCACACTTGGGTGGTATCCTATTGAGACACGTTCTCACACCCCACACAGGCCCTTTAGGATGCGTGTAGACTTTATGTCTTTACATTTAGGTAAGGGGTCACCATTAGGATATGGGTTGTAGTATCTGTTTCCATGGGATGTTTTCATGGGACCTTTAGTCCCAATGCCTCTACAAGAGTTCTATTTTAGTCTTACTTTTATTTTTTCATCATGTTGTTTTGTATATGTACGTAACTACAATGGTTATCCATTGGAAACCCATTTGGATATTTTAATGTATGACCTGTTTGGATATGCATACTTTGTTTTGTTTACTACTATAGGTGGTTTTCTTGGCATGTTTATTTACTTTCGCTACTTATTCCTATTATGCTTCTGCTATTGTATATTGATCGTGCTTTCGCCATTGGCGGGTCAGGTTTGAGTATGTTGAGTCTTATTTTATTTCACTGCATGTTATATATTATTACTAAAACTAGTACTATATCATCCCCAGAGGGTATAGCCTTCCCACTATACCTCTTTCACACCCTCATTTCTAGTCAGCAACATTTGGCGTTCAGGGAGCCACGCTTAAGGCCTAGTAGCCCTCTATCTCAGAGCACTGTTTGAAAGTGGCTTCTGAGTCAGGGATGCTACACCCAACAGCCTAGGGTGAA
This sequence comes from Viscum album, assembly GCA_963277665.1. NCBI lineage: Eukaryota > Viridiplantae > Streptophyta > Magnoliopsida > Santalales > Viscaceae > Viscum > Viscum album. Next base: position 1,350,606,418 of record OY728159.1, on the reverse strand, counting down.
AACCAGGGGCTCCCTCCCACTCTATGGATGTTTCTCCTTCAATTCTTATGAGTTTTGAGTGTTGTTTGGTGCTAATCAAAGATCCAGGTAAGTCTTTAAATTTGTTTCCTTCTATTTTATGGAAGAAGATTTCCTTGGTTCTTCCTCTTCTTTCAAAGCTTATGAACCCTATTTTTTTTCAGGGAGTTCTTTATCTTATAATTTTATTTCATTTTAGTTTGAATCAAGGGATGTGTTTGGATAAGTGGTTGTCTACTGGCGTGAGGTAGGTGGTATACAAGCTTTTCCCCATAGTCTTGATATCATATATGTGTATGTCATTGTTCCAATTCATTTTATTACTGTATTTTCATGTATTTGTATTAGGAGAGTAATTTGGGCATGAAGTTGATGTGTGATAATCTTCACAGACCCTGAACTACTACAAATAAGGCTTTTAGAAGCACTAGAAACCACTTTTAACAGCGCTAGAAAAACGTTGTTAATCACAACGAAGATAAAGGGGGGCCCTTTAACAGTGCTATTTTGAGAGCTGATAAAGGCCCAATTTATCAAAGATTAATTAGCACTAATAAAGGCCTAGTTTCATGTGATGTGTTGTTTATTTAACAACACACCCAGCACCTGCACACCTGCACAAAATAGCACTTGCACATGAACAAAGCACAAAAGAACAAAACTGCGCATACAAGAGTTTCGCAAACAATTCTATATACATTTACCTGAAATTATGAATACAAAAATACACACTTATATATACATTTAAAACAATGTTTTATATGGTTACAATTATAATTATCCAACAAATAGTTAAAAACATTAATGTTTCATCCTTTTGCGTCTGTGATCCCCTCTCAAAAATTATCGTCCATGGTATTAGTTGACAAACAAAGAATCCTAACTAAATAAAAAAATTAAACCTATATAATAAAACAAATATTATGTTATTAATACAATAATGAAATTAATTAAACATTAATATGAAAGAATACATTAATAAAATGTCAATTTTTAATAAAAAAAAGTCACATTTGGAGTTATATCGATCACACCGTGCGTCTTATTGAGGTGGGGTTGATTCTTACACATAAAAATAAGTCATAGATCATTTTTTATATTAAAACAATCTAAATGGGTTTTCTCAGTTTTGAGTATGTCACTTGTTCTTTTACTAAAATTAATATCAAATTTAAATGACACATTTGGATTTATATTAGTCACATCATTCGTCAGATTGAGATTCATTTGATTCCTACACGTCACAAATGATTGATGTATCATTTTTCTAAAGTATCAAAATAATACGAATGGGTTTCTTGGTTTGCAGTATGTCACTTGTGTTTTTTTCTAAAATTAATGTCAATTTTAAATAAAAAAAGACACTTTGAGTCATACCAGTCACATTGTGCGTTGAATTGAAACGTGTTGGATTCCTACATGTCACAAATGACTTATATATCGTTTTCCTAAAGTATCAAAATAATTCAAATGTGTTTTCTTAGTTTTTAGTATGTCAGTTGTGTTTTTTACTAAAATGTCATTTCAAACTAGAAACACACATTTTGAGTCATATCGATCAAATAGTACATTGGTTTGATATGAGACTACTTCATACATGTCACAAATAACATATGAATAATTGTCCTAAATTATGAAGACAATTGGAGTGGGTTTTCTTGGGTTTCAATGAGTGGCACGTTTTGAGATAAAATATCAATTTTAAACTGATAACAGACACTTTTAACCATACCGGTCATACTAGGAATTGAATTGAGGTTTTATTGATTCCTAAATGTCATAAATGACTGATGTATTGTTTTCATAAAGTATCAAAACAATATGAATGTGTTTTCTCATTTTTTAGTATGTCACTTGTGTTTGTTTCTAAAATTAATGTCAATTTTAAATAAAAAGAGACACTTTGAGTCATACCAGTCACGTTGTGCATTGAATTGAGGTGAGGTTTATTCCTACATGTCACAAATAACTTATGGATCATTTTTTTAAATTATCAAAACAATATGAATCTATTTTCTTAATTTTTAGTATGTCAGTTGTGTTTTTTTACTAAAATATCATTTCAAATTGGAAACATGCATTTTGAGTCATATTGGTCGCATCGTGCATTGTTTTGATATGAGAATACTTCATACATGTCAAAAATAACTTATGAATTGTTATCCTAAATTATGAAGACAATTGGAGTGGGTTTTCCTGATTTTCAGTGAGTGACACGTTTTGAGCTAAAATGTCAATTTTAAACTGATAACAGACACTTTTAGTCATATTAGTCACACCGTGTGTCAGATTGAGGTGATGTTGATTCTTAAACATCACAAATGACTCATTTATTGTTTTCCTAAATTATAAAAGCAATCTGAATGCGTTTGCTCAGTTTTCACTATGTTACTTGTGTTTTTTCTAAAATTAATGTCAATTTTAAATAAAAAGAGACACTTTGAGTCATAACAGTCACATTGTGAGTTTAATTAAGGTGATTTCAATTCCTAAATGTCAAAAATGACTTATGTATCATTTTCTTAAATTATAAAAACAATTCAAATGTGTTTTCTCTATTTTTAGTATGCCGGTTTTATTTTTTTACTAAAATGTCGTTTCAAACTGGAAACGCACATTTTGAGTCATGTAGGTTGCATCATGCGTTGGTTTGATATGATACTGATTCATACATTTCAAAAATAAATTATTAATCATTATCTTAAATTATAAAGACAATTGGAGTGGGTTTTATTGGTTTTCGGTGAGTGACATGTTTTGAGCTAAAATGTCAATTTTAAACTGATAACAGACACATTTAGCCATATCAGTCACATTGTGCACCAGATTGAGGTGGGGTTGATTCTTACATGTCAAAAATTACTTATGGATCGTTTTAATAAAGTATAAAAACAATCTTAATGCGTTTTCTTGGTTTTCAGTATGTCACTTGTGTTTTTTTCTAAAATTAATTTCAATTTTAAATAAAAAAGAGACACTTTGAGTCATACCAGTCGCATTGTGAATTTAATTGAGGTGTTGTCAATTACTAAATTTCAAAAATGACTTATGTATCATTGTAATAAAGTATAAAAACAATCCAAATGTGTTTTCTCAGTTTGTAGTATATCAGTTGTGTTTTTTTACTAAAATGTCATTTCAAACTGGAAACACACATTTTGAGTCATACTGATCACATCGTGTGTTGGTTTGATATGAGACTTCTTTATATACATCAAAAATAACTTTTGAATCATTATCCTAAATTATGAAGACAATTGGAGTGAGTTTTCTTGGTTTTTAGTGAGTGACACGTTTTGAGCTAAAATGTCAATTTTAAACTGATAACAAACACTTTTAGCCATACCGGTCACAATGTGAATCATATTGAGATTTGATTGATTTTTACATGACAAAAATGACTCATGGATTATTTTACTAAAGTATCAAAACAATCCAAATGCGTTTTCTTGGTTTTCAGTATGTCACTTGTGTTTTTTTTCTAAAATCAATGTCAATTTTAAATAAAAAGAGACACTTTAAGTCATAACAGTTGCATTGTGCATTTAATTGAGGTTAGGTAGATTACTACATGTCAAAAATGACTTATGGATCATTTTACTAAAGTATCAAAACAATATGAATGTGTTTTCTCAGTTTTGTTTTTTTACAAAAATTTCATTTCAAACTAGAAACACGCATTTTGAGTCATACCAGTCGCATCATGCATTGGTTTGATATGATACTACTTTATACACATCATAAATAACTTATAAATTTTTATCCTAAATTATGAAGAAAATTGGAGCGGGTTTGATTGGTTTTCAATGAGTGACACTTTTTGAGCTAAAATGTCAATTTTAACCTGATAACAGACACTTTTTGCCATACCGGTCACACCGTGCATCGGATTGATGTGGAGTTGATTTTTACACATCAAAAATTACTCATGGATCTTTTTCCTAAATCATAAAAACAATCTGAATGAATTTTCTCAGTTTTCAGTATGTCGCTTGTGTTTTTTTCTAAAATTAATGTCAATTTTAAATAAAAATAGATACTTTGAGTCATACCAGTCGCATTGTGTGTTGAATTGAAGTGTGTTCAATTTCTAAAGGCCACAAATTAATTATTTATCATTTACCTAAAATATCAAAATAATTGGAATGCATTTTCTCAGTTTTCAGTATGTCACTTGTTCTTTTTACTAAAAACAATATTAATTTTAAATAAAAAGAGGCACTTTGAATCATACCAGTCGAATCATGTGTCATATTGAGGTGGGGTTGATTCCTACACATTTCAAATGACTTATAGATCATCTCCCTAAATTATCAAAACAACTTAATGTGTTTTCTCGATTTTTAATAGGTCAGTTACTCTTATACGAACTATAATGACCTAAACATTTCATACATTGATATCACATATGAGTAGATTAATATTTCTTGCATAAAAGAAATAAATTAAATGTAAATATGAACCAATGAATTAATTATACGAATAATGATTTTACTATGCAAACATCAAGATTACCTCTGTGATTGAGCAGACACAGCGTCGTTGCTCTTCCTGCAAAGGCATGTCACATGGACAGAAATCTTCTAAAATAAACAAACCCTACAAGGAATAATGAAAATAAAATCAATGTTTCATTATATAATTTTTCATTAAAATATGTATATTATATCATAACATTTCCTTTATATATTTCCAAAGGGTTTCTTTAGTCCAGCTATAAGCTAATAACAAAACTAATGATTCTTTGTGCACTTTACTACTATTTGTTAACTACCGCTTTGCATAGAATTTGATCTGAACTTCTAATATGGCTTCCCCTTGATCCTCTCATCTGACACCATCTATTTTATTACATCATTCAGCATTCACTTTTCCTTCTCTTCCTGCACCCATTTACGGTGCAAGAATAGAAGGAAAAGTGAGTGTTAAATGATGGTATCAAAGAGATGGTGTCGGATGAGAGCATCACGGGGATGCCAGATCAGAAGTTCAGATCAGATGTTATGCTAAGAAGTATTTAACCAGCAGTAGTGAAGAATCCTTAGTTTTGTTATTAAAGTTTTTAGTGATGCACAACCAATATTATTCCAACACACTACATCAGTAGAAACAGCATCATAAATGACCAAAATACAAAATATAAATGATCCATGCCATAATAGTTTAGGTCTAGTACTTTTGGAAATGTTGAAACATAAATAACTAGTTCATAAGATTCTCTCATTAAGTTGTTCTTTACTAGAAAGACAAATCATTTATAAAACCATTCTTCATAACCTATGGATATGAAACATAATAAAGGGTGATCATAGATGCTCAATAAGTGTAAACAAGGTAGATATCAATGATCATATAATGATAATATAAGTACTAGGAATTCACCTTCATCCTATTTGTGTACAATATTCCATCAAGTATGTTACCCATTCATTTTTAAACACATCTATATCATCTTGTGAATATGATTTTTTGCGATGGTCATGGTAGTTCGGAAAAAATATAAATACACAAAGGATTAATAAATATTTTAAATGAACTAGTAATTATTTTCAAAAATACCTCTTCATAGATTCTAGTTTATTGATGAAATATGATATCTTTCATAAATTTACAAACATAATAACCACATTCCTTTCCATCTGTTTGTTTTGGACACTGTAGAAACATAGAAAAAAATAAGTAATTTTTTTATATGTGTTTGGATAGTGAAATCTTATTATATATACCATGATACTTGTCTAATTTTAGATCTCGTGGGTGTTCTTGTCCTTAGGCCCTGGATTCATTCCATGAAGTAGACTATATTGATGTACAACCCTATCATAATAGAATCATCATTAAAAGATAATATAAATTATATAACTATATGTTTAGTTCTAAAATGTTGGATCTAGTGTATTAAAAATTGAAAAACTTCATCATGCGTGGTCGGTTTGTTGGATATCCATGCATTGAATCCATAAAATAAATCTTTGAAGTATCCAAATTGATCGCAATGAGCATCAAATGATTCCTAAAAACACAAAAGGAATAAGTAATGAAAGAAATGAAAACATAGTTGATATGATTAAATTGTAGAGTTTTACCCCTGCATCATTGGTATTAAAAAGATTCTGTCATCTGTAATTTTGTTTTCAAATGATTTGAGCAGGGATGACATTATTTCACTCTCTTTATCAGAATTTATTTCTTATTTTGAAGAGGTGATGTGAGGACTAATGAGTCCGAATTTTTGTTCATGGGGAAATCCCTTCAATTGTTTTTCATATATACGTCTGCGAAAAATATGAAATGTATTTAGTCATAATTATCATAGTATATCAGCTTTTGTAAAATCAAATCATGAAAACATACCTCATGTATAAATTTACAACTGAGGCATCTAGCCATTCATACTTAAGGATTTCATCTACATTTTCAGCAATAATGTAATTTGATTCTTCCCCTCCGTACATATTTTTTTCAAAATAAACTATTTGAGTATTATCGTCTATCAAATTTGTATCCATATGATCCTACAATGATATTAAATGTGGATATAGAATGGGCGAGGTGAAGGTTCTCTCAGTAGATCATTTCGATAGGTTGGTTGATCATTGAGATAGTTTTGAGCCGATCTTTCATTTCACCCCCTTCCCTTTGTCGTTCTATAATAACATTCATCGGTTCAGACCTTTTTTCATTAAATGTTAAAGGTTCAGATTGAAAAATAAATTGGAAATCAATACCTCCTTGTCGACATGTTTTTTTACAAGAATTAACGGTCATGCGATGAATGTTTCAATAGCTTGTTCGACCGTATGAATTTTTTCATCGTCATTTGGAACAGGTTGCCCATTTCTCGTCTTATGAGCTATGTTAATAGACACTCTTACATGACTTGTTGGAAGTGGTCTATTATGTAGCATGTCATTCTGTATATTGAACATTGTATCCCTCACTAAAAGGCGATGGGTGGGAGTTTATAGATATAAATCATAGTCATTTTCACCCTGTAGAATATCAGTATAGGAAAAGTATCAGTGTATATGTGATTCACATTTCATAAAAAAATTATTAAAATATTGATTACCTCAGATAAGTCAGGTTTTTTAGGATAATGGCTCACCTCAAAACTGGTGGGGGTGGGGTGGGATCTTTACGTGCTGGTTGTTATTGAGTTGTTTCTTCTCTTTTCCTCCCCTCCATCAAAATTTCTATCAGCCCTCTCTGGTATTGTAATTCTTCTTGAAACATAGATAATTTTTCTCTCTTTTTTTCATTTCCTCAGTTTGATCCTCCACTTGTTTTTCTTTATGAAAATATGTTCGGGGTGACACCCCAAAACCTGCACCTCTGACGCAGCCATACTGTTATGGCTACTTCAAGGCCACTGAAAGTATGTATGCATCTGGTACGGGTGTTGTTGACTCCTGTGACTATTTCATATAGAAAATATAGTAAAAATAAGTAATCATTGTTATGTAATAGTGATTTAAATCAAAACAAATTTATATTATGTCATACTTACACATGTTTCCTGCACTTTTTGTGTGTTTTCATCTATCAGTATCCCCTCTTTATTTACACGAGCCTCCTTCTATAGCATATGGTGTGGGATGGAAGTGACTTTTGATTTGGATTCATCAATCTTCATATAAACAGAGGAACATGGTTATGGTGTTGTTTTATGTCACATAAAAGTATTACGGTATATTTAAAATACGTACCAATTTTTTCTCAAGTGAAGTGTACCCCATCCTTGCTTTAAGGTAGGGGTACGCTGGTTTTGTTTCTCATTCCTTATTTTCAGCACTCAATTGTTGTTTCATAAATAAAAAACTGTCAATCAAAGTGATGAATACAAGAAATGATAAAAAACTTATTACCAAACACAATGTACCTGAAAATTCTACTCCACACGAAGGCTACTAAATGCATCCCATGCTCCTTGGGATATCAAGTGTGCATAAAGAGGAGATGGGTGTGGCTTGATTTTCCCTTCATCATATTTAAGATGATATTTCATTAAAATTGTGTGGAAGCCTCTATGAATACTTCCTATAACTCTTAATACATATTCCTTGTGCGAGGAATCTACTATAAATGCACTCTGCAAGGTATGATGAAGAGTAAGTCAATGTTTTAGTATTTTATTTTATTTTAATAGATTAAAGAAATGATATCATAATGTTATCATAATATCTTCCCACATTAATGTCTTAATCCCGGTGACAACATGGTGCCATGAATGCACATCAATCGGTACACGTTGCCAAGTGAAGATTCTAATGTAGCTACTAAACATAGATTTGGTGGGGTTAACATACTGGTCTCACTTATTCCATCCCACTTCAAATTTGATGCATTTTGATTTTTCCTTAAGGATTTTGGCGAACACTATCAAACTACGGTGCTCTTGTTTTTTTTCACCTCTAGGGTTTCATTGCCTACCATTTCCTCAGTTTTAGCATCATCATTATGTTCCTCCAAAGTGCTAGCATAGACACTGGAAATAGTAGCAATAGGTTGAGAAACCTGATGTACCTCAGCACTGGGACCAATAGCAACAAGTTGAAAAACTTGTTGTTTCTCTGCATTGGGAACAACAGTAGCATGTTGAGAGACCTGTTGTGGCTTGGGAATGGGTGCATCAGTAGGTGTAGAAGTCATTATCTACAGAATTGGTTAAACATTTAATTTAGATTACATAAAATCAGCAGTTAATAAATAATAACATAAGGTAACAAAATGTATATTACAATAAAAAAATAACCTGATTATTGAACTCTTTTTTTAAAGGATGAAGAGATTTGAACCCTCTATCAACTATGTAAATCCATTCATTGTGGTCTTCTCTAATATAAAAAAACACCGTCTACATTGGGATCACTGCGAAATGATTGAAAAGTCCCAATAAAAGGTTCATCCTCCATTGAATTTTCATCTAACTCTTCAGTTGTTTTGTTCAATAATAGAACAATTGACAAGTTTCGGTTTGCAGGATTTGGAACATAAAATACTTGTGCTACATGTGATGCCATTATAAACGGTTCATCTTTCTCCCCTTTCTTACTGAAATCAACTTTCATGAATCCCAATTCATTTATTTTAATAGCACTCCTGTTATAAACCCACTTGCATTGAAAAATCGGCACTTGTAATTTCATATAATCCAACTCCCATATTTTTTTGATGATGCCAAAGTATGACATATTTGCATAAATTGGATTTATGTCCTTAGCACTGAAAACATTCATCACTTCAGCCATAAGTGTAACCCCACTATTTTTCATGGTACTATCTTCATCATGTTCATTAGTATAGAATGTATGACCATTAACTACATAAGCATTGTAAGATAATACATACACACTTGGTCCTCCATCTAGACATCGAAGTCATTCTGAAATTGATTCCATATTTTCATATAACTTCTTAAAAATATGGTCTTGAAACCATCCTATAAACTATCGATTATGTGTATCTGATATCCATTTTTCATCCCTATATGGATTTAAACGCCTAAGAATTTCTTTGGGGGTTTGAATATATGGGTCAATGTCAAAAATGTTATTCAAAATTTAAAGGTGGGCCTAATCCCAATCTGTAATATTGATTGTGATATCCTCTCTTCTATAAATTCCTTCACCCTCAAGTCACCCAGTGTGATGAGATTTCTGTAGGCCAATGCTTTCTACACCAAACAGGTATTCGGTACAGAATTCAACAGCTTCCTCAACAATATATCGCTCTGTAATACAACCCTCTGGCCAACTTCTATTTTTGACATACCCTTTCAAAATATTCATATACCGTTCAATGGTGTACATCCATCTATAATGTACGGGACCACATAGTCGAATATCTCTCACCAAATGAACCATAAAATGAACCATCATATCAAATAATGTCGGCGAGAAAAACATTTCCAATTCACGTAATATGGTGGAAATTTCTCTTTCCATAGTTGGAAATTTCTTTGGGTCTATAACTTTACTGCATATAGATTTGAAGAAGAAACAGAGCTTCGTTAATGTATGACATAAATTCTTGGGCAAAATTCAACGTAAATCTATAGAAATTTGATCTTTCATCAAAATATGACAATCATGTGATTTCAGACCCTTTAACTTTAAATATCTCATTGACATGATGTTCTTGATATTTGATTAATACCCCTCTAGAACCTTTACGTCATTCAAGAAGTTTCAAAAATTATATCTCTCCTTCCTAGAAAGAGTGTAAGCAACAGGAGGAAGAAATGTTCATTTTTCACCCTTCACCGGTGCCAACTCTTCTTGTATTCTCATCTCAACCATGTCCAACCTAGAATTAATTCCATCCTTTGATTTTTCTGATTCATTTAGAAACATTCCAATGAAATTATCACATACATTTTTTCAACATGCATAACATTAAGAAAATGTCTAACATACAAACAATTCCATTATAGTAATTCAAAAAAAATGATCTCTTTTTCCAACCGATGTTCGTAAGGTTTTTCGAAAATGGTTTACCAAAATTAGTGTTCACATCTTTTAATTTCTCAAACAATTGATCACCTGTTAGTGGAGATGGTGTTATACATTCTTCTGAACTTCCATCGAATGATGTCGTCCAAGATTGGTACTTATGTCGTTGGGGTAGAAATCTATGATGTCCTAGAAACATGGTTTTCGATGAATGTTTCAACCTAATTGATAGTGTACCTTGTTCGCAAACGGGACACCCTTGAGTTCCTTTAATGCTATATCCTAACAAATTTCCATAAGAAGGAAATTCATTTATCATCCCATAAAACATAGATCTCAAAGTGAAATCTTCATTTTTGTAAGCATTGTACAACGTAACACCTGAATCCTGAAATAATTTCAAATCTTCGATCAATGGAGCCAAATAAACATCAATATCATTACTCGGTTGTTTTGGTCCTGATATAAGCATATACAACATGATGTATTTTCATTTCATGCATTAACATGGTGGTAAGTTATAATTTACCAACATAATCGGCCATGTACTGTGATTGCTGCTTTGAAAACCAAAAGGATCCACTCTATCTGTAGATAACGCAAGACGAAGGTTTCTTAGCTCGTTTCCAAATTTAGGATATTCATGATCAATTCTCTTCTATTGAAGAGAGTCTACCGAGTGATGTAGTTTCCCATATTTAATTCTTTTATCTACATGCCATGTCAATTGTCCTGTAGTCTCCTCACTTCCATATAGGCAACTAAACCTTGGAATGATTGTGAAGTACCATACAACTTTCATAGGAATGGATTCATTTTTCTTGTATCGAGAAGTACCACACTTTGGGAATTCTTTAAGTGATTTTTGAACCTTATGAAATAGTATACGGTCATTTGAGCAGGTGTTTATTCTTTTAGAGATCATACCCATCGAGCGTAGCATTTATTTGGCGCCGTATGTTCGGCTTGGGATCTCATTATCTTCTGGGAGCATGTCATTCAGGAGAGCAAGTAGTTTCGTAAAACTGGCATCACTCCACCTGTTTCCTTCTTTCAAATTATATAGCTTCAGTACAGCTGACAATGTTGTATATTTAGTGCAACCAGTATACAATGGCGTCTTTGCACAACTCTTTAACTTCTCAAAAAAATTTGGGAAATCACAAAGTTCATCTTCAACTATCCTTGTAATTTCCTCAATACGATCTTCATCATAATTCACATCTATAATCACATCCTCCATATGGTCGTCTTCATTGTTCACGCTTGTAATCATATTAGATGATCCATAAAACACAGTGTTATCCAATCCACTACCTACATTCGTTTTTTCCCTGTGTTTATTCCAACATGTATAACTTATATCTATTCTGTGATCGATCAAGTGTTCTCCCAACTCCTTTGGACTAATTTTTCTTGAATAACAACAGTGTAAACACAGACAAATGATTTGAGAAGGGTCATATGCATGATCTTTTTCAAACATGATAAACTCTTTCACACCATCTTCATACTCTTTTATCAACCAATTATCATTCATCCATTATTTATCCATATTCATCCTATTTGATTCAGTAATATTAATATTTAACAAAATAATTGCACAAAAGATGTTCAACTAGGGTCATCATCCAACTATAATCAATGGAGGTAAATAATACCCTTACCTCTCCATGCATTACTCAGGACCAAAGTAGATCACACCCATATTCCCAACCACATGATCAATGAAACTAGATATGAGAATCCCTTGCACTATAATGTTTTAGTATCCCACATGTGATCTATATGCATTGTTGTAAACTGGTTTTTTAGTGTTTCTCTAAAAACATAATGTCTCGAGTCAATAACTATGGTATTAAACTAATAGATGGTATGATTTACCATAGAGTGTTTGCGAGTGTAAGGATTCATTACATGTGTTGTTATGGTTATTTGACTAGGGTGTCCATAAAGTGTCCCATAGAGTCCTCCAGTGAAGTGGTTTTCTAAGATTCAGTGGAATTGCACTAGTAACAAAGTGGTGGTGCCATTGAAATGGGTAAGGTTTGGATTGATATTCAATGGTGGAGGAACTACAACATGGAAAACAAATGGCATACCAATCATTCCAACAACCACAACACCATACACATAATTTTTCTCACAATCGCAACATTATACAAACCAAACAAACACAATTTCAGATTTTACAAAGCATCCCTTATTCAATTCTTCTTGTTAATTCAGGGGTTATCACATAAGTTGTATCATCCTGGGGAATTCATTCATTAGACAAGTATATGTAAATTACCGATTTCTGTATTCAAATTTTCAACGAGAACCAACCAATATGCAATTTATTTAATGCGCAAACAAGGACCACCAACGACCACGATTTTCAGTGGGGAATTTAGCCCATACAATTCAAAACATAACCATCAATATCAAATAGTAATAACAAGTGAACAAGAGGAAACCACTGAGTAAGAGGAGAAAACTCACCACGAAGGTGTCATTCAGCGCATGATGAAGGTGCGTTCGCGGTGGAGGAGAGGCGCACAGCAGAGGAGATTTCCAACTGAAAAGAAAACATAAAATGAGAACTCATATGTTATACTTATCCAAAATAGGTCCAATGAGATTTAGGAATGGGAAATGTTTGGTTAAATAGTTTTATTGGTCAATAGTGGGATTTTATTTTCCATTTATGATATATTCTTCCTGTTTATTTATTTTTTGTGTATTTACTATTTTCCTAGATGTTCAACTTATGAATGAGACATGTCTGGTTTTCAGAAGAAAGATCATTTTTAATTTACTCTAATTCAGGGGTAAAATATTCCACATTAATTGTATATTTTTTCTAGGGGATCATTGTTATCCTGTAGGGATCATGAATGCCTCTTAGGTTAGTGGAAAGTCAGGTCAGTTGTTGGTTATGATACCAGCCCGAGCCGTATCATTACATTTCCAATTGTAACTGACCCATATCCATTTAAATATAGGATGGGGGTCATACACTAATATATTCCCAACTCCACTGGAGTTCCTATTGGGGTGGGTCCTAATAGTATCATATTTGATAAATCTTTTATAGATTGGACATTAGAGTAGTCACTGCTAAGGATTTTCTCATTTGTATGGTAGTAATGTTTGTTGAACCTAGTGTGTGAAGTAGACATCAGAAACTAATATGTGATTAAAACTTATGTGATGACTTCATAACCTATGGACAAATATATAGGAAATATCTTACAAACCTCATTAAATATTAATAGGTTTGGTTTCATTCATCATATAGTTACAAGTGATGTGGAATGTGTAAATGATAATCTTGGGGGTTGAATGATGTGGAGATGTTGATGGAAATGATGATGTGGCAGTGTGTTTAAATATTTATTGTATATTTTTCATTAGAATGAGGTTGGTTTAAGTAATTATATTTAGGTCGGTTGTGTTATTCCATCATGAGGTTCAATAAGAAAAGGTGCATCAAGCATCCAAGGATGTGCATCATATACTAAAACTAGAGGCTGAGAATGTAAAACACACAAAGCATATGAAAGTGCCAAACGGGCCCTTGAGTTTCAAACACACACGCACCCGAACATTTTACAATTTCCAAAAGGGCCCTTATCCTTTCCAAACACACACCAAATCATTTACATAAAAAAACCATCAAAACTCTAAAATGACAACACCTTTATAAAACAAGCCAAACAATTTATCAACAATTTTACAAACAACCCAAACAATTTATAAAAAAATTATATAAACAACTCAACCAGTTTATAAACAATTTTATAACAAGCTAACCAATTTATGAATATATTTTTTTTTTGCAGGCCAAACAAAGTATAAATAATTTTATAAGCAACCCAAGTCAATGTAAAAGTTACTTTGAAGTACAATGGCCTTCATGAGAGAATCCATTGAAACCTGTAATTCTATTGTGACCACTGAATATTGCACCATCTACCACCGATTTTTAGAAATACTTCACACAACTAATATTTCTCATCCTTCATTCCCTCTCACTACAGTTCACTCATGACACACATGCATCAGATTCGTTCTTCTAGTCATTTGATCCCTTATATTCCAATAATCCTACTTCTGGAGCTTGAAATTGTCCACACTTCCCATAACCCAGAAGCCCCCCCCCCCCATGTGAAACTCCCACACCCTTCAACAAAACCCTATACTTCCAGCAAATCTTCTTCTAAAGAATGTCCACACACCTTCTGATCCTTTGTCCATATTGATCCATCGCATATTAAAGATTCTGAAAAACATGACACCAACTCCCACTCAATGGTATCACGACACATTACTAAAGAACTAATATACCTTTCCCTTCTATGTGTCTTGATAGATGATAAATTCAAATAAAAAATAGTTCTGAAGAAAGGGGTAAGACTAAACTCAGTATTATTTTCCCAGTGACTTCCAAACTCAATACACTTGGAAAAAAATGTTAGAAAGTTTTATATAAAACCATTTGAAATCATTTAAACTGCTTATCCCAAAATCATAAATAATCTCCAAGGAAAACCTTTGTATGTACAAAAAAAATTAATTCCATTATTAGGAATAGCCACATTTATGTCTTTACCCACTCACCATGCATGCTCAGTTGAAATTTCCATACTCATGCGAGATCCCTCATTGATCCACCAAGTCATCACAAGGTGAAAAATATACAGGTTCCCCAATGGCGCACTCCCCTTATTTATGGTCAAGTCCAACCCATGAACTCACGCCAACCATATTTAACAAATACCATTCCAAATGAATTAAAAAACCTCATTTAAATCATTTCATCAAATACTTTACATGTCAAAAGAAAACCATAATTTTAAAATAATAACTTAAAAATTATATAATAAGAGGGTTTTCCAAATGCCAACCAATTTCTCCAAAACCACATAATAAGGGATTTCCTTCAAGAATCATACATGTTTTTTCACAAAAAAATTAATGAAAATATTTAATCGAAACAAATTCTTTATGTTAAAAGAGAATTGGAGATTAGAGGGAAGCAACATACCTCACAACGGTTTTCAAAAATGAAGAATGACATAAGAAAACTTCAATATTTGATCACAAACCATGTTAACCTAACTAGATTCAACAAAATTACATCAAGATCAACAACACGGACCAAAGAACTATCCCCAATAGAATTGGTCTATGATTCCAAGAGAGGAAAGAACCATGGATCTATGAAGAATGAAGAATAATGAGAACTTACTGATGAATTTGAGCAGAGGAGGAGGAGGAGGCAGCGGCGGCGGCGGAGGAGAACGAGTGGGCGGAGGCCGCGGAGGAGGAGGAGGAAGCGGTGGCGACGACGGAGGAGGACGAGTCGGCGGCCGCAGAGGAGGAGGAGGCAATGGCGATGAAGGAGGAGGAGGGGTCGCGGCAGAGGAGGGCTCAACGGCGCAGGGGTCCGCTTCCGCGAAGGCTTGAAAGGGTGCGAGGGAGGAGGTGCCTGTTAGGATTCTTTTAAAAAACTCACTGGAACCTTTATCAGCGCTAGTTAAAAGGGTTGATAAATGTATGTTTTATCAGCGCTAAAATAAAAAAATGATGATAAAACATACCTTTATCAACGCTTTGTTAGCACTGATAAAGATATGTCTTTATCAGCGCTAAAAAAGCGCTGATAAAAGACCTATTTATCAACGCTAAAATTATAGCGCTGATAAAGACATCTTTTATCAGCGTTTTTTTAACGCTGATAAAGGTATAATTTTAATAATTTATTTATAAAATTATATATTTATTTAAATTGATATATAGGATAAATATATTTTTATTTATTAATAATTATAACTATAAATAGTATATATTTATAAATATTTGTATATAATTGTAAATATATATATATATTAATAAAATTATAATATTATATGTATAATTTTATAATTATTTATGTATATATATATATATATAGTTATAATTATAATTACAAATGTATTTGAAAAGTATCTATATATATCATTAAAAATATAATAAAATATATTTATTATTTAAATATATTTAATGTAATTTTATAAGTACATTTTTTAGAACATATATAGTTCATATAGGTAATATTATGAATTAATCAATATACCACATCAATTGACAACGTGATGTAATGTATAAATGAACATTCATGCATGATACATAACATATACGCATGATCAATATATTCATTGACCAAATTCATTGGAAAACACATATATATTCAATAATTTTAATTATAAATATATATATTAAAAAGTATTATATATTTATAAATAAAATAAATATAATAAATATATTAAATATAACAAATATAATGAATTAATCCAATAAATCTAATAAATCTTAATAAATTAATATAATAAATCTAATAAATATAAATCTAATAAATCTCTAATAAATATAATAAATCTAATAAATATATTTATTATTTAATGTAATTTATTATAATCTTATAATTATTTAACTATATATATATAATTATAATCGTAGAAATATTTTTTTTCAATTAAAACATTATATATATATTTTTGGATTATTAAAAAATATATATTAATTATAAACATTTGATTTTTATTTAATGTATACAAATACACATTATTTTTTAATATAAAAATAATAATTATATATAAATTAATAATATTTTTTATTAAAAACTTTTATCAACGCTAAGAAAATCACTGATAAAGGGTACACATTTATCAAAGTTTTTTTACGACTGATAAAAGGAACATTTATCAGCGCTTTCTGCGTAGCACTAATAAAATGCAGTGCTTCCCTTGCCCTGTTTTGTGGTAGTGTCGTTGGATCCATTGATGATTTGAGACCGGACCTAGGGCTACCCATGGGGTATGCCAAACCCTTGAAAATGGTGAAATGAATCGGTAAACGTTGAGATGGGGTAATTATGAAAGTGAATGGGTTGTAATTATTAATTGGTATGTGGGCATGGTTGAAGGGATAATTGAAATTTTTATATGCTAGCGGTTGTGAAATGCCTGAGAGGCTTTTATAATGGTTTAAATGATGTGTTTTGGATTTTGATCCGGTTATGGTTTTCAATGAAGGAAAATGATGTTTTTAAAGTGGGTAATGTTTTAAAAAGGAGTTGTTGACCTCAAAGTGATTATAAAGGGGTTCTTATTAGATTTCAAATGGTGTTTTGAATTGTGTGTGTGGCTTACCCCTTGTGAAATGTCATGGTGGCTTCTTCTAAATGAATTGAAGGGAATGGATCGTCTTTGGCCTTATTTTGATGTTCAAAGAGAAAGATCCTTGTTGAAGGGTGGTTTTGAAATTTTTTAATGAAGTGAGTGGTTTTGTTAAGCCTCTCAAAACGTTTTAAGTGATGTTTTATGAAATTTTGAAAAGAGGGTTGGGCCTTATTGAAACGTGTTTGGTTTTAAAGGTCCGTTGAGACCTGGTAAATGATGAATGATTAAGGGTATGGATTTTTTATAAATGATGTGATAAAGATGGAAATGATTAATAATGACATGGTTTTGGAATGTTGGATCGGCGCTCCTCATTCACAGTTTTGGGATGTTGGATTGATGTTCCACTCCCTAATTTTGGGCTGGCCAAACTGATACTCCAGTCGCCCCGGTGCACCATTGATTTTTTAGGATGGACTGATGCTCCTAACTCCAAGGACATGAACATGGCGTTCCATATTGTGGTTGGGATTGTTGGACATGACTTTTTGAATCCCGGTTGGGTATTTGGATTGATGCTCCTTATATGTTGACCTGTGGCCCTTTTAGTATGTGGTTCAAACTTCCGGCGTGGCCAAAGCAGATTTGGTTGGTTGGATGACACGATGGAACCCAAGAGTTTAAAGGGCTAAATAATAAATATTTAATTGTGAAACATGCTTCTTTTATTCTCTGGTTTGTTTGGTGACCTACTGAGTTGTATTCACACCTTGCTCGGATCGCCATGGCACTTGGGTACTTGAATAATTGCTACTTGTTTTCAGGTACAGGTTCAGGAGAGGGACATGACTTGGTTTATGCGTGGACGATTGGGTTGGAGCACGGGATGTCAAGTCCGGGTTGGGACTCGGGACCATGTTCGAGATATTTTATGGTTCGGTATTTGGGGATTTACTGTATGATTACCCGACATGCAGAGTATAAATATCAGTATTGTATCATGTTTCACTTGGCTTGTAATTGGCACTTGTCGTATGTTATCCCAGTTGTCATTTATACTGGTTTGTATTTGTTTGGCATTGTTTTCCACCGTTGTATCACTCTGATAAGCGAATATAGTATCCTCATTGTATCTCCTTAGATCTGTGCTGCTAATCGGCAACCTTTAACGTACAAAGAAGCATGTCTGAAGTCATGTGGCGATCTGACTCGAGGCACTGGTTATAGTGACACCCAAGCTGGGATGTTACATCTTCCTTTTATGTTACATCATCCATTGGAACATGGTTGCTCCCTAAGTGCATGTGTCTGGACTTTTGTCCTGCCACATTCCGATGCTTGAACTCCACCATTGCTGCTTCCATTGACTTGAATTCGGACATTCATGATGAAGGTGAACATGTCTTCATTTGGCTTTGCTAAGTGTGATTCTAGAAATACAAGTTCTGAAAATTTCAATAGTTAACCGAAAAACAGTTCTCACACCAAAACTCAAAACCCAACAGAGATACGATATGATAATAGCATCTCGATGTCAACTTTATTGAGATTATCATTATACATGTTGAAAATGTTGGTGTTACTGACTTGGGTTGTAATTGGCACTTGTCGTATGTTATCCCAGTTGTCATTTATACTGGTTTGTATTTGTTTGGCATTGTTTTCCACCGTTGTATCACTCTGATAAGCGAATATAGTATCCTCATTGTATCTCCTTAGATCTGTGCTGCTAATCGGCAACCTTTAACGTACAAAGAAGCATGTCTGAAGTCATGTGGCGATCTGACTCGAGGCACCGGTTATAGTGACACCCAAGCTGGGATGTTACATCTTCCTTTTATGTTACATCATCCATTGGAACATGGTTGCTCCCTAAGTGCATGTGTCTGGACTTTTGTCCTGCCACATTCCGACGCTTGAACTCCACCATTGCTGCTTCCATTGACTTGAATTCGGACATTCATGATGAAGGTGAACATGTCTTCATTTGGCTTTGCTAAGTGTGATTCTAGAAATACAAGTTCTGAAAATTTCAATAGTTAACCGAAAAACAGTTCTCACACCAAAACTCAAAACCCAACAGAGATACGATATGATAATAGCATCTCGATGTCAACTTTATTGAGATTATCATTATACATGTTGAAAATGTTGGTGTTACTGAATTGGAAACAGGATTACAGACACAATCATACACTCGAAACATAAATGATAATTAATGAGATGAAAATAGAATAAAATGATGACACCCGTAAAATGGCAGCAACTCTGCAAATACTAAAAACTAGAGGGAGGGAAAAAATAAATAGACAAACTCAGCTCATGCGGTCGTCTTCTCCATCTCTGCACCATCCAGGTCATCCGCAAGGTCGGCAGACGCGGAGGAAGGTATTCTATGGCGCTGCAGGATCCGAGGCGCGGCTTCCTTCGCCATAACATAGTCCAACACGATCACCCTCTCCTCGTCCAAATCAAACCTCAAGCTCTGCTCGCCGCACCTCTCCACGAGTTCGCACAAGTGCTTCAGATTGTCGATCTCCACGCCGTTCACCTTCTTCACCTGATCAGGCCATCAGAATCGTCCGCTCGTCAAGAAACAATCGGTTAGTGCACATTCCATTTCTTTGAAATTTCAACCTACGCACATATAATAAAGGGAGCAGGGCAGCACCTGCAATTCAGCTAAGCGTTCATAACCGGCAGTTATGTCATCCATCAAAACCTGAAAACGGAGCGTAAATCAATTCAAAGAAGAAAACCTTTCAAAAAGTTTGGATTGCGCCAAGGACCTGAGAAAGGATGACCAGCTGTTCGCCAGCTTTCCTCGGCACCTCCCTCAAAGCTCGTTCACACAACCGGCGAGGTGAAGTGTTGTACCAGTCGTCTCCATACTCATGAAGATACGGCTGCGTCAATGGAACGAAAACCAGCCCCGCAAAAATGAAATAACTGGGAAGCTTATCAAATTGATGAACTGGAACCAAAGGCTGCAACTGCAAGAATACCAAATTCAAAAAAAATAGACAAAACAAACTATTGATTCTGATTCACAAATCTCTTTTTCATTCTCTCATATTGTTTATGTTTTCATCAAAAATGGTTTCTCCTTAATTTTCTTTTCTCAGGAAAACTGCCAACTTGAGAGGCATTTCAGCTGAGAAAAGAAGAGAAAATCAAATAAACAAGAAAAAATCCATATCAAATATGGCTTACTGGCTGAACTACAAAGCTGAATTCATGTTCTTCTCCATCCCTCAGTATTTTAATTGTCGCGCTTTCATTTGGTTTCTTCATAGAGACTAAATGATCAAATGCAATCCTCTCTCTATTTCTGAAAGGAACTGCACTGGATGTAAATCATTTGGCAAATAGAGAAACAGCAAGAATAAGAACCCAAAAACCCAACTCTTGCCACATAAACAAACAAAAAGGAAACTCCAGTACACACCTGTTCCGTCATTTGCTATGGGCACACCATCAAATTCAAGCAAAATGTCATCTTTTTTCAAGGACCTATGAGCATCTGAAAGAACATTAATTTTGCAGATGAGCACGCCTGTCGTTCCAGGGTGCATACGAAGAAAGCTGCGGAGCTGGATGTTTTCAGTGGGCTGACAAGACAAACCAAGTGAACAGAAGCCGACATATTTCCCGGTCTCCTCCACACCAGATATGAAATGCCGAATTATTGGAACAGGAATAATATAGCTGCAAAATTGAGCCCAAGGAAATGTGGAATCCATAGATTATAGATATAATATTATACTGTTTCAAGAGTGAGGGGTTATCAGAGTCCAAAATATAAGAAACAGTAAAGCATTTTCTTTTATTTTCCCACATATGGTCTTATATAACTATGAGAGAAAATAGAGTGTCATGCTAAAGGGTATTTTTTAGAATGCGTTATAATTTTTGATAAAATCCCATGCATTCAATCACTTTTTAACAAATTCTCTCTTAAAAAAGGTGTGGGTCGGTTCGGTTTAAAGATAAATCTAACCCGACCCATCTTAGGTGGGTGAAAAAAATTTCAACCCGCCTTCAACGCATAAACATGCGGTTTGTCAAAAAATCAACAAGGCAGGTTGAGACGGTTTAGAGGGGGTCAGTTCAGGTTGGAATGAAATTATAATAATCCAAGCAAATACATATAATTTATAATTCATACAGACAAATAAAATTCAAATACCATCATTCTTTTACATAACATACAACAAAAGTGATCATTTTTAACAATCCTGACTTAAATCATTTAGCTAATGAAGATCCTTCGAGTCCAAAATTAGTCATAACTTACTAAATTTCATAAGATTTAAAACTAAACATGCAAAATCCATTTATAATTAGGGTGGCTGGGTCGGCTCAACCTGACCGAAAAAAATCACCCAGCTACACTATCCAACTAAAAAAAATAAAAAATGACCCGCCATGTCCAAAGGGGAATCATGTGGGAAAGGCCATTCCAAAAAAACATTGGAATAAGCAATGACACTTCAAGAGATGCCCAACCAGTTTCTTATGGATAGGAATGAAAATAAAGACTATTATCCCCCTCCCATGTTCAAATGTTTTTATTTTATCTCAGGGGTACAATTGAAATTAAACAATGCCATTTGAAAAGCAACCAACCAAACTGTTATACTTTACCCATTTCATTATTTTCCACTCCATTCTATTCCCAATGATTACTTATCTAATATTCAAGATAGCCTAAAACCACTCAAGATTAAAAGAAGAAATCAACTATGCCAAAAACTCTCAAGCCATTCTAAAACAATTAGAAGACGATCACCATGCCAATTAACGGTAACTAACCAGACAACAACTCACCCGATGTTCTCCGCATTTGCAAGGTTTTGAAAGGCGACACCAGCAACCTTATTGCCCATCATGGCCGGGCCGCCACTGTTTCCAGGATTTATTGCTGCGTCAATTTGAATTGCCATTAGTTGACTTGCACCATGTACATATTGGGTCAGTTCAACTCTGGAAACAACACCTTTGGTAACAGATACATTGTCCCCACCTATGAAGAGATGAAAAGTAAGGAACTTTAATAGCTTTAGCCTCAACCATTGCCTCCATCAAGTATCAAGGAAGGCAGTCAAGGCTCTGTTTGGCAACACTTATTGACAATTGGTCATAACACTGATCACTTTTATAAGTGATTCCATTTAAGTGCTTCCAGATTGCTTATTGAAAAGGTGTTTTTCTTCCACTTATTCAAGTGGTTTTATTATAGAATTCAAGAGAAGGCGTTTTTTTCAGAAAACAAAAAAAAACACCACTACCACTTGCATATACGAACCTAGATCTTCTGGAAAGGAGCTCGGTAATATTAATGCAGAGGGTTTCATTCAAGTGGAACCCAAAATATCTAAAAGGATCAAGGATTACACTGCACAGCAGAGATCAATGATCACTGGAAGTGCAGCTAAAGGATCTATATCTTTCAAGGAAGAAACTCATTTAGAAAATCAAATCCAGTTATTTATTTCAAAGGTCAAACATGATTCTCCACTTTCAAATGAAAGGGAGGAAAATGTGGATAAAGCACTACTTTCAATAAACAGTCTGGAAACACTTCCACAGAATCACTTATCAGAAGATATATGTGCTTATTATCAGTTTTCATCAAGTGCTGTCAAAAGGACCCTTACTCACAGTCTTCAAAACAACTATTTTACCTTGAGGATACCCAACAACCGCAACTGATTCTTGCAAGAATGGAATGCTGCCAAGCTCCAAAAAGTTCATTCCATCCCAAAATTCTTCATTTTCAACAACCAGAATAGCTAAGTCACATTCATGACCAACAGCTTGGACCTTTGCTCTATACTTGGTGGGAGATCCATGTTTCCTCACAAGTACAAATGTATAATCAGCTACTACATGAGCATTTGTAAGAATCCTTCTCCCATAGAGAGCAAAACCTTAAAAAATTAGTTAGGAAAACCTCAAGACAGGATGATCAGTTGCAAAAATTAGCTGGTTTCAACAGTAAAAAAGTCGCATTCATGTTTTCTTGTAAAGAAACACAAAAGATTTTCTCAAATTAATTGCATGATACAATGGTCACTGTGATGAGAAATCGCAAGCACTTCAATCATTAAGACATTAATGACATAAAATAGAAAAAGTTTTGCACTTTACGGAAAATAACTTCTAAAATAAACATATGAGAATTTAGAGAGATACAAATTAATACACTTTATTGGCTTAGGTTGAAAACTACATTAACAAGAAAATCAAGAGTGGATCACAAACGTAACGAAAATTTTCATTTCCGGGATCATAGTCGTCCCTAAAAGGGAAGCATGGTCATTTTATTGGAATGCACACTAGTCCCTAAAAGAGAAGCACAGTCGCATTATTGGAATGAACATTCCCTAATATTGTAACATGGGCATTCCCTTCTATTTCATGTACCTTTTCCATTTCATTCCAATTCACATACCATTTTCACCATCCAAACACATCTTAAAAACCCTATTCAAAAAGTCGTCATGTACCTTGAAAGAATGCACATTGGAACGTCACCCTAGCCCATAGCTAGAGGTGGCAATTCGGGTTCACGAGTCGGGTTCGTGTTGGGTTGACTGTCTTCTGAACTCATTTAAGCTCAAACCAACTCATTTGGTTAAATGGGTTAACCCCGCTCAAGCCATTTATGGAGTAAACCCCAACCCGTCAACCCATTTAACTTTATATATATAACAGACTACAATATGACATGTCCAGCTAGTTAATATCACATAAACTCAATGACATGGTCAAATTAAATTATCTCATTTAGACTAAAAATGACCTAATCAATAAGAAACATATACCATCCATGTTGCAACTTGGTCCTCTTAAACCATTTAAAATAAATAATGTGTTAAAAACATGTTGAAATATTTAAAATTAAGTTGATTATAGGAATAAAATATATTATTATTATATATTTAATATTTTATATTATCATTATATTTCTAATCGGGTTATCCGAGTTAGATGAGTCAAGAATGGTCAACCCAAGCCTGACTCGAATATTATTTGTGTCAGATTACTCAGCCTAATTACAACCCAAATCCATTTATGTATAATCCAAACCCGTTTAACTCATGTCATTTTGTGTTGGGTTATCGTGTCAGAGTTCAAAATTGTCAACTCTACCCACAGTGCTCATAGAACAAGCAAGTTATATGGAAAATTGGACAAATGATACATGATTATTAAGGTATAACTATCCATTTCTCACTATACTCGCCGTTCCGCTGTCACAATCCAAACAGGTCCTAAAGAGAAGAATGATCATATTGTCAGAATGACCATTCCTTAAGCTATGCTGGAAGTTATGGGAGGTGAAGAATAAGACTTTCCATCAGTGCAATTTTCTTGGCATTTATTACAGAGGTCATCGCAATGGCCAGTCATAACAAGAAAGTCAAGGACTCCATACAAATCCCAACAGGATTTGGTGTGGGTGTGTTCCTTTGTTGGTGCAATGATTCTAAATTTAATTGAAGTTGCATTTCTATCAAAAAAAAATCTCCTTGGTAAATTTTTCCTAGTGCTTTTTCTCTCTTGTCCTTGGTATGAAGCCTAACCAGTACTGAAGACCAGAAGATTTAACCAGATTCAGACTAATCTGAATCGAGTCGAGCTAGACCGCAAGGAGTATAACATTGTTCAAAAATGTATTTAATGTGACTGTATTCCCAAAAACCCAAACTTAAAACCAATAGTTAAGCTGAAACTGTTTGGCCAACACATTGGAAAGACATATAATACTTTAATGCTTAAATTAAAATACCTTGTCTCCTTGTCACACTACGAATTAATTTTATGACAAATCATGACAGCACACGGCGAAAAGTGGAGATGAGGGCCCTTGGCGCTATGGCGCACTACGCACTGCATAGCATAGGGAAATTTCATCTACAGCGCACATAAAATATAATAATTCATGGATTATAATTAGAATAATAAATTAACAATGACAACAAAACATAAAACGCGTGATTAAATGAAAATTAAACCAAGAAATAAAAAACAAATATATCAAATATGAAGACACAAACCAAATATATTAAATCTAAAGACATTATTCCACATTTTCTTCATAAAAAAGAACATTATTGCCAATAGGATTATCAGAAAATCTCCCAAGCAAGGTCTTTGACAACCATTTGAACTAAAATGAACCTAATATTATAGGGAGAAAATTTGAAATTAAAACAGATTTTATAAAATAAAATAATGGAACGCAATGGTAAAATATTAAAAATATAGCAGAAAAAAAATACAAAATTAAAAATTAAAAAAACTAAAAACAGAAATAAATAAAAATTAAAAAATAGTGAAACAGCAACAAAAATTTAAAATAAAAAGCGAAATTAAAAAAGAGCAACGACAACAACAAAAAAAAATTAAAAACCTCTAAACAATAGAGAGCGGAGGAGGTGAAGATTGTATGGGGGCCACTCCCAATCTGGGGAGAGTTGCACGAGGAATATTCAATGTTCAGTAACCGAATGTGAATGATTGTGATGCGAAATAAAGATTTGTCAAGAGGGGATGAGTCGCCCAATAAATCCTTGGCCATAATTATTTCTCCTCCCTTTTAAATAGAGATCATTTCTCATGTAATTGTAAAGTTGTGTATTCTCTGACGATCATCTGGAAAAAAAGTAATAGAGTGGCTCCTTTCTCCTGTGCATGTACGCACACTTCCGAACCACATAAATTTTTGTGTTATTTCTTTTTCGGTTCGTGTGTGTGTGTTCCGCATCCAAACAAAATTGTGTGCTCATGTTTCGCTTCCCAACAAAGTGATATCAAAGCCACTATGACTATGAAAAAGAAGATTTTTCCAGTGGTTGAAAAATTCAAAGTGCTCAGACAAGACTTTCTGAGGATTTTTACAGCAGATGTTCCGATGAGCTACATCATAACTCACTCATTTAGAGTCCGATTTGAGTGATCCAAGAGTCGATTTCCACTAAATCAATCGTGCCAGACACATTCACGGATAGTTTTTCGATATTCAATTTGCTTCAATGGAAGAAAATACCGGTAATATGATTAAGTTGAATGCATTTAATTATGCAATTTGGAAAACCAAATTGAAAGATCTTTATTATATTAAAGATTTGTGGAAGCTCGTTGTAGTGCCATTGAAGAAAAATAAGCCTATTGCAGAATCATTGGACAAGTCTGCGATCAACAACCAATTCAGTGAGAAGACGACATCTCTCAGCACCCCACCAGTGGATGCAAGATGGGTCGTGCTCAACAGAAAATGTGTCGCTCAAATTAGGCAATGAACATGACACTTATGTTCTTTGAAAAAAACTGAAAAAGATGTATGTGAGGACAACCACACAACACAAAACAAACCTGATGCGGTGACTTGTCAATCTGAAGTATAAGCGAGGGAGCAATGTGTCAGAGCATATGAGTGAGTTCCAAGGTATTATCGATCAACTTAATTCTATGAAAATGATAATTGATGATGAGTTACAGCAACTTTTGATGCCAAGTTCTTTATCGAAAAGTTGGGACACATTGGTCGTGTCAGACATCAACTCTGCTCATGGATTGCTCACCTTGAAAATGGTGAAAGACAGAATATTGAATGAGGAATTGCAAATGAAAGATGATGATCATATCCCCGAACCAGAAACACGTGTTACTGAAAGACAAGAGAAACATAAATGGCAGGGGGGAACAAAGAAAAAGAACCTCGTGACCAAAATCGGCAATGGAGGAAGCGATCAAAATCGAGATCAAGATACGATATCAAGTGCCACTATTGTGGCAAACCCGGATATACTTCATCCGAGAGTATCGAATGTTAAAGGCGCAGCACAGGAGTCATGAAGGTAAAAATCAAACAAATGGTGTTGCATTTGTTAATAATGATGTGATTATTATTCAACAAGATGATTATGTTAATCTTCAAACCAAGACTCGACATGGGTGATCAACTCAGACGCCACCTATCATGTCACCACTCGACGAGACTTCTTATCACCGTACACTTTAAGGAGTTTTGGACATGTGAAGATGGAAAATGATGATGCATCCAAAATCTTTAATATTGTTAATATTTTTGTGAAGAATAGTATTGGATGCAGGTTATTATTAAAATATGTGGGGCATGTTCACGATATTTGCCTCAATCTAATATCAATCGGAATTCTCGATGATGATGGTTATGTCAGTTCCTTCGGCGATGGAAAATGGAAGCTTATGAAAGGTAACTTGGTTATTGTCGAAAAGAAGAAAGGTTCGTCTATGTACGTCACAAAGACTAAACCATGTGGTGGAGAAATGAATATAGCCCGAAAGGAAGTCTCTACAAAGGTGTGGCGCAAACGACTAAACCACATGAGTGGAAAAGGAATCAGAATGTTTTACAAGAAGGATCTCTTGCCAAGAATCAAATGTCCGCATTTAGATACTTCTGTTGATTGCATTATGGGAAAACAATACAAAGTATCTTTGCATGGTTATTTCCCTCCAAAAAAAGTACATGTTTTAGATTTGATACACACAGATGTCTGCATGATGAGCACAAAGTCATTAGGAGGTGATATTTATTTTATCACTTTTATTGATGATCATTCTAGAAAAGTATGGGCATTTGATTTGAAAATTAAAGATCAAATGCAGGATGTTTTCAAGCAATTTCATGTGAAGATTGAAAGAAAGAAGGGTGGACGATTGAAGTGTGCACGTGCAGACAATAGAGAAGAGTATTGTGGTCTGTTTGAAGAATACTGCAGAAATTTCGGCATCAGGCTAGAAAAAAAAGTACCAAAGACACCTAAACATAATGGTGCAGCAGAGATTATGAACAGAACCATCTGCAAGAGATTCAGGTGTCCACTCTCAAATGCAAAGCTGTCAAACTCCTTTTGGAGGGAAGCAATGAGGACTACGGTAAATCTTATCAACCTTTCTTCATCGGTTCCGTAGAACTATGACATACCAAAAAAGGTTTGGACAAGTGAAGATGTTTCATACAAACATTTGAGAGTTTTTTTACTATAATGAATTTGCACACTCCAAAATATGAGAGGACAAAGCTGAATGGAAAGGGAAAGCAGTGTATCTATGGAATATGCTCACGAAGAGTTCAGGTATAGAGTCTAGGATCATATCAACAAGAGGATCATCAGAAGTAGAGGTGGCCAGAGGAGCCACCATCTAAAGAAATCTAAATCAATCAGGAACCAGTCTCACCACCATCAGTTTTAGATTATGGATGGAGGTTCCCAACACTGATGATGCATCCCAACCAGGTAATCTATCTCCATCTGCTGATATGTTTTCATTTTCTGATATTTCATAGCAGATCCCACCATAAGCAAAGTTGCAGAGATCTACAAGAGAACGACAACCAAGTCGTAGATACTCACCACACAAGTATGTCATGCTCATTAACGAGGGAGAACCAAACAGCTATGATGATGCAATTGGAAGTCATTGGAATATGGAATACAAAAAAGTCATGCAAAAAGAGATGAGATTTTAGTACAAGGACCGCACATTTGACCTGGTAGAGTTACCACATGGGAAGAAGGCACTCAAAAACAAGTTGGTTTACATAATCAAAAGTAAAGATGACAGCTCACAACCACACTTCAAAGCCAAGATAGTTGTGAAGGGATTCTGACAAAAGGCATTGACTTCGATGAATCTTTTTCTCTTGTCGTAAAAATGTCTTCCATCAAAGTTATTTTTGGATCGGTGGCTAGCCTCAATCAAGAGATACAACAACTTAATGTAAAGACTGCATTCTTACGCGGTGATCTTGGAAAGGAGATATGCATGGAGTAACCCGAAGGTTTTCTAGTGAAATGTAACGAAAACACGGTGTGTAAACTCAGGAAAAGTTTTTATGGTTTAAAACAGACACCAAGACAGTGATACAAGAAATTTGACTCGTTTATGGAGAAAAATCAATACAATAGAACAATTATTGATCATTGTGTCTTCATCAAAAGGTTTTCTGACAATGATGTCATTATTCTCTTGCTTTATATCGACGACGTGTTGGTTACTATAAGGGATATTACCAAGATCAACAAGTTAAAGGAGTCGAACAAGTCCTTTGAAATGAAGGACTTAGGAGAAGCTACATAGATTTTTGGCATGACGATTACTCGTGACAGGAAGAGTCATAAGATTTAGTTATCTCAAGAACGATACATCAAGAAGGTTCTTGAAAGATTCAACATAGGCAAGGCTAAGCCTGTCAATACTCCGCTTGCGAGTCATTTCAGGCTCACGACAAGCCAAAGCCCGTCAACTAGAGAGAAGAAAGAAGAGATGGAGAAATCTCCTTATGAGTCAGCAGTTGGAAGTCTCATGCATGTTGTGTGTGCACTAGACAGGATATAGTTCATATTGTTGGAGTTGTGAGCCGATTTATATCAAATCCTGGAAAGGGGCATTGGGCAGCAGTCAGATGGATATTAAGATATCTCCAAGGTACATCCAGTCATTGTTTATGTTTTGTAAATGATAAATCTATTTTGAAAGGATATACAGATGCAGATATAGCTTGGGATGTTGACACAAGGAAGCCTATATCCAGATACTTGATATTATTTTTAGGAGCTATCTCATGACAATCACGTTTACAGAAGCACGTCGCCTTGTGAACCACAGAAGCGGGGTATATCGCAGTCACTGAAAGTTACAAGGAGATCTTACAGATGAAGAATTTTCTACAGGAGTTGGAGCAAAAACAGGGGAATTATATTCTCTATTGTGACACCCAGAGTGTCTTTCATCTCAGTAAGAACCCAACATTTCATTCAAGATCCAAACACATCGACATTCGATATTACTGAATCTGCAATGCGTTGGAAGATAAAATGTTGAAAATTGAGAAAATTCACACCAGTGACAATGGGGCATATATGATGACAAAAATTCTACCACAAGAGAAGTCGGAAGCTTTCAAGAAAACAACAAGTTTAGCTTCTACTCCAAATTAGTCATGAGAGGGAGATATGCAGGGGCCACTCCCAATATGGGGAGAGAGTTGCACGAAGAATATTCAATGTTTAGTAACCAACCATGAATGGTTGTGTTCAATATTCAGTAAACGATGCAGGATAAAGATTTGTCAAGGGAGGTTGAATCACCCACTAAATCCTTGACCACAATTATTTCTCCTCCCTTTTAAATAGAGGTCATTTCTCATGTAACCGTGATGTTGTGTATCCTCCAACGATTATTTGAAGAGAAGGAAATAGAGTGGCTCTCGTGGACATAGTCACATTGCTGAACCGCGTAAAATTTCTGTGTTATTTCTTCTTATGTTCATGTGTGAGTGTGTGTTCTGCTTCCGAACAAAATTGTGTGAGCGCGTTTCTCTTCCCAACAAATTGTCAACAAAGGGTGTGTTAAGAATCTCATATTGAAAAAATAGAAAAGACATTGATGCTCTGTGTGCCATGTTAGTCCCCCCCTAGCAATGTCAATTGGTTTGGCAATGAATCTTGACAGCTCCTAGCCAGCTGGCAAGTTTGTCAGGGTAAGAGAGGGATCCTTACCAGAACCTGTAGTTTCCCTCTGTAGCTTGTTTTGCCACGGAAGGGAGTAATTGGGGCTACTGGATACCGCAAATATCTTAACTACAGAGTCAAGAGCCAGCTCGAGAGCGGCATAAAGCAGAGAACGGGAAGGCTCCCGCGACTCCTTCGTAGAATCGGATGCCCTAGCTGAGGCGTGCTGGCTGCCGTCATTGAAATCAGCGCCGCCCGGGTGGCAGTGAAGGCTTGTGGAGACGGAATGGAAGAAAGTCTCGAAGGAGAGACCGGGGGCGGGAACGAGAGCGTGCGCGGGAGACAGCTGTAGGGTTGTGGGCTTTCTGCTTGAGAGAAGGCAGGGATCCTGCGGAATAAGGGCGCGGCGGCGGAGAATGCGGTTGGAGAAGCAGGCGGTGGAGCGGAGGGAGGATCCCAGCATGGCTACTGCCTGTGCACGGCGGCTGCTGGGCAGCGGCGGCAATGGCGGCGGCTAGATGGCTCCTTTACAATGTGCCTTCGCCATTTCATGGTGGAGTTCCGCTTGCACCGCGGTTTCCCGTTTTTTCTACAAACTCGGTATATAAATATATCGAGTTTAGATCGGTTTTAATCGGATTAGCATATTAAAATCATTTATCTGTTTATGATTTGGGAAGGGTTCAAAAATCAATAATAAATCATTATCTGTTTATGATTTGGGCATCGTTCAAAAATCAATAATAACATACCCTGAATCCAATTGGTTTACATACATTATTACGATTATTAGTTTTATCATTATCTCTATATATATAAGATAATTATACAACTCAAGGTATATAGATGGCGAATGTGTCAATGGAAGTGACTCTTGTCTGAGTACAGACATAGCCTCAGTCTCACGATTTTGTCATTATCATTGCTTCTTCGATGCCCATTATAATTAATCCTTGCTCCTAGTACAAACCTCACTCCCAAACCCCCATCCATCACTCGGATCACCCTCCCCAAGTTTCGAATGAACAAGATTGAGCAATATTTGAGTACTAAATGTGTGCTTTTAAAATTTAATCAAGTGACAAGCAAACTCGTGCTTCAATTTCCATGGGTACCTAACATGTTATCATCCTCAAATGTATGAGTTAACCTGAGGGTATTTCAATAAAAACAATGATAAATAATTTATAAAGGAGTTGATGTAAATTGGATCAGAGGCTGTTGTCCTTTTATTTTCAATTGTACTGTACTGGTACTAGTCTCGAGCCCCTTTTATTGTATCATGTCTTAGAATTTGTTGTGTGCTTATTTGCTCATGCTTTTATTTCGTATCGATGCATCATTTAGATTATTCTACTACTTTATATTATGAATTGTGGGGGGCCTTTTTGCTCCTTGTTTATTTGTCTCCAAGTTCTGGGTTTGTCCACCACATGGGCGGGTCATGTCAAATTTCCAACAGAATCGAGCATGACCTATATGCCTTATTTGAGGGCATAGTCTTCCCATGACTTGTTTGATCTCTCGTCGTTAATCGACAGCCTCTGACGTATGGGGAGACACTTCTAATATCCAAGCAGTCAGTTCTCTAGTAGATGAGAGAGAAAGTTAATATGTATGTTTTTCCTGAAGAAGTTGCGTGAGGATTTTCCACATGGTTTTGTGATAAAGGGAATGCGTAAGTTTTTCAAGATGTTACATATAGAAATTTTTTGTGTTCTATCAGAAGTCGGAGGTTGTAATTAGACTTACAAGAGGTGATCGATAGTTATTGTGCTCCATGGAGGGACTTTCATGAATATCAAAAGTTGGTGCAACTGGATGTCCAGTTAAAACCTTTTAGAAGGAGGTGAGACCACTTGTATATGTGTTATGATGCAATCGAGTGTTTGTAATTAGTGATCTGAACTGATTATAATTCTTGCAACTTTTGAAGGAATGAAAATATATTTGTATTCTCCCGCAGGGCTTAGTGTCTGAACCACACAATGTTTTGTGTTCTTTTTATTTTTCCTTTAATTTCCGTTTGTGAGTTGCGCTTATGAGTGTGTGTGAGGTTGGAATCAATGTGGTGAGTAAGGTGAGGTTCTTCCTTCCATCTTCCGACACATTGAGTCGAGGGGTATCTTCTTCTCTAGGGACTTCTTGTCTTTATTCCACTGTGTTTGAAGTTTCAGGCAGTGTATCTTTTGATGGATTGAGGGAGTCCACCCCCAACAAGTGGTATAAAATCTTGGTTCAAGACGCAGTAATGTACACTTGGAAGAAGACTTGGGTAGCATACTTAAATATTTTATCTTCATATTATTGTCATTCAACACGAGTTTATTGTTATCAGAAGTTATGACATCAGAATAAGGTAAGGTTCGAATAAATAAATTTGATGGGATAGGATTTGGATTTTGGAGAATGTTGATGTAGGACTATCTCATTCCAAAGGTCCTAGAAGTTCCCTTGATGGGAGTCAGACCAAATAAGATGGAGAAATATGAATGGGAATGACTAGATCGAAAGGCACTTGGGCTTATCAGGATTTCATTGGCTCAGAACATGACCTTTAATATTCAAGAAGTAAAGAGCACGATATGGATAATAAAAGCTTTAGCAGACATATATGAGAATCTAACTATAAGATCCCACATCTGGTTGGATCAAAAATTTCTGAAGGAATTTGAATTTTCATTATCGGATGGGTCATATGTCGAATTAAGACTCAAAATGAGATTCTGAGAGTTGGAATTCCTCAGAGTGTTGTTTTGAGATGAGGAATGATGCTTGAGAGGTAGCCCGAGTATTTGGATGGGCTTCGATAGGCTTTTGGTTAAGTTTTAGAAGTTTTAGAGGTTTTCTATAAAGGGTGCATGGTTTGGTGTGCACAGTTTAAGAGAAACCATTCTAAAACTTGAGGCTCAAGAAGTTTTTAGTTCAATTTGAATTGGGAATGGTTGGGTTGCACAGTTAGAGCATAGTTTGGGGTAAACTGTGCGAGGAAAAAGTGTTGATTCAGAAGTTCTACTTCTTACTTTTCTATTCCTTTAGTTTTGGAAATTGCAAACACTTTCTTAAAACTTGTTTACTACCTTTTTATGTCCCAAGTGTTTTATTATGTTTGTATAGAAAACATTATCTTTTACCATACTTAGAAAAAGTTTTAATATATTATGGAAATAAACTTATTATTCTTCATTACTATTATCATAATAAGTACGCATCTGATAAATCAGACTCACCTTTATCAAACCAGAAGTTATACTTTAGTCATGTCTATCGTACAGACAAAGTCATGACTATCGGACTAATGTTGGTACCGATACAATCGGCCTAATACTCATAAAAATTATCACATTGACAATGATAAGAAAGTCCAACAGACTGACTATGTTTATAATTGAAATACATTTACTTGTTTCTAATGTAAGAAATATCTTTAACACTATAATAGTGTTAATCAATATGACGTTGGGCAATCAGTTACAAGTGAGCTGTCAAGCGACTACCGTCTGAGGTCATTGCAACAAACTCATAAATATGACTGTTGGAAGGGTTCCTATAAATAAAAATTCATTTTAAGAGTTTGGATCTGGTTGATTACATTCTCTCTCAAGTTTTTAGAACCATACTTAGCGTGAACTACTCGTTCTTAGTCATTGCATTTCTTTAGAGAGTTGTCTTCTTAAGGAAACCTTGTCTGGTTGTCTCCTTAAGAACTTTTGTAATTGTAATTGTGTCCGATCATTGTTACGATTGATGGCTTTCGAGGATAGGAAGATAGTCAATCTGATCCATCAGATTGAGGGCTTCCGGGGCTAGGAAGGCAGAGTCGATCATCGAATTGAGGGCTTTCGGGGATAGGAAGACAGGAAAATTCCAATTTTTGTATTGAGGGATTTCCTGGTAAGGAAAGACAGACTTTATTGTAAGTATAAAATAATGGATACCTTTAGTCAAGGTTATTAACTACCTTACTCTTAAGGTTAAAAGTGATAATTTTTTAATATAGCTAGTAATTCATTCTTACTTTTGTTAGCTATTCTATTGCTTGTTTTTATAAGTTTTTTTTCGCTGCAATTAATAAAAAGAGATTCATCATATTCATATTTCTATTCTATTTTTGTTTTATTGTATTAAATCTGATTATGATATACATAATCTGATATAATCAGATCCATAGATATTGTGATATTTTTACTCTAATATAATCAGACATACTATGATTTTGATTTTGCGACTTTGTTAATCAGATTGAGTCTGAGTCCGATAATCTTACTTTAAGTGGTTTGCATATTGTTTAGTTTAATTATTTTAAAATAAGTTTTAAACTAGAATTCATCCCACTCTTGTAAGTATTTCCATCATAAGAAAATTCTTATGATCCTACAATTGGTATCAGAGCATGTTTCTACTACTTATAACTTGCTGATTTTTTACTTTCTTTACTTACTGCAAGTTTGTTAAGTTTTGTTATAATTTTTTTGTTTAAAAACTATGCTATACTAACGTGTATATGTGGAAGATAATTTAAATTGTTTTTAAGATGGGTGGTCTTAATGTTGGTTCTATAGAAAATCTAAATTTGAACAGACCACCTATCTTTGATGGTGCTAATTATTAGTACTGGAGAGATATGATTAAAACTTTTGTTATCAACATGGGAGTTGATAATTTTTTTATGCTTACTAGAGACTATAATATTCCTGATAAGGAAGTTACTTCTTTTAAACATCAAGAAAAATAAGGATATCAGTTACATTATAGAGTAATAAATAATTTGTTATGTTCCATGATAAGAAGTATTTATAGTCAGATATCTTTATGTGAAGTTGCAAACAGTATTTAGAAAAAGCTTGAAGACACACACTCTAATACCAATTATAGGATCGTAAGAATTTTCTTATGATGAAAATACTTACAAGTGTGGGGAGGTGAATTATAGTTTAAAAACTTAGTTTAAAATAATTAAACTAAACAATACACAAACCTGTTAAAGTAAGATTATCGAACTCTGACTCAGTCCGATTAACAAAGTCACAAAATTAGAATTATATTATGTATGATTGTATCAGATTAAAAATACCATAATCACTATGAATTCGATTATATCAAAGTATGTATATCATAATCATAGTTAACATGATAAAACAAAAATAGAATAGAAAGATGAATACGATCAATCACTTCTATTAAATGCAGCAGAAAAAAAACTTGTACAAAAAAGAAATAAAATAACTAAAAAAAGTAATAATGACTTACTATATATATTAAAAAATGATATCTTTTAACCTTAAGAGTAAGGTATTTAATAAACTCGATTAAAGATATCCATTGTTTTATAATTATAGTAAAGTCTATCTTTCCTTACCAGTAAATCCCTCGATACGAAGATCGAAATTGCCCTATCTTCCTATCCCTAGAATCTCTCGATACAATGATCATCTCTGACTTCATATCCCTAGAAGCCCTCGATCCGATGGATCAGATTCACTATCTTCCTATCATCAGAAGCTCTCTATCATAATAATGATCGTACACAGTTACAATTACAAAAGTTCTTAAGGAGACAACTTGACAAGGTTTCCTTAAGAAGACAACTCTCTAAAGAAATATAAAGATTATGAATGAGCATTTCACGCTAAGTAATATTCTAAAAACTTGAGAGTGAATGTAATAAACCAGCTCCAAACTCTTCAAATGACTCGATATTTATAGGCATCCTTCTAATGGTCATATTTATGAGTCTGTTGCAACGAACTTGACCAGTTGGTTCTTGATATCTCACTTGTAACTGATTGTATGACGTCGTATTGTTTAAAACCATTATAGTGTTAAAGATATTCATTACATTAGAAATAATTCAATGTATTCTGATCATAAACTTAGTCAGTCTGAAGGACTTTCTCAATAATATCAATGTGATAATCCTTATGAGTATTAGTATAATTATATCGGTACCAGTATCAGTATGATAATCATGACTTTGGTAGTATGATAGACATACTTACACCTACGGGCCTTGTAAGGATTCCACCTCACCCCTTGAAAGGTGGATTATCAAAATCAATAAAAAAATGAAGGCCTTCGGGCCATTGGAGGAGGTAGTATGATAGACATGACTAAATTCCAACTCTTGGTCCGATAAAGTTGAGTCTGATTTATTGTACGCATACTCATTACGATAATCACAATGAAGAATAATAAGTTTTTTTTTTGTAATACATTATAACTTTTTCTAAGTATGGTAAAACATAATGTTTTCTACAAAAATATATTAAAACACTTGGGATATAAAAAGTTAGTAAACAAGTTTTAAGAAAGTGTTTGTGATTTACAAAACTAAAGGAATAGAAAATTAAGAAGTAGAAATTATAACTCAACAATCTCCCCCTTTTTAGAAAGCACAAACCCCAAAACTTAAATAAAAAATAACTTAAAAAACATAAAACCCATTTCTTTTAAGAACTTTGCATTCAGAGTTAATCTTATGATGAAAATACTTACAATAGGGGGGGGGGAATTGTAGTATAAAAACTTATTTTAAAAAAATTAAACTAAAAATTTACAAAAACCTATTAAAGTAATATTATCGGACTCAGACTCAGTCTGATTAACAAAGTCACAAAATCAAAATCACAGTATGTCCGATTATATTAGAGTAAAAATATCATAATTACTATGGATCCGATTATATCAGAGTATGTATATAATAATCAGAGTTAATATGATAAAACAAAAATAGAATAGAAATATGAATACAATTAATCACTTCATATTAAATGCAACAGAAAATAAACTTGTAAAAAAAAAGCAATAGAATAGCTAACAAAAGTAAGAATCACTTACAAGCTATATTAAAAAAATTACCGCTTTTAACCTTTAGAGTAAGGTCGTCAATAAACTTGACTAAAGGTATCCACTATTTTATACTTACTATAAAGTATGTATTTCCTTGCTAGAAAAGGCCTCAATATGAAGATCATAATTGCTCTATCTTTCTATCCCTAGAATCCCTCAATACGATGATCAAAATTTTCTTCCTAGCTCTAGAATCCCTTGATCCGATGGATCCGATTCACTGTCTTCTTATCCCCATAAGCCCTCGATCATAACAGTGATCGAACACAGTTACAGTTAAAAAATATCTTAAGGATACAACCTAATAAGGTTTCCTTAAGAAGATAACTCTATAAAGAAATGAAAAGACAAAGAACAAATAGTTCATGCTAAGAATTCTTTTGAAAACTTGAGAGAGAATGTAATCAACCACCTACAAACTCTTCAAATGACTCAACATTTATAGGAATCCTTTTAATGGTCATATTTTTTAGTTTGTTTCAATGACCTTAGAAATTTGGTGCTTGATATCTCACTTGTAACTGATTTCTCGACGTCGTATTGATTAACACCATTATAGTGTTAAAGATATTCCTTACATTAGAAACAAGTCAATGTATTCCGATTATAAACTTAGTTAGTCTATGGACTTCATTAACAATGTAAATATGATAATTCTTAGGAGTATTATTTTGATTGTATTGGTACCAGTATCGGTCCAATAGTCATGACTTTTTCAGTACGATAGATATGACTAAAGTTTAACTTCCAGTCTGATAGAGGTGAGTCCGATTTATCAGACACATACTCATTACGATAATCATAATGAAGAATAATAAGTTTATTTTCATAATACATTATAAATTTTTCTAAGTATGGTAAAAAATAATTTTTTCTACAAAAACATACTAAAACACTTTGGACATAAAAAGTTAGTAAACAAGTTTTAAGAAAGTGTTGGTGATTTCCAAAACTAAAGGAATAGAAAAGTAATAAGTAGAATTTATAACTCAATAATATCCCCCTTTTTGAAAAGCACAAACCCCAAAACTCAATTGAAAGATAAATTGAAAAAATTATATCCCATTTACTTTAAGAACTTAGTATTCTAAGTTAATATTTAAACCTTAACTCCACCTAATTTTTATAACTCTTTTGAATATGACTTTGAATATGATGGAGTTTCAGAATAGATCTTTCATTAAGATAAATTCTCCCGCTTAGGAAATCTTCCCCCCATAATGATTGTATTCTCACCCTTAAAGAAATAACTCACCCTTTATATTATAACTTCTCCCCTTTTAATAATTTATCCCTCATATAATAATCCCCCCCTTTGTGATTTTAAAAAAGAATGGGGAAGGACCTGAAGTTCCTAAAATGTTAAAAAAGTAATAAATGAAACTATATTGAACTACCTAATCATCCAAAAAAATATGAAATAATATATATCCAATCATAATTGGAAAACATTCAAACAAATCAGATTTGTATGAAAAGACAACTCATTTATTACAAGAAATTCAAATGTTTTTACAAAGCAAATACGAAAAGAGTTAAAAAGAAAAAATGTTCATTCTTTATTCATCAAGATTTTCACAAAGGCCTTAATCTTTTTTAACTCCTTTTTATCTTTCTATATATTGTCATATTTCTATTCCAAAGTCTTTAAATTCTTGAATTCCACTAAAAGATCTTTGTTTTCATTTCTCAATATGATGACTTCATCTTCACAAGATCAGATTCAAAACATCTCTAGCTCCATGTCTCAAATATTCTTTTTCAGAATAATAACTTCTTGAGTACGATCATCAGTAGAATCCCTAAATTCTTTAACAAACTTTACCCTATCTTCCTTGTCTTTGGATAACTGATTGAAAGATTCAGTTGATTCTACCATGAGCTTCTTCACTTCATTGAATTGTTCATCATAAAATCCAATATCAACACCAACCCGATGAGACCATTTAACCATATAATTAAATGACTTATTATGAGTCTTGGAAGATTCTTGTTTGGTCTTTAATTCAGCTTCAATCCAGATCACCTTCTTTGTTAAAATCTTTATCAAATCTGAATTTTCATTGAGACTGTTCTGAATTAACTGAAACCTTGCATTCAAGATTTGGAAAATAAATAATTGCTACTTATAGCCTTCTTAAAATTTGAAAAATATAATCAAATCCTCTTTGAGAAATTGTTCCAGTTGAATCTGATTGTTTTGGCTCAATCCGAGGAGGTCTTGTTCTACTTGTTCCGACTTCATCTTCCTTGAATTTATTCTTTTATTTCTTTGAAATGGCCTTTTTAACTATAGAAATTTTATTATCAACTTCCTTATCATCATATAATTCAAAAATGTTAATGTCTTTATCAGATTCAGCCTTATCATCAACTTTTATTTTTGAATGATGATCATCTTCCTACTTTGATGAGGATTTTGTTTCTTATTTTGATGAATATTATTCTTCTTAAGCCCTTCCAGATTTTTCTTATTTATCATCCTTGGAGGGAAAGTCCTATGATGATGATGATTATGAATCCACTGATTTCTTATTGGAAATGGTTTCTTCCTCATCAACATTTTTATTTTCTTCATATTCTTCATCTTTATCTTGTTCCTCCTCTTCTTCTTCCACATCTTCTTCAATTTCTATTTCAACATATTCATATTATACTTCTTCTTATTTTTCATCGCCTTATTTTTCTTTCTTTTCTTCCTTTTCTTTTCCTTCTGCCTATTTTTCATCAACATTTCCTTCTTGAAATTCTTCTCTAAGTTCATCTTCAAGTTATTTTTCTAACTTCCTGACAGCTCTTAGATCTCTATTTACAGAAATTTTTGGCTCTTATTTTTTTCTTGAATAATTGGCTACAATTTTTCTTCACCAATATTTCCTTTTCCTTTATTTGAAACAGAAGAAAAATCAATATGAACTATTGAAGTTTCTTGAAAAGTTAATTCGTCTTGTAGATTAACCTGATCGATATGATTTATTGGAAGGGATAACTTCTCTGATCCTCTTTCAACTCATTTTAATATATTCTCACAAAGCTGAACATCTTGTAATTTCTTATTTTGTTTTTTCCTATTTTATTATTCTTCTAATGTATCAGCAACCCTAATTTTTAAAGCCCTATCTTCTGTAGGGTCAATTTTTGATTTCTGGATCCCCAAGTTTTTTCTTAGCTTTTTTTTTCATGCAAGCTTCAAAAACTTCATCATGAACTTTCTTTTCTTTCTTTATTTTCTTCGATGGAGAGTTCATTGTATTTATCTTATTTTTATTTTCAACCTTTTCTAACTTCTTTTATGGTTGTGCTTCTGAAGAAGTACCATAATCTTTCTTCACAAACTTCTTTGATTTACTATCAAAGACCAACCTTGTCCTATTCATCATATCATCACTAATGAATTAAATTTTTTCCCTCACTGGATATGAATTGTTTTCTACCTTAAAGACTTTCATAAATTCAATAACCATTTTTCTAATCAATATCGTAAACATAATAATTCTTGAGTTTATTGATCCGTTTTTTATGTTGTCCACAATGATAAAGACAAACTTGATCAGATCTATTTTCCTCATGTTTACAAGATAGTCCAACACAAAAACATATGATACCTTTAGAGTGTATTTTCCCCCTTTCTTAGAATGAGAAGATCTTGTATCTATTGATCCACTAATATATTATTTGGTGTGAGGTGAGAAACCTTTCTAACTTTCTCATAATGAGAAAACAATGAATCTTCTACTCTATTTTTTTAAAAAGTACCAAGATTATTCGAAAGCTTGTGTGAAGGACAAAACACTTCTCCCTCAATAGGTACTCCAACCAAACTAGTAAGTTTCTTATAGGATACCTTATACTTATTTCTATACACCATAAAATAATTTTTTTTATTTCCCATCCTCCTTTAAAAACTAAACAGATGCATAGAATTAATGTACTATATTTGGATAATACAAATCAAAGTCTTTGTATGTGTTTTAAATAGAAAATGCTTCCCAACATTGAAAGGAAAATATCTTCTTCAAAGTAGAATCATTTTTATCAAAGAATGATATTTTAAATAACCTTTCTCTAAAAATATACCACTTTGTGAAATATTTATTTGTCTCTATCAGATCTGAAACTGAGACTGAGAATCAAACAAAAATATAATATTTTGGACTGATCAACTTGTAGGGTGCAACAAGTCAGGATCAAACCTCTAGAACAACTGATGTGGGATAAGGGGTGGTCCCTCCTTATATAAGCGATTGAAATGATAGTTCAACTTCTAAAAAATGATCAATGATTGAGATTGAAAGCATTCTGATCTAACAGTTGAAATTAATCCGAAGAAAGTTTAAAAAAAAATTGAACTCTCAAAGTTTTTTAAACTTTATTTGAAATGAGGATGAATCCAATTAGAAAAAGTTTAAAAAAACTTTGAAAACAAAACCAAATTTTATAAAACTAAAAAA
Source organism: Viscum album (assembly GCA_963277665.1). NCBI lineage: Eukaryota > Viridiplantae > Streptophyta > Magnoliopsida > Santalales > Viscaceae > Viscum > Viscum album. Next base: position 1,350,563,987 of record OY728159.1, on the reverse strand, counting down.
TGTAACAACAAAAATTAAAAGACTAACATAATGAGATATTGAAAAAATATAAAATAATAGAAGAGTACCTTTCAGAGTGAAAAGTGTCATCGGTATAGTTAAAATGTTCTTCTTGGTTTTTGTAAACTAAGTTGATTAATATAATTTTAAAATAAATACTGAATATGATATTTTTAGTACAAAAACTAATTAAGATATTTTCATTATGAAATCAAATTTCAATAGTTTTTCACAGAAATATATATTCGATAGTTTTATAAGTAAAAAATGATTTTGATAAAACTTGATTACAAAAATTTGAACCTGAAAAAGATTTTTTTAAGAAGTTTTGAGTTCAGAAATTTTATAACTATTTATGAGTCTGAAAATCCTTTTGATAATTCTAACTCTTATTTTTTTTAAAAACATTTGAGTCCTAAAAACTTATTACGATAAAAGTTTTTGAAAAACTAACAATTTTTAGAAAACTAAATTTTATAATAAAAACTAAAAGTTTTTGAAAGTAATAAAATATATGTAATCCTATAATGAAAAGGAGTAACTTAATATAAAGATATGGGTAAAAAAATTAGATATGAATGATTAATTTACATTGATCATTTATAGCTTCTTTTTGATATATTCAAATCTATCACAAGGAAAAGGTTTTGTAAAAATTTCAGCAAGGTAATCTTGCATTCCGATGAATTGTAAAATGATATCTCCTTTTAGTTTGTGATCATGAAGGAAATGATGTCTTATATCTATGCTCTTAGCATGTGAGTGATGTGATAAGTTTTTTACTTGAAGCAATGACACTTGTATTATCACAAAATATTTTAGTTTTAGTAAATACTTCTATCATCCAAATCCTTCAATGAGTTATCCAAAGACATGGTAGATAGGGTGAAGTTTGCTAAAGAATTCAGGGATGCCACTGATGATCATACTCAAGAATTTATTGTTTTGAAAAAGATGATTCAAAAAATGGATCTAGAGATGTGTCGACTTCGATCTTTTGAAGACGAAGTCATCATATTGAGAAATAAAAATAAATAGCTTTCAGGGGAAGTCAATAAGTTAAGGACTTTGGAAGATAAATTGATAAGCTGGAGAAAGATAAAAAAGAGTTCAAAAGGATGAAGTCCTTTGTAAAAACCTTGATGAAGAAAGAATGAACATTTTTTCTTTTAAACTCTTGTCATATTTGTTTTGTAAAAATATTTGAATTGATTGTAATAAATGAATTTTCTTTTCATCAAAATCTGATTTGTTTGAATGTTTTTCAATTACGATTGAATATATATTCTTTCATATTTTTTTTTCATATTATTAGGTAGTTCAATATTGTTTTGTTTTTACTTTTATGACATTTCAGTAACTTCAGGCATTTCACCATTCTTTTTGAAAATCACAAAGGGGGGAAAATTATTATATGGGGGAGAAATTATTAAAATGGGATAAGTTATAATATAAAGGGGGATTTATTTATTTAAGGGTGAGAATATGATCCTTAGGGTGAGAAGATTTAATAAGGGGGAGAATTTATCTTAATGAAAGATTTATTCGAAAAATCTATCATATTCACAATCGTATTTAGAAGAGTTATAAACTTGGTGGGAGTTAAGGTTTAATGATTAACTCTGAATATGAAGTTCTTAAAAGAAATGGGCTATAAGTTTTTTAAGTTATTTTTCATTTAAGTTTTGGTGTTTGTGATTTCTAAAAAGTGGGAGATTATTGAGTTTGAAGTTATACTTCTTACTCTTTTATTCCTTTAGTTTTGGAAATCAAAAAAACTTTCTTAAAACTTGTTTACTAATTTTTTATGTCCCAAGTGTTTTAGTATGTTTTTTAGAAAATGTTATCTTTTACTATACTCAAAAAAAGTTCTAATGTATTATTAAAATAAAATTATTATTATTAATTATGATTATTATAATGAGTATGCGTCTGATAAATTGAACTCACCTTTATCAGAACAAAAATTAAACTTTATTCATGTCTATCGTACTAAAAAAGTCATGACTATCATACTGATACTGGTACCGATAAAATTAAACTAATACTAATACTCATAAGGATTATCATATTGTCATTGTTAAGTAATTCCATCAGACTGACTAAGTTTATAACCAGAATACATTGACTTGTTTCTAATGTAAGTAATATCTTTAATACTATAATGGTGTTAATCAATAAAACATCGGACAATCAGTTATAAGTGAGATGTCGAGCGCCAACTTTCCAAGTTCATTGCAACAAACTCATAAATACGATCGTTGGAAGGATGCCTATAAATACCGAGTCATTTAAAGAGTTTAGAGCTGGTTGATTACATTCTCTCTCAAGTTTTTATAAGAATACTTAGCATGAACTTCTCATTCTTAGTCTTTGTATTTCTTTATATAGTTGTATTCTTAATGAAACCTTGTCAGGTTGTCTCCTTAAGAACTTTTTTAATTGTAACTACATCCTATCATTGTTACAATCAAGGGATTATGGGTATAGGAAGACAATGAATATGACCCATTAGATCTAGGGCTTCCTGGGCTAGGAAGATAGAGCCAATAATCATATCGAGAGCTTTCAGGGATATAAAGATAGAGTAATTCCGATCTTAATATTGAGGGATTTCCCAATAAGGAAAGATAAAATTTACTATAATTATAAAACATTGGATACCTTTAGTCAAGGTTATTGACTATGTTACTCTTAAGGTTAAAAAATATCGTTTTTTAATATATCTAGTAAGTAATTATTAATTTTATTAGTTATTATATTACTTATTTTTATAATTTTATTTTCTAATGGATTTAATAGAAAGTGATTCATCATATTCATATTTCTATTCTATTATTTTATCATATGAACTCTCATTATGATATACATACTCTGATATAATCAGATTTATAGTGATTACGATATTTTTACTCTAATATAATTAAATATACTATGATTCTGATTTTGTGACTCTGTTAATCAGACCGAGTCTAAGTCTGATAATCTTACTTTAAGAGGTTTGTGTATTTTTAGTTTAATTATTTTGAACTATATTTTTAAACTAAAATTCACCCCCTCTTTTAAGTATTCCCATCATAAGAAAATTATTACGATCTTACAAAAATGAGGAACTGTACGAGGATAAAGAGGTCTTGAGGCATGGCACACAAGCTGCACACAGTTTCAAACAAACCATGCACCTTCCTATAGAGGTGAGGCAATGCTTACATAATAGTTGGTGCACAATTTTTCAAACCACACGACACAGTTATAAGGGGTATGGGCTGTTGGGAAGCATGGGTGAACACGATTGGTGCATAGTTTAGACAATTGTGCAACTAAACTATGTGAGTGGTGGCTTTGGAAAGAGCCAACCACATGGTTGATGCACGGTTTGGAAAACCATTTATCCAAACCATGCAATTACCCATAAATTTGTTAAAATAGTGTTTTTACCATTTTCCCCTCCAGAATTTTTAAACAACCCTCTCTTTTCTCTCCCTCTTGCATGCACAAACCAGAGGAGGCTCCTCCTCCTTTCACCCCTTCTTCAAGCCTCACCAAGGAGGTGTTTTGGTGGTGATTCTTCAATGTTTTGAGGTAAGATTTAACCCCTAGTGACTTCCCTTATTCTTCCCCTTCCTTAATTCTAATTTTGGAGTTCTCCAGTTTATGTTTTATTAATGATTCCACTAGATCATGGTGGAATCATTTGTTTTTCATAGAGATTTTGGTCAGGTTGGGTAAATGAGACCTTGAGATGGATTCTTCACTTCATTGCCTAGCATTTCATCAAGATGTGAGACTGAAATGAATTTTATTATGTTTTCCCTTATGATTTAATTTATTTAATTATCGATTTGGTATCACCTCTCAGGTATTTTTCCGAGAATGGTGTCGAGAGTTCGTTTTAGACCATCCATGGTGGTTTCTTGGAGTTTTTATAAGAGGCGATTGACCTGGTGAGTTTTCCAACAATATACCAGGTTGGGTTTTGGTTAATTAATTAATTATATTTATTATAATTAATTAATTATGATTTATTAGTGTGATTCTAGAGTTGGGGTGATGGCGATGAGATTGTTTGGGTGTTGAGGGGTTTGGGAAATGCTTGGATGGGCCTTGACAAGGCCACCATGTTTTGGAACATAATAGAAAGATTCTCCAATGAGGTAGGTGGTCTAATAGCTTTACCCATAGTCTTTTTAATTTATTTTCAAGTGTATTTGGTATGCACCTAAAATCCCATGAGTATCATGTTTTCTTCCTTGGTTTAAGTAAAGTAGTCGTGTGATGAGATTACCATCATTAAGCTTGCTGGTTGATTTGATTAAATAGTAAAAAGGGATAATGGGTTGAATATAGAAATAAATGGTTGTGAATCTTAAGGGGATGAAAATGTGGTGTTTTATAGGTTTAGTTTTATGAAATGTGTATGAGTATTTTGAAATGGTTTTAAATACATTCATTGGGATTTTAATTGGTTTGGGGTGTCAAAGGGGGAAAGCTATATTTTGAAATAACCCTTGTTTTGAAATGAGGTCTTGACCTCCAAATAGTTTATAAAAGGTGTTTAATTGGATTTAAATTTTTTATTTTAATGGGTATGCAGTTACATATTTGGTGGGAAATGATTTAATGTATCTTATAATGGTTTTACTGGAAATGTAGGCCTTGTGCCTTGTTTGGTTTTCAAAGGGAAAGACATGCATTTTAAAAATTGTGGTTTTGAAATGTTTAACGAGGGTGTTGGTTTAGTTCCTTTGGAATGTGAAAGGGCTTGGGATTCATTGATTCTTGTTTTGGTTTTTAATTCCCATATGGACCTTAGTAAGTGTTAGTGGTTTAAAATGGTTATTGTGTTTTTCTTTAATGTTTGTATGGCCATGATGTTAAGCTTAGAATTTGAGAAGTGATGAATGGTTAGGTGCTGAACTGATTCTCTAGGAACATGAAGTATACTACAGATATGGATTTAGACTGAGACTTTGGACACATATATTATAATTCATGGTTAGAGTGCTAGATTGATACTTTGGGTGATAATGGTATACCATGTAGGAAAGGACATTGGACTGATGTTCCTACTCCTTGGGTTGGACCAGACTAATGATCTAGGCACCACCAATGTTATGTATAAATGGATGTTGTATTGAGGCTCTAGGCACTACTATTATGTTTTGTGATGGGTTTGGCAGACTCAATGTTTATCATCGATATCAATAGTATGGTATATGGTTAGGTGCTGGATGGAGGTTCCATCCATGATTTTATTGGCATTGATATTTTATTTAGATGTTATATTGACATTCTAGGCACCGATGACTTGTGTACATTGGATAATCACTATGTATGTAGGATTATTCTTTCTTTAGTTGGATTAAAAGTGAACAACCCTTCTTGAAATTTATAGTACACACCTTCTATGTTATGATTTAGAGGACCGATTTAGGTCCTTTTAGTTTTAGTTGGCCTGGTTGACACCTTAAAACCCTTGGGCCAGTGGATACTAGATGTGTTTTCATGTTTATTGTTTGATGTCTCCTTTATGTACTATTTATTTATTTCACCATTTATCTGTGTAAAATATTTTACTGACTGGTATTTTTTATAGACACTATTTGTGGTGGCCTATTAGGTTTTACCCACACCCTCCTCGGGCTGCCATTACACTTGGGTACCCGAGAAACTATCACATTTTTATTATAGAAATAGGTTTGGGTTGAGGCTCATATTGGGTATTTTCACACCCATATCTTCAATTCCATTCTTTGTTTCGAATCTTATTTTGGTTCTTAGTTTTCTCTTGGTTTCCAGGTGTTATGGGATTAGATTTGGTGTCTTGGGTATTCATAATATAAGTCACTAGTCTTGGAAGTCTTGGATGATATCTAGAATTGTATTTTTTTAAAGGGAAGGTATAAGGATGAGGTGTCTTGTAATTGAATTTGTGAAACTCCCAGTGGCACCTTTTGTGGGCTATGTTTATTGGGGTGGTTTCTTCAAGATTTGGGCCAAACCAGTATCCCATTTCCAGATTTAAAAACAAAATTTGTTTATTTTACAACTCCTTAATTTTTTAAAATTTTTCACCCATTCTACTTTTCACTTGGCCTCCCCTAACCTATTCAAAATACCATATCCATTTTGACCCCTTAAGAACTCATAATCATGGTGGATTTGGGTGATTTATTTAGGTATTGGGCTAACCCATGTGCCCATTTCCATATTTAAGGAGATAATTTATTTCTTTTATATCACATTTATTTTTTAGCATCTTTAGGTCATTCAACCTCTCCCTCTATCCCACAAAACCTAGGCACACCCCCATGTTCCATTTTCCTTATTTGGAGCTCATCTTCATCGTGGATTAGGGTGAATTTCCTCAAGGTTTATCAAATCATCCAGATTTGAAAAGGGAATTTGTTTCTTTCACAAATAATTCATTTTTTACTCTTTTCCCCCCATTTTAGTCCCCAATTGACCTCCCTAGCCTTATTCGAACCACCCTTCCAGTTTTGGCTACTTGTAGATTCAACTATTGGTGTATTTGGGGTGATTTCTTCAAAGTTTCTCAAGTAAGTGAATTCCTCTTCCGTTCCTTCCATTTACTTAGGGTTTCTCCCCTCCTTCTTGAAGTTCCAAATGTCCAAAAACTAGGGTTTCTTACATAGGGTTTGATTTTGGGTTTCTTGGTCCAATATTTCATATTTAGGTTCATTTTCACCCCCTTGTGGTGCGGTGGTGTTGTGGTTGAAGTTTCGCACAAAGATTTGGGGGTTTTGAAACAAAATATAAGTGATTCCATGTGTAATAATTCTTTGATGATTTATCTTGATTGATTTACTTATTTAGCATGTTCCTAATATGTTTTTTGTGGTGAGAAATTTGTTTTTTATGGAATTTTTTGAGAATTTAATTTTAAAGTTTCATTTTTTTTCTTGAAATGGTGTGTTTTTCTTGTGTAACTTATGTGGTATCATTTGGGGTCATTTTATAACATATAAAAATGGTTTATTAAATGTGGATTGGGATGCCAAATCTGGTTTGGTATGGCTTTGGTGTTCTTTTAGCCTTAAAATATGGTTTTTGAATGAGTTTTATGTGCAAAACATTTTTATACTTCATGGAAGTGTTTTATGAAAATTGTAAATGATTTATTGAGTTATAAAAAGTGTGAAAAGGATGTTTATTTACTTTTTTGGTGGGATTATTCTATTAAAATGGGGTTTTGAAAGAGAAAATGATGATTTGCGATGTCAAATATTTTGAGAACATTTTATGAATTTTTGAAATGTTTTATTAAATTGTAAGAAGGGTGTGAAACATGTTTACAGGAAGTTTTGTGTGAGTATGATGTTAAAATGAACTTGAATGTGAATGGAGTGTTATGTGACGTGCTTGTGGGATGTTTGGTGTGCGTGTATTTTGGAAATTTAATTTTCATGTGAAAATGGTATTTTATGATATGCGGAACTTGATTGAGCACAAATATGGAAACTTGAGTATCTAGGTGGGCAGACGTGTACTAGTATGCTAGCAATCCAGAGTGGTTTGATCCCTTTTTCAGGTAGAAAGTTTGTTGATTAAAACACTAACTAAACTATTATGATGATGTTAGGGAACACTAGTTTTTGGGTATGTTCTAAACTAGTGGCTCTTTTATGAGAATGAATATTTATTATATTTACTTTTCACCGAGATATGAGGTACTTGGGGCCCACAGCTAACTAGTTCCTAGGGGTGTTCCAGTGACTAGTGCTCATTGACTATATGGTACTCACCATCGGTATATGGTGTGTTTGACTAGAAAATTAAGTATCTTGTGCATTTTATTTAAAAGTGTTCATTCCTTAAAATAAAACTCTTGAAAACTATTTTCATTTAAAGTTGCATCTTTTAGAAATTGTCACTAACATCTCTTATTTATAAAAATTGAAAGTTTTTTGTCTTAAAATGTTTATCACATGGAATATTTTTGGGTGAAATTATATTGATCTTATTCTCACACCCTACTTACACCCTTGGGTGTAATTAGACTTGGTAATATTTTTCACAGGTTTGGTAAAGATTTTAGAGCCGATGGTTCGGGTAACTAGCAATCCTTCTTGGTGTGGTGTCATGGAGATGGCTTGAGGGCGATTCCCCCATGCCATGAAGTGGTTCTTGGGATATTATTTTTGGATTTCTTCCCTTGTTGTAGTCTTTGGGATTTTTATAAACCTATGTATTTCAGTTTTGAATTTTTGTAAAGGATGGTTTGGTTTGAAAAATTCAGATTTGTTTTATTAGCCTTTGTTCGATGTTTTATGTTTATAAATTCAGGTAAATCATTCCAAAACTTTATTCATGATACCTAGGAACTTGTGCCAACTCGTGGAGATCGGGAATGTCATTTGGGCCTTATCATGGACCGGTTCAGGTGTCAGTTTAGATGGTGACCATATTTGGTTCGTGATAGGTATGGTTTAGTTGAGCTGGATTGATCAAGTTGTATCAGGAGACTAGATGGGTTTGGCTCGGTGGTGCTGGGGAGCCTTTATGTAGTTTGTTTTATTTTTGTATTTTATGTAATCAGACTAGTGAGTGGTTGGGTTTATGTATGACATGATCATTCGAGTCTTTATTACATTCATTTTATTATAGCATGCTTCAGTTCATTTATTATTTCCAATTACTCGGGTGTGTATGATATTTGGTAATTTACTTTTGGCGGTGCACTCTTATATGCGGGTATAGTCTCCTTATAGTTCCACTTTAGACCTCTATTGCTAATTGGCAGGCTCAGGTGTATGAGGAGGCATGCTTGAGGTCATGTGGTGAACCGGATCGAGGCACCAGTTTAGTGGCACCCAGGCTGAGACATTACAAAGTGGTATCAAAACAATTTCCTTCCTGTTATTTTACTATTTGGTGTGTAGATAGAAGATATAGGAATGTTTCAGAGCTTGATATGGATACCGAGCTGGTGCATCGTGAACTCCTATTCTGATAGGAAGTCTAAGTTACCAAGGGTTGGAATTGCTATTCTGGTTTGTGATGTTATGGTTGCATATGATTTTCACCTCGAGTGACACACATTTTGTTTGGATTTAATGGTTTATGATGGATTTTAGGATCTTAGTCATTGGAAAGAGGCTCATGATTTGGTTTTTTCTCTTGTCCTATAGAGGCAAGTGGCGTCTCATGCATCATGATAGGCACGTAGGATCCACATGTTATAGGCCTACTAGTGTGTAATTTTATGGATTTTCTTCTGATGGTAGGTTATGTGGATCTACAGTGAGGTGTTCGACGGTGAGGACATTAGGGTGGTCCTCGTGTATAGTTGGTGTAGTGACCCTAGTGGGTCGGTGTGGTATAATTATTGGACCGTTGGACCCCATGTGGGCAGTTTTGGATGGGATCAGTTGCATGTATGGGTCCTCTAGGGAGCGGTCTGATGTACAGATGCTCAAAGAGGATGGGTGCCCTGGTTTTGGTTAGTTGGTTGGAATATGATACCTTTATGGTACATGACCCTAGAGGAGGGTGTTTTGTTTTGATGATGTTGTGTGATGATGAGATAGATGCATGTTTATGCTCGTGTGTTATGTCCTTATGTGATTTGGAATAGACCCTAGGTGGTTAGACCTAGTGGCTTGATGTGGGACTTGATCGGTAGGGCTAATTGGGAGAGCCTAGTGGCCTTTTGACGTGACACCTGTTTTGGGAGTTGATTCCATTTGTCTTTTTTGGATAACCCATGAGAGTGGGTGGTTGATTTGTAAGTTCCTTAGGGTGTATGAGGTATGAGTGATGTTTGGAACTTTTGAAAGTGGTGCATGAAAGGTGCAACCTAGTGTGGGGTTTTGGCACGTAGGATGCATTTGGTTTTGAGAAAGAGAGCTTGAGTGCTAGTGGTTTAGCCTTGTAGTTGGCTCTTTTAGGGTTGGCATTATGCAAGTGTCAGGTGGTGGGTGTGAAAATGAGTATTCTTGGTGGTTATGAGTTTGATCATGAGCACCAGGGATGCTCTAGGAAATGTGGTTTTAGGTGTGCGAGTTTGCTTTGGGTGGCGACTACGTGGGTGCATTTGTTTGGTGTCTAGTTTTCTTGAACTATAAAGTGATTGGAGTGTTGATGTTTTAGTAGTTAATGTGGTTTATGGGAGTGTTAATGGTTAAGTTCCTAGCCTGTTTAGCTCTGTATGCATCTCCAAGAATGCGGTGAGATCACATGTGATCTTAGTGGGACTCTTTAATGACATTCAAGTCTTGAGTAGTTGTGTAGGTGGTTTTGGTATGTTGCGTTGCTTTTGGTTTGTAAATAACCAAGGGTGATCTACGTTAGGTGAGATAGGAATGTGGGTAGGCATGGCCAGTGGATAGGGATTGTGAGCCAAGGTTTCATGAAACTTGACTCATTAGGGTCAGAATTAGGTTCTGTGGTGGGGTCACACAAGAGTGTGTGTGATGGTTGAGTGTTACCAGGACATTTGAGGCACGAGTGGATGGTGACGTGCCATGTCGTTTAGTTGTGGATCACATATTATGAGAGGATAGTCTGAGGTACGTGTGTGTGGTAGAAAACCATGATTAGGATGAGGAATGATGCATATATGATGATATTCTTATAGACCCGGAGACCCAAGACCTTTGGTTGGATTTGTTATGTCCCCGAAGTTAGAGGTGACTTTTGGATTGGATGAGTGGTGGTGGTGTTCATTGAGTAATTCTTAGAGTAATCTTAGTTAGTGATGATCATTCCTAGTATATTGACATCATATTGGGTATGATGAGATAGATTTAGCTATACACCTAGCTACCCCTAATGTCTTCGGTTGGATACAAGGCCTATTAGAGGATACACTCATGGATTGGAAAATGTGGAGTTATATGGTGGGGATTACACCATCGACTATTTATGGGTGAGGTCCTCATGATGGACCGAATGTTCATGAATACCATTGGTTTTGTTCTCAGATGCCGGGAGCGGGTGATAGTTGATTTTTCATTTGGTCTCTCGGGAGTGGGTGAGATAGACACTTCAATTCTTGGGTTACCAGTGGTTTGAGTGTGGGTTGAATTGGTTGAGGTTTATTGGGTAATTTAGTGATGAAGACACTCCTATGGTGGGGAGTGATGTATCAGTTATCGTGATATGAACCTTGTGCTGAATGGGTTGCAGGTATACAGGACTATTCATGGATCAGTTATGGTGGAATTGTGATGCCAGTGAAGAACCATTGAAAGGCATGCTTAAAACTTTGTGGGGAATAAAAATTAGAGATCCATGATGATGGGTGATCAATACAAGAATTTTATTCAGAATCAAGGTGGTTTTGGAAAGTATTTTGGGTGTGGAATCTGTTCAGGTGGTTGTGGAATGCCTTTGGGTGTGAGGGTATTGTGATCAGGTGAGTTGGTGACAGACTGACAATTAGATTGAGCGTTTTGTGATGAGTTGGTCAAGGGTAGTCTAATTGGGTTTAGTGCACAATGTGGGTGTGGATGGTTGTTAGATTTTCTCAGTGGGCCATTTTGGGAATGACGAGTGTTTTTGGGTTTGAGTTGGGATTTCAAGGAAAAGCCGATATGTTTTTAATTATGCTTGGATGGAACGTATGCATATGCTTGGGTTGGTTGTTGAGGATGAGGATGGGTTCTGATGATGATTGGAATTCTCATGGGTGTTGGGGCATGGTAGGTTGAAAATCATGTCAGGCACTTGATGTGAGAATGAGTTCAGGTTTTATTGGGCTTCCCTGATGGAAAGGGTGTTAAGTATCATGAGTTGGTGGTTATAAGTTGGAGCTTATGGTGGAGAGAACCATAGACTGATGAGTAACTGACTGATGTTGTAATTAATGTTTTAGTTGGATGGGAATGGGAAAGTGCTATCGTGGTGTTCGGTTTGGTAACAAGTGTTAGCTTAGAGTTTTGGCTAGTTAATGGCATTGAGTTGAAGGTTGTGCCTTAATAGTGTCTCAGGATATCAAAATATGGATAAGGATGTTGTTTGAAATGTAGTAAAAAACGTGGATTAGGTGGTGTAGATATATTACCATCGATAATTCTCAAGGAAAAGAAGTATTATGGCAAGGAGGTTGTAATATACTATGTCCAGTTGGATTGAAAATTTTCAAAGGAATTTGAATTTTTGTTATTAGATGGGTTAGATGTCAAATTAATACTCGAAATGAGATTCTGAGAGTTAGGGTTTCCTCACCGAAGCTTTCTCCTCCCCTCCTCCGACATGGCCCAGTGGTCTTGGAGTCGACTTCAAGATCTTAGCGTGATGTCAGCACGACTCAGCAGCAACTTCGGTGGGGTCTGGTTTCGAGATCTCAGCTCGGCGACGCACATAACGGCTCGGCTCGGCAATGGTCTCACATCTCATAGATGCGGCTTGACGACGGCTTCAGGATCTCACTTCAGCATCGGTGCGGCCCGGAATCGGCTATGGCATGCTCCTTTCTGGTGTGTTTGGTGTCGGATTTGGTTTGGTTTGGAGGGGGAGGGGATTTTCTGGTTCGGGTTTTAGTTAGTGGTTTTGCAGAATTGGGTTTTTGTGTTCTTGTTTGATGGATTTGATTTGGAGGTTCGGTTGATGGCAATGCGGCATCGCGACACAGTTTCAATCTCCTGGTGGTGCTCTCCCCTGCTTCCCGTGGCTAGCTTCGGACTTTGGTGAGGGTGCGTCTGTAGTTCAAATCTGATCAGATTCATGCCCAGAGCGACGATTTTGTTTCAGTGTGGCTTGGACCCCCTCATCGGCGACGTTCCCCAGTGTGGTGTTGGACCATTTAGTCCTAGGTGATAATGGCTCGACTGCATGTTCCTTGGTTTTTATTCTGGTGGCTTCTATGGTTATAGTGGCAGAGGGTGTGGAGCATTGTGGGGTTCGTCTGGGAGTTGCTCTTGATGGAGGATGATTGTTCAAGGTTGGTATGTGATAGACTTGATTGCATGGAACATGCCCCAGAGGAGGATTCAGAGCGGGTGGTTCATCTTTATAGAGTTTTTCAGATTTGGTTGTTTGAGAGGGTATGGAGTTTGCCATCGGATTGGGCCTGTTCTTTGATACAAGACACTTGCTTGTTGAACTGCCATGCAAAGGTGGAGGAATTTTTCATGATCAAATTCTAGGGTGGGGAAACTCCATGTTTTTAGGCTATTTTTTCTCTCTTCGACCTTCTGGTCATGTAATGTACAATTTCCTTGAAGTCTGGGTTCCCCCCTTATTCCCTTAAAAGGGGTTTATCATCTTTATAATAAAAAAATTTAAAGGCCTTCGGTCCATTGGATGGAGAGTTAGAATACCTCAAAGTGTTGTTTTTGAGATGAGGAATGATTCTTGGAATGTATCCCGAGTGTATGGATGGTATTCAAGAGGCTTTAAGATAATGGTGGAATCATCCATTTTTCATGGGGATTTTGGTTGGCTTGGGTAGAGGAGATCCTGAGATGGATTCTGTACTTCGTTGCATGGAGTTTCATCAATGTGTGATACTGTGATGGATTTTATTAGGTTTTTTACTTATGATTTAATTTAATTAATTGTTTATTTGGTATGAACCCTTAGGTATTTTACCACGAATGGTGTCAGGAGTCTATTATAGACCTTCCATGGTGGTTTCTTAGAGTTTTGATAAGAGGCAATTGACCCAGTGAGTTTTCTAGCATTATGCCAAGTTGGGTTTTTTAATTAACTAATTATAATTGTTATAATTAATTAATTATGATTACTTGGTGTGAGACTAGAGTTTGGGTGATGGTGACAAGCTCAATTAGATGCCAAGGGGTTTGGGCAATGCTTGTACAGGCCTTGACAAAGTCGCTATGTTTTGGAACATAATGGAAAGCTTCTCTAATGAGGTAAGTGGTCTAAGAGATTTACCCATAGTCTTATAAATTTATTTTCATGTGTGTGTGGTGTGTGACTTAAATCCCATGAGTTTCATGTTTTCTTACTTGGTTTAAGTAAAGTAGTTGGGTGATGAGCTTACCATCATTAAGCTTGTTGGTTGATTTGATTAAATTGTAAAAAGGGATAATGGGTTGAATATGGAAATAAATGGTTTTTAATCTTAAGTGGATGAAAATGTTGTGTTTTATGGGTTTAGTTTTATGAAATTTTTATGAGGATTTTGAAATGGTTTTAAATACATGTATTGATCTTTGACTTGGTTTGGGGTGTCATGTCAAAGGGCGAAAGGTATGTTTTGAAATGATCCTTGTTTTTAAATAATGTGTTGACCTCCAAATAGTTTATAAAAGGGGTTTAATTGGATTTAAAATATTTATTTGAATGGGTATGTGGTGAATTATTTGGTGGGAAATTACTTAATGGATCTTTTGATGGTTTTACTAGAAATGTAGGCTTTGGTCCTTGTTTAGTTTTCAATGGGAAAGACCCATGTTTTAAAAATTGTGGTTTTGAAATATTTAACGAGGGTATTTGTTTAGTTCCTTTGACATGCGAAAAATTATTGGGCTTTATTGAGGCATGTTTTGGTTTTGAAGGACTGTAGGGACCTTAGTAAGTATTAATGGTTTAAAAATGGTTATTTTGTTTTTCTTGAACTTTTTTATGTCCATGATGTTGAGATTATAATTTGAGAAATAATTAATTTTTAGGTGTTGGGATGATGCTCTGGGCACAAGAAGTATACCGCAGATATGGTATCAGACTAAGGCTCTGGACACTAATAGTATACTTCATGTTTAGAGTTCTAAACCGATGCTCTGGGTGATAATGGTATACCATGATGGAAAGGACATTGGATTGATGCTCTGCCTCCTTGGGCTAGGATAAACTGGTAATCTAGGAACCATCGATGTTATATATAGATGGATTCTAGACTATAACTCTGAGCACCACTGTTATGTTTTGTGATGGGTTTGGTAGACTCAATTTTTAGCATCGGTACCGATAGTATGGTATATGGTTAGGTGTTGGATAGAGGTTCCAATCATGATTTTATTGATGTAGATATTTGATTTAGATGCCGGACTAACATTCTAGGCACTACTTACTTGGGAACATTGGATAGGGACCATGGTTGTAGGTTTATGCTTTCCTAAGTTGGATGAAAAGTGAACACCCCTTCTCGACATTTATAGTATGTACCTTCCATGTTACACTTTAGAGGACTGGTTTAGGTCCTTTTTGTTTGGTTGGCCTAGTTGACACCTTAGAACCCTTGGTCCAATGGACACTAGATGAGTTTTCATGTTTCTTAGCTTGTGTCTCTAAAATATTTATTTATTCCACCATTTATGTGCATACACTATTGTAATGATTGGTATTTTCTTTAGACGTCGTTGGTGGTGGGATATTGAGTTTTACTCACACCATGATCAGGCCACTATTGCACTTGGGTACCTGAGTAGCTATCACATGTTTATTTTAGGAAAAGGTTTGGGTTGGGGCCCATGTTGTGTATGCCTTGGTTGAACTGGATTTCTCGAGTGGTATTAAGAGATTGGATGGGTTTGACTCAATGATTATGGGGATCATTTTTATATTTTATTTTATTTTGGTATGTTACATAACCAGCCTAGTGGGTGGTTGGGTGTATGTATGACATGGACATTCAGGTCTTTATTGCATTCATTTTATTATAGCATGCTTCAGTTCATTTATTCTTTCTATTTACTCAAGTGTATATGATATTTTGTTAATTACTTCTGGTGGTGCACTATGATATAGGGGTATAGTCTCCTCAAAATCTCAATTTATACCCCCACTACTAGTCAACAACCTCTGGTATATGAGGAGGCACGCTTGAGGTCATGTGGTGAACTAGATCGGGGCACCAATTTAGTGGCACCCAGGCCGGGATGTTACACTAACAACTTTGAACAAGGTGTTCATGATGTGAAGGTTATTCAATATGAGATTATTAGAAGGAAGACCTATAACCAATCATGTGAATTACTTCAACATGATTCAAGGGTATCTCAAATTAGTGAAATACAAGTTCATGGAAGATGTATGGGTGCTGCTATTATTATCATCGTTAATGGAGTCATGGGATACAACAATAACTGTTGTGAGTAACTCTTATGGGAAACATGCCTTAGTGTTTAATGATGTTAGAGATCTCATCTTGAATAAAGAACTCAGATGAAGGGATGTATAAAAACCTACCAAAACAATACCAAATGTAGAATATGTTGGGATTCTTAGGGGTCTAATAACACTTATTAGAATATACAAAAGTGACCAAAATCCCATGCACAAGATCACCTTTCTTAGAAATATGAAAACATATAAAACTATGAAATTAAGAACATTATAATAGTGCACCCTTTCACCAAATCTACCACAAAATCCATATAACACCTCATAACTTAAACAACCCATAATTATGAGTTTAATAACAAAAATTTCACATTCTTATATTCTCATGCTCATGTAGGTTTAAAGTTTTATAGAATTAGGAAAACCATTTGCAATGACCCAGGTAATGTTAAGATATATAATCTTTATGTCTTATTAATATTTATTAATTATATTTTATAGATTTATATTCATTAGAATAATATTAGGTATTTTTTTCAGTCAAAATAAAAAAGATTTATTTCTATTCAAATTGAATTTTCATGCATTATTAGATTTATTTAAAATCATGATTTCCAAATTATAGAATTTTAATTTGAAAAAATTAAATTAATTTTGAAATCAGAACATGAAAATCATCTTAGCATGAATTTTTTGTATTTTTCTGAAAAGTTTGATTTTTTAGTGAATAGTGAAAAATACTGAATTTTATTAAACTATCATTTTTTTTTCATTTAAAAAAGAAATTTTAAAAGTATCATTTGATATTTAATTGAAATAATAATACTTTAATTATAAATAATCTAATTAATTACATAGGAATCATCATTATACCTGATTTTGGTATAAGTTCAGTTTTTGGATTAAAAAAGCATTTTTCTTAAAACTGTTCTTCATTGTGTTTTGTGTTTTGATCTTAAATTAATCTATGTCACTTATAAAAATCGAATCTTGAAAAATAAATTCAATATTTTTAATCAAGATTTCTAAATTTTATAAATAGGATTCTCTTATTTTTGGTTATTATTAATAGAAACCACAATAAATATTTGTCACATCGGAAAGGGTAAATCAGGTAATTAAGATTAGAAATAAAATAATAAGGACTAAAAATGACCCTAAAACTTTTATTTAATCCATTATACGAGTGGGGTTTGACCATCCTTATCCAATATTTTAATTTTTGGCAATCTTGAGCCATGTTTCTTTGAGAATGACTTATATATTATTTTAAGTAAAAATAAAGTAAAAAATATCACTATATTGCTTTTTATATATTTAATTTTTTTTGATAGAGATAAAAAAACCTATGTTAAGTTCTAAATGGTTATTTAAAATAAAAATACTTTATTTATATCATGGTATTTTATTTTTAAATCTTAGTAATGAAATAATTACCTTAAATGCTTACACGATGTTGACACAGTGCTTGCGTAAGCAGTAGAAAAATCAAGTAAATGATTTAAAAAACACTAAAAGTAATATTTTTTTGGGAGATTTATAGTGTCCCATGAATTTTATAGATATATATAACATATCAGGGATGTGTGAATGTATTATATTCAAATTCCTTTATAGTCATATTTTTTTTCAAATTAAAATTAAGTGAATAGTTCCAAATTTTATTGGATGAGAGTATTTAGAATTATCCTCATACTAACTTCAAATTATTTCAAATTGGATCCATTTTTTCATAAAAAATAATTTATATTAATTTAAACTTTAAGTAATTCCAAGAGTGTTACTCTCCTCACTTATAAAATAACACCTCATCTCCTCTTTTCCTCACATCTTATAAGCACTCTAACTTAGACAAGATCTACCCAAATCCCTTCCTTACATCCCTCCCCACATCTTGGAGGACTTGATTTGATTAGAAAACAAACCTAGGAAGGCTTTAGGTGTAAACCTAAATAGGTTTTCTGAAGAAGCGGTATAGTTCTTAACCAAGAATTTTCATTTTATTTCATCTTCTCCCGAAATCACTAAGAATATATCATCAAGAATAATATAGTTCTCATTAAAGGTATATGTCAACAACATATATAACATTAATGTCCATATATAATCATGGTAGACACAAAACCTAAAGTTAATCTCATAACCATAAAGAAAACCTGGGATTACTTCTCTAAAGTTCCATATAACACTCATTTGGGAGAAAACACACTCCATGAGTCATATAACAATGGTTTCGTCCATCCGAGATATTGTGGTCATCGAGTCTCACCCTAAGAAGTACACACTAAAAGACTGAAGAGATCGATACAAAAACGTGGATCATGCCCAATTACATGGTGTATACCAAAAACGTAACATGTATTAACCCTTTTAGTATGGTATCGACACTCATGTAGTGTTTTTCACAAAGATACCGAGAACCACACCTAGGGTGACGATGATGGTGATATAGGATCTCACAGAATATCTCACAGAAATATTCCAAAAACCTTATCTAAGAAAAAAGTTCCTTAGAGGATATCACCATCCAATGAATTGGATGTGTCTCCAAACAAAAACCTCATGAAATGAATCAAGGTAATTTACCATAATGATACTTTTCCATGATGAATAGGACAAGGGCTATTAGCCATCATTGAAGAAGTACATGGTGTGTTCTTGAAGTACATGACATGTCCCTTCATCACCGTGTCCTACCCATGTATCATGGCCCAAGCCTGTGTCCATGTTTGAGTACACGATGTGTGGCATACCACATATAGCTTGTGGGGACACATAGTCTCGTGGGAGTATACCACCTTTACATGTTGGTATGCCTGCATGGGTGTACACAACGTGTGGACTAGACCACACAGTGTGTAACACCATTCGACTTCTTGGGCGTGTACACCCTATACATGCTGATCTAGAAAGATCGGGGTCACACAACATGTGGTAGGGACCACATTATGTGTGATTCTTAACTCTCTGTAGAAAACCTAGACACTACTCTAAGGGTCCCATATGACGTGTAGTCCTAGATTACACACTGTGTAACCTACAACTTTCTAGGATCTAAGGTTCCTTCTTTGCATATTCCTGCACCATTGATGCCTCTATATTCAACATAATTAAAACATCGAGATCACTGATCTGGTCTAACTAATACTTTCTTTCATCATTCACCAAAATCCAGCCATATAATTTGGACAAGAATCAGTTATCATCACTCATCATCACCATCACATGCCAAAATAGAAAAAATTGGATCATTGGGCCAATCCCTATTCGCTGTAATCGTTTACCACCAACATCACAATATATAAATGATCCCATGTTTGTGGTATCAATATTTTGTGACACATAATGGGTGAACAATGATTGATTTCTTTGTATTCATCAAACTGCGGGCCAAAGGAATTGCCCACAATGGATGAAGAACAATGAAATAAATGCATAAAAAGGGGAATAGACCTCAACCATTTTTTGTGTTGGACTTGATTCCTTTACTTTAGAATTAAGAATGAAAATATATAATATAATCAACAATAGAAATCCCCAAATCCCAGATAATCTAACCCATAACCACAATACTTAGGATCTGTGAATCAATTATTTAGTTTATTGATTCATGTTCATTTTAGGAATAATTAAATAGGGTAAAAACCACATAACATAAACATAATAACTCAAGATGGATCAAATGATGATGAATAAATAATCCAAATCACTTCACTTGTGAGATCCTCAAATTCTGCTACACATCGATTGATGATTCATGATCCAATGGTTGTTTATCTGAGAATTATCCTTCAATGATCTCTCACAAATCTATAGGGTTATGTAGTTAACCATAGTATTTAAACATAGAATCATATTTATAGACCATGTCAGGTCTTATAAATTTAATTAAATAAATTATATTAATTTAATTAATTTATTTAATCATTATCCCAAGACCTCACCCTACATGAGCATCTGACGTGTTCCATGTTTATGTCACACCTAGGTTAAAAATCAAGTTCTGAACTCAACAATGGCCTCTGATTCCCAATATGAACCACCATTTAGAAGTTATTCCACATTTTTTTGGAAAAATATGCACACATGGAATTGATATATTTAATATATTTGAAACATTAATTCCAGGCACACCGGGCCTCATAATCACATGCTGTCTCAACATTTGTTCTTGAAAATATTACCATGTATATTTGAATTATTTAGATGGAAAAACCAAAAATTTTACATTCTCCCCATCTTATATATTTCCATATCAGAAAGAAAAACAAAAGATAAATAAATAGATGTAGGTAAGAATCACACATCTGGGTCTCCTGATCATAGATACTCTCTTAAATATTCTCATTCTACACCCAAATATGCTATGAAGGAATTGATTTCCCATGAAAGATCTTATCCTTTCAAAATTAAATCTCTATCAAGTACTCAATAAAGGTATCTCTATCCTTGATGTCTATCTTTCCCCAGTCGATAACATGTGACATTTAATACATGTACCTCCTCAGCTGCGACACATGAAAGGTATTGTTGTCCTGATCTAACTATAGGGGTAGAGCTAAGAAGTATGCTACCTCGCCAACTCTACATAGTATCTATAAAGGGACAATGAATATTAGAGATATATTACTTCCCCCAAAAAATATCTTCAACCCACATTGAGGTAAGACCATCAGGATCACATGGTGTCCCTCCTTGAACTCCAAAGGCCTTTGTCGCCAGTCCACATAGGGCTTATGATTGATCTGTGTAGTCTTTATCCAATTTTGGATAATTAGAACCTTCTCTTTTATGGCTTATATCAACTCTGGGCCCATAAATACTAACTCTCATGGTTTGGTCTAGCATAGTGGTGTCATGAAAGGTCGCCCATACAAGACCTCCATTAGTTCCAAACCAATGGTAGAATAGTAGTTGTTTTCATATGTAGACTCCACTAATGGTAGTTGATCCTCCCAACTATGGCCAAAGTCTAACATGAAATCCCGTAGCATGTCCTCCATAACCTAAATGGTCTTTTTTTCTAGTCATTAGTCTCTGGGGTGAAACTCCATGTTTAAATGAAATTGATTCCCAAAGGCCTCATGCAATCCTATCTATAATTGTGACGTTAAGTGAGAATCATACTCTGAAAAAATGGTTGAGGGAACTCCTTGGATTTGTACTATCTTCTGTATGTTCAATAATCCTAGGGTTTTTACTGAAATCTTCCCTCAAATAGATATGAATTAGGATGACTTGTTGAGTTGGTCTATAATCTCCATATGACATCATGTCCCATGGACGTACGTGGTAACCCCATCACAAAGTACATGGATATCCCACCCCATTAAAATTCAGAACCATCGGGGGTTGATCTAAAGCCACTAGAACCTAGTTCTTATCCTTCACTTGCTAACAAGTAAGGCATCGAGACAAAACTTTTCAACACACCTCTTCATTCATGGCCACCAAAACTACCACTGAAGGTCCCAGTAAATATTTTCCACACCTGGATGTGATGCCAAGGATGAAGTATGAAACTCCCTCAGAACCTCCTCTCTTAGTATAACTAGTACCATCGTTCGTCCTCTAAAAATAATGACATTCCCTCCACATTTAAAATACCCATCAGGAGCATGTCTAGTGTATATATGAGTACATAGGGTCTCACAGTCAGTATCCCCATGTTGTGCCTTCCTGACTCATAGTAAAATAATATGGGTAACAAATATCTAATGTAGTTAAGTATATCTATCCTCATATATAAAAGGATAACTATAATAATTCAAACTACTCAAATGCCTCACTCAGTAGTTATGAAAACAATCTTTTGATAAGAGAATCTTCTACCACATTCCCTTTTCAAGGAGTATAGACAATCCAGAAGTAATAATCTTTGAGGAAATCTAGAGATCACCCCTATCTCAAGTTATGATCCTTATGAGAGAATATATACCTAATAATCCTATGGTTAGAATCGTCGATAAATCACTCACCCATAATGTAACACCTAGATGTTTTTATGAAATATTTTCTTTAAATATTTGTTATTCTTCAATAGCTTGTGTTGCATGAAATTGTGAGTTTGAAAAAACCGCAAGAGGCCCTTAGTATAAAATTACCATTATATCATAACCGTTAGGTTAGTGGGAATAAGTATAACTAACTTATGAAAATGCACTATGAATTCTTTGGCTATCAATTATTAATGAAAAATATAAATCAGATATTTGTATTTTTGAGTGAATTACTATTGGTAATAAAATTAATGAAATTAATGAGATATATATGTTATATAAAATATTTTTATATTCATCCAATGGATATTTTAATCGTAGGGTGTGAATAAACCCCATTTTTTGTATAAAAACCTATATTTTTTAAAGGGTAATCTTACGACTTTGAATGGAAAAAACCTTTTAAATTAATATTTCAACACATTAATAATTTTTATATGATGAAATAAACATGTTATTTTAAATAAGGATATAAAAATTTACTTTTTATGAATTTCTAATTTTTTCTGATAACATTCAAGTTTTGAGGAATAGTAAAAACACACTAAATTTTAAGTGAAAATAACTCTTTTCATAAAAATAATTTATATAGTTAAATTATAATATTTAATGGATTTAAAGTATAAATAGAATATATTTTTATCATTAAATATAATTTATGTCATTATCATTAATTTTACATTGAATTCATATGAAAAAAACATTTCAATCTTTTGTAATGTTTTAACTTTTAAAAACTCATTCTCTCATTCTGAAAATAGGATTGAATTTAAATTAATTTCTACCAATTCTATGTTTTGAATTTAGAAAAATTGATTCCATATTTTGTATCATAAGGTCCAAATTGTGTAAATATGTGCCTTTTATTTTTGGACATTTTGAATAGTAACTTCAGTAATTATTTTTATTTACCATGGTTAAAAGGTAAATTTGGTAAATAAGGGTAAATAAATAATATTATAATAATATAAAACTACACTAAAACATGTCATAATACTATTGTATGAGATATATCTAACCATGATAATCCTTGGGTTGATTTTTATATCCCATGGAGCCACTTGGGTGTGATAACGACCTTTTAATTTTTTTTAATTTAAAGTAAAGAGAAATATAACATAAAAATGTATCTTTTACTAATTTTTTTAATATAGGGTTATATAACTGATTTATTTGGATATAAATATTAATTATAAATTTAAAAATATTTCCTAAATCATTTTATTTTATTTATAATTTTTAGACATTAAATAAATAAATTTATTTATGACACAATGATGATGTCGTGATTACCTTATTAATGAAAGATTCAAATAAATGATATCATAAATATTAAAATAAATTTAATTTGAACATTTTGATACCATCCACGAATTTTATGGATGATTATGAAATGTTATATTTGAGATCATGTAGTTTTTTAGAATTAATAAAGTTGTTATGACTTTAACAAAAATCAATTACTTGGTAGTGTAAAAATTGACATAAATGAGTATTTAAAAAAAAATACTATTTTATTAAATGATATCATAGTCCTAAAAATATAATATTCGGCCAAATGAATTATATAATGTTAAAAAATGTAATTAATGATCCAATTTTGGTTATCTTTACATTTTATAGTAACTATAGTAATCATATATTATGAAAATACAAAAAGACATGGTAAGAGTTAATGTTTTTAAGTAAGGCTTAAAGATAAAAGATAAGGTTAATTTTGTGACCTAAACTTGTATAAAACCTATTTTTCAAGAGTATTTAGACCCATAATAATCTCACCCTATAAATTTATCACTTTGGAACTATTATAATTCTAAAATCATTTTATAATAAAATAATATTTCAAAACTTTCCTAAAGTACCCCTCCCCCTCTTATAAAAGGTCACCATCTCTACCCACTTACTCACACCTCTAAATCCTCTTGTATCATCCAAATTCCACTAAAATAAGGTCCCAAAATCCCTCAATTTCTCTTATAGTCCACACATTGGGCATAAATCTATCCTAAGAAGACCTTTTGTGTAAATAAAACGGAGATACTCAAAAAAGAGGTAATTGTTTTATCACCTCTTTCAAAAATTCTTTTCTTATTATACATCTTCTTATTATATTGTTTACATTATAAAGTAATTAATATAGTTTTTTATACATTATGATATGTTATTATAATTATGGTACAACCTTATACCTCCTTTTATCCATCCTACTAATAACAATATCACCATGCGTGCGTACGTACGACTTACCGTCTCTACACCGTTGTGTAATTTGTTATTCAACAATACTTTATTTGGATGGGTATAATGATGAATATAATATATTTAAATAATGAATATAACATTATAATTATTCTTTATAATTAATATACCATCCAATTCCATATCATTTAACAATTAAGTGATTGATATCATCGCTCGTGTGTACATACGACCTACCATCTCCATGATGCGATACGATTCATTCTACATGATCTTCATTAAACCATGATTATATACATGAATGGAATAAATAAATATGATATATATTATACTAATATAATTCTATAAATTATATAACGATAACCTAAGAAGTTTAACATGAACTTACCCGACAAAACTTGCATACGATCATAAAGCTGTTAATATCCAAATAACGAGTGACAATGAAATGTTACTAACAAACGAATGATAATATAATCATATATGATATCATAAAAATGATTATGATTATGTAATAAGTCAATAAAATTATTTAAATCATTATATAGGAGGTCTGGATACACGTGAAGGATATCAGATCTAAAGTAAGGGATAATTTTGCAATCTCATTTTTATCTGAGATTGTTTATACATAAGTATTTACTAGGGTATATTTATCATACACATACATGTTTCATAATTATTTAATATTATTTATATTATTATAATTTTTTTACAATTAATTTTACCCTTTGATGAATTTTTATTAAACGGTATAAAAGGAATCTTTTGTCGTTATTCGATTTGAGGTACTTTTTGACTTTTCCAGCAAAAGTATGAGGAGAATGTTTTTTAAACTTATATGACATGAATGTATATTTATGGTTTCATGAAACATTATTTATATGAATCTTAATATACACTATTTAAAGTTTATTTTCAACTAAATTCTTTTCTTTTATAATTACATGACATTTTTAGCAAAGAAAACATTTTTGAAAAAGAAAGGATAATTTCCTCAAGAATTAAGATCAAGTGTTTTATAAAAATTATTTTCCATATAAGATTATTATATTTAAATAGGGTTATGTTTCTATCCCTATTATTAATATTATTTGATTGATTTAATGATGTAATTATATTTTATATGGATTATGTTATGATGGAATGATGTTTAAGAAACCCATTTTATTTCTTGGGTTATGCTATGATGAATGATTTATGTTTTTGTGGAACATGTAAGAATGATTTCATTATGAGATAGTTGAGAGCTATATCTACATACAATTAATTGGGTAAAGATTTATATCTCATGAGATATACATGACTGGAACGACAAGTAAATCCGGTTCAGTATTACAGGGCTGTAACGATAAGTAACCCGGTTCAGTAATGGACTTTGTCTGTTATGATGGTATTGGATATGAGCCTTGGATAATATGGAAATGATTTTCTATACTTATTTTTATGACACAAAACTTCATGTATTATGTTTTTACTTTTGAGATTATGTCCATTAACTCTTATGAACTTTTATCCCATGACATGATATCACAATCTTTCATATGCAGGATAAGACCTCCAAATGTTATGTTCTTATGTCTTATGATTGTGATATGATTGATAGTATCCCTTGTTTAACATTACTAAGAATTTGATCTCACCCTTACATATGTTTATTTTCCCTAGGTCATAACGAATGGTATTAAGTATGATATGCCAAAAAGGAGTCTAGTTATGAAGAAATAAGCGGTAGACAATGTAGATGTTTTATGAACCAGTTGTTTATGTTTCCTAGTTTATAAAGACACTATAACTATACGGTCTTTTCATGGAATTATTATATGTTTTAATGAATATACTTTAATTTTGAAGTAATTTCAATGTATGTAAAGTATGGGTTGCTATATTTGGTATCATATGAAAGGTATAGTTAACCTTTGTAAACTAGGATGAGAAAGCCTTAGTAAGAACCCTAAGGATATGTCTAAGTGTATGATACACTCCTAGTGTTTTAAAAATGACTATGAATAACCTAGAATAAAATCTAAAGTTTCATAAATTTAAATTTTATTCTTGATTATGTGGTTTTCATATTAGGATTAGTGTTTCTCACACTATGATTCTTGGTTTTAGTCAATGGCTAGAAACCGAAGGAACCGTGTTAATGTGAAATGTGACGGGAAATGAAATGATTGTCCCCCTGACCAGCCAAATGTTATGGTAGCTGGAATGAAAAATCTTGTAGCTATTATCACATAACTTTCTCAAGATATGAATCATGAAGGACTTTCAAATGAGCAAAGAAGGGAGCAACATTCTATTGAGTCCTTCATGAGATAGTATACACCTTCATTCAGTGGGTATTATGATCCATTAGTGGCTAAACAATTGATCAGTACTACTGAAAATATATTTTCAGTTCTACAATGTTCTGAACATGATGAAGTCACCTTAGCAGTCTATCATTTGGAAGGGGAAGCTGATCAATGGTGGAATCTTATCAAGAATACAAGGAAAAGAGATGAAATTGAGTCCCTAGAATGGGAAAAGTTCAAGAACTTATTTTTCAATAAGTAATTTCCTCATACTCTTCAAAAAAAAGATGGAGAAGGAGTTCCTTGAACTTAAGAAAAAGGATGATGAATCCATTGGTACCTATGGAGAAAATTTTACAAGACTTTCAAGGTACGCTTCTGGAATTATTATCCAACCTAAGAGTAAAATTGATCGATTCTCTAGTGGATTAAAACTAAGTCTCCAAAGTGAATTATCCATAAAGGAATTTAATTACTACGAGGAAATCATTCGATGCGATCTCAATATTGAGATAGAGATTGGAGTAACCCATCAGTCATATGGGTTTCATAAGAAGAGAAAAATGGGATTCAAAGGAAAATCTAAAGACCACACTAAAAAGAAGATGAGTTTCCTATTATTCTCAAAGTTTGGAAAGAAACATAGAGGAAATTATCTTAAAGGGACTAGTAAATGTTTTAAGTGTGTAAAAGAATGTCATAGGGCAGTTTAATGCCAAAGTGATGGGAAAAAGATGTCTAATGATGCGAACAGAGAAAAGGATACACAGAATGCACCTCCTACACTTCAGTGCTACAAGTGCAAGGAAATGGGGAATTATGATAATCAATTCCCTAATACAAGGGTTATTGATGACGATCAACATCAATAAACTCTTAAGGACAAAGACAAAGGAAATTCACATGCAATCACTATAGGAGACGTGGAGTATGATAATGAAGTGGTAAAAGGTACACTCACCATCCACTCTAAAGTATAAAATGTTTTATTTTATTCTAGACTCACCCACTATTTTATTTCTTAATAATTTTCTAAAGGTATCGCCATATTACCTCAATAATTAGATCTTAAGTTAGCTGTGACGACTTCTAATGACACAATAGTTTCATCAAAATTTTATAATTCTTCTCTAGTTGAAGTTTGTGGGAATGTTCTACCTGAAAATATTTTTATCCTTCCTATAGTGGAATTTGATGAGATTCTTGTCATGGATTGGATTTCTCTATATAGATCTCATATCAATTTCTAAGGAAGGGAAGTCACATTTCATATTCCAGATCAATCTATGATCATCTATCGTTGCAAGGATGAATATAACCTTCCAATAGAAATTTATTCCATTTTATGTGTTTTGATTCCTATAAATGAAGGTTATTTATCTCAAATGTTTGGGGAGGAACTTATGATTAAGAATATTCTCATTTTATGGGAGTTTGATGATGTATTTATAGAAGAATTTCTAGGTCTTCCACCAAATCATGAAGTTGATTTTTCAATAGAACTCATACCGGGTGCTATGCCTATTTCAAAGACACCTTATAGAATGACCCCAATTGAGTTTTAGGAATTGAAGAATAAACTCCAAGATAATCTTGATAAGGGTTTCATATGCCCTAGTGTGTCACCTTAGGGAGCACCTATTCTATTTGCTAAGAAGAAAGATAGATCAATGAGACTCTGCATTGATTATCGAGAACTTAACAAGATCACTATCAAGAAAAAATATCATCTTCCACACATTTATGACTTATTAAACCAAATATATGAAGCTCAATACTTTTCCAAGATTGATCTTCATTTAGTATATCATCAATTAAGGGTCAAAAAGGAGGATATACACAAGACAACATTCCATAGAAGAAATAGACACTATGAATTTATTGTAATGCCTTTTGGTCTTACTAATTCCCCTGCTATATTTATGGATCTAACGAGAAAAGTATTTAGATACTATCTTGATTAGTTTGTGGTAGTCTTTATATACGATATTCTTGTTTTTTGAAGAGGAAGGAAGAACATGAAGACAACATGAGAATTATACTGAATACCCTAAGAAATTATAAGATTTATAAAAAATTTACCAAGTATGAATTTTGGCTTCAGAAAGTTTCATTTTTAGGTCACATAATCTCAAGATATGGGATATATATGGATCCATCAAAAACATAAGTTGTTGAAAGTTGGCTGAGCCAAAAATGGTAACTGAGATCTAAAGTTTTCTTGGATTGGATGGATATTATCGACATTTTGTGAAATATTTTTCACAAATATCTAATCAACTTACCAAGTTGACTCATAATGCAGTTAAGTTCATATGGAATGTTAAGATAATTTCAAAGAGCTAAAAAGAAGGTTAACTAGTGCACCTGTGCTCACACTGCCTTGTAGTGGAGAAATATTTGTGATCTACAGTGATGAAACCAAGAAGGGGCTGGGATGTGTTCTCATGTAAAATGATATGGTGATAGCTTATGCCTCATGGTAGTTGAAAATCCATGAGAAAAATTACCCAAATCATGATTTAGAGTTAGATATGGTAATATTTGCATTAAAGATATGGAGACATTATCTTTATGGTGAAAAGTGTGATATTTATACTGATCATAAAAGTTTAAAGTATATTTTCACACAAAAGGAGCTAAATATACGCCAAAAAATATGGTTGGAGTTGATTAAAGATTATGACTACTCAATACATTACCATCTTGGGAAAGTGAATAAGGTGGAAAATGCTTTGAGACGATAAGACCATGATATCTTATCCATGATGAGGATCACAAAAGATCCTATTTATGGATTTTAAAAGGATGGATATTGAAATTTTAAAGTAAGGGGGAAATCTAATCTTTCTCAAATGAATGTTCAACCATAAATACAAGTGAAAATTAAGGAGGCGTAGAAGAAAGATGTAGAGATAAAAAAGAATGTGATAAATGTTCCTGAATTCAACCTTTATTGTGACTAAATAATAAGGTTCAAGAACTAGGTTTGTATTCCTCCCATACTAGAATTAAAGAAGGACCTATTAGATGAGGCTTATAGTTCTTCATTCTCTATTCACCCTAGAAGGAAAAAGATGTATAGGGACCTGAAAGAGTATTTCTAGTGGGATGTAATTATAAGAGATGTCTCCAAATATGTCTCTCGATGCTTGGTTTTTCAGCAAGTTAAGCCCGAGAGACAAAAGTCTATAGGGATGTTACAACCATTACCTATATTGGAATGGAAATGGGAAAACATCACTATGGACTTTGTCATATGAATTCCCAAAACATCCAAATGAAATAATGCTATCTGATTTATAGTTGATCACCTTATGAAGTCGACACAATTCATTACTATTAGAGAGGATTTCTCTCTTGACCTATTTTCCAGGATATATGTAAAGGGAGTGGTAAGATTACATAGATTACCACTTTTTATTATATCTGATCAGGATCCGAGGTTTATCTCGAAGTTCTGGAGAAGTCTTCAGTAGGCTCTGAATATAGAGTTAAGTTTCAACACTTCTTATCATCCTCATACAGACATTTATTCTGAGAGGACAATTCAAACTATGGAAGACATGTTGAGATATTTCAATATGGATTTAAAAGGTGTTTGGGAAAAACATCTACCATTGGTGTAATTTTATTAAAATAATAGATTTAAATCCAGTATTTAGATGACTTCTTATGAAGCCCTCTTTGGAAAGAAGTACAAAATTCCAACTTGATGGGATGAAGTTGGGGAATGAAAGCTATTAGGACTTTATCTTTTTGGTAAAATGGAAGAAAATGTCAAATATATTCAACCACATATAATAGAAGCTCAGAGTTTACAAAAAAATTAAGCTGAAAACTAAAGAAAAGACCTACAGTTTAAAGTGGGTGATAAGGTGATTCTATGAATATATCCCTGGAAGAGAGTAATGAGATTTGGAAATAAGGGAAATCTGATCCCTAAGTATATCAATCCTTTTGAAATTTTGGATATTTTTTGGAAGTTAGCTTACCGATTGGTGCTTCCACCAAATATCTCTCAAGTTCATGATGTTTTCCATGTATCTATCCTGAGAAATTATATACCTAATCCTTCACATGTACTAAACTAAAAATTTATACCACTGGAGCAAGATCTTTCTTATGAAGAGAAACCGATAAAGATTCTAGATCGTAGCAAAAAATTTCTACAAAATAAGACCACCCACTTTTATAAAGTTTTATGGAGGAACCACCAATTTTAAGAAGCTACATGGGAACTTTAGGATATTATAAGGGATATGTATCCTCATCTATTTGTTTCCAAGTGACAAATTTCGAGGGAGAAATTCAGTTTAGGGGGGGGGGGGTATAATGTAACACCTAGATGTTTTTATGAAATATTTTCATTAAATATTTTTTATTCTTTAGTAGCTTGAGTTGCATGAAATCGTGAGTTTAAATGAAATGTGATATTAATTTAATATAAAATTACCATTATATCCTAGCCGTTAGGTTAACAGTAATAAGTATAACTAACTTATGAAAATGCATTGTGAATTCTTTAGCTATCAATTATTTATGAAAAATATAAATTAGATATTTGTATTTTTGAGTGAATTACTATTGGTAATGAAATTAATGAGATATATATGTTATATAAATTATTTTTATATTCATCAAATGGATATTTTAATCATAGGGTGTGAATAAACCCTATTTGTTGTATAAAAACCTATATTTTTTAAAGGGTAATCTTACGCCTTTGAATAGTGAACCCCTTTTAAATTAATATTTTGAAACATTAATAAATTTTATATGAAAAAATAAACATTTTATTTTAAAGTAGTATATAAAAATTTACTTTGGATGAATTTATGATATTTTCTGATCACATTCATGTTTTGATGAATAGTAAAAACACACTAAATTTTAAGTGAAAACAACTTTTTTCATCGAAATAATTTATATGGTTAAATTATAATATTTAATGGATTTAAAGTATAAATATAATATATTATTATCATTCAATATAATGTATGTCATTATCATTAATTTTACATTTAATTCATATGAAAAAAACATTTCAATCTTGTGCAATGTTTTAACTTTTAAAAACATGTTCTCTCATTCAAACAACATGATTGATTTTAAATTAATTTCTGCCAATTCTGTGTTTTTAATTTAGAAAAATGGATTCCATATTTTGAATAATAAGATCAAAATTGTGTAAATAGGTATCTTTTATTTTTGGACATTATGAATAGTAACTTCAGTAATTATTTTTATTTACCATGGTTAAAGGGTAAATCTGGTAAATAAGGGTAAACAATTAATATTATAATAACATAAAACTACCCTAAAACCTGTACTAATCCTATTTAATGAGATATTTACAACCATTATCATCCTTGGGTTGATTTTAAGACCCCATGGAGCCACTTGGATGTGATAATGACCTTTTAGAATTTTTAATTTAAAATAAAGAGAAATATAACATAAATATGTATATTTTACTAAAAAAAATTAATATAGGGTCATATAAATAATTTATTTGACTATAAATATTAATTATATATCTAAAAATATTTCCCAAATCATGGTATTTTATTTATAATTTTCAAACATTAAACAGATAAACTTATTTATGACACAATGATGATGCAATGATTTCCTTATTTATGAAATATTCAAATAAATGATATTATAAATATTAAAATAATTGTAATTGAAACATTTTGATGTCATACACAAATTTTATGGATTATTATGACATGTTATATTTGATTTAATTTAGTTTTTTCGAATGAATAAAGTTGTTATGACTTTAACAAAAATCAATTATTAATAGTGTCAAAATTAACATAAATGAGTTTTTAAAACAAATACTATTTTATTAAATGATATAATAGTCCTAAAAATCTAATATATAGACAAAGGATTATAATTTTAAAAATGTAATTAATTATCCCCTTGTGGTTCACTTGGAATTATATAGTAACTATATAAACCATATATTATGAAAATACAAGAAGACATGGTAATAGTTAATGTTTTTAACTAAGGGTTAAAACTAAAAGATAAGGTTAATTTTGTGACCTAAAATTTTCTAAAACCTATTGGTTGAGAGGATTTAGAACCATCCTCATCTTATACTTGAAATTTATCACTTTTAAACTATTCAAATTTAAAAATAATTTTATAATAAAATAATATTTCAAAACATTCCTAAAGTGCCCCTCCTCCCTCTTATAAAAGGCCACCACATCTAACCACTTACACACACATCTAAATCCCCTTGGATAATCTAAATTCTGCTCAAATAAGCTCCCAAAATCTTACCCTTACTCTTAGAGTACAAACATTGAAAAAAAACCATACTAAAAAGACCTTTTGTGTATATCAAAAAGAGATACTAAAAAAAGAGGCAATTGTTTTATCACCTCTTTCAAAATTCTTTTCTTATTATACTTCTATTATTATGATATTTCATTGATAAAGTAATAAGTACAGTATATTATACATTATTATATGTTTTTATAATTATGGGACAACCTTATACCTCCTTTTATCTATCCTACGAATAACAATATCACCATGCATGCGTATGTACGACATACCATTTCCACGCCGTGGTGTAATTTTTTATTCAGAAATACTATATTTGTATGGGTATAATGATGCATATAATGGATTTAAATAATGAATATAATATGATAAGTATTATTTATAATTAATATACCATTCAATTCCATATCATTTAACCATTAAATGAATGATATTGTCACTCATACATATGTACGACCTACCGTCTCCGCGATGCAATGTGATTCATTCTACATGATCTTAATTAAAAAAAAATTATATACATGAATGGAATGAATATATATGATATATATTATACTAATATAATTTTTTTAAATGATATAACTATAACCTAATAATTGGAACATGAACTTACCCAAAAAAACATGCATACGAACATAAAGCAGTTAATATCTTAATAACAAGTGACAATGAGATGTTACTAATAAATGGATGATAATATAATCACATATTATATCATAAAAATTATTATTATTCTGGAATAAGTAAATAACATTATATAAATCA
This sequence comes from Viscum album, assembly GCA_963277665.1. Lineage (NCBI taxonomy): Eukaryota > Viridiplantae > Streptophyta > Magnoliopsida > Santalales > Viscaceae > Viscum > Viscum album. The sequence goes on along the minus strand of OY728159.1, from coordinate 1,350,530,425 downwards.
TTATATAGGAGGTTCATATACATACAAATTATATTGGACCTAAGGTAATAGATAATTTTGCAATCTCATTTTTATATGGGATTGTTTATACGTAAGTATTTACTGGGGTATATTTATCATCCAAATCCATGTTTAATAATTATGAAATATTATTTATATTATTGTAAAATTTTTTAAATTTAATTTTATCCTTTGGTTAGTTTTTATTAAATGACATGAAAGGAATATTTTGTCATTATTCGATTTGAGGTACTTTTTGACTTTTCTGAAAAATGTACGAGGAGAATGTTTTCTTAACTTATACGACATGAATGAATTTTTACAGTTTCATGAAACCTTATTTCCATGAAGCTTCCTCTATATAATTTCAATTTTATTTTCAACTAAATTATTTTATTTTTAAATTTTGTGGCATTTTGAGAAAAGAAAACATTTTTTAAATAGAAAGGATATTTTCCTCAAGAATAATGTTCAAGTGTTTTATCAAAATTATTTTCCGTCTAAGATGGAACTCTTTAAATAGGGTTATATTTATATCCCTATTATTAATATGATTTTATTGTGTTAGTTATGGAATGATATTTTATATGGATTATGTTGTGATGGAATGATGTTTAAGAAACCCAATTTATTTCTTAGGTTATGCTATGCTGAATGATTTATGTTTTTGTGGAACATGTATGAATGATTTAATTATGAGATGGGTGGGACCTATATCTACCTCCAATTAATTAGGTAAAGATTTATATCTCATGAGATAGACATGACTGGAAATGAAAATAAATCTGGTTCAGTATTACATGGCTGTAATGGAAAGTAACCCAGTTCAGTAATGGAATTTTTATGCTATGATGGTTTTGGCTATGAACCTTGGCTAATATGAAAATGATTTTTTATACTTCTGTATATTCAAAAAAAAAATCATGTCTTATGTTTTTAATTTTGGGATTATTTCTATTAATTCTTATAAACTTTTATCCCATGACATGATATCACAATCTTTCATATGCAAGATAGGACATCCAAATGTTATGTTCTTATGTATTATGATTGTGATATGATTGATATTATCCCTTGTTTACCCTTACTGAGAATTTGAGATCATCCTTTCATATGTTTCTTTTCCCCAGGTCATAAATAAGGGTATTAAGTGTGATATTCCAAAAAGGAGTCAAGTTATGAAAAAATAAATAGGAGACAATGTTGATGTTTTATGAACCAGTTGTTTATGTTTCCCATTTTCTAAAGACACTATACCTATACAGTACTATCATGGATTTATTATATATTATAATGAAAATAATTCAATTTTTATGTAATATCAATTTATGTAAAGCATGGTTCGCTATACATAAAGTAGTTTTTCTACATATACTATACGAAGACTACCGCTACTAGCTCAATATTGTGGGTTATGTAGTTCTTCTCATGTGTTATCAACTAACATGAAACACAGTAAGTCAATTCGTGCCTCTACATCAAAACAAAACTAAGACCAATCCCTAATGCATTTTTGAACACTATATTCTCGATACCCTCTTCAGGAAATCTCAATGTGGGAGCGATCGTTGAACTATTCCATAACTCCTAGAAAGACTTCTATAATCTCTCCATCCACATGAAAGGCTTCCCCTTTCTGGTAAAATCTACCAAGGGAGATAATATCTTGGAAAAATTGGGTATGGAACTTCTATAATAGCTTGTCAACCCAAGTAAGCTTTGTAATTCCATCATGATATTTAGTGGCTACCAAGCTATCACTACCTCAATCTTTTTTGGGTCCACTGCCACACCATCTATTGAGAAAACATATACTAGAAAGTGGGACTAATAAATCTAGAACTATAACATCAATATCTTCCCGTAATGCGGGTACTCTTGGAGTATGTCTAGAACCATCCTCAGGTGTCTCGTAGGATTCCCCTCGGACACTGAGTACAATTGGATATCATAAATAAAGACTACCACAAACTGGTCTAACAAAGGCTGAAAGATCTAGTTCATGAGTCCTAAAAAAACTACTGGGGAATTCATCACACTAAATGATGTCAAAAAGTACTCATAGTTACCATGAAAACATCATAAATTCATCTTCGGTATATCCTTTCCACATACTCATAGATGGTGATTGCTTCATTTGAGGTCTTCCTTTAAGAACTATCGTGACCCTATCAACTAATCAAATAGGTCATTGATCATTGGTAATGGATACTTGTACTTAATGATCACCTAATTTAGGTGATAATAATATAGACACAACCTCAAGACCCTGTCCATGTTCTTAGTAAACAATACTAGGGCTGGGTAGGGTGAAACACTATGCCTAATAAATCCCCTCCTCTATGCATCCTTCAACCAGACCCTCAACTTGCAAAGCTTCGAAAGATCCATCCAATATATTAGTATAGATATTGAGTATTTCCTAAGGTTTAGATCAATCTATAAGTCTATCTCTCAATATGGAGGTAATCTTGGAATGTCATCAGGAAAATCATCATCATACTCCATCACAACTATAGGTAACTAAAAGCTCATAACATGCACTGTACCAAGGGTCATGTGATCCAATTGGTGTATAATAGACTGAACCCTCCCATACATGAGCTTATCCATCTCTACCTTGGTTTTGTTTTCACCCAAAAAGTGAGACATTATCCCAACACTTTTGACATATCATATCCTCTACTTGAAACAGTATACCCAGCCATGAAATGCAGATAAATAGTCCATACCTAAGATGATGTTAAAAGGCCTCATCAATTATCCAATGATATCCCAAAAGAAACATTCATCTTTATAAGTCAGGTCACACTATTTTAAGAAGTGTGTGATAGCTGAGTCACCTCCAGTAGGATTCTCCAAGCATAAGAGTCGAGCCAAGGGCTCAACCAGAATCTCTATGTCCTGAACCAGAGAAGTGGAAAGAAAGTAATGAATCAAACATGTGAATATTAGTATTGGAGATAAGGTATAAGAGACATATATTATACATTGTATCATTACTAGATCCTCTAGGTCATAAGACTCGACTACCTGCAACTACCCTCATCCTAACAACTTGATCCCTGAGCCTAAAAGGGACCACTTGGGGATAGTTTTGGTAACAATTAAAAATATATAGAACATCCAGCTACACTCCTAGTTACTCTACCATGTCCATAACCCTATGGACCTACCTGATCCTACTATTTCCTCTTCCTTGGAATCCCATCCACTTTCTCTCTATCATCTTCATGTTGGGCCAAGAAATCTCATGAAATATGTCCCTGATCATCACAATAGTTGCATCGCCTCTCCCTAGGATGACTAGATCCATCCAATGAGCCTGAAACCATATAAACTCTATCATGGGATTTCCTCCTAAAATTTATTTCATGTCCATGTCTATGTGTCTGTCATTGGCTCTCTACCTCTAAAGTCTCAACTCTTGTGTTCCAACTGTCAGCACCAACTATCAGCGTCTACTCAACCAGGAAACTTTCAAAGACCAAATCCTTACCCGAAACCCTATCATAGGTAGGGATTCATAGAGGTATCATTATGGATCATATGTATCTATATAGTTCTTTATCAGAGGTCCAAGACTGAAAGAAATGATCCAAAACCAAATCCATCGAGTGTTGAGATAGGTTGGTGAACCTCAATGAATAATCAACGACAGTTGTACTACCATGATGAATCTTTTGAAACTTCTGGATTCACATAGCCACATACATATATGGATAAAATTACTATTTGAATAGGTTCTCAAACTCTGACAATGCTATAGTTTCCTCATCGTATGATCGAATCATTAAGCCCCACCATCATTCTTCAGATCCAAGGAGAAGGCTTGCTTTAAGGACCACTGTCTATTCATAGGTATCCTAACAAGACAAAAGTCTCAAGTTAATATCTCACACTAATCCTTAGCTTCGTATGGGGTTGGATCACCCCTAAAAAAAGGCTTCAATAATGTTGAAACCTATGAAGTGCGCTCATCTTGCACACCCCATCCATTGGTACTGCTGGTACCATCTGCTGCTCAACATGTGGTGGTTAGACTAGTCCACCACATAGAGGATGCACCTTATGAATAGGTCGTTGTATCAAGACCTCATCATTGAGGGGGTTATCCTCATGATCTTTCTACTGAAACATAGCTATAAAATTTTGTAGAGAAATATAGAAATAAACAAGATGTACCATGGTCAATGAGTATATCTAGATAGAGTACTGATGAATGGATACGTTGGATATGCACCAACCCTTGAGTCCGTTTCCCAAAATCCAAACTCAAAACACATAACACTATAGCCATAAACCCCAAACCAATCTCATTGACTTATGTCCTAAGATAGAATCAACTACCTCTGATACCAATCTATCATGATTCATCCCAACAAGGCCTAAACCTCAACTACCCCAAGTCTTCCTCAAATAGGCCAAAGCTAGGAAACCAACACTAAGTAGGCATATCACACACATGGGAGGACTTATCCTAATCTACCTAAACACACACACAAATCAAAACCCATATAATGATGAAATATAAAACAACCAATAACCATGCATGTATATAGCTAAAATCCCACCATCAGTGTATGATAAGAAGTAATGGAAAGCAAGTTTCAAAATACATGACCACAAAAAGAAACTAAAAACAAGTCCAACCTATGAAGTGGGTGAGAACCATTTTCAATGGAACCACTATAAAACATCATGATTTTTTAGCTCACTAAGATCTTCCTGGTCCTTTCCCCTATAGGAATATTTCAAAGGGATGGTATTTTTCATAAGACATAAAACATGTGGGAAAAGACCATGTAGGGGTGAGTAAAACAATAACTAGTAGAACAAAATGAAATCACTAAGAATATAACATCAAGAATAATAGTCATCTCACAATAAGTATATGCCAACTACATATGTAACAAGAACATATAGATATATTCATAGTATACACACAATCTCAAGGTGATATCACAACCATAAATCCAACCTATGATTCCTTATCAAAGGTTTTATATAACACTCATCCTGGAGAACACACTCCACATGTTAGATACCACAGATGGAGACCATCCGAGATTTCCTGCTCACCAGCTCTCACCATAAGAAATACACACTTGAAGTCTAAATAGATCGATACATAGATTAAGGATAACACATAAGGAAATGGGATATACCAAAAACCTAATATGGATTAACCCTATATGTATAGGATCGATTACCATGAATTGTTTGTCACAAATCTATAGAGAACCCACCTAGGGAAACGACGATGATGATATATTATCTTACTCCAGGCCTCATGGAAGAATTCAAACAACTCTATCTAAGACTAAAGTTTCTTAGAGGGGATCACCATCCTATGAATAGGACCCAAATTCATAATAAAACCTCATAGAATGCATCAAGGGAACACACCCTAAAGAAACTTGTCCAATATAAAGAGGAAAAGGCATCCAAGCCATCTTTGAATATGTACACAACATGTACTGGAAGTAAACAACGATTCCATTTAGTACTGTGTCCTACCCATGTATCACAGCTCACACCCATGCCCATTTCTAAGTACACGACACATGGCCCACCACACATGGTGTGTGGGGCCACTCAGTCTCCTAGGTGTGCACCACTTGTACATGTCAAGATGCCTTCCAAGATGTAAATGATGTGCGGCTTGGACTGTATGGTGTGTAATGCCACCCGGTTTTTTGGGCATGCACACCTTGTACATGCTGATTTTTCCATCTAGGGGTCACATGGTGTGTAGTAGGGACCACACGATGAGTTATCCTTAACTCTCTATGAAAAAACTAGCTTCCATTTAGAACGTCTCATATGACATGTAGTCTTGGATTACACACCGTGTAACCCGAAACATTCCATAATACAAGGTTCCTCCTCTGCGTATGCCTGCACCACTGATCCATTGGGATTTGCCACCGATATTTCCCTAAGATTTCAAATTTGGTCCAACCGAGCCTTATCGTCATCACTCACTGAAATCAGGATATCCATTTCATATGGTAATCATTTATCATCACACCTCATCAGCATATCATGCACAACCAGGAAGAAAATGTATTTTTGGACTGATCTTGTTCCACCATCATCGATAAGAACCTCCATCGCAAGATGTAAATAATCCCATGCTTGCGGTATCAATCCATTATTTCAAATAATGGGTGCAAAATAATAGATTCCTTAGTATCAGTCGAACTACGTCCCAACATAATTTCCCATGATGAATGAAGAACAGGAGTAGAAATGCACAAAATAAAAAAATGAGGAATGGACCTCAAAAAATGTTCATGTTAGACTCAATTCGTTTCCATTATAATGAATAATAAAGAGATATAATACTATCAACTATATAAATCTCTAAATCCAGGATTATCTAACTGTGCCCATAAGATGCACGATCAATGAATCAATTTGTTAGTTAATTGATTCATGTTCTTCATAGGAATAATGAAATGGTGATAAATCTACATAAAACAAATGTCTTAACTAAATATGGATAGATCACTGATGAATAATGAATCCATTCCATTATTGTTGGTGAGATACTCAAATTCTTATACACACCAATTGATGATCCAAGATCAGGTGGTTATTCATATGAGAATGATCCTCCAATCCTCTCTCAAAAACATCCATGGTCATGCATCTAACCCTATGATTTGTCCATGGTATCATATTTATAGACCATGCTAGTTCAAAAAAATATAATTAAATATAGTATTTTAATTTAAATAATTTATTTAAACATTCACCCAAGACCGTACCCAAACTGAGCTTCTGACCTGCTCCATGTTTATGTCATGCCTACAGTAAAACCCACACTATAAACTCAATGAAAGCCTCAAATTTTTGAACTGAGAATTTTTTTATAAGTTATTATAATTTTTAAGGAAAATTTCATGCACTCACAATTATTATATTTAATATATTAAAAAATTAATTTTTGGCTCACCGATCTTTGGAATCACATGCCATTTTAGTGACGGATCTAAAAAATATTACTAGTTATATTTGAATAATTTTCATCAAAAAAATAAATGTGTTATAAAAATAAAGGATATGAGGCTTCTAATGCAAGTCAAAAATGAATCTCCCTTAAAAAATACTTGATTTCAAGGAAATATTAAAAATAGTTTTTATATTAAAGTATCATTTTAATAAGTTATAAAATAAATTCATAGGTTTTTTTAAGATCAAATAATATTCTAATATGAATATTTTATTCCTAAAATTCATATTTTATTACATAAAAGCTTTATAAATTTCTTGTTCACTATTATATATTGGAAAATTTATCCAAATTATATGTTTTGTAAAAATCGTAATTTTTGAGTAAAAACAAACATTTTCAGAAAAAGATCAAAAAATAATACCAAGTAAATTTTGATATAAGGAATTAAAAAGTGAATTTTAGTTTATCAAATTTAAATTATAAAATATGTTAATTTATATTTTTTAAAAATAAAATATATATTATAAAGAAAATGCCTTTAATTAAAAATAACCATTTCAATATTAACTTATATTAATTATTTACATTATAATGGTAATAAATACTAATGGTTTACCATATTGGCATTGATTATAGATTTATTAATAATTTATTCTTAATATGATATGGTTTTTTAAGATTAGGTGTCATGTGTGATAGAAGTTATAGAACACATTGGATTATTTAATGGTAATCATTTATTAAGATATTAGGGTGTAATATTTGGCCTCATATTCCTATTTTACTATATTTTGGAAGTTGGGGGAAACGAGAGGTATTTATATTTGAGAAAAAGTGGGGGAAAATAATAGACCCAAGTGTTAGAATATAACATGGTACTTAGTGGGTAGGAATCAAGTACCTGGTGGCACTCCGGTAGTTGCAGGGCCACTACCAGGACAAATGGGTTCCCAGAGGACCTAGAATGGTTACCTAATAGGAAAGTAGGTGGATTTTTATATTGTTAAAAAACTATCCTTTTATCCCAAAACATAACAAATTTAAAAATTATTCAATCATGTTCCACCCCCATTTGTAGTTTATAATCATGATTGGGACCTCCTCTTTTATTCCCCTTTAATATTATCTAAACTATGATGGGTTCTTTGTCTAGAGTCAATGTCAACATGTTGGGGGAAAATATCATTGTTGAAGCTAAGATAGGGATACCTTTCTCCTAAAATTTTATTTTATTTTTAGATTAGTACTTCATATACCTTAAATTTTTATTTTTCCAGGTTTAAGATCTAATAAAAACCTTTGATAATTGTTCCTTTGGGTGGTAGTAGTAGGTAATAGTTAATAATATTAAGGTGGGGTTGTTCCAATATTTTTCATATTAGTGTTTTGTAATTAGGGAAGTTGGTAGAATCTCTCTTTGGTCTATCACTAGCCTTTTCAATCAGTTGGTGGTGGCATATCTTGTATCCTCATACTTAGGGCTCTACCTATGCATACGCTAAAGAGGGTGACCTATTCTATTTCATACATAATGTAACTACGTTTTAATTTTAGGGGAATATGGTATAGTGATTGTAGAAAAGATATTCTTTTATATTAAAAAAATTCCATTTAAACATGTTTTTTTATAAAACTAAGTTGCATATTCTTGAAGTAGTATTCCTTGAGTGTGTTTCTCTCCTTATGTTTATGTATACGTGAAAAAACACCTTGATATGAGTTTACCCACTTTTTTATATTGATTAACAACACTTTTAAGGGATTCAACATTTTAATTCAATGTTTCTGAAACTGTTATCATACAATTTTTTTCCTGGTTCACCCTAGTTTGTTTCCTTAGTTCTTAGCATTCCCATTAATGAAATAATGACCATGTACACAGTGATTGTCCATGTAGTGGACCATTTAAACATGTTAGTGGAAACCATTTAAGAGAATAGATAAAGAATTATGTTAAGGATTCCAAACATGGTAATTATGGTAGTGAAGTCCTAAGAAATACATCTTTTGATGTTTCTTGGATAGGTACAATAATTGGAACCCTTATATTATGTCATTATCCTACGATACCATCATGATTACCATGTTTAAGGATTTTATTTAAACCTATTTCATATCTTGAGCATCATATTTACTTTTTATTTCATATATATGCATTTAAAAATTGTTTTACAGGTAATGTATTGATATGTGTATACTAGATACATTGTTAAATATATATATATATATATATATATATATATATTAAATACTTTCCCCCCTAAGAGTAAATAGGCCTCATATAGAGGTGTTATATGTATATATATGATTACATACATACAGAAACATGTATATATATAAATATACATTACATCCTATGAGACCATGAGTGGAATGTTTGGAGCGGATGACTACAGATATACATATACAATTTATCCTTAATTGGATAGAGTGATGTCTGGGGTAAATTATTAGAGATATATACATGTACATATACAATGATTCTCACTCACTCACACACACACACCTATAGAGAATTTAATTTTATAAACATCCTAAATAGATAGGTCCCTTATGGTAGAATGACACTATTACATGAATTTTGAGCATAGATCAAAGTAGGATTGTTTAATGTCTGAAAAAATATTATTGTGTCATTAAAACATGATAGTTTTACCTATTTATTAGAAAATCATGTGTAAATTTATATCCATGTCATTATTTTAGTGGAATCTTTTCTAATTGGTTACTACCTGCATATATTTTATTGTGTTCTTACGAATTTTTTTATAGGCAAGATGATTTCAGTAGGTGACTTCCACAAGCTATATTATACTCACACCCTATATATGTTTCTCTAAAATTATTGTAGACCTTCTTTTTCATGATCCATGTAAAGGAAAGGCAACCCTTCATGAGGGCTAAAAACACTAGATCTTAGGTGGTCATTGAACACAATATGTGGGTTCAGGTTCAAAAAATATGGAATTTTTAGTGGATAACCAGGACAAGAAAATAGGAGGTTATCAATAGTGGTTTTAAGGAGAGATATAATACAAGGTACATTTCTTCTTGAATCCTTTGGGAATTTTTTTATTAAATCATTAAATTTATATAGGGTATTTTTAGTTATATTGGTATAGTGAGTTTTATTGATGTTTTTGGATGGATTTCTCAAGGATTTTAATTTTATATAAATTCTTTATTAAGGAATATCAATTTACCCCAAACTAATAGTACCACTATGGATAATGGTATCATTTTATAGTTTTTTTCATAAAAAAGGTAATTCAAACATATATGTGTGATTATTTAGGTGTTTCTTTGTGGATCAAAAGAGATTAAACCATCTTTCACTTATGAAAAATTTATCCCTCAAAATTTACCCCAATCTCTAATAGTTAGGAGGTTCACTAAAGGAATTATGGTGAACCATATTGGGTCTATTCAGATATTTAGGTAAGGTCATTACAAAATGTTATCATAGATGATAAATGGGACTTGGGTATGAGATTAAGAATAGTTAGATGATAATACTATCGAGCCTTGGAAAGTAACCCATAAATATTTATAGCCAATATAATTATGTTGGAATCCAGAATAACCAAGGTAGTCTAGGTTTGATTTTAACCTTTCTCCTAAAGTTAGTTATATTTTTTTGAGTAAAATACATTATGTCATGTGAATAAGTAGGCACATGTTGGATTACATGACATATCATGTGCTTTCCTATGTTCTCCCACTTTATTAAGTGAATTATTTAAAAGTTTATAAAAACTAAAACCTCAATAATATATAAATATTTTTTCCTAATTATTTATTAGTGATCAGTATTTTAGTATAAATAATATAATTGATTTAGTTGTCATTGAAACTTATTTCCTTGGACTTTATATGCATTAATTGAAAATATGGTATACAACATTTATTTTGAAAGATTGTTTTAAAACATGGAATCATTGATAAAGCAAGGCATAAGAGAAAGAGTATGGGGTTAAGATATGATTAGAATTTTATAGATTAAATTCTAAATTAACCATATTATTTAAGGTAATGTAATGTGATTCTCTTTATTAATATAAATTCTGATACTGTGTCAACACGTTATGGATCCAAAGGATAATTACAAGGAACATGCAACACATGCTAGGACTATCATCAACCTGAATGTTATTTTGGGTTTAACATAGATTATATATGATATAATATTGGAAGAGTTTCAATGATAACCCTTATCTACTAACATTGTGTGAGATTTTTAGTTTCATCACACATCTACATTTTAAGGTGAAGTCACTATTCAGAATGTAAAGGATCCAATAGATCATATTAATCATACATTCAAGAGTAATGAGACTATATGAAAAAATTTATATCTTATAACCCAAATAATATTTTAAAAAGAATTTTTTTAGCATTGGGATTTAATGGTTTTGGTGAAGAAGGATCAAGGACTCTACTAGGTTGATTATCAAGAATTGTTTTTTAGTAAATCTACTATTATACTCTTTTCCAAGTGAATTAATACAAGTTTATAGTTCATAAAATAGAGATGATTAACAATTATAAATAATTATTCAAATATGGATTCAGAAGGATGAAACAAAAAAAATTTATTTTAGAGTAGAATGGAATTTTCTCATGAAAAACCAATTGTGTGAGTCAATAAATTTTTAGCACCATTCAAGTTTCATATTTTACATGTGAATGTATTTTATGAATATATAAATTGAGGTGTCATGGAAATCCAATTTTTTACATATGAAAATATATTCTAGGGAACATGAGCCTAAAAATAATCCTAGACTCTCTTCATCATGGTATTTTAACTTTTTGGGCTTTCTCTTGGTTTTTTAGAGGAATTTGAAGTGTCTCAACTTTCTCAAATCCAATTTTTTCACATTATGTAACATTGTTTGAAGTAATTTTCCATAGAATACTATAGGTGAGAAACAATATGTTAATTATATCATTTAATTCCATCAATGTGTTGGAAAAAATTTGAGTCACTTTTTCCATAGATCCCTTACATGAAGAACAACCTTCACACAAAGGCTCAAAGACTCATTTAAGCGAAAGTATCACATAAAAATTATCTAATGTGAGTCATATCCCATGGAAACCCATTTGATTACCCCCCATGAATCAATATCATATGAGTGTTGATATCTCTGGGGTCCCACATACATACATTCTAGATTCATTCATGTAAACCTCAATCGTACAACCAACATTATATAATTTTACTAGGGATCCATTTACATCAACTAAGAGTTAGGAAGTAATTTAATAAGCCCCAAACATAACCATGTTACTTAAATGTATAATTTTCTCCTTTTACTTGGGGTAATAACTAACCAAATCATCTTTTAAGATCATATCATTATTCTATTTAATGACCCATACCTCTAAGAAGTACACCTACTAAGTGTAATACCTATAGCCTACCTTCAACCAAGCCATTATACAAGTTTAAAAATAACGGAATAGACAATTTATAATCCCCACACCATAACTTTTTATTATTATTATTATCATTATACAAGTTTCCTTACTACATGAAATTAAATTTTATGGACTGACCCTATCACAAATCCTTAAAATATGTAGCTCAAATTATGTGAGTTTTAATCCTTATTCTATTAGTATACATTGGAAACCTCTCTGAGTTTCATTCTTAATATCATTCACATTTCATATCCCCTCCTTGGGATATGGTATATCTAAATCAAGATCACCCTTTTGAAGAATAAAAAGCCTTTCTAAGCATCCCCACTGGATGATAAAAAATGAACACCCTATTTAATGATCATAAGATGATCAAATACCATTTTGTAGAGAGCATAAGAGGGTAAATATAACAGATTTGATGATCATAAAATGACCATTTATTATCCTTATATGATGAGAATATGATTCCCTATGAAATGAGAATAGGATATCCATCATACCAATGTATCTAAAAAATATCCTTATGTGATGGGAATGGGATACATTATATGATGATAATAATATACCTTATGTGAATATCATAGTATGCCTCATGTGATGAGCATGGAATGTATTATTCGATGATCAAATGTTGCCTCATGTGACAAGAATGGAATTCCTTGTGTGATGAGCATAATATTTCTTATGTGATGAGAATAGGATACATCATGTGATTATAATGATATGTATTATGAAATGATCATAGGATGCCTCATGTGAGGATCATGGGAGGTCTCATGTGATTAAAATCTAATTCCCTATATGATGAGCATATGATACCTAATTTTATGATAATATGATTCCCCCATGGAAAAATATAAGGAAGATAAAAGAAGTATCCTTCAAATCACTAAACTACATACTCATACTCTCTTATGTGATGACCATAAACTAGCATCATGGATAGATGTGTTGAAAAAAAAATAATTTTCTAGCATGACCAACACCTAACACCCTTATCCTCTCTCACCAAAAGGTTGCCATAATAATTTGTCAATAAGTGAGGTAATTAAATGATGTTTATAGGTATGGTGATTGGAATGAAATTCAAGGTCTTTTATTGAATCTATGGACGATTCCTTGAAAAGGGAAAAATATTCTCATAGATATGTATTGAACTCCCATATTCCCATTTTAATTAAATGTGCTATCAATATAACCCTAGTGGTGATAGACAACCGATCTAGGGAAAGAGGTAAATATAGACATGCATTGTGACCATTTAGATATATCAAAATTAGTGGCGTAAGTGTCTAAAACATAATTAGTGAACCATACATGAATCCATTCACCTTCAATAGTGATTGGATGGGTATCATCACATGTTGTGTATCACCATCACCAGACATCCACTCATGGTTGGATTTAACTCTTATAGACTATTAACCACTAAATGTTCCATGTTATTTACTCCTACAACTACTAAGAGTCATGTGGTAAGGAGGGATTCCAAAAATTGTGTCAATAACAATAGTTTCTAACAAGTTGATATTCCATACTCTGACACCAAATAAATGACTCATTCATCTTCCATATCTTTCAAGAATCCTCAACCCCTTTCCCAAACAGAGGTCATATAGAGAAGGGTAATTAATGACCTTTTCCATGGATAAAAATAGAAATACCTTATTCTAACATGAAAAATGCATCAACATGAACTTGAAGTCATGTATCCATGTTGGTGAACCCAAAAAAATGATTCATCTGAGGAAAATTACATTCTACCACCATTGTTATCTATATCAAGTGTATATCCAAAAATCACACTGATTCCACCTAACCCTATACTAAGTCGGTAGGGGATATTATTGGTTTTATAGCTCCAACTACCACCTGGGTTTCAACAAGGATTTATCCCACCAATTGAATTCACCTTTAATGTAGGTCTAATTATTCAATTGCCAAATAGGTTGAGATTAATTTTTTTTAGGCCACCCCCATATAAACTACATGGAACTAATTCCAAGGGTAAGTCATTGTACCTACTACATGAGTGGATTCTCTTGGTTATATTCCACTAGGGGACACTCCTATGACTATGGGGAAATCTATCTCACTTCACACCACCTCAACTATGGGTGGGGAAAACATATCATCATATTAGGATCAAGGACTCAGAAACCAACCAGACATCTTGGGTTGAATATATCAATGAATAATGCCACCAATAGTGATCACCGAGGTCTTCCCAAATATGAACAAGTGTACCACCCTAAAGGTCTACCATAGGGTTAAGTGACTTCCAGTCATTATGGTCCTCTTCCCCATGAGGCCAACAATAACACCATTTGAAAGGCTCCTTGTCATATAGACAAGATCACACTTAGGGTACTTATACACATACATTATAGGTCCAATAAGGTGAATCAATGATTGATCACCCCCAATCCTTCATAATCATAGGATACAAAGGATTCCAAGAATTTTTTCATTAATCCACCTCCATAACTCATGGGGGTGATCACCTGATGGTCAAAGATTTTTTTTTCAATGAATGAGGAGAAAAATGTCTTTCAATCCCTCCCCATGTACCAGTGAAAAGCAGATATGTTTCCTTCCACTAAGGGATTATCTATTATTTCATCACAAATATTGATAGAGTCTCATATTAATACCTCTACATTATATTTGGGTGAGATATCAGGGACTAATCCATCATTTTTGGACTGGGAACCATGTCTAATAGAGCCATATGTGTGTAGAAAGTTCCCATAAGAAGTAGATTTATATTTTATGTCCTATATAGATATTTTTCAGAATCCTTTTCCACCTAAATAGGATATCTCTTCAACTATGGGTTTTATTTATTAGATAATAACACTCTTTCCATAGGATCTACAATAAATAAGATCCTCATTATTCCATCCTATAGATTTTTATCACCCTTATACAGATCTCTAGAGTTCACTGGATAAGGACCTTCCTTCTAGATATGATAAGGAGGATAGAGAGAACCTATAGGAAATCTTGGCCACATAAATAATTTTGTTCATTTTACATCTACATGTGTCCTTACACTTCTCCATCAAAAGTTGATTTCTAAAATCCATGTGGAATTCCCATACATGAACATAATATCGAGATTAAACCTTCTTTATAGTCAAGAGTTGTCCTATCACAGAATCCCCAAGCCATATTAAGCTCTAGAGTAGCAGTTCCAATAGGTCAACCTCAAAATGATTCCATTGTCTCATTATCCTAACTCCAATGGATTCTATCAGAATTCACTAAGAGTGTGTAAAAAAATTAGTGCAGTACTACACTAGATATTAGGAGAGTAATATCTCTATTCACCTTCTAGAGGTTGGAGGTAGTAATTTTATCTATATTTCTCTCCTCTTATATAATGATATCAAGTTCCCAATGCTAATCCTTCTAATGAATTCAGTGATTCCATGCCACAAGCCACAAAAATTATGTACTTCATCATATTCAATCTCCCTAATAATAAAAAATTTGATACAATTAATGGGGTGGATTAGGATTATCCTCTCATTGTTGAATCGATAAGATATGTTAATCTGCATGGTGTTGTATACACATATCAACAAATATAGACCATGGTTACTAGAATAATACATGTCATACCACTCCCAAATACCCATTAAACCCCCCCCCCCCAAAGAAAAAGTGTAAATAATACACCATGTATTCACAAATACACCAAGAGAACCACTAGATATTCATAGATCACTACTTTTATCATGTAACTTGAGTGTTAAATGTAAATTAGTGTAAATATTAAATGGGGATACTATAATGATCAAGATGAAGTTCAAGAAGGCCCCATTTCACATCCCATGGATCATTTTCATCTAAAGACACATGACCAATCAACCAAAAATGTGGTATGATGCTTTACAAAATGGAGATAGAGTTCAATAGTCTCTATATCTCCCTTTCTAGTGGATTAGTGTGACATCACACTATTGGACCACAACCTCCTCACATATGGTGTCATCTGACAAGAAAGGGGACATAAATGTGAGAAATATTACACAAATGAGATGATCAAAAACCTTTTCACTCTCTTGTATTTCATTTTGATACATCAAACTTTGGTACAACTCAAAAGGAATTATTAATTCAAGTGGGTGTTCCTTGTCCCCCTACCTCCAAATCTTATAAACCTAAGTTTCAAATACCTCAATTTCATGGGTAACCTAGAGAAACATAGCATACAATTTTCATCCCAATGTAGCCCAATACTGGGAACCCCAGAGTATAAATAGGTAGCTAAGATGCACTGATTCATTAAGACATCAGAGGTTATTTCCTTTATCTATTATATTAATCATGTACTAGGGTCCATATCTAGCTATGAGGATATTATCTAGTAATTCCTCAACTAGTTTAACTCTATATTGCACAAGATGAGTGGAACTTGTCTATCCAATAAAAAAATAATCTAGAATGAGAAAATAGACAACTTCATCACTCAATAAAATAGTATAAAACACTATCCTAGTGTTCAACTCCAACAAGAATTGCAGCTAATGATGTGTGTGTAGAATTCTAGGGATGAGTTGGTCCCAACCATAGCCACCCTGGAGTCCCTAAAATTATTTTGAGAGTTCACTAATAGGGAATAGTGTATGGGGGAATCAACTCATTAAAATAAGAAAATTCCACATCTTTCACTTCCCATACCCATGAAAATGTCAATAAGAGTAGAGATATATGTCATGATGCAGACTCTAAAATAACTATTGATCAAATTCTATATGGACTCAAATAATAAGATCTTTTAGGCTCATCCCCATACCAAGAATGTTTCCTAAGGCCCTAATTAGTCATAAGACACCAAAAACTTTTGAGATATAAGGAACATAGTATAATTAATTAGGTATTAGAAAGTCATATGAAATATTATATATTCCATGCAATTTGATATTCTCAGACTACTAATATCAAGAATATGTAATTGGTTGTGTTGAAGAAACATCACAACTATTTCTTGTATCATGGATTCCTTTAACACACCAACCAAGTATGATTATTCTTAAATAATTGATTCAATGAATGAAGGATAATGGAATAGTGGTGATGGGTAATCCTCATGAACATGTCACATGTGTTTTTACCACCCCTAAATATGATCAAGGTTTTTAGGATTGATAGCAGGTTGGGATTTGATATATGAGAAATTTTGATTACCGGATATCCTAAAAGTTGATTTCTCATGATCAGGGGAAAATTCATGTTTGATTGTATCATAAAATGTCTTCACAAACTAAATCAACCTTCCTAATGACTCCAATAGATTCATGACCCTTTAAAGCTCATAAATTCTAATATCGATGATTCAAGGGTTATGAGGAACCCCTATCAATGTTAATGCCTATATGTACTTGGATAGACATCATGACCCTACCCTTTATAAGGAATATCCACACTCCACCATGTGTTTTTATAATAATTAAATGAGAAGGAGTATTAAAAATCTATCAATTACATTATATTTGGTGACCACTGTGTAGAGCCCAAAGAAGAAGCATGTTTGATGGATCCTCCCAGAACCCCTCTATGATATTCTCATGCCAAAGGATAATTTTCCTTAGGGAAGTACAAAACCCAAGTAATTATCTCAAGATATCAATATAATTAGGAAATAATTATACTAATATGAATAATAATAGTATTTTGTGTAAGTATCATTGATTACAGCTCCACATCCCATTCAGTTGGTTGATTTCCTAGACTAGTCATGACCATCCAATCATTAGCAAAGTCCAATGGGATCCATCCTACAAACCGCCACCATATCCATTCAGTCCCTACACACATTATGTCAAGGAATAACCCCTTATAAGAAGAACCATTCCATTGGGATGGAATAACAATATGCTCAAACACCTCTGTGGTATCTTGGATCGACTCATAATCCTCAATGCTATTTTCCTATTGAAGGCACATCATGAGGGCCTCATCAAGGCCCTAACGATTCCATTAGAGTCTTATACCAAAGTGTATTCCAATGAATGGTATTATAGCATCCCGCCATTTTATAACATAAACTTTCATTACATTACACACAACTGAGGATCTTTAAGGTTTAGTGTCTTGGAAACCAGGAACATAGTACATGAAAACAACATAAAGCATTCTTCTTAAACACTTGAAAGGCTTCTCCTTAAGTTCATCCTAGGTTCATTACTGCATCTCATAACCTGGGGACATACATCAAAAGAAAGGGTGAGCAGAAGGCCCAGTAAGGGAAACAAGAGGAACATTTTACATGTGAACTTGATATACTTCAATAAGGATATGAAAAGAACTTTAAGGAATGAGAAAGAAAATCATGAGGCATTTCATAATAAAAAAAACAACATTTTCCATAGCTTGAAGATGTGGCTACATCATTTAACATAGACAATCATGAACATATCACCAAGGTCCATCCCCAAGGTGTCATTTGAAAATTACCAAGGTTATTCACCAAGGTATCATGAAAATTGTAATCTCTAGTGGTTACATCATTACCCAATGCATTGGAGCGCTATCAGGGCGCACCCTTAAATTTGCCTTTATTATCATGTGATCCACATATATCATCATCAAACATTTCATAAATAACCCACATAGCATAAAATAAATGGGTTTCATTTCATAATCATAACATTTTAAAAACTGCTTTAAAGACATGATCTTTACGTCACTTTAAACCCACGGAAGGGAAGAGCGGGTTTCATGTATGTAATTCCCAGAATTTGAAACAAAACATTTTGATATATATGTGAATACCCTTTTAGAAATAAGAGCTTTGAGTATTCACTTTATAACATAAAATAATTTTGAGAAAAGAGAGAGGCATTTTGAGGGGAAAATTCTGCAGCATAACGGCTAAGTTTCGGGGTTTTAGAAAACATTGAAATGAGAGGGGACATGGGTCACCCACTCATAAATGATCCATAAAACAGTAGGGTGAAAGAATAAGAAGGACATATGGACATGGTAATGAAATTTTAGGGACATACCATTTGAAATGAAAAATATGGAAGGAAAAAGATTAGATTTCTCTTATGAAAATTCGGCAGCCTTACGGCGTCACTTAACTTCAAAAGAAAATGATTTGAAAAGATCAAATAGGGTCCCTCATCATTTGATCATAAGAGATCAGTATGATAGATATAGAGATCATACCCCAGCATAATAAAAAGGAACTTGAAAGACTTGACATGAAAATCGAACTTGAAAAATGAGAAGGGTGAAAGAATCCCTTAAAAATTCGGCAGCCTAACGGCGTCACTTAAACTTTCATAAAACGAAATGATGAGAGTAAGAGGGGATCTATCATCATATAAATATGAAAGGGCAGTAAGAGGAATATAAAAGAACATCCTCTCACATATAAACATGGAGCATAATAGGAATGACATAAAAGAGATTACATGAAAAGAAAGAGAGGGGTCAGATCCCTTACCTTAAAACGTGACTCTTGAAACTCAATGGATTGGACCTTGAGGGCTTGGGGGCACCTTGGGAGGACTCCTTGGAAGGTAAGAAGACCAGAACTTCGTTGGGGGAGAGTTGGGAGTGAAAACTAAGGGAGGAAAGGGTGGGTATTTATAGGGAAAGTGAGGGGACAAAGCATTAATGGTCAAAGGACACCTCACTAGTGGTTTTGGCAAAACCATGGGCTTGCCCATGGTATTTGCCCATGGTATTGGCCACTTGGGACACCTCACACCTTATCTTACTATTCATAATTCGAACATATTGAATATATACTTAATACATCATTTAATGATGTCATTAAACACCCGTAACTTAAAAACTATACTTTCACTATTCACCGAAAATTCAACTTTCTCAGAATAATCCCAAAATTTCACCTTAACCAAATATCAATGCTATGATTTCAAAAATGAACACCATTTTATAAAAATAATTTTCTAAATATTTTTAATTTTATTTTTAAATAAATACACTATTCATCGAAAATTCATTTTTTCAGAAAAATCCCCAAAAATTACCATAACATAATATCGATGCTCTGAGTTCAAAAATAAAGTCATTTTTATAAAAATAATTTTTTTATTATTTTTAATTAAATTTTTAATTAAAAAACACTATTCATCCGAAAAAACTAATACTTGAATAATAATTTATGAAACTGTTATTTACCCATTTTATTGAATCACTTTACTTAATCAAGGTGCCTAGATTATTTTAAAACTTTCTTTAATTGAGATTACTAATCCATTTGGTCACATTACTAATCCTAAGCGTAAAATAACTATTCACTATTTACTATTCATAAAAAATTAAGTTGATCTTATTAGACTCCAAATTCCTTAATGAACACTTTTGTAGAAGACCATTTTTTGAAAATCATTACACACCATTAGTTATTTAGGGTTTACATAAATATTTCAAAATATCCCTTTTTCAAAATTCATCAATAAAATACATTCTAAAATTATCCGGACATTTGAAATTTCACAAACATCACTAAAGGAAGAAATCTCAATTTATTCACCCGAAAGGACTACACAAGGAAGCTAGGGTCTCGTCACATAGCCCCTTATAACACCGGCATAAGACCTGAGTGTAAGGTGTGCTATGGTGAGAGAATCTGAGGGAGGCTCAGATAACATTGCCCTAGTAGTAATCTCTACTAACTTGAACTTCTCCCGCAGGCATTTCCGTTCAATCTTGACACGCTGGAGTTCGGCTTGGGCTTGGTCCAAAGCGAAGCCCACAGATGCTACCTCCTTCCCAAGCTCTGATAAGTGGGCTTCATAAGGGCCGAGTCTACTGGATGAAGCCATCGACTCCTCTTCCTGCATTAACCATTAACATCTTATTAAATTAATAAGAGTAAGTTAATATACTACTCAAAAAGATTGGGTCGTTACATTCTTCCCCCCTTAAGAAATTTCGTCCCCGAAATTTATACTTGAGGCCTAGTCGAAAAGGTGAGGGTACTTTTGCTTCATCGTTTCCTCAGGCTCCCACGTCGCTTCTTCATATTTATGATTCCTCCACAACACTTTCACAAGGTGGGTAGTCTTGTTTCGTAGGACCTTGTCTCTACGGTCCAAGATCTCCACTGGCTGCTCCTCATAAGAGAGGTCATGTTCCAGTTGTACCACCTCTGGGTTCAGTACATGCGAAGGGTCAGGTATGTACTTTCTCAAGAGAGATACATGGAAGACATTGTGAACTTGAGCTAGGTTCGGTGGAAGTGCTAGACGATAGGCCACTGCTCCTATGCGATCAAGGATTTCATAGGGGCCAATGTACCTAGGGCTAAGCTTCCCTTTCTTCCCAAACCGCATGACTCTCTTCCATGGAGAGATTCGAAGGAAGACTTTGTCACCAACACCAAACTCCAAGTCTCTTCGTCGATTGTCAGCATAGCTCTTCTGCCGACTCTGAGCAGCTTTTATGTGTTGTTGGATGGCATGAACCTGTTCTGTCATTTCTTGCACAAGATCAGGCCCAAGAAGCTTTCTCTCACCAGTTTCATCCCAACAAGTAGGAGTTCTACACCTCTTTCCATACAGAGCTTCATAGGGTGCCATATGAATACTCGCATGGAAGCTGTTGTTATAGGAGAACTCCACTAATGGGAGGTGTTGATCCCATCCACCTTTAAATTCCATTGAGCATAATCTCAACATGTCTTCGAGTGTCTGAATAGTCCTTTCAGATTGGCCATCAGTTTTAGGATGATAGGCCGTACTAAAATTCAATTCAGTATTCAGAGCATGCTGAAGACTTCTCCAGAATTTTGATGTGAATCTTGGGTCACGATCAGATACGATGGATAGTGGTACCCCATGCAGCCTTACCACTTCCTTCACGTATATCTTGGCAAGCTGATCCAGAGAGAAATCTTCCCGAATAGAGATAAAATGGGCTGTCTTGGTGAGACGGTCCACAATAACCCATATCGCATTGTTTCCTTTGGATGTTTTTGGGAGACCAGTTACAAAGTCCATGGTGATATTATCCCACTTCCATACTGGTATGGGTAACGGTTGTAATACCCCCTTAGGAAGTTGTCGTTCTGCCTTTACTTGCTGACACACCAGGCACCTTGTAGTGTAATCGGCAATCTCCCTCTTCATGTTATCCCACCAATAATGATCACGAAGGTCTCTATACATCTTAGTGCTTCCCGAATGTATAGAGAAAGTAGAGCTATGAGCTTCATCCATCAGTTCTTTCTTTATCTCCGGAATAGATGGAACACATAGTCTTGTACGAAATTTCAATACACCTTCTTGATCAATATTGAAATCAGGGAACTTCCCATCCTTTACAGCCTCGAACTTCTCCTGCAGCAAAGGATCTTCTTTTTGAGCCTTCTTGATCTTCTCTAGTAATGAAGGTTGAGAAATCATTTGGGATAGGGTTGATGATGTCCCTTTCCTTATAATTCCCATGTCCAGTTTTACTAGATCTTTAATCAAGGGATCCCCCAGGATCCTCATTGTTTCCAGAACAACAGGATCTTTCCTGCTTAACGCATCCGCAACTTTGTTTGCTCTTCCAGGGTGATAATGAATTGAACAATCATAGTCTTTAATAAGCTCCAACCATCTCCTTTGTCTCATGTTCAATTCTTTCTGAGTGAAAATATACTTTAGACTTTGGTGGTCAGTGTATATATCACATTTCTCCCCATAAAGATAGTGCCTCCATATCTTTAGAGCAAAAACAACTGCCGCCAGCTCTAGATCATGCGTAGGATAATTCTGCTCATGAATCTTCAACTGTCGAGATGCATAAGCAATTACTTTGTCATTTTGCATGAGGACGCACCCAAGCCCTTTCAGAGATGCATCGCTAAAAATAACGAATCCTTCTCCGATAGAGGGTAGTGTTAACACAGGTGCAGTAACCAATCTCTTCTTCAGCTCTTGGAAACTTTCCTCGCATTCCTTTGTCCAGATGAACTTAACCCCTTTTCGAGTCAACTTGGTTAGTGGATTCGAAAGCCGTGAAAAGTTTTTCACAAACCTCCTATAATATCCCGCTAGACCAAGGAAACTATGAATCTCAGTTACTGTTGTGGGTTGAGGCCACTCCTCCACAACCATTGTCTTTGCAGGGTCAACCGAGATTCCTTCATTGGTTACGATGTGCCCCAAGAAAGCCACTTGTTGTAACCAAAACTCACACTTGCTGAACTTCCCAAAGAGCCTCTCCTTCCGTAGAGTTTTCAAAATAACCCTCAGATGATCTTCATGCTCCTCGTGACTTTTTGAATATATCAAAATATCATCAATAAAAACTACCACAAAGTTATCAAGGTAGTCCTTAAAGACTCTATTCATCAAATCCATGAAAATAGCAGGAGCATTAGTCAAGCCGAAGGGCATAACAGTAAACTCATAATGCCCATATCTTGATCGGAAGGCAGTCTTTGGAATATCTTCCTTCTTCACCCTCAGTTGATGATAACCAGATCGAAGGTCAATCTTAGAGAAGAATTGAGCCCCACGAAGTTGGTCAAATAAATCATCAATTCTTGGAAGAGGGTATCTGTTCTTCACTGTGATCCCGTTCAGTTCTCTATAATCAATGCATAGCCGCATTGATCCATCCTTCTTCTTCACAAAGAGAACTGGTGCTCCCCAAGGAGACACACTCGGTCGGATAAACCCCTTCTCCAACAAGTCTTGGAGTTGTTTCTTTAACTCCTCTAGCTCCACATTTTCCATTCTATACGGAGTCTTTGATATCGGTTGAGACCCAGGTATGAGTTCAATGGAGAACTCTACCTCTCTTTCTGGGGGAGGTCCAGGTAACTCCTCAGGAAATACATCCATGTATTCCTGAACAATCGGAACATCTTCAATTTGTATGCTCCCTTTACCTTCTTCATCATCACCGATTAACTCCATAAAGAAAGCTATGGGAGGTGCTTCTAGATAGGGATCAGTTCGGGATATCTCTCCTTGGAAGATAACTGTAGGTTGTTCATTCAAGACTACTGAGATTTCCTTACTTCTACATTTGATCTTAGCATTATACTTTGAGAGCCAGTCCATCCCTAGTATAATGTCGAATTCCATCATGGGAATGACTACTAGATTTGCGATAAGATTGAGCTCACCAAAGTAAAAACTAGAGTCTCTAAATACTTTTGATGCAAGGATAATCCCACTTGGAGTCTTGACTGACAACTCTACCTCTAGCAGTTCGGGGATTGATTCTATATTCCTTGCAAACTTGGAGGAAATAAAGGAATGCGTAGAACCAGAATCAAATAAAGTACTTGCTAGCTTTGAGAGGACAACAAGAGTACCTGCTACCACATCGTTCGGGACTTCAACTTCAGCTGTTGTGATAGCGAAAGCCCGACCTTGCTCCCTTGGCCTCTGCTGAGGTTGATGGTGATTCCCCCCCACCACCCTCGGATTTGGACATTGATTAGCAAAGTGCCCAAGTTGTCCACACTTGAAGCATGTGACTTCGGGTGGGGCCAGAACCATCTTTCCTCTGTCGTTAGTGTTGGGAAGTTGAGGCTTCACATCACCACGACAATTCCGAGAAATATGGCCTTCTTTTCCACACCTATAGCACTTTCCACTTCCGATCAAGCAGTTCCCCGGATGCTTCTTCCCACATTTATTGCATGTGGCATGCTGCATATTCTTTCCACCTCTTTCCTGATCAAAACTTCTTCCCAGGCTCGGTTCTAGAGTTCTCTTCTTCTCATTAGATTTGTGAGACCACTGTGTCTCCCCAAACTCTAGTTCAACTTTCATAGCACTTCAAACTATTTCTTCATAGCTATCATAGTCCCTGTTGGCTAGATTCTTCCGCAGATGAGGTCGTAGTCCACCAAAGAATCTATCAACCTTCCCATTAGGGTCCATGACGAAGCTTGAGGTATAACGGGAAAGCCTTGTGAAGTTCATCTCGTATGTTCCAACTGATTCATTCTCCTTTTGCTTCAGTTCGAGAAATTCTTTCTCCATTCTCGTTCTCATCGAACGAGGGAAATACTTATTAAAGAATATTCCCCGGAACTCTTCCCACTCCATAGCTTCCATCTCTCCTCGTGGCTTCGTGTTTTTGATCAGTGACCACCACTGATCGGCTTCTCCCTCAAGGCGGTAAACAGCAAGGGTGACTTTTTCTTGTTCCGAACAATGAAGTACAGAAAAGATCTTTTCAATGGTGCTTATCCATTGTTCCGCAACCAATGGGTCAGTAGATCCACTGAATGTTGGCGGTCGTTGACGCATGAAGGACTCAACAGAGTGTTGTTCCCTTCGTGGTGAGGTCGACCTCTCAGCTTGATTCAAGTTATTACTCATAACTTGAGTCAGTTGGTTCATCATTCGCATGAATGTTTCCATTCCGGCTTCCATCGGAGGTCCATCAACACATGGTGTATTGCGGTCACCATCGGCACGGTTTCTCCTATTGCCCGCCATCTTCTAAAAGAATAAAACCTTAGTGAGAAACTTATTTCATTTATGAATCTTTTAACTAAGACTTCATGCTTAAACAATTATAGTTCTCTATAATTCCTTCATAATGATTCATAAAAAGCATGTGATTGACCAAACATATCCCCCGGGAGTGTCGTAACCAAGAGTGCAGCAAGGCCCGTTATCGTGCACCAGTTCCCGTTCGAGTCTAGCTCAAAGCGGTGTTTTCGGGTTTTACCCCTATGTACATCTGTGCCAGAGCCGCCTCTACCTGCTCGTATCCAGACAGGGATGTATTTGTTTGATAGACCACTTACTCAATACTTACCAAAATACCAGGAAGTTTTCCTATATTTAAACTTTTCTATAGGGTTCTTCCTAAAGTTTTTATATCCTAATTTCCACAAATAACTAAACCATCCTTTGATACCAACTATAGCATCCCGCCATTTTATAACATAAACTTTCATTACATTACACACAACTGAGGATCTTTAAGGTTTAGTGTCTTGGAAACCAGGAACATAGTACATGAAAACAACATAAAGCATTCTTCTTAAACACTTGAAAGGATTCTCCTTAAGTTCATCCTAGGTTCATTACTGCATCTCATAACCTGGGGACATACATCAAAAGAAAGGATGAGCAGAAGGCCCAGTAAGGGAAACAAGAGGAACATTTTACATGTGAACTTGATATACTTCAATAAGGATATGAAAAGAACTTTAAGGAATGAGAAAGAAAATCATGAGGCATTTCATAATAAAAAAAACAACATTTTCCATAGCTTGAAGATGTGGATACATCATTTAACATAGACAATCATGAACATATCACCAAGGTCCATCCCCAAGGTGTCATTTGAAAATTACCAAGGTTATTCACCAAGGTATCATGAAAATTGTAATCTCTAGTGGTTACATCATTACCCAATGCATTGGAGCGCTATCAGGGCGCACCCTTAAATTTGCCTTTATTATCATGTGAGCCACATATATCATCATCAAACATTTCATAAATAACCCACATAGCATAAAATAAATGGGTTTCATTTCATAATCATAACATTTTAAAAACTGCTTTAAAGACATGATCTTTACGTCACTTTAAACCCACGGAAGGGAAGAGCGGGTTTCATGTATGTAATTCCCAGAATTTGAAACAAAACATTTTGATATATATGTGAATACCCTTGTAGAAATAAGAGCTTTGAGTATTCACTTTATAACATAAAATAATTTTGAGAAAAGAGAGAGGCATTTTGAGGGGAAAATTCTGCAGCATAACGGCTAAGTTTCGGGGTTTTAGAAAACATTGAAATGAGAGGGGACATGGGTCACCCACTCATAAATGATCCATAAAACAGTAGGGTGAAAGAATAAGAAGGACATATGGACATGGTAATGAAATTTTAGGGACATACCATTTGAAATGAAAAATATGGAAGGAAAAAGATTAGATTTCTCTTATGAAAATTCGGCAGCCTTACGACGTCACTTAACTTCAAAAGAAAATGATTTGAAAAGATCAAATAGGGTCCCTCATCATTTGATCATAAGAGATCAGTATGATATATATAGAGATCATACCCCAGCATAATAAAAAGGAACTTGAAAGACTTGACATGAAAATCGAACTTGAAAAATGAGAAGGGTGAAAGAATCCCTTAAAAATTCGGCAGCCTAACGGCGTCACTTAAACTTTCATAAAACGAAATGATGAGAGTAAGAGGGGATCTCTCATCATATAAATATGAAAGGGCAGTAAGAGGAATATAAAAGAACATCCTCTCACATATAAACATGGAGCATAATAGGAATGACATAAAAGAGATTACATGAAAAGAAAGAGAGGTGTCGGATCCCTTACCTTAAAACGTGACTCTTGAAACTCAATGGATTGGACCTTGAGGGCTTGGGGGCACCTTGGGAGGACTCCTTGGAAGGTAAGAAGACCAG
Source organism: Viscum album (assembly GCA_963277665.1). Taxonomy (NCBI): domain Eukaryota; kingdom Viridiplantae; phylum Streptophyta; class Magnoliopsida; order Santalales; family Viscaceae; genus Viscum; species Viscum album. Next base: position 1,350,502,634 of record OY728159.1, on the reverse strand, counting down.
AACTTCGTTGGGGGAGAGTTGGGAGTGAAAACTAAGGGAGGAAAGGGTGGGTATTTATAGGGAAAGTGAGGGGACAAAGCATTAATGGTCAAAGGACACCTCACTAGTGGTTTTGGCAAAACCATGGGCTTGCCCATGGTATTTGCCCATGGTATTGGCCACTTGGGACACCTCACACCTTATCTTACTATTCATAATTCGAACATATTGAATATATACTTAATACATCATTTAATGATGTCATTAAACACCCGTAACTTAAAAACTATACTTTCACTATTCACCGAAAATTCAACTTTCTCAGAATAATCCCAAAATTTCACCTTAACCAAATATCAATGCTATGATTTCAAAAATGAACACCATTTTATAAAAATAATTTTCTAAATATTTTTAATTTTATTTTTAAATAAATACACTATTCATCGAAAATTCATTTTTTCAGAAAAATCCCCAAAAATTACCATAACATAATATCGATGCTCTGAGTTCAAAAATAAAGTCATTTTTATAAAAATAATTTTTTTTATTATTTTTAATTAAATTTTTAATTAAAAAACACTATTCATCCGAAAAAACTAATACTTGAATAATAATTTATGAAACTGTTATTTACCCATTTTATTGAATCACTTTCCTTAATCATGGTGCCTAGATTATTTTAAAACTTTCTTTAAGTGAGATTACTAATCCATTTGGTCACATTACTAATCCTAAGCGTAAAATCACTATTCACTATTTACTATTCATAAAAAATTAAGTTGATCTTATTAGACTCCAAATTCCTTAATGAACACTTTTGTAGAAGACCATTTTTTGAAAATCATTACACATCATTAGTTATTTAGGGTTTACATAAATATTTCAAAATATCCCTTTTTCAAAATTCATCAATAAAATACATTCTAAAATTATCCGGACATTTGAAATTTCACAAACATCACTAAAGGAAGAAATCTCAATTTATTCACCCGAAAGGACTACACAAGGAAGCTAGGGTCTCGTCACATAGCCCCTTATAACACCGGCATAAGACCTGAGTGTAAGGTGTGCTATGGTGAGAGAATCTGAGGGAGGCTCAGATAACATTGCCCTAGTAGTAATCTCTACTAACTTGAACTTCTCCCGCAGGCGTTTCCGTTCAATCTTGACACGCTGGAGTTCGGCTTGGGCTTGGTCCAAAGCGAAGCCCACAGATGCTACCTCCTTCCCAAGCTCTGATAAGTGGGCTTCATAAGGGTCGAGTCTACTGGATGAAGCCATCGACTCCTCTTCCTGCATTAACCATTAACATCTTATTAAATTAATAAGAGTAAGTTAATATACTACTCAAAAAGATTGGGTCGTTATAGGTATAGTATATAATAAGACAATAATGAATAATTTTAAGACACTATCTCTTTCTCTAGGGAAGATGAGGGTCCAGTTATAAATTGTTACGTATACCCCACTACCTCTTCAGAAATATCAATGGTGTCAAAGTGTGATGATTCCAGATAGATAATGGATTTGGGATCAATATTATCCCAAAATGGACCCTCTATTAGATAGGATATATAGAGGTTGATCTATAAATTCCCAATATAACAATTCATTGGTATGATAAGAGAGGGTATAAATCTATATGCATGTACCAAATTTCATCCCCAATGATAGAACCACCTCAGAGTGAGCTCTTTACAAATAAAGCAATGATGGAATCCATCTCCAGTATATCAAGGGAGTGTAAATTACTCATTTTTCAATATATTTATGTTGGGACACATGGAGATAATCATATAGGATTAAAACTCTCCCACCACATCTAAACACTAGGCTAATTTTTTTCCATCACAGTTTGTGATCACATGGAACTCCCCAAGAATTTTCAAGCATGATAGGTTCACCCCAAATTTTTACATCAACCACTGGTGCTACCCATATCCCCATATATTGTTGTCCCTCCATTGTATGAGGAATAAACACCATGGTCCCCCACCGATTGATAACAGTGTGAATGTTCATGTTTATTCTTATTATCACCAATTTCTTCTCAAAATAGGAATATTTTATTCCCTTATGGAAGGTCAAGACCATTTTCATGATTAGTTTTGTGAAATCCCACATCATTCATCAGTTGAAGTTCACTCTCACTATTCTCATAGAAAATATGACTAATTATCAATCATCCATGTTGAAGAATATTTATTCCAAGTATATAATCTAGTCCAGACATACTCCATGTTATCACATGTTGGTGAATGGGTAGATTGAGAAATTTAAGAAATTTCACTCAAAAATTTTATATAATTTGGTGGATAATAATTGTAACACCCTGCTATTATACTATATATCCTTCATATAAATAAGTTTAATGTGTTTGATATATTTCTCCACATGAAACAATGAACTAAAACGAGGTGTGACATATTAGATGAATTTTATTAAGAAAATTTATAAATAATAAAAACTATATTATTTAGAAGGACTATAATAATTTATAAATTCATACAAAATAAGATTAAGAATAGTTAATGTTTTAAAAGGTAAGTTTTCAGTAAAATTGGTTTCTCTCTCTCTCTCTTTATATATATATATATTATTTTCATTTAAAAGATAAATTTTTATATTTTTTTAATTTTTTTATAACAAGATTAATTTTTTAATTCATAATTTAATAATGATAATAGTTTTTGTTTTTCTGTTTTTTCTAAAATAATTTATTTTTAGATAAGTAGTGAAAAAATATTAATTTTACTAATACATTCACTTTTATAAAATTATCATAATATAATAATGAGTTAAAAAAATTTAAATATTAATTTTATAAAATGTATATAAATGTAAAGTAAAATAAATCATTTAAGAATACTATGTTGAATTCATAAAACCAATTATCAATATTTTGGAAACATAAGAAATCGAACACTTGATGGAATTTTTTTCCATAAATTATATATATATATATATATATTATTTAAAAGTTAATCTTATATTATTAAAAAATTGAATTAGATTCTAAGTAGATTAAATTTGGGTTTATAAATACAAAATATTATAAGAGGGTTTAAATTTAATTTTAAATAAAAAATTAATTACTTAGTTAAAAACTTTTTACCAAGGTAAAAAATAAAAAATTGTAAAAATATAGTGGAAAAAGACATAAAAATGGTTTGATAAATTTGTAAAATTTAATTTCAAGTACTTTATTTCCATTTACTCACCCCACACAAAATTATTTCCAAATTTTAGATATATTGACCTAGAACAATGTCATTCCATCATTGATTATGTAATGAGTATTTAAAAAAAAATCAATTTTATTCACTTATAAATTGATATCATTTCTACAATATTTATCCACCCATTACAAAGAATTATATTGAACAAATATATACTATATTATCTCTTAAAATATCTCGTCAATTCCTAGAATCCTTGGCCTTACCAAAATATAAAGTAAAGGATCCTTAAGGTGTCCCTGATGATAACAGTTTGTTGTGAACCACTATTTAATTAAATTATTATTTTCCAAATAATTAAGAATATAAATCACCCTAGGGTCGATCAAAATGAGTTCACTCAAACTCACTGTAATTCAATTTTCACTATTTATAATCTAACTAATATAAAACTAAATTAACTATTATAAATGGGGGGTTTCAAAAGATTTATGAAATAAAAAATATTATATATTATAATAAAATGAAATAAATTAATGAAGTTAGACATAATGAATGAAGTAAAATGTTCTTGTAAGGTTATGATGATTGATATCCTTATCGAGAATGGTTCTCAGTATTCAACACAATGAGATGATCTAGACCCGTCACACCTCACCTTAACATTTTAATTATTATCACCTCATACCAAGACCTATACATATGAGGTAATTATCTTAGTAACATCATCTAGGATACCTCTTCACCAACCATGAATACTCATTTCATACTACACCACATGCACAATATAAATAGTGAAGGGAAGCATGATTGATAACCAAGAAAAAGAATTCAATGGTAGAGAAAATAGGGTGACTGCTCACCATAATAATTTTATCCACAAATTAAATTCCTAAAATAGAATTAATAATATCAATAATAAATCCCAAAAAATAAACTCAATAAAAACACCATTCCCTCCCTCAAATAAATACTGAGGTTATTTCTCTATTTTTAGTCGAGTTGAGAAGGGAAACACGGTGGGAAAACACATAAAATAAAAAAATAGAATAAGAATATATGAAGAAGAAATATAAACTAATATATAATAAAGTTATTATGAACTATTAAAGTAAAAAACTCTACCTTATCCCCTAAAAATGATTATCCTTTGTAAAGGGAGGTGAGAAACATATTTATAGTGAAAAAGTGTGAAAAAGTTTCACTTAAAATTTTATCTTCGAAATTATTTGCATTTATGACCCAATAAATGTCCAAATTTGAACAGGGTTTATTCTTATTTTTTTATAATATGTCTTATGTATGTACCATCAAAATTTAAGGTTTGTTTCAAATTAGAATAGCATGTTATGGAGTGACCAGCTTTATGAAAGTTGTTAAATAATTAATTCCTCATATAAATATAGAATTATAGATTCATTTTACCATCCCTATTCGAGATATAAGCCCCTATTAAAATGTGTCCAGATATGTGTAGAGTTTTTGAGGCCTTATTTGTGATATGGTTTTTGGCATCCAAAAGATGGATTGATCTTTGGATCCAGAATAATAAAATGAAGCACAAGATTTCAAGAATCCTAAAAAAATTAATTTAATAATTTCAATATGTGAAGAAAAATTTATGACCGAAATATAGAATAATAATAAAATATTTAAAATCCAAAATTATTCCATTTTTGAAATTAAGCTCAAAATACTACAAAAAAAATAAAAATGTGAAATTCCAATAAAATAACACTATTTTTGGATTTAATAATTTTAATTAAAGAATAAAATATATAAAAATGTTAGCTTCATCACCCCCACACTTAATAATTTCACTCCCAAGAAATCATTATATATTCAAATCAAAATCCACACAACGATCAAAAATGAGAAAAAATCAAGGATATTTTCCAAAAATAGAAATTTATCACATCAAATTTATGAAAAAAATACATTTAATTTTAATTCCTCAAATTTAAATTCATTCAACCTCATAAATCCATTTATGGAACAATCACAACCTACCTCACATTGAACTTTATTATCGCTCTTAACTTAAGATAAATTGAATACGGAGTTGCTCATACTTATAAATTGCATGCTTCACCATAGGATTGTGAAAATTATCATTTATCCATAGAACGAGACATGAAAATTAATTTAATCATGAGTATTTTACATGTGATTTTTGTGTCTTAGGGTTGGTGGATAAAAAAAAATTTAGGTTAGGAAGAGGAGGTTTTACTCTTAAGTACAATGAATAAATAATCAAGTGAAAATCCATAAAATTCCTTAATAAATCCCCCTATAAAATGTGAAACACAACACAACCAAATTTTTATGAAATGGTAAATGAGAAAATAAATGATTATAAGTAATGATATCATCAATGTTATTCCTTTTTTTTCTTTTTTAAAGCTCTAGAAAGGCAAAAAAAAAAATTTCTTCTATTTTTTCATGGAGGATGAGTTGATAATTGAATACAATGAATTAATGAAAATTCAATATTTTTATTTTAGAGATGGAAACAAGTCATAAAATAAATTATAATGAAAAATTCAAGATCATCTCCATTTTTTTTATTTTTTTTTTCAATTTTTAAGGATAACTAGATGAAAGAAATAATGAATAATGAAATGATGAATCAAGTGCAGTTCTCTCATTCTCCACTACCTAAAATAATGAAACACATATCACACCACCCAAAAATTAAACACATCCTAGAGAAATAATATGAAAGGCCCTTACCCCACATTCAAACATGAAACATCCATGAAAAAAATACTAAGAGTGTGGGTATGTAAGAAAAAATAGGCTTGTAATGTGGATTAAACCTATAAGGAAACTAATGGATTCTAAGGGACAATAAAGTATAAATGTAAGGGTGGGTCTCAAGTTAAAATGTTTCTTTCCAATTAAGTACCTCAATCATTTTAAAAACATTCCATGATGTCTAAATATTTGAAAGAGAAAAATCACAAGATCTGGTTCTCACATAAAATCCAAGTTTCCCTCAAGAAAGTGTGGGTATTATAAAGAATATGTAAAAATGGTTTATAGTATCTTACATGATTGAAAAAATATTTTGAATCATCATTTCAAGGTAATGGATTAAAAAAATTAGTCAAACTCATAAAAATGATTGAAAATTCAATTCCAGGAAAAAGTTTCTCACATCAACAATCATTTAAAATCCATTTATTCAAAAATTATTTCAATTTTCTCAAAATAAATTGATGTATGAAAAATGATAGAATATTCATTGAATCTCAAAGTTCCTAAAAATGAAAAATAGAAACAAAATCAAATAAAAATACAAATATCATATTGACACTCCCCCCACACTTAAAATTTACAACCCCTCATTTCAACTCAATAAAATATAAATAAGGACATAAAAAAATGAAAGGAAAGATACAACCTAAATTTATTTTCCAGTGGAGGCCATGAGTTAAGACCCTATAAACTGGAACTAAACCTAGAAATCATAAAAAATAATAAATAAAAATAAATAAAAATAAATAAAAATAAATAAAAATAAATATGAATGGAAAGAGGATAAAACATGATTTGGACCCCTATGTGGGTGCTAGGATGTTTATACCCCTAGTTAAGTAATTACAGTGGTTTAACCCCAATATGAAGGTGAGTGGAGTTTCTTACTTAGAAACACCAAATATGATTTTCCTGCATGAGTTTATTCTAGGAGTGATTACCACCAAATAAAATAAAAATAGTCTCAACCCCCAGAATATATGAAAGAGAAAATTTGAGATCAAGAGGGAGAGGGAAAATAATACAGGTGTGATCACTATTTAGATCAAATAGAGGAGTTTTTACACTACTGTTTAAGATTTAAGAATAGGGTGTAGCTTCTCATCTAGTCCAGGTTCATCAAATGATTCCTTATATATTTATTGTTTTTACCATCATCCTTATATAGACCAGTGTACAACTCGACCGACTCCTCCATTTTCTCCTCAATGAAAACAACTTCTTCATATTCTCCATCCAGGAACTATAGTAGTGGCACTGAATCTAAACAATAAGAATAAAGGAGATTAGTTTTGAATTCAAAATCAATTAAATTTTTATAAAAATAATGTTCAGGAATTTTATCCCCCTCAAACCATTCTACTTGAAATTATTTTTCTTCATGTAAGGCATCTAGGAATTCATTTGATGGATAGGTAATTGGATTATCAAGTTGCATAATTTTTAATTTCACGGGTTCTTCTAATTTAAATATAGGTGGAATAGAATTTTCATTCTCCTCGTCTTGTCTTTGTTTCCATTCAATCTATAGAACTTTAAAATCTTCAACTTTAGAAGCCAGTGATGCTACCATCTTTTTAGATTTTTGGAGAATTGTCAAATTATTTTCAATCACTAAAGAATTTTATTCCATTTGGATCTTCAATCTATATTCCTTATTATAAAATTATTTACTATTCCATACATATGGAAAATCACTAAGGTAATCCATGACTGAGAGAAACAATGATACACAATGAATCTCTCTTTTAGTTTTTATTTTTTTAAAATTTTTATTGTTTTTAAAAAAAATATCGTGTGTAAGATCTTATCCCCCTTGGAAATGGTTCCAAATTAATTATAGAGGTTTTTCATGGACCAATATTCATTTAAATTCTTATTTTACTAAGAATTCATCATATTTCGCACCCTAGGGTCGATCACAAGGAGGCTGATCACATACACTACAATTCTGTTATCACTATTTATAATGTAACTAATATAAAATTGAATTAAATAATATAAATGGGGGGTTTTAAAAGATGCATGAAATAAAATTTTTATAGATAATAATGAAATTAAAAAAAAATGAGGTTATATAGAATGAATAAAGGAAATATTCTTGGGAGGTTTCAATGATTGATATCATTGTTCAGAATGGTTCTCAATATTCAACTCAATGAGGTGATCAAGACCTACCACACCTCACCTTCTCATTTGAATTATCATCACCCCATACTATTACCTATGAATACAGGGTGATTATATTCCTAAATATAGCTAGTATACCTCTTCAATGACCATCACTACTCATGTCATATTCCACTATATTCATGACATAAATAGTAAAGGGAAGGATGGTTGATAAATGAGAAGAATAATTCAATGGCGGAGAAAATAGGTTGACCACTAAATATAATCAATTTTTCCACCAATTAAATTACAAAAATTAATTAAATAAATTTAAAATTAAGAATAATAAAACTAAATAAAAATACTATCCCATTCCTTAAACAAATGACAAGGTTAGTTCTCTATTTTTGTTGGAGTTTAAAAGGTAAATACGGTGGGAGAACACATAAAATAAAATAAATGGAAAAAGAATATATGAAGAATAAATATAAACTAATATATAATAAAATATTATAAACCATTAAAGAAAAAAAATTTCACCTTATCCCCTAAAAATGGAAATCCTTTGTTAAGGAAGGTGAGACACATATTTATAGTGAAAAAGTATATAGAATTTTGGATTAAAATTTTATCTCCAAACATATTAAAGTTTATGGCCCATTAAATGGAAGAATATGGATATAGTGTATTATTGAATGTTTTTATCCTATGTATCATTCATGCACCCTAAAAATTTTAGCTTCATTTAACATAGGATTAATATGTCATAGAAGATTTACTTGTTGCATTTAATTCTATCTAGGTGACTCTTTGTATTCCAAAACATCAACATCCCATGACATAATGGCCTTGAAACTAGAATATTATATAATGGACTCCTTTAAATAATTTGATAAATAATTTATCATCTATATATATATATATCAAATTTAAGCTTCATTGGACCATCCATATTCGAGATATAATCCCATCAAAAAATGTCTCCAGATCTATGCATAGTTTTTGAGGCCTGATTTGTGAGTTGGGTTTGGCCTTCCAAATGATGGATGGATATATGGATCCAGAAGTATTAAATGAATCCTAATATTTTATAATGCATAAAAAAATAATTTCTCAATTTTAATCTGTGTAGAAAAAGTTATGTCTGAAATACATAATAATAATAAAATAGTTAAAATCCAAAAATTAAGCTGTTTTTGCAACTCAACTCAAAATACTAAAAAACATAAAAATGTGAAATTTTTTTATAAAATAAAACTATGATGGAGTTATAAAAATTTAATTAAAAAAGAAAATATATGAAAATTTTATCTTCCTAACTCCCCCACACTTAAGTATTTCACTCTAGGACCATCATCATATATTCAAATCAGAATCCACACAATAATAAAAAATGAGAAAATGTCAATGATCATTTATATAACAGAATTTTATCATGTCTATTCGATGAAAAACGATTAACTTTAATTTTAATTCTTCACATTTAAATTCATTTAACCTCATAAATCCATCCATGACCCAATCAAAACTTATATCACATTGAACTTTATTGTCACTCTTCAATTAAGGGAAATAGAAGTTAGAGTTATGATCATACTTGAAAATTGTATGTATCACCATAAACTTTTGAAAATTCTCATTTTTTTTCTAGAGTGAAACATGAAAATGAATTCAATCATGAGTATATTTTTAGGTGATTTCTATGGCTTAGGGTTCATGGGTAAAATGAAATAATTAAGTCTAGAAATAGGAGGTTTGATTCTTAAGTAAAATACATGAATAATCATGTGAAATCCAAAGAATTTACACAATAAAATTCCCTTAAAATTTTGAAACATATCAATAATAAATATTTATGACATGGTATATGAGAAAATAAATGATTAAAATGATTTATATCATCCAATTTATCCCCATTTTTTTTTCTTTTTACTATTTTTTTAATCTCCAGAAATGAAAAAAAATTCCATTTTTCCTTTATTATCATTGAGGATGAAATTAATATTTTATATAATTAATGAATTAAAATTAATGAACCTTATTTTAGAGAGGTATATGAGTAATTAAAGAAAATAAAATGATAAATTCAAGTTCATCTCCATTTTTTTCAATTTTTTATGTAGAACTGGATGAAACAAATAAGGAATAATGAAATGATGAATCAAGTGAAATTATCTCATTATCCACTAACCAAAATGTTGAAACACACCTCAAACCACCAAAAAATGAAACAAAACCCAAATAACTCACATGTAATTTCCTTCCTCTACACTCAAAATTGAAACATCCATGAAAAAAATACCAAGAGTGCAGGTGGGTAAAGAAAAATCAGCTTATAATCTGGATTAATCATATAATGAAATTCATATATTCTAAGACTAAAGAAGGATTTATATAAGGGTGGGTATCAAGTTAAAATGTGGCTATCAAAATAAGTGCCTCAATCATGTAAAAAATATTCCATGAATTCCAATTCCTTGAAAGGGAAAAATCGTATGTTATGATTCTCACACAAAATCCATGTTTCCCCCAAGAAAGTGTGGGTATTAGAGAGAATATGAAAAAATGGTTCAAAATACATCACAATCCATTAAAAATAATTTGAGTCCATGTTTCATGGGCATGTATTTCAAAAATCAGTCAAATTCATAAAAATGATTGAAAATCCAATTCCAGGAAAAAATTTATCACATCAAAAATCATTTAACATCAACTATTTTAAGAAATATTTCAATTTTATGAAGATAAATTGATGAATGGAAAATGATAAGAATATTCATTAGAGCTCAAGGTTCTTAAAAATTAAAAACAAAAATAAAATAACACAAAAATACAACAATCAGTTTGACACTCCACCCCCACACTTAGAATCTACTATCCCTCATTTTATCCCAAATATATATATATATGTGTAGAAAAACAAAGAAAAGGAAAGATACAACCTCCCTTTATTTTCTAGAGGAATACATTATTTAATCTCCTAGAAACTTCCACTAAACTAATAATACATAAATAAAAACATAATAAAAAATAAATAAAAACAAAGAGGAAGGGAAAATATGATTGAACATGGTTTGGAACCCCATGTGGGTGCTAGGATTTTACTACCCCTTGTTAGGAAGTTTCAGTGGTGTAACACCAATCTGAAGGTGGATGAAGATTCTTTCTTATAAACCACTAAATATGACTTTTTTATATATCCATGAGTAGATTCTATGAATGAGTACAACCAAAGAAAATAAATATACTCCCAACCCCCAAAATATATGAAATAGAAAATTTGAGGTGAGGAGAGGGAGGGAAATGAATATAGGGGTGTTACCTTTTTATCTCAGCAGGAGGAGTTGCGTCCAATATTGTTTTTGATAAAAGAATAGGATATGGTTTCTTATATGGTTTAGGTTTATCAAATGATTCCATGTATATTTCTTCTTTTGTACCATCATCCTCATATGCACCAGTGTACAACTCGACTGGATCCTCCATTTTCTCCTGAACATATACAACTTCTTCACCTTCTCCATATAAGGACTATAGTAGTGGTGATGAATATAAAAAATAATAAAAATGGAGATCATTTTGTGATTCATAATAAATTAAATTTTTAATTTTTATAAATTTTATCTCCCTAAAAACATTCATCTTAAAATTCTTTTTCTTTAAGTAGGGAAACTGTGAATTCATTTGATGGAGAGGAAAGTGGATCTTAAAGTTTTATCTTTATGTATTAATTAGGTTATTAAACTTTAAATGTATGTGTAATATACTTTTCATTATCATCATATTGTCTTTTTTTCCATTCCATCTATACAAATTTAACATCTCCAACTTTGGTAGCCAGTAACACTACCATCTTGTAGTTTTTTTCGAGAACTTTGAAATTATTTCAATCACCAAGGTATTTTGTTCCATTTGGAACCTCAAATTCTCTTCCATATTATGAAATCCATTACTAAGAAATTCATATTAAAAATCACTAAATTATTCCATTACCTAAATAAACAATGATATGCAAGGAAGCTCCTTTTTTTAATTTTTTAATTTTTTTTGGTTTTCTATGAAAAACAGTATGCGTAAGCTCTTAGTCTCATTGTAAATGGTGTCAAATTGATTATAATGGGTTAACATGAACCAATATTTAATTAAATTCTTATTTTACTAATAATTTGGTACAGTGACCACCCTAGGGTGGATCACAAGGAGGCTACTCACACACACTACAATTCTATATTCACTATTTATAATCTAACTAATATAAAACTAAATTAACTAATATAAATGTGGGGTTTAAATATATGAATTAAATAAAAATATTATATATATAAATTTAGTGAAAAAATTAATTTAGACATAATAAATGATATAAAATTCTCTTGGGAGGTTAGGATGATTAATATCATTGTTCAGAATGCTTCTCAATATTATCCTCAATGAGGTGATCAAGAGTTGTCACACCTCACCTTATCATTTGAATTTTCATCACCCCGTACTGAGACCTGGGTATATGGGGTATTTCTCTTCTTAAATTCTGATAGTATCCCACTTCTCTAACCTTCACCACTCATGTCATACACCATCATATGCATGACACAAATAGTGAAGATAAGGATAATTGATAAACAAGATGAATAATTCAATGGCATAGAAAATGGTTTAAACTATAACCATAATCAATTTAATCACCCCTAAATTTACCAAAATATAAAAAATATATTTAAAAGTAATAACAATAAAGCTCAATCAAAACACCATTCCCTCCCTTGAACAAATGAATAGGTTAGTTCTCCATTTTTAGTGGAGTTGAGAAGGGAAATATGGTGGAAGAACACATAAAATAAAATAAATAGAAGAAGAAGATATGAAGAATAAATATAAATTAATATATAATAATAATATTATGAACTATCAATTAAACAAAACTCCACATTATACCCTAAAAATGTCTTTCATTTTTAAAGGGAGGCGAGACACATATTTATAGTGAATAAGTGAGAAGAATTTTCCCTTAAAAATTTATCTCCAAAATAATTCATGTGGATTGAATTTTTAAATGGATGAATTTAGATATTATTTCTTATTAAAAGTTATTCACCTATATCTACCATGTTCACCCTCAAAATTTTATCTTTATTGGAAATTGGATGAAGAACTTATGGGATATTTACTCTATGAATTTAATTATGTCCCGGTGGCTCTTTGTATTCAAAAACGTTAAATTATGAGGACATAATTTCCTTGAAACCAACATATTATAACATGTAATACCTTATAAAGGTTTTTAATTAATTTATTATCCATATCTATGTCTATTTTTTTTTCATATGACCATTCCTATTCGAGATATAATCCCATCTTCTAATGTGTCTAGATGTGTGCATAGTTTTTGAGGCCTGATTCGTGAGCTACTATGGGGATTCCAAAATATGGATTGAGATTTGGATCCAGAATGATGAAATAAATACCTTTATTATAGGAATCCTAAAAGATTAATTTTATAATTTCAATCCGTTTAGAAAATGTTATATCCTAAATAAAAAATGAAAATAAAATAACTAAAATCCAAAATTAGGTCATTTTTGTAATTAATCTCAACATACTACAAAAACATAAAAATGTGACAATTTACCATAAAATTAAAATATGGTGGGATTATAAAAATTTAATTATATTATAAAATATAAGAAAATTTTATCTTCACCAGTTACCCAATGGAAAAATTCAAAATGGAGTGGTAATATTTTCAACTAAACTCTCTTAATTATTCCATTTCTCAACCACCACAAACATATTCTATCCATAAAGGTATGATAACATTAGTTTTAATATTATTATTAATTATTATTATATTAATGTAATATAAATTTTACACACTCCACCCAACCATTTAAAAAATCAAAATATCACATGTGTTACGTGCGGACTACCGCCTCCATAAGTGATATGATTTGTTTTTCAAAATTACCACACAATGATGGTTAAAATGAGGCATTTAATAAATTAATATTTTTTCCAAAAAAAAAAATAATTTTCTGAAAATATAAACTAATTCCTACCTCCTTTACTTTATATGTAAATGAACATGTCACCCATGAGCATGTGCGAACTATCAACGCCATGAAAGTGACTTATTTTTTTTTTCACACCAGTATTTTATTATTTATCTAACTCTCTTAAAATATAATTCTTCACCTTAAAAAAATTTGAATAATACAATTATTATTATATAATATTTCTATTATTCCAAATGAATAACTTTCATAACCATAATTACGCATATATTATAGCTCATTATTCTTTGGATTAGTTTAATCACCTATATTAACAATGTTATAAATTTATACCATGGATAAAGATGAAAACCTAAATAACATATTTTTAATAAATAATTATAAATAAAGTTTATAAAAGTTTATATTTTTGTATAATTTTATGAAATTGGTGATTAAGAGAGTTATTTTTTATATGTAGGAGGTTAGAGTCTATTTCGACTATTCCATATTTAAGGTAATGGAAATTTTTCTCTATTTTTAATTCCATGAGACATGTTCTATATTGAAAAACATCATGATGTTTTGGTAAAGATAAGACTATTTGGTTTCCCTGAATAGATACTAGCATGTGGATGCATTTATGGAACAGATTATACAAGGGGTAATCACCTTCGAAATGTATGTTTGAGTATTAACTCGATCTTCACTCAGTGCATGATGAGTGGGATTTAGGTTTTATACCTGGATAGAAACTTATTGAAGAAATGATTTGAAAATTCACTTTCTCTTTCTGAACCATTATAATGGATTTGAGAACATATTTATGGTATGGTTAGAGAAATTAATAGGAATATGAACATGGAAAAAATTGGTTAAGATAATGTAGTTATTGGTTGATCCAATCATATTATAGTAAAACCATTATTATCATATAATGAAGTGAAGGTTTCACTGAAGAAGAAATATTAGGATTGAGTTTTCAAAATCATGTGATCAATTATTTTTATTTTATTGGATATTATCATAACCTTTCCATTTTAGTATTTGGTTGGTAATAGGATCAAGAAAATAAAAGTATAAAATGTATGTCCTGATAAACTCCTATAACAAACCATGAAATCATATTTTGTAAAATTATTGAGATAAAAGAAAATCTAAAAACATGATTATTATGTGAGAAATGAAAAGTATCCAAGTATCTATGATTATTATGTTGGTATATCTATTGAAAATATATCATGAGTTACTTATAGATCCCTTAGGTTCTTTCATTAGTGAAAGATAATTAAAATTCTGAGGATGTAATTTATTTAAGCAGGAAAGAATGTAACACTACTATATTTTACTATATATATTTCATTAAATATATCAAATGTTTTCTAGATCATGTTCCACATGCAATCCTGAACTAAAATGTGTCATAAAAAATTAGATGAATATTATTAAGAAAATTAAGAATAATAAAAAATATACTAAATAAAAATATTTCAAACAATTACAATTGCATAAAAAATTTGATTAAGAACCCTTAATGTTTTAAGAGGAAATTTTATATTAAAAGTATTTTTTATTTATAAATATTGAATTTTAATTTAAAATATAAATTCATAAATTTATAATTATAATTTTTTAAATTAAAAATCAATTTTCATTTTACTATGTTGACACTATCTTAGGGTGAATTTTTGATATTTTTCAAAAATAGTTTTTTAGGTGAATAGTGAAAAAATTCCAATTTTCTAATAACGTCACATTTATGATATTATCCTAATACAAGAATGACTTAAATTTTTTTTAAAAAATAATTTATATTATTTATATACTTATAATGTAAAATATATATTTTAAAAATACAATGTTGAATTTTTAAAACCCATGTTTAATGATTTGGAAACTTAAATAATAGTTTACTCTAAAGACAATTTTTATTTTATTATACTCAAAATTATTTTTCATCAGTTATAAAACATAAATTTAAAAAAATGGTTTTCGTTTTTTGGATCAACATGTTAATATTAGGTAACACATTTTCTTTATTTTTAAACAAAAAATGTGATTATTAGGGTTAATGTTAATTTCCACAATAACAGTAAAAATATTATTTTAAAAGAATTTTTTATTAATAGGGATAAATTTATATCTAATAAAATAAATTAATATCTTTCAATAATGAATTTAATATAATGTTTAATCTAATATATATATATATATATAGTAACAATCATTCAATATGTAATCAATACTAAATAGTTTACACCCTAGATGCAGAATCAAGTATGAAGCACCTCATGTTTTTCATATATTTCAATTTTGGGTTGTTTTTATATTGTGAAACTATTTTTGGATTATTGGTGGCAGCAAGAGGCCACCGTCTAGATGATAGATGGAACCATCTAGCATATTCAGGCTGTCAGAACACCTTTATGGTTGTAGGTTCCTCTAAACAGCTAATGGAAATCCTGTATGCATAGACCATCAACCCAAAACCATCAACTAACCATTGGGTTATCGCTAGCTCTCCAGTGAGGTCTTGCAGCTAGTCAAATACATTTCTAGGCTAGAAGCTAAGTAAGGGTGAACATTTCATTTTCACCAAAAAAATGTTTTATCTCCCCTAATCCAACCCTTACATCCCTGAATTGTTTTATCTCAGTTTAGTATCTCCTTAGTGAGGATTTTGGCAATATCCCTCATCCAGTTAATGAATCTTTACACTTTTCAAAGGATTGGTTTTCTATTGGGTGAAATTTTATAATTAGATAAAGTGTTTTCTTCTATTTCACTCCATGAGTTTTTTTATTGATTTCCACTAGATCACTAGATCTAGAAAGGACATGGAGAATTGACATTGGTTCTATAAATTATAGGTTCTTTAAATAATATCTCTTCCTCTCCCATATCTGGTTTTAAACGAGACATCCTTTTCATCATTCTTGGGCTAAGTGTATCATTACTTTGGTTTATACTTTTTCATGCCTCGTTTTCTTTGAATTCCTTTGTTTTTTTATTGTGAAATAGATGATTTGAAATCCATGATATGTGAATTGATATTTAATACTGATGGAAATGTTTTTTAAAATGGGAGTTTTGATGGAAAATATTTTTTTACACATGACGTGTTTAATAAATATCCTCAAATATGATTTTGAAAAGGAAATGATTTATTATGAATGAAAGTGGTGTGATATATCTTTAGAGAAGGTTTTCTGAAAATGTGGGATGAAATGAAATGAAATATATTTGACTATTGAAAATGTATTATGGATCATGAAAGGGTTTCTTGAATGGAATAATAATATAATAGTACATCATGAATACCTTGGGATACGGGGGAGAACTATATAAATGTGGTCCAAAGTAGAGTTAGATATCATTACTAGAGGTGAAAATGATACCATGTATTTTTAATGGGTATCCTTTTCAGGGAAATGATGTTCCTTGACATTAGGAGTCTCTTATTCCAACTAGCGGTATTTTTTCTCTAAATTCTATACATAATTGAGTTGTGATTGTCCATTTGGTGATTTGAGGTTACATTAAAATCATTTTTACTTGAAATTCCATTTACTCACATGATATGGATATGATTCTTGAACCCTATTTATTTTCTATGCTTATTCCTCAAGTATAAATGCTATTTCATATTTCTTTGTGCATTTAAATATGGTGTTCTTTTTAAAGAAAAACCAAGAAATGATTTTTATTTGGATAATTATTTTTTCTATAATTTTTTATAAATATGTTTTGTTAATGAACTAATGGATGCATGTGGATATACATCATATGTATTCTCTTACTGTATTATACTAATATTTAGTTATCACACCCTACCTTTTCCTTGAAGAGTTTATAGCCGTTGTCTTATAGGATACATGTAAAGGGAAGAACATCTTGTAGAGGAAAAATCTCCTAGTCCATGTTTACTATCGGTGGGTTGGGATGGAGGTGGATTATATTCATATAGAGATTGAATCATGGGTTACTTTGGGTTTCATTTTCTTGGTATTAACCTATTTATATAGATTATTTTATCTAGTTTGTTGGATGTGGATTTTTGGTTTGTTTTTTTCTGACATATAACATATTTTGATATCTTCTTTGATACTCTTTTTGTTCTTTACTATCATATGCCTATTTATAGTGAAAGCATTCCCAATTTTCTATGTATATCACCTAAGTTCTAGTCACTAGACTATAGAAATCAAGAATACTCTTCAGGCCTTGTGGAATTCCAATTGGTGTGACATTATAGGTTGACCTGGGTTAGTCTGTTACAAATTGGTATCAATTGTTTAGTTTATCATATAGGCCTATAATGATGATTTTTTCTCACCTTCTTGTGTATGGGGGATATTTTTATACTATATATAGTACATTAAAAACATTATTGGTAGTATGGGAGTGTGTAAGTCCATCACACTTTCATGACAAACCTTGAGTTACCATGAGAACTCCTGAGTTATTGACCATCCTTATTTTTTGTTTTATCCTTTTGGTCTTCAGGGTTCTAAATTATATTAATGATAAAAGAAATGATTTTTTCTTCTAAATGGGGTTTTCCTATTGTTTTATAATTTATGGACCCTTCAATAATAATTTATCTGAATACTATTGAGGAAATTGAGGTGAAAAGCTTCATTGAAGAATTATTTGTTTGAATCAGCTATGGTGGAAACTATTGTCCAAATAATTGAGAATATTTTCCAAGCCACCAATATTGATTTGGAAGAGAGAGTGAAAAAGTATAAAAAATCTATTAAGAATCATTCGTTAATATTTCACAGTAACAAGGGACCCGAGGAATCAATGGAATGGATTAAAAGGATTTTCCACATACTGAAAACTCTAGAAGACTACAAGGTTGGTTTTGACACTTATATTATTGAAGGGATAAGAAGAAAGTTGTGGTGATATATCATGTAAGTAAATATAAAAAAATATCTTACATGTATCTCTTACAAGAAATATTTCAATCATCAGTTCTATCCTGGTACATTAAGAGTGGTGAAGGCATGTGAGTTTTTTTCTATGGATTAGGGAGATATTTTTTATCATTGAGTATGCTACTCAATTTTCCAAGTTTGGTAACCTATCTCTAGATATTTTTTGCAATTATTATAAAAAAGTATGGAGAATTGAAATTGGTTTAAGGGTTGATATTAGATATATATTTATTATTATGTGCTTATACACATTCATGGAGGTTGTGAATAAGGAAGTTATAACTAAGGATGACATAGAAAGAAAGACATATCTCTCCATAGCACCAGTGATAGTGGGGGGCATCCATAGTTATTTTAAATTCATAATAGAAATATTGGTGACCAGAACTAAGTCATTGGAAGGAGTTCATAATAGAAATTAAGGAAGATTCAAGTAGTCTATTAATAGCATAAGAGAAAGGGAAACCTCAAACTTAATTGTATATAATCACCAAGGGTGTGTAACATGTGTGGAAAATATTTTCATCTTTATTATTTCTATGATAGATCATCCCATGTAAGTATAACTAGATCCACATTCACCAAGGGCTATCGGTTTAGATATAATATAGAATAAGGGGTGGTATCTGAACCATGTTTCAAGGGTGAGACTTAGGCTTTAAAGAATGGAAATAATGTGGTTAGATGTCTTCATACAATAGAGTAAACACAAGAGGAGTCAAATATGAGATAAGATACCATGAGAGGTATAATGTTTATTGAATATTCAATTTTTATATATTTTTTTATTCTCATGAGACACCTTCCTTAATATTTCCAAATCTTTTTGATGTTTTGGTATTTCACTCAGATCTTATTACATTCATAATGACTCTTTTCACACCATTGATAATGAAATTAGATAATTTACTCAAATTTCATAACTATTAGGTGATGATTTCCAACCATGAAACTGTGTGGGACTTTATGGTTCTTGATCCTAACAACACCTTATCATTTTCATGTATTGAATGATTATCTAAAAATCCTAGATTGATTGTTATCATTTTCAGGTATAGTTTCTTTCTTCTGATGGAGTTACTCAAGTCTTTCTAGGTGAGTATAATCCTTGGTTTGGGAAGGTTGATTCCATTATTTTTAGTGCTGGGAGAATCTAATATTAGTTTTTGGGGATGTTTCTTAATGTTTTTGATACACTTCACAATGGTCCTCTTCCTATTATGGTGTGTGTGAGTTTACCTATGAATTTCTATATTATTTCTTAGGGTTTCCTAATAAAAGGAAAGTTGAGTTTTCAATATAATTTCTTCAAGGTATGAGGCCAATTTCTCCACTTTCGTACCATATCACACATATTGAATTAAAATAATTAATGGTTTAGTTTTTGGAAATTGAGGGTATGGGATTTATTCATAAAACTGTTTTATCCTGGTAATTACCATTTCTCTTTGGAAATAAGTAAGATGAGAGTCTCATACTTTTTGTTACTTATCAAAAACTCAACCAGGTGATATTTGAGAACAAATATCCCTATAATAGGATTGATAACCTTTTTATTATCTTAAGGGAGTATGATGGTTTTCAAATATTGATATGAATAACTGACCTAATTGAACTAGACATTCCATCCAAGCTGGTCCATCATGGTGGTGCGGTGAATTAGTATAATAGAAACATGTCTCCTATATTAGAAAAAAATATAAAAAATAAGAGTAAAATGAAGAAGAAAAAGATACAAACAAGATCTATACAATCCAAGAAAAACAAAAAAACCCTGAAAGTATGACAAGACTAGACCAAAAATTCTCCATGTGACCAACTATTACCTTTAAACTATCCCACTACTAAGGCAACGATGAAAAGAGAAGATGACATGCTACAATATTCCCTTCCCTCTACCTAGGTCCCACAAACAATGTCTACAACCACACAAAGGAAAAATTAGGGTGTGAGAACAAAGCCTAGTATAATTTCACAACAAAATCTATACAATGTATAATATCAAGAATGAAATAGATCTAGCATTAAAACAAATATAGTTTTACAAATTCTTTTCATAAATCAAATGCATTTTTTAATCATCCCTTGGTTTTTCATAAAATCCTTTCATATTCACAATATTAGTAATATGAAAAGTATAAGTGATAAATCATGAGATAATAACAAAGACAATCCATTAATATTACATAAGGTAAACATATATGAAAAAAACCATGACAAATCTATCATGTAAAAGAAAGTGAGAAAAAAACCATGACCAATCCACCATGTTAAAGAAATTGAGATAATAACCATAGCCAATCCATCTTCTGAAAATTTCAATCATAGATAAAAATTTACACCATTTGGTCCCTAGACTATCACTATATGTACTATACATAAAATGGAATAACCAATCCAGGCCAATGGTGGATCTAACTGGTATAACCACTAGTGGAACTATTCACACTAATGTAAATGAAAACCTCATGATGCATTGCACACTATGAGTGACATGTCTATTCTAGAAGCACCTAAGTCTCATAATGTGATAAGTTTTTCCAAATCCATTTAAAAACCATTCTCACAGTTTATAAAACATTTTCAATACCAAGCCAGTACACTTCAGTGTTTAAAAACTCATTTTCAAACTCAAATCCACCTTTCAAGCATTTAATTAAACACTTGGTGTACACAAACCATTTTTAATTAAAAAATCATTTAAACATGATTTATTTTCAAAAAAAAATCATTGTAATAATAAATAAATTCAATTTAATTAATAAACTAAAGTAATTTACAATAAAAACAATAAATTTATAGAATTATCCCTTCGTATAAAAACACTTATCTCTAGAACAGAGGTATAACTAATCACCTTTGAAAAAAGAGGATAGGGAAAATTAGATAGGTTCATAAAGACCCTATATCCATAAGAAATAAATAAATCATCTATCAAACCCTTAGATCCATCATCCAAATCCCTTACAGGTTATACAAAATGAGAGTAGAAGATATCCAATGAGGATCTAAGAATAAAAGGAAAAAACAATAAAAAAATAACATACCATGATTTGATCCATAAAGAATGAAGGAAATAAACCTAGAATACTAAGGGATAATCCTATACAGATTGGGTAAGTATCAAGTCAATACAATATGAGATTATATTCTTCTTAGAAGTCAACCCATGGTCCCGAGAAATTTTAATTTAAAATTCGCTGCATTAAGTGTCTGTATGCATGGTTTTCTAGAGGGGTTGCATGGTTAAGGGTAACTGTAAACCTTAAATGTGTTCCCTATATATATTTTGTTTTTAGGGTATATGGTTTTTCTATATAGTTACTCTAACTATGATCCAATCATGTATAACCCCTCTTCTTATTGGGGCATGGTTTGGAGGGGTGTCTGTATGGTCTGTAAAAAATGTGTATCCCATTCCAGTGGATCAAAACAAGCTACATGGTTTATTGGGACAAAATACACAATTTCCCATAACTATAGACCAATAATGAACATACCCATAGACCTCCATAAATATGAATATATCCCAAAACAACCAGGAAACAAGAAAAAAATAAAATGAGACTAAACAAGGATCAAAAAGTACCTGTAGGAAAGTAACAAAATATTACAATCTCCTCACCATAAAGGTTTTCTTTCCCTATAAAGTGATCATGAATCTAGGATCACAAAAAAACAAGTTCACCGCTACATCATCAATGATTCACGCTCCCACATCATGTGGTTATCCCTTTGGAACTTCTATAGTACCGGGACCAAGGGAATCATTTTACCATGTAGTACCTTATCCTGACGATTCATAATCTGAATCGGTAGCTCAAAAACAGTGGTATCAGGATAAAAAAAAATATACTCCCATTCAACCGCATGGTATGTATCCATTTGAAACCTCCTTATCTAGGAAACATGAATCATGTTATGAACCTAAGCCAAACTAGATATTATTTCCAATCAATATTAAACCTTTCCAAGTCCTTATATGATCTCAAATGGGACAATAAAATTCAATGCCAACGTACCCTTCTTACCCAACTGACGATGTCCTAAGTGAGGTGAAACTATGAGAAAAACCAAATAAAAAAACTCAAAATCTAGCAGTTGACAGTGATATACCACATACAATTTTAGATAGCTCTGAGATATGACCAAACTCATCCAGATCAACTACACCTTTTCTATTAACTTCTTAATGAGACTCGACCCAAATAAAGAGTGGTCTCCCACATCTTCCAACATAAGGGAAATATACAAGGCCTCCCATACTAAACTTCCAAGGTCACTATCTTTATAGAAGGCTAATAATTATTGTTATAGGGAAATTCAACCAGAGGAAATTATTTTCCCAATATTCACCAAAATAAAGCATATAATCCCAAAATGTATCCTCAAGAACCTCAATATATCTCTCTGTATTTCCATCTATTTTTGGATATAAGACATGATCAATTTTAACTGGGGACCCGTAACCTCCTAAAAACCCTTCTATAACTTGGATGTGATCCTCATGCCCCTGTTAGAAAAAATAGCAGAGAGAACCCTATAAAGTCTCACAATATCTCAGATGTACAAGTCTCTAAGCTATTCCACTTTCATCATATCCTTGATATGAAATATATGCATTGATTTTATAATTAAATAAATAATCACCCAAGTCACATCCTTACTATAAGGATTATATGGAAAACCAATGATGAATTCTATAGAGATCTCATCCCATGTCAATACGAGAATGGGTAATGTTTTCAATAAACCAATAGGTCTCTGGTGTTCAACCTTAATTTTATGACAAATAAGACCCCATGATACAAAATTATCAATCAATTTCCACATCCCTGAACACCAATACTAATGCCTAAACTCATGATTCATCTTGTTAAACCCAGGGTGTATGGACCAACATGACCAGTTTCCACAATCCATCAACTCTTACCTTAGATAAATCAGGACAACTAGCCTAGAATGAAAGCAAATTTTTTTTCTAAGAGACTGAAACCACTCACCCATGGTATCCCCACCATAAAGGATTTTACTAAATTGTTGGAACTTTGTGTTTTTCACCTAATCAAGTTAAAATCATTGAATAAAATATGATTCAGCTTTTATTGAATCCAATAACACCTATCCACCAACCACTTCCACTCCCAAGCTCATCTCAACCAAAAAACTCATTATAGATCACTCCTCAAATGATTCCTTCATGGATTGTGTCAATAATTTTCTATTCAATGCATCGGTAACCACATTTATATTCCAAAGAGTTTATGTAATGTTAAAATAAAAAGTTTTAAGATACTCCACCCATCATCTCTATCACATGTTCATATCCCTATGAGAAAATATATATATTTTTCTCTTATGATCAGAATACATTGTAGAAAACTCCCCAAATAGATATTTATTCCATGTTTTGAGTGCATTCATTACCACTACCAAATAAATATCATGATTAGGGTAGTTCTTCTCATGAGGGAATAATTGGTGAGAGCCATAGGCCACTAATTGATTCCCCTACATCAAGGCACATCTAAAACCTATACCGAAACCATAATAGAAAACATCATAACTAGAACCTGGTTTTGAAAGAATAAGTAATGATACTAAGGTCAACCAAACCTTAAAATCCTAAAAATATTTTTGAAAATTTTCATTCCAATCAAACTTTAATCCCTTACAGGTTAAAGATATCATTGAAGATGCGAGCTTGTAGAAGTCCTGAACAAATTATCTATAGTAACCGTCTAAAACCAAGATACTATGGATATAAAACACATTATGGGATGCTCCGGTGACATAATATCCTATATTATCTCATTATCCATTGGGACACCCCTCTCAAATATAACATCCTTATAAATTTCACTTCCTAGATCCAAAAATCACATTTGGAAAGCATACCATAGAGATAATGTTTCTTTATGTTTTGATGAGTGATATCCAAATAGTCGATATGCTTCTCCTTTGACTTGGATTAAACCAAAATATCATCCATGAACACAACAAAAAAAATATTTCAAGAACTAATGAAACATTTAGTTCATCAAATCCATAAATACTGCAAGAGAGTTAGTGAGAACGAATGGAATAACCATAAATTTGAAATAAACATACCAACTCATAATTTCTATATTAGATATATCCTCTTATTATAATTTCAACTAGTGGTACCCCGAACAATGTTCAATATTTAAAAACTAACATTCCCCTATAACCTGGTTAAAGAGATCATCAATCCTCAGTAAAGGATATCAACCACCCATTTTAAATTTTGATGATCCATGCAATGTATGAGAATTATATATTCCTTATTAATAAAGAGGATAGGATAAGAACATCATGAGATGATAGGATGAATAAATACCTTAGCCTCCAGGACTCCAAGGTAGACCTTAAGTTCCACCAACTCAGTACGTTTCATTCGATAAGACGGAATTGAAATGGGAATCGTACTAGGGAAAAGTTTAGTAGGAAAATCGACCTCTATCTATGGTGGGAAACCAAAAAAGAATCATCTAGAAAGTGATTTACGTATAAAAATGACACTATAAGAAGCAAAAAACCAAAAAAGGTTCAACCTTATCAAGAGACATCTCTGACAACTTGCATGAGATTACCCCAACATAAAGAACAATAGGCCTCGCCATTCCCAATCTAGTGACCCACTCACCCTAAAAAACATGGGTGACCCCATCATAAGATTAAAACCAAACCTAATAATAATAATAGTCTATCTAGTCTATAATGTTGATCATTCAATCCATTCCATGTATTAGGTCAAATATATCACTATCGAGAACTAAAATGGATCAAATCACCTCATAGTCTGTTATCACCACCCAACACGAGGAACACTTGAAACATTATTCAAACCACTTTACCAAAGGTGTGAAAAGATCCTACAAGACTAGAATATGTTCTAAATGTAAGCCCAAAATTTAAACTAACTTTGAAGATATAATAGAATGTGTATCACATGCATCAAATATATCTAACACCATAGAAGATGAAATAAACACCATACCTATAACAGTAGCTGGCCCTACTTTAGTTTCCTCTGAAGAATAATCCACCTCATGAAGCCTTCTAATCTTAGCCACATGAACATCAACCATATCATGATGATTGAACCCATCACCCTTGGAAGAATTAGTATGTACCTGTGAACCCTTGGTGAGTGTGGATCCAACCTTATTTCCTTGGGATATCATTTTACAAAAACTCCTCAGATGGCCTGATAGTCTAAAATAGTTACAATTTTTAGGATTCTATGTATGGTTAGTCTTGGTATGGACATTCCTTCCATAATGGTTATAGAAAAAGTACCGTTGTCTTGAAAAATCCCCTAAAACTGGCCCTGAAGAAAAATTACCACCATTGCGATTCATTTTCTGGCCAGAACACATGCCCTAGATAAAAACTACACCAATTGAAGGTCTACCCAAACTAGTCTTTCTAGCTATGTCAGCCACTACCAAATATGCGTTAACAACTACCTCTATGAAGGTCCGAAGGAACATGATAATAAACATCGACCAAATATTAGGCCTCAATCCCTACTCAAATCTTCAAGACTTTAGGTAATAATTGGTTACTAGATATGGTACCAAATGCACCAACTCATAAAAGCATGTGGAATAATCTATAAAAATATGCCCCCTTGCTCTATAGTTAGAAACTCCCGGGTCTTTTCTTCATGTAACATCTCAGGGTAAATCTACTGATTAAATATTTACATGAAAGTAGTCTAGGTAAGATACTCATGTAACTTATCTTTGACAATAATGTCCCACCATCTTCTTATATGTCCCTCGAGCATTTATAGGGAAAATCCCACCATAGATTCATTAGAAGTATTCAAGAAGTTAAATATCCTCTCACTTTTCTCAATCTACTCCTCATATTTCTAGGGTGAATTATCACCACATGATATGGGTGGTTGTTAATTAGTGAATTATGATCCATTATCTACTTCACATATTGGGTTCTTTATACCCACTTGACCCAAAGTCTAAATTATACAGATTACAGCTTCAACTAATGAAGGATCCACTGGAGGATTCTCCTATGGATCCTATCTCATGGACTCCCCTATCTTATTTGGAAGTGATCTTCTTGAATAATTTTTTTTAAACATAAGACAATAACCAATTATATATAGAGTATATTCTAAAGTCATAGGGCCAACTTCAATAATTTGTGTCCAAGATTTAAAACATAAAAAATTTAAACAACTATGAATTATATGAAAAAAACTCGTTATTAAGGGCCATGTACATTTGAACTAACCCCTATTAAGTTCATTAAAATTTCCACAAAATAAAATTTTCAAACACGGTAAAACTTTTCTGACCTCCCATGGTAACTCGAGTTTATTCATGGAAGTGAGATATCCATGAAACCTCCTGCACTTACTATGTGAATTTTTATTGTTCTAATTCCTTTTTACCCAAGACATAGAATCAAACTCAGGAAGTGTTAACACACATCAAGTTGAGCATCCCTATAATACCAAATTGTAATAAACCAACTTGATTCCACTAGATAATCCACCCCATCTATCCTTTCATAGTGGTGAGGTGAAACAATATAGATAAAAAAGTATCATATATAAGAAAACAAGACAGACAACTAGAGTACAATATTGAATAAAAAGATACTTCTATGATCCTTGAAATCCAATCTAAATCGACCAAACCATATGTTATGAAAAGAATAAACCCAAAAGTATCCATGTGTCCAACCATCACCTCCAATACATCTTTCTATAAAGGCAATTATGAAAAGATAAGCTGACATGCTATAAGATTCCCATCTATTTAACTGTGTCCTACAAAAAAAACATCTAAAACCATGAAAAGGAAAAATTAGGGTATGAGAACGAATATTTGTAGGATTTGACTATTGAATCTATAAAAAGTCTAATATAAATAATTAAATAGTTCTAGATTTAAAAAATATATAATTTTATAAATAATGTTCATAAATTAAAACCATTTGTAAATCAACTATTTTTTTTCATATTTTTTTTTAATATTTTAAAGGAGAGGAATATGAAAAATATAATTTATAAATCATTAGATAATAATAAATATAATCCATGAATATTCTATAAGGTAAACATATAAGCAAATTACCATGATCAATCCATCACATGAAATAAAGTGAGAAAATAACCACAACCAATCCATCATGTGAAAGGAAGTGAGAAAATAATCATGACAAATCCATCATGTGAAAATTACAATCATAAATGAAAATGAACACCATTTGTGCCATATTATATGGGTATATATACTATAAATAAAAAGTAATCCCCAATCCAGGTTGATGGTGGATCCAACTAGTATAACCTCTAGTGTAACTTTGTACACTAAAGTGAAAGAAAACCTTAAGTGATATTAAACAGACTATTAGTGAAATGTGTGATCTTGATACACCAAAGGTTCCCAATGTTCTAAGTTTTTCCAAATCTAATTAAAAACCATAAATGAAATTTATAGAACATTTTCAAAACCAAGAAGAACAACTTGGGTATTTGAAAAACTATTTCTAAACCTAAAACTTCCATTCAAGCATTTAATCAAACACTTTGTGTGCACAAATAATTTTTAATGTAAAACCCATTTGAAAAAATGATTTATTTTAAAAATAAATTTTAATAAAAAAAATAATTAAATTAAATGAATAAACTATAAAAATTTACAAGAATAATAAGTATTTCATATAATTATCCCTTTGTATAAAAAACTACCTCAAAAATAAAGTTAAAACTAATCATCTTTGAAAATGGAGATAGGGGAGAGTAGACTAGGTCCTCATGATCATAGATCCATAAGAAACAAATTAATCCTCCATCAAACCCATTATATATAGCATGAACATCCCTTTCATGTTCCCCAAGAATATGGTAAAATAGATCCAATGAGGATCCAAGTTGAAAAGGAAGAACTTGATTTAAAATGGAACATACCTAGATTTGATACCTCACAAATGAAAGAAATATGCATAGAATCAAAAGGGAGAGGCATATAATGCACTTGATAAGGATTAGGTCAAGACAATATGAGATTAGTGGTAACTTTGGGGTTAAACTATAGTCCTTGGAAATTTTAATTAAAAATTTGGAGCATTAAAGTTCACGTGCAAGGCTTTCTAGAGAGGCCACATAGTTAGGAGTAACTATGTGACTTAATCATTCACAATATACATAGATTTTATTTAGGGTGCATAGTTTGGAAACATGGTTACTCTAAAATTTCACTAACCATGCATAACTCTGCTTCCTATGGGTATATGGTTTGGAGGGGCGTTTGTATTGTTTGGAAAGATCATGCACCCCTTACAATGGCTCAACATATGTCGGTTATCTTGATAGTCCAAACAGAATGGTTTGGCCTAACCATGTGCCAACTGTTCACAACATCATAGGCCTCCAAAGAATTCAAAAACATCCCAAAATGACCCCAAAACATGATCAAACTCAATGTAGATGAAAAAAGTGTTATGAAGTACCTATAATAATGGAACGTTACTTTATAATCGATCATAGATTGGGGTACCACAAGATGAGGGTTTGATAGGAAGATATTCCTTAGACAATTTTCAAGATTAGGTATAAGAATCATTAATATAAGGTCATATAATTTTTCCTTACTAATTATCTTTCATTGTTTAAAATGTTGATGAATATAATATTTCATCAGTTCTGAGATTCCTTCATCATAGTTTTTATGGATGATATCATTTTTTATTCCTTATTGTAGTGAGATCTTATTGAGAATTTGAATATTATCTATAAAATCTTGAGAAAACATAGTATGTATGGTAATATATCTAATTTTTATATTTGTATTCAAGAGGTATTTTTTTGTGAAATGTGATTTCTAAGAAGGGTACCTCAGTGGATCCTAAAAATATTCAGGAGGTGAGTATAGAAATGTGTTTGAAAATTAGAGTTTCTGGGGATTACCTAGTTATTAAAGGAATATTGATTGTGAAATATCCCATATTGTATCTCCTATGATATTTTTAACCCATAAGTGTGTGAATTTTTTTAGTGAATAGTTCAAGGTATATTTTTCAGAGTTGAAAGTGAGATTGGCTTCAACACCAGCCATGATTCATTCTGAGTCAGGTGCTGGTTATAATGTTTATCATGAAGCCTTAAGTTTGGGTTTGGGTTGTGTTATGATTTAGGGGATACATATGGTAGCTTATAACTCTCATAGATTACTCCATCATGAGAATAAATATCCCATTCATGATCTCAAGTTAGTGATAGAGATGCATACTCTTAAGACTTGGCATCACTACCTATTCAGGGAGTCATTTATAGTGTATTCAGACCATAAGAGTCTGATGTATATTTTCACTCAAGAGGATCTAAAACTAAGATAGTGATAATAGGTATATTATCATTAGATCTTTGATTTTGAAATATGTGGTCACTAATGCTTTGAGAATAAATTTTCTTACTCAGGTAGTGAAGGAATTAGTGGAAGAGTGATTCTTGATGAGCTAATTTTCTAAGATTAACATGGATGGATGAAGAGTTAATGAGAAGGAATTCATAGTTTTTAACTGGGTTGGATCACTTATGAGTGATCAAATTTGAAATTTATAGGTTTATTGTGTGGATTTATAGAGCTTTACCAAAAAAATTGCTTGTGGGGAGACCTCGAGTGAGTGGTCTTGGTCCCCCGATAGAGTTTTTCACTTATGAGGAAGGATGGTTGTTCCAATAGAACTATTATGGGATTTTTTCAATATTGGACACCAATAAAGTTGATTCATACACCCTATATCTACAAATATATACCATTACTTTATATTTAATTATTAGTGGTCTTGAATGATGTGATCAATTGCAGACTTTGTGTATTGATGTCTTATGTGTCAGAAAATCATGGCAGAATATCATAGGCCAAATGGGTTACTAAAACCTTTACTCATTATAGTGCTGAAATGGTATGATATATCTATTCAATTTGTTATTGGGATACCTCATACTCTTAGTATTAAATATTTTAAATGGATGACTATTGATTGAATCATGAAATCAACACATATCCTACCTATTAAGAAGTTTCTAAAGGTAGAGGATCTTGAGAACTTTTATATGTGATATATTTCCTAAATTCATATTATTTCATCAAATATAATTTTAGATAGATAACCTAAAATCAGTTAAAAATTCTAGAGTGTATTGTGGGCATTGATAGGTTTTCAATTTAAGTTGAGAATGGATTATCTTCCCCAATTAGATGATCAATCTGAGTGAGCCATCCATATTCTTGGGGACATGTTTTGGGAATGCATTCTTGAATTAAATTGTTCTTGGGAGAAATATCTACATGTATTGGATTTTTCCTGTAATAAAAGTTATATTATTTTAATTAGGATGACTTCATTTGAGTATTTGTATAGGAGGCCCTTCTAATTGCCTCTTTATTGGGAATATATTAGAGAACAATCCATGGTTGGACTGAGTATCATAAGAGAGATGATGGATATCATGAAATTGATTGTAAATAGGTTAGGTATAACTTAGAGTCAACAAGAATCCTATTAAAATCATCATTTTCATCTGTTGGGTTTTAAAGTAGATGATTGGATTTTTCTTTATGTTTCACCTCTATTGGGAAATAGAAATTTGGGGAAGCATTGTAAGTTTTCACTTCATCATGTCATCTTATTTAAAAATGTGAAGTAACACATGAATTTGTCTTATTGATTAATCTTACCTAATTATTTAACTTCAACCCATAACATGTTACAATTTTCCAACTAAAGAAGTATTATCCAGATCTTTCCCACATGATTTAGTGGGATGAATTTGAGATTGATATCGACACCTGAGTGGTCGAAATGAATTTTGGATAGTGTACCAATAGGATAAGGTGTTGTGTGGAAATATGATCCCCATATTTTGAGTGATAGGTAAGTTCATTAGGGATATCCATGAAACAAGGGAATCCGAGTCCTTAATTATGTGGCAATGACACTATCTTTTCTCGAATCATGAGAATAATGATTCCTAGGGGTTTTAAGATTTTATTTTGGAGAGAATTTAAAATCCTAGTATATGTAATTAGGTATATATATCCTATTTATTTTTTATCCTTGAATTTTATGTATTTTTTAAGTAGGGGAATTGTTTTTTGTTGTTGCTTGTAGGAGGATTCCATTAGCTTGCTGGTATATGCTGAAAACTTGCATGAATGTAGGTGGAACTGGTAGGACAGTGGTCTTAAACTATCCTAGTGGTGGAATTATTAGTGCTATAGGCATTATTCATATACCCACCATCCAAACAGTGGAAGTTCTATAGATATAAACCTTCCACTTCTACCCATCATCCCGCTAGTGAGCCTCAACGATTGGGTTGTGATGCAATTGGGAATGTAGTTTAGAAAATTTGAAAATTTAATTTTGACTAAAAATACTATTTTGTATATATTAATATGAATCTTATATCCTTAATTAATTCTCTCTTGATTTAGGACCTCTTAAGTGATTATTTTTTCTCTCCCTCATCTGGTGAACAAATCTTTTTACTGATCAGAAGTTTTTTCACGAACCAACCCAGGTCGACCCTGAACCGGTCACCCGAGCCGGCCCGCAACATGGCCCGAGAGGCGTTCCCGATCCTCCTGGGCTGGCGACAAGCGCCAGGGCATCAACAGAGGTTGTGGAAATGATTTCAACCAATATAAATAAATAAAACAATAGAAATAATATGGAGCAACACAGAAAAAAATAAACCAAATAAAGTGACTAAACAGGAACAAAGGAAAATAATGCTAACCAACTCGACGTCCGAACTAACTCCATGTGACCTCGCGGGTCACTCTTTGACTCAACGATCAAGCATCACCCTAGGCGAACGCTCTCAAGGTGTATCCTGCACAACACTAAAAAAAGAAAAGAACTATAGGCGTGAGTATTAAAACTCAGTAGGCTAGCCCTGATATCTATTCCCAATGCACTACCTTTAAAATAAAATAAACATCATTTCAAGTTTGAACTACAATTTATAAAAGTATGTTTTTCTAAGTATTTTACTTCAAAACAAAGTACGAACCATTTCCCTTAACCATTTCCAAATTTGGGTTCATTTCATTAGTGTCAATGGCTTTTTAGAAAGGGAAATTGATGTTTATATTTTCCAAATTTGTACAAAGAGGATTAAGCACTTTCATTTGAAAACCATTTTTAGAAACCTAATAAAAATCAATTTACCACTTTCCAAGGAAAACAATACACCAGAAATGCACAATGTAAAACACACAGCAAGGGAAATGTAGGTATACATATGAGCATCATAATCACTACTACAAGCAACAAAAGTTGAATAGACATGGGTGAAACTAGGAGATCAAGAATAAACCAGAAGACACCAATACATGAGAAATCATCCTTGTTGACATGTCATGATGAAATCAAAATGCACAATACGCTCGACCATCCTCTCTCAGGCAGGTCGAGGGAAAATCCCATAGTAATAAACCCAATATATCCACCTACTATGGGCCACTGGTCAGTACCATAACCTACCAGTGCAGCAATCATTCTTAGAATATTCTCTCAATATGCCAGATTCCCATGTCTCAAGTGTTTGGAAAGGGGGTGATCCAACCGATGCCAATCGAGCATCCAATCATATATCTATATAAATCACAACATGCATCACCCCGAGCCACTCCATGGGACAACCTCTTGCCTTTAAACTACTCAAGTACCCAGGAACCTCTAAGCGTGGCCTCCCAAACGATCAATTGCAACCAAGGTAGGAGAGTTATACTAGGAGTGTTTTTATCAACACATTTTCATCATTTTCCATAAGGTGCCAAATAGGCATTTCATACATTTCACATTCACCACTTTAAAAAGAACCAAAACGCTTGTTCAAGCTTCATAAGAAATCATTTGTCATTAAAACCAGAACTATAATTGAAATTTTGTGAATTATGTTTAAAATCCAAATGGGAATTATTTCAATACTGGGTGTCCACTCATCAAGAAAATGTTTCAAGTGTCGTGTATAAAATAAACGACTCTTTTTTACACCAAATAACCATTTAAAAATTAACTGTCTTATATTAAAAATTAATTATCTTATATTATCTCACATTTATCAAAACTAATGAAATATTTAATTTGAACAATTAGTGTGCACAAATAGCAAGAAATAATGTAACTTAAATTTTTAAAAGCAGTGCAATGGGAACCTACCTCGGATACACGACGCGATGAAACGACGCACGTTCGAAAGTGCTCGGTAAAGTCCAACGCCATACATAATAAAAATGAAGGACTCAAAGCACACACATAAACTCCATTTAAAGTATGAAAAACCAAGCGGTGCAAAGAAACACTCACCTTGAAACTAAAGCGCGACGACGAAGGAACTTCGAAAACGAGGCGTGGCGATGGCGCTCACTCGGAAACGCCCTACGCGAGTCCTAAAAATGCTAAACCAACCAATAAAAACCCACCATCAACTAAATACCATAATCCAACAAGAGTAAGATGGTAATAAGAGTAATAATGATAATAAGAGTAAGAAAAGAATAAGAATAATGATAATACAATAATGATAATAATAATAATAATAATAATAATAATAACAATAACAACAATAATAAGAATAATAATAACAACAATAACAATAATAATAATAATAATAATAATAATAATAATAATAAGAATAAAAATAACTATAATAATAATAATAATAATAATAATAATAATAATAACAATAATAATAATAATAATAATAACAATAACAACAACAATAATAATAATAATAAGAATAGGAATAATAATAATAATGAGAATAATAATAATAACAACAATAATAATAATAATAATAACAATAAGAATAGGAATAACAATAATAATGAGAATAATAATAATAATAACAATAACAACAACAACAACAGTAATAATAATAAAAGTAAAAGAAAAAAAACAGAAACCTTTCAAAGGGTAGGTACGCGGGCTGGCCGGGGTGCAGCGGCGAACCGAGAGGAGCAGGGGGGTTCGATGGCTGGACAAGTAGGAGGTTAGGGGTGAGGCGCTACACGGGAGGAGGGCACGACTGGTTTTCTTGAGCAGGAGCCGAGATGAGGTGGATGCCGTGTCCACGATAGGCTGCTGAACGAAAGCAAGAGGGAGAAGCCGGCAGGGGTCCGCGATGGGGCAGTGCGACCGACTGGGGAGGAAGATGCAGCGAGGGAGGCCTGCGCACAACAAGGGAAAGGGTTAGGGGGGGGGGGGGGTCTTGGTTTGTCGATGCTGCAAGGCGGCGGGGCTGGGCAAGGGAGAGCCAGCTGGGGGTTGCGGACAGAGGAGGCTGGGGCTTGCTGAGGCAGAGGGAGGCTAAGTGCTGAGGATATGCTGGCGGCTGCCCCTGCTAAAGCGCAACAAGTGGGGAATAAAAAGGGGGTAAAATTAGGGTTTTAATATATTTTCTTTTCCTAAAAAAACACCCTAATATAAAACTTAATTAAAAAAAAATTGATAGGAAATAGAATAATCATCATAATAATAATAATAACAATAAAAATTATAAAATCCTTAATAATAATAATATAAATAATAATAGGAAAGACAATAATAATAATAATAATAATAATAATAATAATATGAATAATATGATAAGAGTAACACATCAATAATAATAATAATAATAATAATTATTATTATTAACAAACAAAAATATTAATGGATAACAATAGATGTGCGCTTTAATTATAAAAACTATTTATTTCAATCTTCCAAAGACAGCAGGATGTGCAGTTACCCGAGCGGAGCTGTGCAGAATTTCCAAGATGAGTTCCGATCGCACGCCCAACAACGTCAAATACAAAACGCGCGATATTATTAACATAATAAAATTTAGATGACACAACAATTCACGTGCGCTTTAAATATAGACACTTTTTATTTCAAATTTCCGAAGACAACAGGAAGCGCAGTTGTCAGGGTGAGGTCATGCAGCTTTCAAATTCCCCCTCCGCCCCTGCACCCAACGACGTCGACGCCAAAGAGCGCACATTTTAACATAACTCAATGAAACAATTAATCCGAGACACACCTGAACCACAAAAAAATTTATTTAAGGTTAAAAATAACTAAATAAATCTATACTAACGGGTCGGGGTGTGACAATTCTCCCCACCATAACGCTTTCCACCCCCAGAAAGCCACAACACCATCTAGCTGATCGATCAACACCTAAGGATCCCACACAACACCATCCAACCCCTTATCCCAAGGACATCACACCGACTACTAGCAGGACTGAACCTCATTGCTCGAAACACATCACTCGCAGAGGAGAGGCCTGGCTGGACTCCCCACGATAAGAATTCAACTAGCCTCCGATAATGACTTACGAGAAAACATAAAGAGATGGTGGGTCTCCCCACCATAAAGGACTGGCCTATTAGCGACCAACCAGAAATCCAACTTAGGCCAGAACCGGGCCTTACTCAAGCTATAAAAATCACATCAAAGACATTTAAACCACTCACTCCCATCCTAAAGGGATAGGAGTTGATCCGAAAAGTCTGCGCAAACCAAAAACCCTTACCCCATGGGTGGGGAGGGAGGGACCAATGATTGGATCACTGAAACTTGGACAGAAAACTACTCACGACCCATCACTTCGAGATAACCACAAACCAAAGTCGCAACTGATTCACATGGGTGGACCACGCAAGGTCACTATTCCGGAACTTGCATCTAAAAGGCACAATTACTAACATTGCACGAGGGATAAGTCCATCGCGCACTTTGAGACAAGAGGAAAATTACAATGACAGAGAAACCAGAGCAACAACACCAAAACTGTCTCACCACACAGAAGAGGCACAACCTTAACCAGACTCCTTAAAATTACCCGGGGGTTCCTGAATATGCACCGGCTTCACTCTGAGGCCTTTTGGCTGGAGTTCTGATGGATGAAGCGTCTCCTGCCTCGCAGTCAGGTTCTGACAATACCTTCAAGAAACATACATCTTTTGATTTGACAAAATAATAGACAAAAATTCAAAATAAAATCTACATTGGTATTGAAAACCAGAGTTCGTCAAAAAACACACGACATCCCATACATGTCAAACCCAAAAATACCATCAGTACAACTACAATGATAAAAGATCACTTACACTGAAAGGAAACTTACACCAGAAACTTTGAACAAAGACCCAACAACATATTACTTCTGAGAAATTCCTCTGAGACACTTTCTTGCAATGCCCCGAAAGAATCGTCGCAAGTGACCTAGGTGTCCACATGCCTAGAAGGGCTTCAGAGCACTTGGGCACGACTGCTTCTTGAGACCCCGCTTGCCACACTGATAACACACAATAATCTCTCGCTCCAAAGAGGTTGATGAAAGATCCCGAGGCAACTTGATTCCACGACCTGCTCCATCCACTTTCATTTTCTTACTCATCTCCTAAACAAAATCTTCACCAATGCTCAAAGGGATCGAATGAGGGAGAAATAATTCGAGCACTCCTTCCATCACGGCTTCGACATGAAAATCTTGTCTCGCCACATCGACAAAAGAAGTTAGGTTAGACTCTAACACCTTTGACTGTAGATCAGGGCGGAGACCTGCCTCGATGCGTCGAACCTTCATGGGGTCATTCGTGGCATACCCTGAATCATAAGGTACTAGCTCAACAAAGCGCTGGAAATATTCCAACACAGGTCTGTCGCCCTGCTGCAGACAACACATCTCCATCCCCTTTCTCATCCTTTCTTCCTCAGAGAAATACTGACGAATGAAAAAATCCTTGAAAAACTCCCAGGTAATCTCTTGATGGGGCTTGTTCTGAGACACCGACTTCCACCACATCCACGGTGAACCTTCAAGCATGAAAGTTGAAAACTTGACCTTCAACGACTCGGGAAACTCAACGAGGTTAAAGTCCCTTTCAATCTTCCGCATCCACTCCTCCGCTACAGAAGGGTCTGCTTGACTATAAAAGAGAGGTGGATTCAGCTTCCGAAACTCAATCATAAAATCCTTAGGTTGATCACCCGTACTACGATCAACCATCGAAGCTTCAAAGGGATAACCACTGGACAAGGAAAAGTCGAAAACCCAATCAAGGCCAACTCAATAAATAAAAATCCTCAAAAACAAACACTGCATACATGAAAGGCTCTAAACACAAGAAAACGAGCCATCAAAAAATCAAAAAAATTCTTTTGAAAACATATTTAATTTAAAACGAGCTTGGTGGGTTAAACCCTTGCCATTGGTATTCTTTAGAGTCTCACTCACATGGATGTATCTGTGCCACCCCAAGAATCCATCCACTATACCATAAATCTGTCAACATTTCCAACATAGCACTATGCATGTGAGCACTCATAGGAACACCAAGGCCAAAACAAAGAAACTTCATTTTTCAAAAATGAATCATTCATACCATTTCTTTTAAAACAATCCACAAATTAAATATGTCATTTCAAACAACCATTTTTTTTCAAAAACCAATTTTTTTTCCTGATTCAAACCACTTTCAGAAATCACAGCAGACCCAAAACATCTCAAATAGGAAACTAGTGTCAGTGGGCAACTTGACCATATGGTTGGCAGCCATATATCAATCACATCACCGACACGAAGAGTCTTTTTGGACCATGCACGTTGCTCCACATGGCTTTCCAGGCCATGCAGCTTAGGACTATTATCCCAAATCCATTTTTCGTACCCCAATCGCAAAAAATTTCCATAAAAACCCAAATAAAAAAATTAAACCGGACTTCCCATGGAAACCCAAGGGTCAGAACGAGCAAGAGTTCACGATGCTCTTCTTGGTCCTACCCCTCAAGTCCCGACAATCCTACTCCATCTACCTTGAAATCCCAAATAACAAAGGGAGCTCTGAAAAGCGAGGTCCGCTAAGAGATAACCTGCCTCTGATACCATTTTGTCATGAACTAACCCAGATCGACCCTGAACTGGTCACCCGAGCCGGTCCGCGACATGGACCGAGAGGCGTTCACGATCCTCCTGGGATGGCAACAAGCGCCAGGGCATCAACAGAGGCTATGGAAACGATTTCACCCAATATGAAAAAATAAAACAGTAGAAATAATACGGAGCATCGCAGAAAAAAATAAACCAAATAAAGTGACTAAACAGGAACAAAGGAAAATAATACTAACCAACTCGATGTCCGAACTAACTCCGTGTGACCTCGCGGGTCACTCTCCGAATCAATGATCAAGCATCACCCTAGGAGAGTGCTCTCAAGGTGTATCCTGCACAACACTAAAAATAGAAAAGAACTATAGGCGTGAGTATTAAAACTCAGTAGGCTAGCCCGATATCTATTCCCAATGCACTACCTTTAAAATAAAAGAAACATCATTTCAAGTTTGAACTACAATTTATAAAAGTATGTTTTTCTAAGTATTTTACTTAAAAACAAAGTACGAACCATTGCCCTTAACCATTTCCAAATTTGGGTTCATTTCATTAGTGTCAATGGCTTTTTAGAAAGGGAAAGTGATGTTTATATTTTCCAAATTTGTACAAAGAGTATTAAACACTTTCATTTGAAAACAATTTTTAGAAACCTAATAAAAAGAAATTTACCACTTTCCAAGGAAAACAATACACCAGAAATGCACAAAGTAAAACACACAGCAAGAGAAATTTAGGTATACATATGAGCATCATAATCACTACTGCAAGCAACAAAAGCCGAATAGACATGGGTGAACCTAGGAGATCGAGAATAAACCAGAAGACACCAATACATCAGAAATCATCCTTGTTGACATGTCACGATGAAATCAAAATGCACAATACGCTCGACCATCCTCTCTCAGGCAGGTCGAGGGCAAATCCCATAGTAATAAACCCAATATATCCACCTACTGTGGGTCACTGGTCAGTACCATAACCTACCAGTGCAACAATCATTCTTAGAATATTCTCTCAATATGCCAGATTCCCATGTCTCATGTGTTTGGAAAGGGGGTGAGCCAACCGATGCTAACCGAGCATCCAATCATATATCTATATAAAGCACAACAGACATCACCCTGAGCCACACCATGGGACAACCTCTTGCCTTTAAACTACTCAAGTACTTGGGTGCCTCTAAGTGAGGCCTCCCAAACGATCAATTGCAACCAAGTAAGGAGAGTTATCTTAGGAGTGTTTTTATCAACACATTTTCATCATTTTCCATAAGGTGCCAAATGGGCATTTCATACATTTCACAATCACCACTTTAAAAAGAACCAAAATGCTTGTTCAAGCTTCAGAAGAAATCATTTATCATTAAAACCAGAACTATAATTGAAATTTTGTGAATTATGTTTAAAATCCAAATGGGAATTATTTCAATACTGGGTGTCTGCTCGTCAAGAAAATGTTTCAAGTGTCGTGTATAAAATAAACGACTCTTTTTTACACCAAATAACCATTTAAAAATTAATTCTCTTATATTAGAAACTAATTATCTTATATTATCTCACATTTATCAAAACTAATGAAATATTTAATTTGAAAAATTAGTGTGCACAAACAACAAGAAATAATGTAACTTAAATTT